>WNWU01000001.1:41966320-41979974 GCA_012654045.1 Ptyas mucosa | reverse complement strand
GTTTCAAGTTCTAAAGATAAATTTACATTAGTACATAAAGACAAGGAATTATTAGTTTCAATATTTAAATCATTACAGTTTACAGTAATAGAAGGCTGAAATGAGTTACTGTTAGCAGAGATAGGTAATTGAACGTTGGATTGTTGATTGGAGTCGTTTGGTGTGAGAGAAGATGTTGTAGGTGATTCAACGATAGGAGGAATAATGGAGATGGTGGTTGTAGTTTGATTCGGAAGAGCTGCTGCGACAGCGTCGGCTGCAGTAGAAGGTAGGTTGGCTTTTGATGCAAAGGCTGCAAAAATCGTGTGAATTTGTTGTTTGGACGGGGCATCGGTGATGTTGGAGGCGGCAGCAGCAGCAGCGGTGGCAGCATCTTCGGCGATGAGGGGGGGAGCGAGGCGGCAGCTGCAAAAACTGAGAAAGATCTTTTTACATTGGAAACAATATTGGTATCAGTAGAAATATTTGCAGCTGCTACAGCTGCAGCGGTGTAGATAGGGAGGTCTGCAGCGGCAGCAAAAATAGAAAAGTTCTGAAAATTGGAAAAGAAATTGGGAGGATTCGAACTCGGTGCTCTGGATGAAGAAGATAGGGAATCAGTCTGAATATCTCCAGTTGTGGGGTGGGTAGGAGGATGTATGGGGGTAAGGGGGTTGGTTGAGACCTTGTGGTCTGAAGTGGTAGACATCATTTTGTTTAAAGTGTGGTCATATAAATTGTCGGCCATTTTGGGGACCGCATGGTGGGGTATGGGGGCGGCCATTTTGTCAGCCATTTTTGAAGCCATGCTTTCGGGGAAGGTGGAAGCCATTTTGGAAGCCATAAAGTCAATAGGTGGAGAGGGAGGATTTGTAATAAAATGGGTGTTTAAAAGTTCAGTCTGGGAATCTGTGGGTTGAAGCAAAAAATTGTCGCTTACCAGGTCTGATGAGGTTGAAAGGGTGTTTAACAGTTCAAGAGTTCTTTGAGGAGTCCAGCCTGCATTTAGCAGGCCTGTCGCATGTAAAGCTTGATATAAATGCTGTTTTGGAGAAGCTTGAGAAAATAAAAATTGGTCTGAAGTTGGAGGGTTGGAACATACAAGGGATTCAGAAGGTTGAAGTCCTTGATGAGAGTCATGAGGTGGAGTAGAATGGAGATCGAAGCAAGGTTGTTGTAAGCGTGGGTCTGGTCTTTCGGTGTTCGAGTGAAGAGAAGGAAAAAAAGTTGGGTCCTTTTGTAAAGAGGTTTGTACTTGCTGGGTAGCTTCAATAGAAAGTTTTTTTAGTCTTTTGGTTAATGATTGGTGCTGTTTTGTTAAGGCTATGGTTAATGCATCAATCTCTTGTAAAGATAATTCGTTCAGGTTCAAGGATTCCATGTTAGGTAAAACGTTCTATGATTTTAAAAAAATTACAGAAATTCATAGACCTGAGCAATAATTCTCCATCGTCTGCTACCATTTGTCAGATATATACTGATGGTCGTGCTCATTCAGTCTATGCGGAAGTTATTTAGGCCATACAGTTTCAGGTTTAAAAGTTATTTTATTATTTACAAATATACAATAATGAACAGGGTGTCCTGCTGCATTTATTACCCTAACTGTATGGCTCAGAGGTTGAGAGGGAGAGAAGTTCACTTCTGTCTTGCTGAGATGGATGGGAAGAAATTAGGGAAGATATCCAATTGATTTGTGGGTATGACTCCAATAAGGGAGTTCATTGGTTTATACAGTCACATGGGATATCTGTAGACTTAGAAGACTTAACCCCTTCTGGTGCCTGGGGCATCATACGTAGGCAATATCTGACAGAGAATAGGAAGAAGTTTGTATGGAAATAAAAAAGAAATTATTTTTACTTGAAGCTATAATGTAGGTCCAGTATTAAGAAGCCTGGCCTTACAAATATCTTGAATTCACAGCTCAGACATTACCACAAGAGGCAGTATATATCTGACAAGGGTGGTAGTCTGAAGTGTCTTCCTAAGAAATCCCTAAATTGTCAGGAACATCTGGAGCAGAGTCTCTGATAATTTTCACAGATAGATAGAATTTTTTTATTGGCCAAGTGTGATTGGACACACACAAGGAATTTGTCTCCAGTGCACAAGCTCTCATTGTACATACAAGCAACAGATGATGAAAATCATAATCATAGCTCTCGGCATTAAAACCAAGTTTTCCAAAAGGGGCTTGTAATAGATTTAAACTACAACAATTTCCATAGTAATTAAAGTGAAAAACTAAACAGCCAGATGAATGAAAATATATAATAAAATGAGTAAAAAATAACAGCCAAATCCTTTAAAAGTTTCAATGTGGGATATAACCCGCTAGAGCAATATAATCTACAGATGCCAATGTGGCTATTTGTGGCCATTTCTGTTAATTCTGGGACTATCCAGCCATTTTTTAAAACTGTTCTAGATAGAAACCTCCCAAAAAGTCTGGGATCTTCTGTTTGAGTCTGTGGCTTGGAGATTAATGAAAGTTGCCCATTCCACCTAAATATCTATTTACCAGAGAATTTTTTTCTCTTGATTTAATGTTTTGTCCTCAACAGAATAAAAGGATGTAATCAACCTGCTAGATCAGAGGAAGGCTATATTATCAGCCATTTTTTTAAAGTCAGCGTCTTGAGATCACCAGGAGAATCACAAAATTTTTATTGTGATTGTCTCAAAAATGATTTTTCAAAAGGCAACTAGACTGTTTTTTGCCTTGAAAAAGAAGAAGAAAATGTTTTGCTTCTCAACCAAGAAGCTTCATCCATTCTGGCAGGATGGTGGGGGCGATGGAAGGATTAGTCCTGACAGGATCGGAAGGATTAGTTCTGAGAGGATTGTTAGCACAACCAGATGGCTGCATAGAAATATGATCCTTCCAACCTCTCCCCCATCCTGTCAGAACTAATTCTTCCATCGCCTCACCATCCTGCCAGAACAGATGAAGCTTCTTGGATGAGAAGTGAAACGTCTTCTTCCTCCTCAACGGAAAAAACAGTCCAGTTGCCTTTTGAAAAAGCACTTTTGAGACAACTATGATATGGATGAGTAAAAATCTCCACAGACATTTTATTAAGATTGCATAGCCAGAACTATTTGTGCAAGTTGAGCCAGTATGTTATTGTTTACCTATGTTGGATTATCTTCCCTTTGTTTTAACCTTTCTTCTTCAGTTTGACTTTTTGGTATGCTGTAATTTGATGTTTCGTCAAAGAACAAGGCATATACAGCAGTGATGGCTAACCTTTTTGGCACCGAGTGCCCAAAGTGCGCGCATGCACACCTATAATGCAATGCACACACAACTCCCCACCCGCCCCACCCCCACGCATGCACACGCAATCTCCTGTGTGTGCCCTGCTCCCACCTGCATCCATGTGATCTCCTGCATGTACCCTGCCCCCCACGGATGCACGGCAGAGATCCGAAAACCAGCTGGCTGGCGGAAGGCACACTTGCATCCGCAGTGGAGCTGAGCTGGGGCAACAGCTCACGTGCCCACAGAGAGGGCTTGCGTGCCACCTGTGACATGCATGCCATAGGTTCACCATCACAGCAGTAGCATGTTTAATCATTATATTAAAAGACCTAAGACGATAAAAACATTTTTTCTGGGCTCCAAAAGAATATATAACATCAGTACCAAGCATCTCTGCAGGGAGAGTGATTTAGAAAGATATGACAAAGAGGTCTACTCCCAAGAGAGCTAGTTTGGTCTAGTGGTTAAGGCAAAGGATTGGACCAATTCATTGAAGTCATGAGAATCATTCCTATAAGCCTTGACTGCCTGTAATGACCAATTGGGTTTCTTATGCAGTTGGTCATTATGAGGAGAAACTGCTGGACTGGAATGGGCCCGGGATCCAATCCAGCTGTGAATTGCTTATGTTCTCATAACAGAAGTTGATGCACATATCCTCTTGCTCTTGTCAACCATGTCACAAAACATATGGAATCATCCCTGTTCAAATGGCCTCTTCTTATGCTGGTTTGGGGACAGAGCAAAAATTAATAATAATTTATTGAAGGTAATCCTTAATCTGGAGAGGGCATCTGACTTTTGAATAACCTCTGGCAGGAAAAATTAAATTTGTGATTATGAGAAATTATTCCAGTGAGATACCAGAGATCGAATTTTAAAGGCTGAATTATCATATGCCTCCTTAGTGGAGATTGAAAAAGCAATTGGAAGACCCAGAACTGAAGTGAGATGAAACACTGTTTTTCAGATAAAGTCATTCCTACTGCTCAAAAGAATTCATGACCTGCTCCCTTTGATAGGAAAAAGGGACCGGAAGCCTCACCCTATAATTACATGAAGAGACATGCATAGCTAAAGGAAATTCACAGTTCTATACCTTGCTTTTGTTACACTTTGTTTTTCATTTTTTGCTGTTAGGAATTGCTATAGGATAGTGCTTTTGAATTCTAAATTCCAGTTCCTTTATGGTGTAAAAATGCAAGCACATGTGAATATTTTTCTAGATCTGCTGAAAACCAGATTTTAGCAATATTTTTAGCAATCAATTGCCAACCTTCTTGAAATAGTTTAATATGGGCTTTTGTTGTGACCTAGGCCCCAGTAGTTATTACCAGACACAATCAATCCTAAACAAACATATGAGCTGAGAATTACTTTATTCTCAGCTTAGTTCAAATTAAGTCCAAAACAAATCCTTCATAAACAGTCCTTCAGCCTTATCACAAACCTTTGTCTTCTTTGGCATCCTGCCAAAAGCTTTTCTTGGCAAAACCCTACTAAACTGACAAGAAACAAATGTAGCAACGTTGCTTTCCTACAAAGATCCCAAGAGCCATTGCTGCTCTTTTAAGCCTTCTAGGAGGGGCCAATCATCTCCTGGCCTTACTCCCAAGTCGTCCTTTTTGCTTTAGCTGCTCTTGTCTTCTGACAGCTCTTCACATGTTTGCACTAAGAACAGGCTCCTCCTGTTCCTCTGCCTCTCTGCTATCCACCTCAGTAGGCTCCAGAGTCCGCGCATCACTCCCAGATGGCCCTGGCCCCATCTCTGCCTCGGATACAGAGCCCTCATCCGGGCCTTCCCCTGACTCCAGGACTGGCCCAACCTCCTCACTGTCCTCCCCAATCTCCTCACTGTCCAACTCCGCTGCCAGCTCCACAGGCTGCTGGCGGACCACAACAGTTTTAAATACCAGTAGTCCTCGACTTACGACCACAATTGAGCCCCAAATTTATGTTGTTAAATGAGGCATTTAAGTGAGTTTTACCCCATTTTATGACTTTTCTTGCCACATTTGTTAAGTGAATCACTGCAGTTCTTAAATTAGTAACACAGTTGTTAAGTGAAGCTGGTTTCCCCATTGACTCTCATTAATTTTAGCATCAGGTGTGAAATTTAAACTGGGTAAAATCTGAGGATGAGAATATCATCAGACCTCAGAAACCTGATCAAAGTATTATTCCTTAATAGTATGCTTAATAATATGTTGACTGAGGAATTCTGGGAGTAGAAGTTCATGGTTGCCAAATTTGAAGAACACTGGTCTAAATTATATTTCTATCTTTTACCCATAAGGGACATTTCAAGTGCAAAAAAGATACTTTCATTATAGAATGCTCAACAGAAATATGCAGGACAAATGGAGATTAAAAATAATGAGGATAAGATAGAAATTAAGATGCAGATAAATTGAAGAAAAGTCTCTGTTGCTATTGATCAATAGAAATATAAAATTCAGTGTTTACCAAAGTTTAGTTTCAAGCTAGAGAAGTAAATGGACAGTATTCAATTAGTGGTCTTCGCTGCCACAAAAAAGAAATACAGCACTGAAAAATGATTACTAGAATGAATATGAATATTCTGATTTTAAATCTAGATGCACATGTAAAGATAATTACAATGATTTACATAGAAATTAAAATATATCTCCTTAAAATAGCAACATTGTGACTGGCAAATTGTTTTCCAACAAATGATGCTTGATGGACAATCTCTACCTGCTTCCTCTTCATCATTAATCTTTATGTTTTCCAACACATATTTTATGTTAAAACATATACTCCTTTTGTCAATGAAAATAAACCAGTAGAGGACTGCTCATTGTCAAGTAGAACACAAAGCTTCTCTAACCTACATATCACATAATAGTTGTATTTTTTAGGAGGGCGGGTCTGGCAGGTATAAAGGAGGGCAATAATTTGAAATCCAGAAGTGAGAAGTGAGGTAATGAGCCCTTCCTCCAATTATGTTCTCAACTCCCTCATCCTTTTATTATATAATAACCTTCAATCATTTTCTTTATGAGAAAGTAAGTAAGCATTATTCAAGTAGAATTTGAGGCATGAATAAAACTCTTCTATATATCTTTTTCAGTCTGAAAAGAGCCACCTTGTTGGACATAGTCCTCCTATACCAGGAGTGTCAAACTTGTGGCCCGTGGGCTGGATGTGTCACGTGCTGCCTATCCCCACCCCCATTTTAACAAAGGGGAAAAAGTTGCACTATGTCGCATGACAACAATGTGATGACATGAGTTTGACACCCCTGTCCTATATTGACTCAAAATTTTGGCTCATCTGATTTCCAGAGCACCAGACTGGTAAGGCTATTGACAATCTAGAAGCTTCTACTGATTAGTTTGATTTCCTACCAGATCCTATTGGTCTACCTACCTCAAAAAAGTTTCTCCAGTTGTCTCAGGAAGACATCCTCCCAGTTTTCTTTATCAACTCCTTCATGTCGGAATATCAAGACAGCAACCTATAATTCTTAGTAAGTCAAGCATTGGTCAATTATATATTTAGGGCAGTAGTGAGTTGCAAATCCCGTCACTATTGGTTTGCTCGTGGACCCTTGCGCGCTCGCACACTCACACAACACTTTTGCGCATGCATTGAAGCATCCGGGGGGTGGGCGGAGCCTCCCGTCACTGCCATTACCGGTTCACCCAGTCCAGGCCAAACCAGTAGCAACCCACCACTGATTTAGGGTCTCTTTTCACACTTGTTACCTATAGGCAGAAATTCCCTTAATAGTATGAGGGTTGATGTTTTGAGATTTGTCAGAAGTTGCCACTGCTAGAATGCACTTCTCCTGACAGTTCCATGCTGCAGGAGCACACAAATTGTGTAATTGTCTTTATGACTCACTTCTTTGGAGGACTAACAAGTCTTCTGAAACCTCTCAGCCAATGATGCAGTTATGTAACAATGTTATGTATTTAAAAATAAGTTGTAATTCAGAGAAAATCCATAGCTCAGTAGTACCTTCATTAGACTCAAGAATTGGCAAGTTATTTTTGCTCTCAAAAATTCATCAGGCATGATATTAATTCAAGCCTTTTATTATACATACTACATTTTATGTCCATTTTTAGTATATAGAAAAGTACAAATGTGTACCTTTGTAACTAGCTTAAAATAGTTTGGGACTGAGCTAGGAGATACAGTATTTTGTGCTTGCATAGAACATCTGCTCCTCATTTGTTCGTCAACTGCAAATATTTATTATATTATATTTGCAGTTCAGAGTTGAATTGTGGAGTCTTTGGGGCTCTCTGAGCTTGGTTGCTTGCTTGCATACATTTTATTCCCCAACTAGTTAACATCATCAATGCCACTGGTGATGTTACCTCTTAGGTAATGAAAGATCTGCAAGCAAATAAGCAAGCTCAGAGAGCCCCAAGGACTCTGCAACTTACATCTTTTGCAAGCAGGGCAACCTGACTGGATAGGCGGGGGAGGAGACTGCAGATCCTTTGGTTGTTAGAGCTGGTATTTTTAAATAAGAGAAGTGAAAATGAAAAAAGTAAAAAGCTTTGCCCAAATATGGGGAATTATTTCAGTGGAGATTAAAAACGGAGCTAAGACATTGTGAATCTGTGGAGGAAGTTGAAGAACACAAAGACTCACTAGATCTCACCCAACCAAAAGACCATCCCTTTGAAGCGCTCAGGGAAATCTGGATTTCTGAAGGATCCTGCCAGCAGATCATTGGGAGAAAAATGGTTTTAGGTACAGAAGAAACACCAGAGAAGCTTTAATTATGGTTTAGGAATGATTTGGGGACTATGTGATATATTGTCACATAAATTAGGGATTAACTTGCCTGTTTTCATGGGAATATACTCTCTGCATGATTTGATAAAAATCTGCTTTCACTTGTTAATAATATTTCTAGAGCATAAATGTATTAAAGGTTACTTTCTATGCAAGCATATGTGCTAATTGTTATTATTCATATGTCAATCATTAATCAGATCTTCATTGTGAAATAACCTTTGCACATGTTTTATGAGAGTTGGGTATGTCACCATGGAAATAAATGATGCTGTGTCAAGAATTTTGGTTGCCATGAAAACAACTATAAAAAAACCTGTAGTTATAAACAGAGGGGAATCTTGTCTATCTCAGTTCTATCCCAGGTATACAAATAGAAATAGATATCTAACATGATTTGTTTATCTTCTAAACATAAAAATCCAGGTGTTTCTTTTATTGACTGTAGCAAAATAATCAGAATTCAGTTAGCTCCTTGTAAGATAGTTCTCGAATTATGATCACAAATGAGCCCAAAATTTCTGTTAAGTGAAACATTTGTTAAGTGAGTTTTGCCTCATTTTATAACCTTCCTTGCCAAAGCTGTTAAGTGAATCACTGCAGTGGATAAGTTAGTAACCTAATTGTTAAGCGAATCTTGCTTCTCCATTGACTTTGCTTGTCAGAAGGTTGCAAAAGGTGATCACATGACCTTGGGACAAAGCAACAGTCATAAGTATGAACCAGTTGCCAAGCATCTGAATTTTGATCACATGATCATGGGGATGCTGCAAAGGTCGTAAATGTGAAAAACGGTCATAAGTCCCATTTTTCAGTGCTGTTGTAACTTTGAATGGTCACTAAATGAACTGTTGTAAGTCGAGAACTACCTGTATATAGTATTGCACTCATACAGTTCATGTACAGCTCTACATAACGAAGAAGGGGGAAACTGATAGGAAGGAGAAAATAGTTGATTGGTGGTAGCAAGAAGTAGAGAAAGAAAACTCTGGATTTTTATCTTATACCTTTCTGGAAGTAAAAGCCACTGAAATGAAAGGGATGTGCAGGATTGCACTGACAGCCATTTGTTTGTATTCAATGCATTCAATGTATTTATAAATACATTTTAAAAAAAGAACAGTTGACTTTGTTCAGTTTAATGGACAGTCCCCTGCGTAGCACTATGCATCTTAGAGAAAGTAAGTACCATTCCTAGAGTAGATATGCTTCTGTACACTTTGAAATATCTGTAATAGAAAACTAACCATTCAACTCTCTCCCTACACATGACAATCATTTGTCAAAATGTAATCATCTGTTTTTCTCAAGCACTCAGAAGAATTTCCTGAAAGAGAAAACAATATACCTACTCAGCTACTCAACTGTCACATACTATACGCAATGTATTTGCAGAACAGTATAATGTTTCCTAGGAAATGAATTAGTTTGAACTTCCACTTACTGTAATTGTCCAGAATTGGCACCTACCCAGCTTTCCATGGTTACATACAGTTCAATACCAGGGACCTTCTTCACTAAGCAATCTGTGCCCATTTCCTCAACAGGGAGTGCTACTATGCTCAATATATTAAGACCTACAGCCTTAAGATATAAATATAAACCCATCATCTTCATTAAATTCTGGAGGATTAATTCTTAAATTCGATTGCATCATTTGATATGCAATTTCTGGCACCAAATCCTTAAATGTAAACTTCTGAACCTGTTCCATAGAATTTCAAGCAGCTCACTTTCTGCTAAGTGTATATAGGATTGTTAATGAAATGCGTTTTAATTTGTATATTAGAATGTTAAAGCTTTAACATTCTAATAATAATTGACACACAAACCTCTTCCAAATATATTAAGGTTGGTTTCTCTTTGGTTAGTGTGCTAATTATAACTCAGTGGCCTTACCTATTCTTGCGTCTTTCTGTTGTATTGGGACTACTATTCCTAATATCTGTATCTAGCATAAGTAGGAAAAGACAGTAGCTTGTGCACTTGATACAACCTGTCACCTCACACAGTAGAGATAAGAAACTCCTTAGCACATTTTTTTCTACTACACATTTCTAATATATGTGCTTATCTTACCATGACTTCATCTGTACCTTTGAGTATGGGTGCTTGATACTTACCTTGTAACTAATAATCTGTCATTTGAGTTTCATTGTTCCTGAAAAGTAGATATAGCTTGTATTTGACAGTGGGACGAGGTATTTCACTATGGGAGCATTGTTAAAGTGTCCTTTGTGTGACTGAGCAGGCTGTGCAGAATATTATAATTATTTTGCAGAGATGTCAAACTAGCGGCCCATGGGCTGGATACGTCACGCACAGGCCACACCCACTCTAGCTCCGCGAAGGGGGAAAACATCGTGTGACTGCAACATGACACGGCGAGATTGACACCCGTATTTTAGAGGCTGAATCTTGTGATTCTAACTTAGTAGATAAATGGACCGGTTTGAATCTTGCTATTAAAAACAGCTGAGAAGGAAGAGGGAGCTATGATTTTCATGGGCTTTCATTTCAACACATGATGAATAGTTTTGTTTAACTGGAATTCTGAGAAAAATAGTCCCAACATTTCTAGATTATGCTAGGAGGGTGATACCTATGTAAAATGATTGGTAGGCATTTCTCTCTTCATGAGTTTGGAACATTTATTGGTAGACATATGAATGGCCTTGAATTATCTTTCACTGTCTTGGAAGGAGGAGGAGGAGGAGGGAGAAGATTCCCATAACTATTGATCTTTCAACACAGCACTTAAATTATGTTACAGTTCCTGCTTCCCTGTGTTGTCCCACTCTTAACTACAAGGTATAGATCATCCACAGCAGTGGCTCCCAATCCTTTGGGCACCTGGGATCAGTTCTGTGGAGCAGTGGTGGGATTCAAAAATTTTTACTACTGGTTCTGTGGATGTGGCTTGGTGGACGAGGCATGGCTTCGTGGGTGTGGCAGGGGAAGGATACTGTAAAATCTCCGATTTTTTCCTGATCAGCTGGGACTTGGGAGGCAGACAATAGATGGGGGTGGGGCCAGTCAGAGGTGGTATTTACCTGTTCTCCAAAGTACTCAAAATTTCCGCTACTGGTATTCAACAGGTTCTGACCAGTTGAATACCACCTCTGCTGTGGAGAGAGGTTTTTCCATGGAACAGAGGGAGCATGCTTCGGCATGCTGCCTACATTCCACAGATGGGGCTTCACTTGTTTGTGTGGCCAGGTTTTTGGTATGCCTGGTGCCAGTCCATGGACTGAGGGTTGGAGACCCATGCAAGACAACTGCCAAAGACAGACACAAAGTCATTCACAAAAATATGCCATGAATCAAAGGATGGGATGACAGTTACATATTTGCAATGTGGATATATATTGTTTTCAGAAAGTTGACAGGTCAACAGATACATTTCTTTTTCTTGGCTCTCCCCTTTTCAGTCTTATATGCTTTGTAATCTCAATCTGTTTCTCCCCCCCCCCCCGCATTGGGGTCCTTGCATCTCATTTTAAAGAACTTTTAAAATTGTTTTTTTCAATCAGCCAAACAATAATCCTTAACAAAAGTATGTTAAACTGCCGTGATAGGTACAGGATTAATTGAATTGTTAGTGCTGATAATCTATTTCTCTAGAAAGAACTGAGATAGAGTGTAAGGAAAAAAACAGCTGAAAGGCCCCCTGACTTGAATACCAGGGAGAACTATATCTGCTGTACCACCAGTTGCAATGTCCTGCTTAAGTCAGTGGCATCATGAGATGGGAGAAATATAACAAGTGGTAAGGTGCAGGAAAACTTTCATTGGAAGACAAGAGTTGGGCTGACTGAATGTGGGTCTTGACAAGAGGGACAGCAACTTTCAGACTAGCTTGGCTACTAGTTGGAGCAAAAAGTATTGCATTAGAGAAGTGGTGGATAACCTTTTTTTTTCTCTCCTTAAAATACTCCCAAGCAAAAGCTACACACTGGTACTACTCTAAATCAGGTAGAATGACCTGAAAGAGTGTATTTCATGTCACTCTACCTAATTTAGAGTAGTCACTTAGCTATGGTGGATCTCACTTTCAATTAAATATTTAAAGGGACATGGTTTGTTAAGAGCTTGAAAAATGGAACAAAACAAGCAAGTGCCCTGCCCCACATTTCCAAAGTTATCCTTTGAAATAATCACCTGGTTCAACAGGTTAATTCAAAATAGTACAACGTAATCCCAAGAGATATTTCAGTATTTGGGATTTTCCCATATGCTTTCAGTTACCTGCCTGAAAGTATTTTTAGGGAATCTGTACAAATAACATGCTGAAGCTGAGAGGCATTTCCCCCCTCCCACTTTTGTTCTGCAATAATGCATTCTGTCCGCTCACCTTTTGATGCCTTGAGCAAAGATTATGGAACAACAATAGGATCTATTAAGGTATGGATTGAATAAAGCTTAAAGTAGTTATAGACTTCAAAGAAAAAGAGTCTGTGAGAGAAAACAAAGCACATAATCATGGGGAGTGAAAAGATAGGAGGTGGTCAAATAAACATTCTGCCCCAGTTCCAGATACCTTTCTGAGAAAAAAAAATTGCCCATTTTTGTCTTTTTTAAGACAAGCAATTACAATCACATGGAACAGTTCATATTAGTTATATTAATTAATTATATTAATTGTATTAATACAGTTCATATTAATTAACTCTGTGGTTTCTTCCCCAAATCCCCAAAACTTCAACCTTAGACTGTCTACTGTAGACCTCACCCCATTCCTAAGAGGTCTGTAAGGGGCGTGCATAAATGCACCAGCGTGCCTACCGTCCCTGTCCTAATGTTTTCTTTTCTTCGTACCCTTTTCATGTATTTATAATTATGTTTACACTTGTATCTTCATAAAATACATGCTTGATGAAAATAAATAAATAAATAAATAAATAAATTTAAAAAATTAATTCAATGCACCTGAAACAGGTGAGTCTGGTGTTGCTGTGCTGATTGGTGCTGCTCAGGAATGACCCTGGCTTCCTCAAATCATTTTAATAGACAAACACCCTACCTTGTCTGTTCAATCCCCAGGTTTGATTTTTGTTCTTCCCTGAACATTTCAAGATCTTTAGTTTTAATCCCTAGCTCTGAGGCACTATAGATTCTGCAGTCTCCTGCAATTATTAGCGCTCAAGTGAGAAAGATTACTTTCTGATCTTCTCCATGCTCCATAGCTATTGTTTCTAGGTCTCATTGAGGCATGCTGTGTTTCCATGCCTCTGTTCAAGGTCTACTGCTTCCATCTAGGGTTTCCTACAGCTCTTTCTTTATGACTAGATGCCTATCAGCTCTTTTGTGCTTTATTTTTTCAGGTGGATGGAAAACATGCAGTGTCCTCAGGCAGGAACCCTTGGTTACCATCTATTCCCCCAATCCCTAAACCATTAATCTGTGGTCAATTAACATTCCTCTGCCACATTCCAAGGATCTCAGCAACCTAAGAAACAGCAAGTCAGTAACAAGCATGTTTACAGTAAGAAAGGTAATAATAATAGTAGATGTCCCACAATTGGCTATAAAGATATAGAGCCCTGTCCCAAAGTAAAACTTCTGGCCCCCATACATATCTATCTATCTATCTATCTATCTATCTATCTATCTATCTATCTATCTATC
>WNWU01000001.1:41889359-41966310 GCA_012654045.1 Ptyas mucosa | reverse complement strand
ATCTATCTATCTATCTATCTATCTATCTATCTATCTATCTATCTATCAGTTTTAAAAAACACAAAAACTAACACACACTAATACAGAAGAAAGAAAGAAAGAAAAAAAAGAAAAGAAAGAAAGAAAGAAAGAAAAAAGGAAAAAGGAAGGAAGGAAAATAGTGAAGAAAGAAAGGATTAGAGTATTAAAAGAAACATTAAAAAGAATCATTTGATTTCTTTTGTAGCAAATGCCAGCATGATTACAAAGTTATCTCCTACTTTATGATTACAAAAAAAGCTTACTTTTTTCTATTATCCATTTTTTTCTGATTCCCAAAACCACAAATCAAATGCATATTTATAAAATCTGCAAAACTTACAAGGGGGTTCCAGTCAGCCATAAACAATTTTCTTTTCTCCAATCAAAGAAGTTAATTTAGTTATCTCTGCAAATGTTATCATCTTTTTCAACCATTCTTCCACTGTGGATGCTGTTGAACCTTTCCACTTTTGGACACATACTGTAATACCTTCCTGCAGTTGTAATATCTAAAAACAAAGTTGCATGACTTTTTTCTTAGTTGCTTGTCCCTTAATACCAAAAGAAAAACCTCTGGTTTCAATTGTACTTTACTCTTTAAGAGCTCTATTTTTCATGAGTTATTACAATAAATCTGATGTATAACATTCCAAATAGTAGACTTTGCATTAGCTAATAAAAAGTCTTTTTTATGTACTGTATATCTTTATACAGTATAAAATAAATGCATATTTTCTGAATTTTCTATCATTTGTTAGTGGTAATCAGCAATTGTTGTAAATGCCTCTTATCCATAAATGAAGAGCATTAAAAAAGATAATTATATTGGTCTATCATAGCTAAGAACCTTGTGTCTTTTTAAATGTTAACAACATTGTGAATCACAGTTCACTTCATCAGGAAGGATCTCTGCATCTCTTCTTCCAGTTCTCACTCAATCGGATGAAAAATCATATTGATTTTTCTTCCCAGGGAAAAAAGTTTTGATGAATTTCTCATGGTTCAGGTGTGGCATTTTTTGCACTTAGTAGAGCTGTGGAGATCTTTGAGAAGGTACGGTACTTTCCTTGATCTGAGCAAAGCACTCTTTTGAAATTGCTTTGATTTCAAAGTCAAACATAACATCCTCGCTTCTATGAGTGAAGTGAAGCATCTACCTTGCTTTCCTCCACCTGCTTCATTTACCTCTTCTCCAGTCTCTCCAATGCTTCAGTTTACCCCAAAATTACTAAAGGTCTTGGAAGATACAATGGCAACATGGAAGCAGGAGGGTAGAAGTTCTGTCACTCTCTAACTAGACAAACTGATGTATGTCAGGAGTTTATCCTCACTATTGTAATTTTAAAGGTTTAAAGATTTCTCTTGTCCAGCCATGAGCCCATGATCCACTCCATTGAGTGGTGTTCATCTCCAATTCTCAGCCTAGGAAGTCTTCATTATCTGAAAGATGCTTCTGTCATCATGTGGCCAACATGGAAGTACAGAAAACATTAACCTTTCCTGCCCAAGTGGTACCTATTTATCTACTCAGGTCTATGACAGTTCACCACAGCCAACTCACTGTGGGACAACCTGCCCCGGCCAACTCACCACAGGACAACTTGCTGCGGGACAATAGTTACACTAACATCAAATAAATGGTGGAATAGAATTGTTAAAAGAAAGGATGAAAGAGGAGGGAGAGAATGAAATGTGAATGATAAAAATTATTTTTTTATTTATTCTAAATAATTAAATTAAATTGTTAAATTGTCCTGCAGTGAGTTGTCCCATGGTGAGTTGGTCATGGCGAATTGTCCTGCGGCAAGTTAGTTGTGGCGAGTTTTCCCATTCCATATCTACTCGCATTTACATGCTTCAAACTGCTAGGTTGGCAGGAGTTCGGGTGAGAACGGGAGATCATCCCATCACGTGACACTTGGGTCTTGAATCAGGCTGTCAGCTTTTCAGTTGACAAGCCCAGTGTCTTGACCACTGAGCCATTGTGCTGCCCACTACTGTAACTACCTTTAATTAATTAATTAGATTTTTATCCTGACTTTCATACAACAGTTTAAGGAGCTGTAGATAGAACTTCATCCTAATTTTCCCTACATCAGAGGGGTAAAACTTGCATCGTCACAATGGCATCACATGACGTATCACGACTTTTTCCCCCTTTGCCAAACCAGGCATGGGCATGTGACGCATCCTGCCCGCGGGCTGCGAGTTTGGCACCCCTGCCTTACAACAACAAATCTGTAAGGTAGTTGGACTGAGAGTTACTATAATGACTATCCCAGAATTAACCAGTGAGCTTCTACAGCTCAGGGTAAATTTGAACCTGAGTATCTCTGCTCTTATTCCAGTGACTTAACTACTATACCATAGCAGGTGGGAAACTCCTGGAAAGGCTTCTGAGTTTGTAATGCACACATATTTTAAAGAAATAAAGCAAACTCCATGATCCATACCAAAAGAAACAGAAATTTTAGGACAGTTGAAATAATGTGATAATCCATAAACACTCCGTAAATATTTCTCTAGATCTAAAAAGGGGAAGACAAGCGAAGGCTTTGAGTTACTAGGCAGTAGATTTCAACTGGAGAAATATCAACAACCTCAGATATGCAGATGATACCACTCTAATGGCAGAAAGCGAAGAGGAACTAAAGAGCCTCTTGATGCAGGTGAAGAAGGAGAGTGCAAAAGTTGGCTTGAAACTCAACATTAAGAAAACTAAGATCATGCCATTTGGCCCTCTCAATTCCTGGCAAATAGATGGGGAAGAAATGGAGGTTGTGACAGATTTTATTTTCCTGGGCTCCAAGATCACCACAGATGGGTACAGCAGCCAAGAAATTAAAAGACGCTTGATCCTGGGGAGGAAAGCTATGACAAATCTAGACAGTGTTGTTCTGCCCCAGCTACGGACCCCAAAGAACGCAGCACACACAAAGTCCGTACAAACCTTAGTTTACTAATTAAGGACTACTAATGAGCTTTCTTAGAAGTTGTTTGAACACAAGTACAGTTTAAATCAGTCTTTTCTGAACAAGGGCTGTTAATTTAACTTCATTAACAGCCAACAAGAATCCAAAGAATAATAATTCAATTCTGAGGCACAGTATTTCAGATAACCGTAATCTTACTGTGGTTGGCAGAATGCCCAGAAGCAATTTGCAGGAAAACTGACAAGAGATAAACAAGAGCCGAATCAAACGTTTCTGGAATCAAGACATAAAGGAATATGAACGAAGTTGTTTCCTGCAAATTGCATCAGTTGTCATCCTTCCTTAAATAGGCTAGGGGAGTGGCCAATTAGTCCCAAGCCTTACTCTCGAGGAGACCTCCTCTTGAGGAGCCACTCCTGCCTTTTAACAGCTCTGCACACTCGTGCATTGAGAAGAGGCTCCTCCTCTTCTTCCTCTTCACTCATGGGAGCTTCTGGAGGTTCTGAAGGCCCTGGCTGAATCCCTGCCTCTGGCACCACATCTTCTCCAGCCTCCTCATTGTCTGACTTGAGCGCCAGCTGCACAGGCTGCTGGTGCAGCACCACACCAACCTCCTCACTGTCGCTGTCGGAATTAACTGCACAGGCCACTAACAGGCCACAACAAGTGTACTAAAAAGCAGAGATATCATCCTGCCAACAAAAGTGCATATAGTCAAGGCTATGGTTTTCCTAGTTGCAATGTATGGCTGTGAAAGTTGGACCATAAGAAAGACTGAGCGCCAAAGAATTGAGGCCTTTGAACTATGGTGCTGGAGAAGACTCCTGCAAGTCCCTTGGACTGCAAGGGGATCAAACCGGTCAGTCCTAGAGGAGATCAACCCTGACTGCTCTTTAGAAGGCCAGATCCTGAAGATGAAACTCAAATACTTTGGCCACCTAATGAGAAAGAAGGACTCACTGGAGAAGAGCCTAATGCTGGGAAAGATTGAGGGCAAAAGAAGAAGGGGACAACAGAGAATGAGGTGGCTGGCTGGAGTCACTGAAGCCATAGGCATGAGCTTAAATGGACTCCAGAGGATGGTAGAGGACAGGAAGGCCTGAAGGAACATTGTCCATGGGATTGTGATGGGTCGGACACGACTTCACAGCTAACAACAACAAAGATTTCAACTGAAGATTAAAAAACAGTTTCTGCTTATAAGAGCAATGCCAGAGGCTAATAAGCTACTTAAGAAGTAGTAAACTCCTGGCTGGAAATTTCCAAGGCACAGGAAGAAGGATATCTTCCAGGAATGCTTTAGATTTAGGAGCCTTTGCCTTAGGGCAAAGGGCTGCTCCTTGGACTAATCACAAACACTAAACCTTCTGAATGGGAGTAAAACAAGATCATTAATGAGCACATTCTTTCCCCCTGTTTTCCCCAGGTGGAAGCCTATAGAGGACTGCTGCAGCTGCAACGTGCTGGAAATTCTGACTACTGTAACACATTCAGAAACCGGTTGTGGAAAGCTGCCTTGCCAGCCACCCAAAGAGACATTGTTCGTTTTCTCCAAATGTGAACCGTGAGCATTATAGGGGTTAGGTCCTTTGGATCTTGCACAGAACCATTATTTTGCCTATTTACCCACCTGGTACTGACAGTTTCTGCAACCAGGGTCTATCCAATCCTCCAGGTCCACCATCTCTGAAATTGATTGCAGTTACTGTCTGTTTGATGGATTAATCTGTACAGTTTTCTATGTTCAGGTACTACTGAACATAGAAAAGGGCATAAGCTACTCTTTGGAGTGTGAATGCCCATGACCCTTGAAACAGGCTCCCAAATATTATTTATTTATTTTATATGTCACCCATCTCACTTTCAAGACCAAACCTTCCGACTTTCTCTGTAGCACCTGGGAGCACTGTTCTCTCATTCAGCATCTTGTTACCTCTGCTGCTTCTTCCACTTATTTCTTCTCCTTAAAATATCCAGTGATTATTTTGAAAAAGGAGATCACTATAGCTTACTGAGTCTATTAAATTCTATTAAATTAAATGCCAAGATATACATTCATTAAATGTCAAGACACGTTCCAGACTGATACCAAGTGGAACCCTTCATGTCATTTGGAAAAATGGGATTATCACAATCTTTCTTATATATATCTTCTATAGAAAAATATATATAATCTCTTGATCAGAATGAATGACCCCTTTGTTCCCCCTCTCTCTCACACACACATATAAACAGAAAACATTTCTAAAGAGAAAAGAAACATGTCACTGAAATTGCCTTACTGATGAATGGAAAGTCATACTTTAAATGTGGATTAGTTTCTTAAAGATTCTTCCATACTTTAGACAGGTTGCTACTGGTACTTCTTTCAAAAACACCAAAAACAAGGTAGTCGATTATAGTATTTGCATAAGGCATGAAGGAAGAAAAATAAGAAGCCATTGTTAATATTTATTCTGTCTCATACATATACACAGTGTGGTTTAACATTATGCAAATGAAAATAAACATGGCACCTCTCTTTTAATGGCAAATTTAGATAATGTTGTCTCACTGCAGAAATTTATTCCTGAAATTATAACTTCTCAGTCTCTTATTTGCAGACCATGACATTCATTTTATAGTTGAATGTAATATTTGTTTATGATCTGGAAATACTAAATGGGGACTTTAGGACCACATTTGAACCCTGAGGTCAGAGGTCACTTCCTGCTGTCCTATCTAATAACTCTCTTGATCACTCATTTTGAAAGAGTTTAGAAACAAAAAGATTCCATAACAATCATTTGGGCAGAATATACTTGCCTCAACACAATGAAAAAAGGCAAAAATACATGAATAAAACAAAAACATGAAGAATTTTGTTGAAACAGTAATAGTGCAATCCTATTTAGTCATAGTTAAGTCACCTGGGGTCAAATAGGCTTTTTTTCAGTAAATGTGCATAGAATCAGAGTTTAATATATTAATGAAAAAAGAACCCAAAAGAACCCAAAGAAGTATTTGTTGTATATTTCTACAATCCAAGAATCTCTGGCACATAATTTATTTCTCCAATCCAAGAATCTCTGGCACATACCTGCTATGTCCTGAATAATCTTTGAGGATTTCCTTTGTTCCACATTTTAAACAAGCCAACTTAATCTGTACCTCCTAGATTGATATACAAATTAAAATACAATTATCTTTCTATTTTTTTCTTCCTTTATATTTCCATAACATTCTCAGCTCAAAAGTTAAACTAAAATGAAAATGAAATTAGGTTTCATAAGCTGGACAATAATAAGCTGAACATTAATATTCATTGTTTGATGAAAAAACATTAAGAAGTATACGTTTATTTACTTTCAAGTTAGATTCTTACAGAAACAAAATGGAATAAGTATATGCAAAACTAGAGGTCCCCTGAAAACAAGCAGATCTATCCCTCTTTAGTCCTGACTCACTCTTTGGGAATTATTAAAATTAAGATGACTGGATACTTGGGGTTATGGATGTTATAACACCCACAGAAGATCTTTCAAGGTGTCTGCTTATTAGAAAACAAATCTTAAGGGAACACCACAGAAATGCATTGCAAAATTCCATGGTAAAATACTTCCTTGTGTACTCAGGTATCTGTCATCCCTTCCTTTGCCTCTCTTTACATTACTGCTTACTTGAGTGTGACTCATTATTACCCACTGAACCCTGTAATTCCTCTCCCAATCCCTTTCCTGTGCCACCTCTATGTCTTCACTTATGTCCTCCACGCCTCTTCCTTTTGCCCTAGTGATTTGAGAGCCACCACACACCAAGGTAATTAATCTGGTGGGTGGAAGCAGTAGAGCTGCAAAACAAGAAAGCCAGTATATTTTTCGTCTCTCCTTTAAAAGCAAAGTTGAAGACGTATAAAGGGTGACTAGACAAAAAAACTCCAACAGGGTGGAATTATATATATATTTAAAAATAGTAATATTGAAAAATTTTATACCATAGTAAAAAAAAACAATACAAATTTTTAAAAAGAATACAGAAAAGTGGTGAATAAAGGAAAGAAAAAGAAAAAAAGTATTTAAAAATGGCTGCTGACCTTTACAGCAATTACAAATAGGTTTATCATCTTTCCTCCTGCTTTATACTTACATCATGATTTTTTCTTCCCATATTTTACCATTTCTTTTTTTTTAAATGTTTTATTAATTTTATTTATATTCAGTCCGGTTTTCATCAGTGTTTGGTCTGGGTACAGTAACGTTTCATCAATCATAGTATTCATTTTTATTATAGCATTCTTCACAATAATAGTAGTAATACAATAACATAGTAATATAATGACAATGATACTTAATATTCTCTTCTTTAACAATTCTCCTCATTAGGATCCCCTCTTTTAATTTCTCTTCCTTTCTAACTTCTGTCTTGCTTATCTAACCATTAAACATTTCAAAGAACAACAAAAAGTATAAGAAAAAGAAAAACTAAGTAGAATAAAAAGACGAGGGGGAGTTTACCATTTCTGATCATCAAATCCATAAATCACTAGTTTGTTTTTTTATATTTTCAACAAAAATCTTTAAATCTATAAAGGTCTCCAGTTAGTAATAGATGTACTCATTGTCTTTTCCCCACACAAGTCAATTTTGCCACTTCTGCAGATTCTATCATCTTCACTTACCATTCCTTCACTGTCAGTATTTCCAAACTTTTCCATCTCTCTCCATATAATAACCTTGCTGGAGTTACCATATGTATTGTAAAAACAAACTTCCAAGGGTGGAGTGATATCTAAGTTGGAAGGAATCATTAGAGAGCAGAAGGGAATATGTGAGGTCAGGTATGAATGCACTCCATGAAAAATTACTAGTTGGAGAGTGTCTTTCAAATTAGCTGTTATGATGAACATCTGTAAAAATAAAATAGGATCCATAAAATATTTTTATTGTTTTAATGTCTTTTAAATTAAACTGTTTTAACTGTTTTAGAATTTTAGAATTATAAACTACTCGCTTAGTTGAGTTGTGAAGCTATAGAAATCAGATGAATTAATTAATTAATTAATGTTTTTGTGGATTGGTGCATTCAGTATGAAACAAGAATGCTGGTTGCACCTGCTACAAAAGGTTAAAAGGGACTTTAAACTTTACATTTCCATGATGCTGCAAGATTGTTGCCAATCACTTCTGCCATTAGACAGGTCCCTGTGCCTTAAGAAATGATGGAAAAGGCCCTCTTTGACCTGTAAACTCTTTTGGGAAAGATCAGTGACTCCTTGGTGGCATCTGTTCTGTGCTGCCTTGCATTCCATGGTTGGGACAACTTTGCCTTTTTTCAGTAGAAGTGCAATAACAGAAACTGATGTCAAAGCAAATTAAATAAGCAAAAGGATTTCAAAACAGATTTATTTATTTATTTATTTATTTATTTATTTATTTATTTATTTGGACTTATATGCCGCCCTATCTCCACAGGACTCAGGGTGGCTCATAAAACAGACTGTTAAAAACAAAGTCCATAATAAAATTGACAAAAATCCAATAAAAACCCCATTAAGTTCTATTAAAAGCCCCCTCAGTCTAGGGTGGCTAGATGAAATAGCTATGTTTTCAGCCCACCGCGGAAGGAGCGAAGGTCGGGGGCCACCCAGAGCTCCAGAGGGAGTTGATTCCAAAGGGTGGGTGTGCCTACAGAGAAAGCTCTCTCCCTGGGAGTCGCCAGCCGGCACTGTCTGGCCGACGGCACCCTGAGTAGGCCCTCCCTGTGAGAGCGCACTGGGCGATGGGAAGCTGTTGCTGGCTGCAGATGGTCCGCCAAGTATCCCGGGCCTAAGCCATGTAGGGCTTTATAGGTGATCACCAGCACCTTGAATCTCACCCGGAGGGCAACCGGCAACCAATGCAAGTCGTGCAGGAGAGGTGTAACATGGAAGTGTTGGGACACTCCCATAACTACCAGCGCGGCCGTATTCTGCACCAGCTGAAGCCTCCGAGTGGTCTTCAAGGGCAGCCCCATGTAGACAGCATTGCAGTAGTCAGTTATACTTATGCAATGTCTGGAACTATGGAACTATGAGAAGGTTGGTATCTTGCGAAACGTGAATGCAACTGTGATAGTTATATGGGTAGTTCTGAATTACGACCACAATTGAGCCCAAAATTTATATTGCTAAGTGAGACATTTGTTAAGTGAGCTTTGCTCCATTTTACAACCTTTCTTGCCACAGTTCTTAAGTGAATTATTGTAGTTAAGTTAGTAACTTGGTTGTTAAGTGAATCTGGCTTCCCCATTGACTTTGCTTGTCAGAAGGTCACAAAAGGTGATCCCATGACTCCAGGACACTGCAACCGTCATAAATGTGAACCAGTTGCCAAGCATCTGAATTTTGATCATGTGACCATGGGAATGCTGCAATGGCCGTAAGTGTGAAAAATGGTCATAAATCACTTTTTCCGGTGCCGTTGTAATTTTGAACAGTCACTAAATGAACTGTTGTAAGTCAAGGACTACCTGTACAATGGGTTGGCACCCTTTAGCAGCCACATCAAGAGAAACAGCTAGCATATCCACAATGCTTTATTTTTTTGTGGTACGTAGGTCCAGGTATCTCTGTTTTTTTTTATATTAACTTCATTTCTTTTCACAAATCTAGACTGGATTTGGACATTATATATACCAAAATCAGATTTTTAAAAAAGATTTGGCTTAGTTTTGCATGTGTTGCTTGATATTATGAATAAATTGAACACACTATGGTTAAAAAAAATGGCTTGGTACAAGGGTGGGTAAACTTTTCACAGTTATGGACCAGGTTCTTGTTGATTTGTTTTTGGGATGCTTGAGCAGGATAAGGCAACGACATAGTAATCTCACTAGAGTAAGAATATGCATTGATTTTTAAAAACCTTTCTTGTTAATTTTTGGAGTGTTAAGACTTTTTTAAGAGACATACGGTAGTTCATCTGTTTATCTGGAAATTTGGACCATTTTTGTTTGAGATTTGCTAATACGATGGTAGCAATCCTTAGGAACCACAAAATAGCACTAGAAGGCCTGTGCTTCAGCACACAATGTTAAGAACTCAACCAAGAACAACTAATGAATCCCTCCTTGTTGGGATAAGAAAAGAGGCACTTTTTAGCCATTCAGAAAACCTCCTAATGGATACAATCAGCCAATCTGTCTAAGTCTCTGTTATTAGAAATAAGATGAAGCTGGTGATTGTTATAGTATTCCTAATAATACTATGACACCAGATTCAATTTATCTTGACCAAGCTGACGTAATCTAATAATGTGAATGAAAGACCTGCAGTTTTCTGGATGTTGTCAGACTGCAATTCTAGGTAACTCAGGCTAACAGGCTAGCAGGATACTATAGCTCAGCCTCTGCAAAAGTATTGGTTCCTTATCTTGTCTTTAATAATGCAAAATGTATAGCATATTCCACAAAAGTGATCATTCTGATGCTATAATACTGAAAGCAGACATTTCTTTCAAAGAGGAACATGACACATAAGTTAGATAGTCAATTTATAGTGACAAATGTGTGATCTTACCTTTGAAAACCATATTTTTTTCCCCTTTGCAGTTCATGAACAGTGGAATGTCTCACATTCTAGTAAAGACTTGTCTGGAGATTTCTAATTCCTGAAAGTGAATAACCAGCCTTATTGTAAGAAGTTGGTTTGCAAAAGACATCAATATTCCTAGGAAGTCCCCAAGAGTCCTGTGGCTTAATACTATTCTCCAGAATGATGAGGAATTTATGAGGTTTCTCCAGGTTTAACATCCATTTAAACATTGTCTCAGTTAGCCCGTATTTTATCATGTTATTAATATCACGTCAGGCTTTGTTGAAATAAAGTACTCTTTGTCCGTGACATTTCTCTGATTTATTAATCTAGTAAACCTGTCAAAGAAGAAGATAAGGCTAGATTGGGATGAAGTAGCTTGTGACCATTTTGGCTTTGTTAGTTGTTGCATTCCTATCAAAGTGCTCATGAACATGCTGTTTAATAATCTGCTTGAGGATCTTGCCCAGTAGAGATACCAGACTGAGAATTCTGTAATTTCCCAGATCTTGGCGGAGGCAGTTCTCTGTGGTTCTCTCTTCATACACCCTCAATGAAATGATTGAGGAAAGACAACCTGAGCTCTCCCTTCCTTCACCTCCCTGCCCAAAACTTCACAATTTTCAGTGACTTTCAAGAGTCTTAGCAGCCTTTCTGTTCTTGCCTTGAATGCTTCTTATCAGATCTATATACTGTGATTTGGGTTCCTCTCAGCAGCATTTTCCACCACCATAACATGTACCTTCTCCCTAAAAGTGGTTCCTGGGTTTCTTTGACTCACATGGCCTTCTTGAGTATCTTCCAGAGGTGGGTTTCACATAATTTTACCACCGGTTCGTCATGCACTGAAAATGTGAGCACATGCGCATGCGCATGCCTTCCACACGTGCCCAGCCTTCTGTGCATGCGCTTTGCTTATGCACATGGCTTGCATTCATGCACGCAGCTTAGAAAACGTGGCTAAATAGGACAGCATAGCGTCAGGGTGGGTGGGTGGGTGCAAGTCGCCACTACTGGTTCACCTGAACCAATCCAAACCGGCTGAATACATGTTCTGTGAATCCAGGTTTAGCAAGTCTCGGTCTGGTGATTTTGAGTTATGTTCTAGACTAGACTAGACTAGAATAGAATAGAATTTTTATTGGCCAAGTGTGATTGGACACACAAGGAATTTGTCTTGGTGCATACGCTCTCAGTGTACATAAAAGAAAAGATACGTTTGTCAAGAATTATAAGGTACAACACTTAATGATAGTTATAGGTTACAAATAAGCAATCAGGAAACAATATCAATATACCGTATATACTTGAGTATAAGCCGACCCGAATATAAGTCGAGGCACCCAATTTTACCCCCCAAAACTGGGAAAACTTATTGACTCAAGTATAAGCTGGGGGTGGGAAATGCAGCAACTACTGGTAAATTTCAAAATAAAAATAGATATCAATAAAATTACATTAATTGAGGCATCAGTAGGTTAAATGTTTTTGAATATTGATTTCAAAGAAAAACAGTAAACTAGCCCTGTAAGTGGAAAAGAGGATCAACAAAAACAAAAATCTTGTCACCATGGTGAGGAGAAGCAGTTGTGAAATGAGTGACACAGTTGTTAAGAATGCTACAATGGGCATAAATGATGACCAGTCATAAGTGTGAGGACCTGTCAGAAATCACTTTTTTCAGCCCTCTGGGTAGTCCTTTTGTGCATATGGACTACTCAGAGGGCTGAAAAAGTTATTTTTGACTGGTCCTCGCACTTGTGACCAGTCCTCAAACTTACGACTGTCCTCACATTTTATGTTTTTGCCCTATCTTGTCACCATGGTGAAGAGAAGCAGTTGTGAAATGAGTGACATGGTTGTTAAGAATGCTGCACGGGCATAAATGTGAGGATGGTCATAAGTGTGAGGACCGCTCAGTAGTGCGAGGACCTGTCAGAAATGACTTTTTTCAGCCCTCTGAGTAGTCCCTATACACATATATCACATGACCAGCTAGCCACGCCCACCCAGTCACTGGCTTGATCTAATTTCAGGCAAGTTCAAGCCTCTCCCTCTTTTTTCTTTTTCTTTCTCTTTCTTTCTTTGTCTCTTTCTTTCTTCTCTCTCTCTTTCTTTCTCCCTCCCTTTCTTCTTCTCATCTGGCATTCTTAGAGCTCCACTACTGATTAGCTTAGCCCAGGGGTGGGCAAATGTGGCCCTTTTACAACCAGTGGACTTCAACTCCCAGAATTCCTGAGACAGCCAAGCTGGGAGAACCCACTCCCGGCTTAGCCTGAGCAAGGCTAGCTAGCAGCCAATTACAAGAAGCTCTGAATTACAATCAGCTCTCAACTCAAGCTCAGTGCACATGGGATCTCCCTAAACAGTGAGGATTTCTTTGTTTCTTTCTCCCTTTAAGCCCCCCGCCAGCCCGTTTTTGCTTCCAGGGGGCTGCAGGGAGTCTTGCTAGGCACCCCCTCATGCCCCTAGCAAGCCTGCCTGCCACTCTTGGGAGCCAAACAGGGGCGCGGGGGAGGGGCGCCGCACCCCCCACGCCCCATTTTGGCTTTAGGAAGCCTCCCTGCCACTCTTGGGAGCCAAAAAGGGGTGCGGGGGAGGGGCGCCGCACCCCCCCACACCCCATTTTGGCTTTAGCAAGTCTGCCAGCAACCCAGGGAGCCAAAACGGTTGCAGGAAAAAAGGCATTTTTTTCGTGACTTGAATATAAGCCGAGGGGGCTTTTCTCAGCCTGAAAAACGTGCTGAAAAACTCGGCTTATATTCGAGTATATACGGTAAATCGAAAGGATACCTGCAACAAGGTTACAGTCTTACAGTCATAAGTGGGAGGAGATGGGTGGAGGGAACGATGAGAAGATTAATAGTAGTGCAGACTTAGTAAATAAATCTTAGTAAATGTTGAGGGAATTATTTGTTTAGCAGAGTGATGGCGTTCGGGAAAAAAGTGTTCTTGTGTCTAGTTGTTCTGGTGTGCTCTAGTTGTTCTCTATAGAGGGTAGGAGTTGAAACAGTTTATGTCCAGGATGTGAGGGGTCTGTAAATATTTTCACAGCCCTCTTTTTGACTCGTGCAGTATACAGGTCCTCAATAGAAGGCAGGTTGGTAGCAATTGTTTTTTCTGCAATTCTAATTATCCTCTGAAGTCTGTGTCTGTCTTGTTGGGTTGCAAAACCAAACCAGACAGTAGAGGAAGAGACTGGTACTTGTTGCTAAGTTCTGTTTGCACTGAGTACTTCCTAGTTTCTCTTTTTTTTCTTTAGGTCATAAGCTTCCCTTGTCTTCCTCTTTTTGTTCACTTCCCTTCTCTGCTCTTCCCAAGGAGCAGAGAACTTCTCCTTCACTTCACTTCTCCTTTTCCATGGCCAACTGCAGTGCAGCAACTTTGTCCCCAAGCCTATTGCCTTCTCGTGCAATAAATGTACAAATCTATACAGGTAGTCCTCAACTAACAACCACAATTGAACCCAATTTTTTCATCGCTATATGAAACATTTGTTAGGTGAATTTTGCCCCATTTTACATCCTTTTGTGGCACAGTTGTTAAGTAAATCACTGCTGTTGTTAAGTTAGTAACATGGTTGCTAAATGAATATGTGTAATGGTCATAAATCATTTTTTTCAGTGCCCTTGTAACTTTGAACGGACATTAAATGAACTATTGTAAGTCAAGGATTACCTGCATTTGCAAAATATGTCATTTGAGTTCTCTTAAATAAATAGAATAGAATAACAGAGTTGGAAGGGACCTTGGAGATCTTCTAGTCCAACCCCTTGCTTAGGCAGGAAACGCTACACCACTTCAGATAAATGGTTATCTAATCTCTTCTTAAAAACTTCCAGTGTTGTAGCATTTACAACCTCTGGAGGCGAGTTGTTCCACTGATTAATTGTTCTAACTGTCAGGAAATTTCTCCTTAGTTCTAAGTTGCTTCTCCACTTGATTAGTTCCCACCCATTGCTTCTTGTCCTACTCTCAGGTGCTTTACCCAGCAACTGTTTTTTATATGTTTCAGCCTCTAGTCCCCTAATCATCTTTGTTGCTCTTCTCTGCACTCTTTCTAGAGTTTCAACATCTTCAGGCAGAAGGGTACATATTGGTCATACCTTGCAGATTACTAAGAACTTTTGCTATCGGGGATGATTGGAATTAGCCTACTGCAAATTCCCAGAGAGCTGTTCTTTTCCCCTCCCGTAACCTCCTAATCACAGTCACTGTTTTTTTGGAAGAGCTCTAATTTCATCTATTTGTAATACGAAATACTTGACTATTGTGTATTTGATGTACAAGAGTTTCCTCAATATTTTCAATTGTCTTTCATTGAATTGTTCAATAAATACAACTAATTTGCTTGCTTTTGTCCATAAAACTGGGATACAATAATGTTCAACGAAAGAATGATTATATCTTTGCCAATAGTATGCAGATAATCTATCTATCTATCTATTAATTTTCAAACTTTATATGGAGCCAATATAAGTTTTTATTGGAGGAATAAACAGTGCAATCCTGCCAGTGCTCTTCCAACCTTTCTTCCAATTGCTATGTTGGCAAGATTGTGACTACATTGTTCTGGTCAGAGGACAAAGACTTATTTCTGAATTTTTTCAAGGACCAGTACTCCCCCCCCCCCAAAAGAACTAGTAACTGGATCACAAATAACATTTTGGGAAGCACAGCTTTACTCTTAGTTATTTATAGTTAGTTATTTAGACTATTATTTGACTATTTAGCTTTAGACAGTACGGCTTTGCAGCAAGAAAATGGTTAAAAATGGTTTAATGTCTTAGTGCAAACTCAATTTCATTGAGGGCTGCATCAGGGTTGTGTTTGACCTCGGGGGGCCAGGGTGGGCATGGCAAGGGTGGGCGTGGCCAGCCCAACGTCATTCGTGTTGGGGGTGCCGGTGGTGGCCCGAGCACTCTGTCAGCAAAAATGGCCTCTTGCAACCCTCTGCCAGTGAAAATGGAACTTGGGAGAGCCGCATGCAGCCCTCCATTTTTGCTGGTAGAGGCACCGTGGGCCGGTCCTTCACTGTTTCCAGGGTGGCCCCACGGGCCAGATCTAAGCATCCTGTGGGCCAGATCCAGCCCTCAGGCCTTGAGTTTAACACCCCTGGATTAGTGTTATGTGTGAAACAAAACATGGTTTGTACAAGGTGAGAATCAGTTTAATTTAGATCACAGGTTAATCTCATCACCAGTGGAAGGGGGAGAGAATCACGTGTCTCCCTCAACTTTTTGGAGAGAGAAACAGTATACATCTAATAGAAAATAAATAAGCAATTACCTCATTTAGTGCAATCTCTTTTCCCTTGTGAAGTGGGAGGAAATCTGTCAGAGCCATATTCCTAATTATAACTACTTGCCCCTTTATTATTCAGTTAAGGTGGTATTGAAATGAATTAGATAAAAACATGATAATAGCACTGATTTTTTTATGCTGCCACTTATCAAGACCAGAACATGTGTTCTATGTCTCCGGCATCATCACCAATTAAATAATTCAGTTAATTGAAAAAGATTCATGCTTTGTGGAGAGAAATTGTCAAGTACAGTACTACATCCAACACAGGAAACCTGTAGACCTCCAAGTATTGACAAGCTATAATTCTTTCTATGCTTCATTACTGGTCATGCTGATTGGACATAGTGGAAGAAGTAGGGCAGCCTATCTGGAGGCTCACAGCATGAGAAAGTACTGACTATGGACCAACATGAATGTGATAAGACAATTTGGTATTTCCTATATGCCAGGAAAATTATAATGTGAGAAAGACACTTCATGCTTACTAAGAGCATCAGAAATATTTATCATAAAATTTTATTTAATTATCTTGGCTGACTTCATTCATTATGGACACCGCAATGTGTTTGTTTGATTTTTTTTTTTTTTTTGGATTAGTATGTTGTGCAAACTCAACCATTGTTGTTTTTAAACTGTGGTTTACAGTTTTGTATATATTATAAGCCATGAATAAATGGGTCATAGCTCAGTGCAATATGAGAAACCAGTCCTCGTTGCTGAAATCTCTGAGACAAGCAAGCATTTTAAAATAATCTTGATTCACTTACTACCAAACAATAGAGACTGTGCAACAAGCACTAGAAAAACAATAGCTATATTTGAACAACACACATGAGCTGGCCAGTAGTCATTCAGGTCACTGGGAATAGCTGCCAATTTCAATTTACCACCTTCTTTGATGAAAATCAGGAATGAAACAGAAGCTGGACTATCTCCTTGGCTCTTTCCCATAGAAAATGTCTTCCAAGCTTCTATTGACCTCCAAAGGCACCATCTACTGCAGTTTTGGGGAACAAAAGAGCAATTTATGGAGAGGGATTCTGGTGAGAATAACAGCATAGTAAAGCAAAGACCCAATCTCTGATCATCACAGTCTCTGCTTTTATCAAAATCAAGATCAGCATAAGTCCCTGCTTATGCACTCCCATGTTCTCTTCAGTATTAATCTTTTTTAAAAAACAGAACAACTCATGTGCAAATTCTACAGATATCCACAGTTATATTGAAATAGTTTTAGAAGGATTTGCAACAAGAATGAATGGTGAAGTTAAGGTCCATTTGCCTAATCCTTTCTAAAGAAAAAATAATGTAAGCTCAAAAGCTTTGTATTTAGCATTTCTTAAGAAGGTTGTGATATTATATATCAACCAAGTAGCAATGTAACACTATAATATTACTGTTAAATAAACTATATTGCTTGAAAAAGATACCTAATTAATGATTTAAAAACCTATATGTTGAAGAGGGGGAGGAAAATACTATATTAAATTCTCTAGAATAGACATGTTATATCATATTGCCCAGTTTTACCTTTCTGTTGGTGCAAAGCTGATTCAAAGGCTGAGAATTATACAATTTCACTAAGTCATTATTTTGCATCTAAGACAGAGGTTCCCAATCTGTAGGCCATGGCCCACTAGTGGGCCACAAGAGGATTGCAAATGGGCCACAAAAATGGATGGCAAGAGCGCATGTGCATCCTCACTTGCATGAGCAGCGCATGCATGCACTCTCCATTTGTGTGAGGGGCAGGCGTGCATGCATGCCTCTCATATAAACGGAACTGTTATGCTTGTGTGTTTGCTGGCTGCTCTAATGGAACTATCCCCTCTCCCCCCCCACTGGTCCGCAAAGCTGAAAACATTGGGGAACTCTGTTCTAAGATGAAAGCATTCTTCGACTGAGAACATGATCATTTTGGGGGGTTGTAGTCCAAATGTAATATATTCAAATTTCTTCATAGAATGAAAGATTCCAAAATATTAGAATATAATTTATTTATTTATTTATTTTATTTTATTTTGATTTATATGCCGCCCTTCTCCAGAGACTCAGGGCAGTTTACAATGTGTTAAGCAATAGCCTTCATACTTTTGTATATTTTATACAAAGTCAGCTTATTACCCCCACAAACCGGGTCCTCATTTTACCTACCTTAGAAAGGATGGAAGGCTGAGTCAACCTTGAGCCTGGTGACAATTGAACTTGCAGTAATTGCAGGCAGCTGGAAGCTAAATACTACTTTTAGCAAAACATTTAGCAAAACATTTACATTTTAACCCTTCATTGCCTCTGAAAAAGCTGACTTAGTAGAGTAATAATGTCTAACCAGTTTGGATTTAAAGTTAACATGCCTATATCATATAGTATGTATCAACTTTCTTTCAAAGTTACTACATCTCCTACATAGAGATGATGAGTTGTAATAATTCATATAGGCTCATATAGGATATTTCAATTTTCTACTCCAAAGTTCTTACACACTATCTACGTTTAAAATTTAAAAGAATTATGATCAGTTTAGTTTCAATAAAGACCTTCATCAACAAATCTAACACTTTTGATGATAGCGAGGCTACAAGAATCAAATCCAAACAGCATAGATAACAAATGTTTAACTGGAAGTAAATGACATTTGTTTTGTAGAATCTCCATTTTTAAAAAGATCATTACTTATATGATTCTATTATGAGTTCATTTTTTAAAAAAAGTTATTACCAGCAATTTTAAAATAAGAATTCCTAGACAGTGTCAATTCTCATGAAAGAAAAACAAATTTATATCTCCTACCTATCCTATAATACCAGGTAAGTCTAAGTGCTGGAAAAGTAACTAGTTTTCTTATATGATTAGTACTTGAGAAGTCTGCAAAGGTATTAGATAATAACTTTTAAGTGAAGCCCACAAGACACACATAACCCATACCATTTCCATTCCAGTGCATGATTGTTAGCGAAAAAAACCTATGTGGTTGTTTAAAATAAGAAAAATAAAACAACAGATGGAAAGAAGACCAACAAACTGGTTTAATGGAATATGAAATAGAATTGGTTAGACAGATAAAGGAGACAGGTCCAATGCATATTAAGAGAGTTTATAATGTTTTGTTAGAAAGGGATTCAGAAAATGAGTTAGTTAAAGATGGTATGATTAAATGGGCACAGAATTTTTCTCAACCAGTTATGATGGAAACATGGGAAAAAATATGGGTTCAGAATGTTAAGTTTACACAGTCACAAAATTTACGAGAAAATTTTTATAAAATGTTTTATAGATGGCACTTAGACCCCAAGAAATTGTCTTGTATGTACCCTAACGTGCAGCCAAAATGTTGGAGATGTGAGTGTTTAGATGCTACATATTATCACATATGGTGGACTTGCAGAAAAGTGAGGGCTTTTTGGATAAAAATATGGTGGGTTATGCAAAATGTTTTAAGGAAAAAAATACAATTTTCTCCGCAATTTTTTTTATTGGGTATAGTTAAAGATTTTACATTGGGTGAAACAAAACTGATTTTGTATATGGTGACAGCAGCTAGGTTGTTGATTGCCCAATACTGGAAGAGTGATACCTTACCGACTGTGGACCAATGGATTCAGAAGATGGCTGGATTTGCAGAAATGGCGAAGATCTCAGCCTTTTTAAAAGACCAGACGCATGAGAAGTATATACAGGAATGGAATAAATGGATTGAGTATATACAGAATAAGTATCAGACTAGAAAATATTATGTAGCTTTCAGCTGAGAGGGATTGATGATTATGCTAGTAAATATAGAAAAAAGATATGGAAGGATGAATAACATATATTGTTTGGGAATATTAGTATTGCATATAATGGAAGTCAAGGGGGGTGGGAGGGAAAGGGGTGGAGGGGGAGGGTTAGGGTGGGATTGGGAGGGAATTATATATTTTTGCTATATGTATTTTATAAAGTTGGGCAAGGGTGGGGGAAAAAAGGGGGAAAATTTGTATTTGTAAAACTTTTTAAATAAAAAGAAAAATAAAACAACCATAACAGAGGAATTTATCAATTTATTTAAGATATTTAAAGAATCAACCATAAACATAGCATTCAAATATGTATTGGTTTTGAAGCAAAATTATTTACAAAACTCTTAGTATTCTCTTTCATCTTAGATCTTTTTGAATGTTTTTATTGATTAAACTGGATATTTTCCTAGGAAAAATAATCCTCAAGTATTTAATAGCTTCTGGAAAATACAAAAAACCTAATTTGTTTCTTTTACTCCTTTGAACCTTCTTATTGTATACAGAGCAAAATATTTACCATGTAACTGTATTAATGTGGTGAGATTGTTGACAGTCATTAAAAAGCAACAGTATAATCTCTGTATAATAAATTTTATATTAAAAGCCCACTAAATGCATTCCTTTGATTTTACAAGTACAAAACTAGTAATAATAAATTATAATCCAAGTAAATTTTATGGGGGCAGTAAAGTTCTGCAATCAATGAATCAAAAACTTGGTTTGAACCACATCAAAAGCTTATTCTGCATCCAGTAACACCAACACTATGGACTCATGTGCATCAGCAGACATCAGCTGAGTGTGTAAAATGCTATTGTATCAACAAATCTTATATTAGGTGAAGGTTGATGCTTTTTTTGTGAAACCAGATTGTAGAAGACAAATTATTGTAGGTAATATCTTCTAGCCAATGCAGCTGTAGGAAGTTAGCACCCAGCCCTTTCCTAGAAGAATGAAATATTTTAGGAAATATTAAAAAGGCAGAATATTATGTTTCCCTGGATGAGAAATGGAAAAGCATGTTTTAAAGACGAAGCAGCTCCCACTTTCTTCCCCCCCCCCCACCTTTGTCAATGGGCCAGAGGCAGAAACTCAATTCCTTCCCGGCTTTGTCAATGGACCATCATCTGCAACACAATAGGACCCATCTAGCAACAGAAACTAACACAATAGGACCCATCTAGCAACAGAAACTCACCACATGGCACCTGGGAAGATTACATCAGCCAGCAAGGTTAGCTAAGACCCCCACCCCCTGGGAGTCTGACAACCAATCAGGATACTCTTTCAGGGCCCCAGGAAGTTCAAAGCCAGAGAGGGCATAAAACCCGGGGACTCGCTGCATCTCGCCCTTTTTCTGTTCGGGAACTCAAACATGTGATCCTGGAGCTGAACCCAGAAGGATAATTCTTTTAACACAGCTTTAAGAACCTTGGGTCCAATATTTAATAAAGCTATCAGGCAATAATTGTACACTAGGTAGGAATATTATCAATCTTCTAAATTACTATAATAGAGACTTCAAAGCATGACAAGATGTCTGAAATATCTCCAAAAATATAGGACGTACTTTCTCTTTAATTTTTTTATACTGTTCTGCAGCTGTTCCATGTGATGCAGGAATCTTTCCAGATTTCATCTTATTGATAGAATCATAAATTTCTTGTAAAGCTAATGGCACAGCCAGCTGCCTTAGTAATATTGGTTTTAAAAAAAAGAATTGATTTGCTTACTTCCTATATCTACTTACATCTATAGAACATAAATTTCTATAGAAATAAAAATGTAGATTAATTTTGGACTTTGTTCCTGAGCTTTTTTAAAACTTTGTTTCCAACAAGGCACCAAATAGCTGATAAGCTGAAATTTAATCAAATGGCTTCTGTTGCTTTTAGTATATTGGAAAGATAATAATGCCTTGCAAACATAGGAAGGAACTGGTTCCTTTCTCTCTTCTTCTAGAGCAGTGGTTCTCAACCTTCCTAATGCCGCGACCCTTTAATACAGTTCCTCATGTTGTGGTGACCCCCAACCATAAAATTATTCCTAAGACTATTGAAAATATGTGTTTTCCGATGATCTTAGGCAACCCCTGTGAAAGGGTCATTCGACCCCCAAAGGGGTCCCGACCCACAGGTTGAGAACCACTGATCTAGAGTATAGATTGCTTAGCCTTTTCCAGTCTCAGCTTCTGAAGAGGGAAGTAAAACTTCAAGTGAAAGATTATTTGTTTCCTCTGCAAGATGGAAATTTTGGCTGCTACCCCAACTCTGATGGGAGATAACACAAAAAGCTACAGCTTACTTCAGAAATTTCATAATGATGTGATTCTTCATTAAATTTTGAGGTTTTCCTTACTTTAAATTGGCTGAATCATCATTTTTCAGTTTTCCATGGTCGACTTGAAACTATCAGGAGGAGATTGAGTGAGATCAAAAAGCAATTAAAAGAACGAAAACCTAAAAGAGTGAAGTAAACAAAAATTAACTCCAGCATTTCAATACTTCAAAGGTACCAGTAGCTTGAAGGTATCTTGTCAAGAAGAACATATCCAAGATCAAGAAAACAGGGAGAAAATTGTTTACTCAGATTCTTTTATGTACGGCACAACAAACCTTTACCAGAAGCTTTCAAAAGTATTTTTGGACTTGTTTCAGATAGATGTTGCTGGATCTATGCAGGTAAATTACAATTCTTCACAATCCATTGATCTTGTTAATTTTTTTCACAAAGTTTATTGAGGCAACATACTGCAAGGAGTTAGAATGGCAACATATTTGGACTATGAGGCAAAGAAACGAGCTATTTCCAGATTTATCTTTCACAAAGATACAGTATAGAGAATTCCATTAAGATCCTCAAATGGCCAGACAAGGGATTAAAAACATTCTTTTTATTTCTAACAGTATTTGGTTTATGTATACAAACTGGGAAATTTAATGATCAAAACAGCTGTTAATTATAAACAACAGATGGTTGTGATGTAGAAGAGCCACAATAGTTCAATCAGTAATGATTCAGTGGGAGGGAGGATTAATTATATGTTCAATTCCTCTTTCCCATTCTGAATTCTTATTACATGTCTTCTAGAAGTTATTCACTGCCAAAAGGATTTTTGTTGTTGTTTTCAGCAATAACGGATCATATAAAATTGAAGAATATTCAGCTTTTAAAAATAGTGGTTACTTTTACTTTGCACATGGATTCTAGCCTGCTTGATATGATACTATGATCATATGATACTCAGATTTTTTTAAAATGAGAGCTAATGTTTTGTGTCTTGAAAGGGAGAGCTAAATTCTTTTATCTTTTGACATCAACTCCACTGATTAAATTGGGGTTTTTTTTCTGCAAGAAACAAAGTTTTGAATGAAAGAAACTTTTAGCAAAAAACCCCCAACCTGAATAGACTTCTATGTAAAAATTCAAAATATGACAAAAGGAATGACAATTTTAGTGAAAATGTCTTCTAGCATGGAAGATTTTTACAATAGATTTTTAGATTCTAAAGATCACTATAGAATTATTGTCACATATGGAAACCACCTTAGATGAAAAATGCTTATAGCTCAGCTAAAGATACTTTACATTGTTTTTGCTTATGGGGTGTGTGTAAAAATAGGTTTGATAATACTTTAACTTAGTATTAAAGCCATTATTAGATGGAATAAGATTTCTAAAAAGAAAATGTATCATGAAAGTTGCAATGCTGTCTACAATACATTCAGCAGCATAATTTGGTGGATATAGGGCAATTGCTTAATTCCAAAGACAATATTTTTTAAATTTATCCCAGTTATTCAAGACAGGATGCTTGTTTAATATCTCATTTGAGAAATGTAAAACAGTATTAGTCCAATTTTAATTTCTCATCATGTCCTGGTTTAGTGTAATTGAATTTGGGGGGAAATTGTATTGGTGGGAGATGATATTTTACTACTTTATGATATTTTACTATTTCTTTCCTGGAAGATTTGAATTTGAAAACTAACAAGAGAAACAACATATAAATATGTTTTCTTCAAACAAATAAAATGTAATCTATCAGGGACAGTTTCAAGTATATTTAAACCATTTGTGATAAGATAATACTGCAACTGATGTATTGGTGGAAAAAGATGTATGGATCACAATATAGAAAATTTGAATTAGAAATAAAAGAAATGCTGACAATATTTCATAAAACAGACTCAAGTAGTGTATAACACTTTTAGATCTGCTACACTGAAGTTAGAAAATCTATCTACCCTGGACCCAGATTTTTTTAAAATATTTGTCTATTTCTATGGATACATCCATCAGTTAATGACAAGGGCAATCTGTACAATTCATTGCAAATCTTTTGTATATCCTTTAAAGACCTTTCCATACACTCTTATATTTCATACAATTGGGGCATTGGTTGTTGTGGCTATGATTATCACTTTTATGGTTTTATCATTTTAATGTTTAGAAACCTTGAAAAAATTTGGCAGAGTAGGAGGTTTATCTGAGTTTGGTATACATACATACACATTAGGGAGTTTCAACAAGCATGGTGTGCTTGTTATCAATTTCATAACAATTTACATCCTGGACTCTTTTTAGCTTTTTATCACACCTTAGATAGCTCCACTCTTCTAATACATAGTGACCGACTCAAAATGAATTGCCAGTGTGTTTCATGGGCTCTTTTCCTCTATCAATGGAGGAAAAATATGGCTCTAACAAATTTAAATAAATACATAAATGAGAATAATATCCTTTAAATAGGATTGTAATTCAGTGGTCAGGGAAGCATATCCACAAATCTTGTGTAAAGATTTAGGATTAAATTGGTGGCTTTCTATATTTCTGAACTTGCTCTGGTATATGACATTTGCATCCTGCCTTTTCATGAACAAATTCAGACAGATTTTGATGTTTCTGTTTTTACATTGTACTAGACTTAAAAACATGTGTTTTTTTTCTTTTCATCTGTGATGATGATAATAAAGGTGATGCCTCTATTACCCGAGGCCTTTGTTTCTAATAAAGATTGCCCAATAATACTTTTTAGGTATATTGGGCAATCTTTATACCTTCTTACACAAAAACTTATTCCCTACATTCTGCATAAGCAACCACAAAAGCAGAAATAAATAGAGCCCCCTGTTTTTTCCCCCACGGATGAACTAATTTATGAACTCTGTCCCTTCTGCTTTTTTGGGGGGGTGGGGGAAGACACCTGGCTATTACCAAGTCCGTCCCCCTGCTTCTCTCCTGCAGCCAGAACTAAGAAAGACCGAGGCGAGGGCGTCGAATTTCACTTCCTGTCACCTGGCAGGAGTCCTTTGTCTGTTCTTGAATGCTACTTAAGGGCAGGACGGAGCTGCCGGTCAGGCAGCGAGTTAAGAGTTAACTGGGGATTGTCTCGGAAAGGGCGCCACCCTCTTTGACGGCAGAGTAGCCTGTGAGTCAGTTTCACCTGAAACTCTACAGGTGAGTAAAGGAAGCAAAAGCGAAGGGGGGAAAAAAGGAAAAGGAACTGGAGCCAAGATCCGGAAAGAAGAGGGCCCAAGGCTCAGAGCGAGAGAGCCGCCCCACTACATCGCAGGGGCTGCCCCGAGAGCTTCGGGTCGAGGCGGCCTCCGACCGTCTGCAAAGAGGGGCGAGGGGTGCCTGCCAGACGTGGGGGGCAGAGAGCCTTAAGGGCGGCGATCTCGCCCCGAAGAAGAGGTAGAAGGCAACTTGGGGGAGAGTCCTTCCTCGCAGAAGCGCTCGAGGGACCCCGCTGGAGGAAAGGACCCTCGGAGGGGACGGAGGTTAAGCCTCCTGCGCGTCCGGAGCCTTTCCTCGCCTCTCTGCTCGGCGGACGTGGTGGGGTCTGCCCCACTCCGTTGTTTTCGACTTTGAAAAGCCCTCGGCCCGGGGAACTGCGCCGTTTGGCTCGTTTGGGCTGAGATGGGCCGAAGTAGGAGCCGGCTTCAGGCCGGACTCTTGGTGACTTGGTTTTTTTTAACCGGCCTGGTTCTTGGTCAGGAACAAAATGGGGAAGGAGCTTCGTTTGGAGAGAGGTGCCTTGCTCAATTTACGCCCGGGTTTCCGGAGTTTGTGCTGGACACGAATGCCTCGGTGGAGAACGGCGCCACTTTCCTGGCTTCGCCGCCGGTGGAAAGCAACCGCGATTGCGTCCGCGCCTGTTGCAAGAACCCCAATTGCAACTTGGCCCTAGTGGAGCAGAGCCCCGGGGAGGACTCCGACGGCATTCAGAGCTGTTTCCTCCTCGACTGCCTTTACGACCAGGCCTTGGTCTGCAGGTTTGCCAAGAAGGACGGCTTCCTGAACTATGTCAGACGGGAGGTTTACAACGCTTACGCGACCATGCGAAACCGGGGCAACAGCGGTAAGGAGACCAGAGCCCGCTTCTCTCAGCCAAGGGTTGACCCGAGAGTAGCTCCTGTCTTCTCTCTCGGTCCTGCAGTTATGCCCGCTCCGATCTGGTTGGTTTGCTTTGCCTTGCCTTGGTCTGTGGTGTGAACCTGCCTGCTCTGGCAGCTTCTGGTTTAGGAAAGCAGGCAGTCTCAAGATCTTACGGCCCCAAGCGGCCTGCCAATGTTGGTGGCTCTGGGCACCATTGCTGACCATGATTGCTGAAAAATGCTAGGGCAGTTTCACACAGTTTCCATTTGGAAACATGAAAATGAAAGTATAAGACAAGACCATAAGCATTTTTCACTTTAAAAAAATAAATACTTGCCCTGATCAGTTATCTCTTAACAAGCAATGTCCAAATGACAACAGGTGGGTCATAACCTCCTTGAGAAAAGAGTGCAATTTAATACATGCCTCTGAACATTAGACACGTATGTCAGTTGCATCATTTGTGTCAAGTTTCGTACATCATTATAAGCCATGCTATGGATTCCCATGGCTAGAGTTTGTCCTCAGATCAAGCTCCATTGGCATGTATGAATAAACTGAACTGGTCTTTAGGGACCCCAAACTATGGGCATCTCTTGGTTATTTGGCATAATGTGGTGGACATCCACTAACACTTGTCTTGATGACAGAATAATTGAACCATGGCATAGTGTGACCCCAGCCCCACAGTTCCCAAACTATGCACAAGGACATTGCAGTGAACTCACAAGGGTGTTGAGGATATTTTTCTACATAATAAATGGAACTGTTAGTTCACTACAGTGTTCTGGGTGCCATGACATAATTTGGGAACTGCAAGGGATGCCATGAACCAAGATAGTTCAGGAACCTGTACCTAAGCCTTTTGTATGGTACATGGGAGTACAAGGTTGCCAACCACATTGTAGCCTTGCCATGATTATTTGACCATTTGGCACTAAGGCAACAACGGTACAGAAGTGAGGGTGTTATTGAAAACAATGTAATGCAAATCAGAAACAAGGCTTAAATGAGTAAACTATGGTACAGTTAAATATAAGTAAGGATATTTTGTGAGCATGAAATGGTGTTAGACGCAATTAAATGATAAGATTATCGATGGCTGTAAGTAATGAGAGTTCCTTTCTATCTCTAGATACAGGATACTTCTGATATCAGTTGTTGGGTGATACGAATAGCAAAATGCCTTGTTCCAGTTTGACATCTGAGTTTTTCATTGACTATCATGAAAAATGGATGGTCTTCTAATCACTACGTAGAGTGATAGGTTGCAGTAGATGTAATTAAATGCCTATGGCGATTCTCAGCCATCCAGGTCATAGTTGTCCCAAATAGGCTTTTTCAAAAGGCAACTGGACTTTTTAAAAAAAACACCTAAAGTCCAGTTGCCCTTTGGGGTTGTAATTAAATGATTTCTGATTCTTTAAAATGACAAATTAATGGATTAATAGGTTGATACGCCACTGTGAATTAAACCTAATGAGTAATCCTATTTTAGGGGCGAATTTTAGGGAATGTTATTTCTTTTTGAATTTTGATCATGAACATTAAAAGCCTCTCTTTGATCCTGTTGGAAGAAGAATAATGAACCCGATGGACTTTGGTCTAATGAAGAAAGGAAATTATTGTCAAAAATTGATTTGGGCGGGTAGGTAGGTACGTCATCATTTGTAGGCTAGCACTGAATCTCTTTTCCTTGGAAAAGGGAAATAGTGCAAGAATGTCCACATTTGTTTCACTTAGGATATAAACTATTCCTTTCTATTTATAGATGTTATTTGCAGGGTGAAAACTGGATTTCTAAAAGGTGTAGAATAGCTAGAGAATACCAAGTTTTAAAAGACTGGTAAAATTCCATTCTAAATCCCCATTTGGGTATCTGCCGAGAAGAGTGAACAATAACAAAATGGTGGGTATGATCTGGGCAATTGAAGTCTTGCCCCTTTTTCTGGTTGCAATGCATACAACATATGTTAAAACAAGATGGGTCTTCGATCTCCCGGTTATACCTGCTATTTCAGTGTGGTTTACCATCCCCAATACCCCTGTGATTCTGTTTGACTTGAAGACATGTGCAAGGAAGGAATATACCACGGTACAGAACAAAAGTATTATGTTGGCAAATGGTTCTAAACAGAGTCATTTGGTGTAGTGATTAAGGTGTTGGCCTAGAACCCAGGAGATTGTGAATTCTTGGCTTCCTTAGTCATGAAAGCCGGCTGGTTGATTTTGGATCAGACACTCTCAGTCCAGCGCAACTCACAGAGTTGTAGGAAAAATAGAAACCAGGAATATTAGGTATATTAGGTATAGATAGGTAAGTACCCTGTTTCCCCAAAAATAAGACATCCCCTGATAATAAGCCCAATTGGGATTTTGAGCACATGCGCTAAAATAAACCTCCCCCTGAAAATAAGCCCTCCCTGAAAATATTTAAATGCAGTGCTGGAAATCAGATAAGACGACAAGAGGAATCCCATCTTGCTCCACGTGCCCCAAAATAATAAGACCTCCCAAAAATAAGGCCAAGTGGTTATTTCGGGGCTCAAAAAAATACAAGACAGGGTCTTATTTTCTGGAAAACATGGTAGGTAGGTAAGTAGGTAGATAGATATGTGTGTTTGTATGTGTTTGTGTATGCGTGTTTGTGTGTACACCCACACACCCACACATATAAAAGAGGTGAAAATCTAATAATAATGAAATCTTTTCTGCACACCTTAGTCTTTGCTTCAGCCATCCTATGATTTATACATTATTACATTATTGTTCTGTAGTGGTATGCTTCAGTCTCTTAAATGCTACATACTGTATTGAGACTGCTAGTCAGGTGGTGGCCCGAACCAGGGGTGTTTGCCTCCTTTCTTTTTTTTTCCAGATTTTGAATATTTTTGTGTCTTTTGGTTGCTCTTTAGTCCGTTTCATAAGTGGTACAGTTTGTGTGCATAATTGATCCCATAAAATAATAAATGTGCACACCTGCATCAGATTACATTTGTTCTCATGCCTGCTTTTGAATAATTGCTGATCTTGTACCGGTAAGTGTTCTTAAAAACTGTCCCAAAGCTAACACAACGTTGGTCACTCAGTCACATGTCAGCATTAAAAATCAAGTTGAACTTGTATTGAGGCCAGTGCTCTAGGAGATTGCTATGGGTGATTAGACATAGGAAAATAACTTTGCACATCACAAATAATGCATCTGATTGTAGCCATGTTATAGAAATAGACAATAGTATGCTTCTGTTAATTTTGATCTAAACTTCTCTTTATGCTTGTGATAGCTTTGTATTATTTCATTTTTTTTAAAAAGTGAGCACCCCAGCAGCTAATTGCTGAGTGACAATATTCTCCCTACAAAAAGACATAAATAAACTATCATAACGAGTGATATTTGATCTAGATCCATGATGGCGAACCTATGGCACGTGTGCCACAGGTGGCATGCGGAGCCATATCTGTGGGCATGCGAGCATTGCCCTAGCTCAGCTCCAGCGCACATGAGCGTGCTGGCCAGCTGATTTTCAGGTCTTCCGGGCCCACCGGAAGTTGGAAAATGGGCTGTTTCTGGCCTCTGGGGAGGTGGGAAAGGCCATTTTTGCCCTCCCCAGGCTCCTAGAAAGGCTCTTTAGTAACAATGACTAAAATCATCTCACATGATAAAGCAAACAAGAGGGGCTTCTGCTGTTTATTTTAGTTCCTTTATTTTAAGATCTGGAGAAAGGGTCATTTTTCTTAATCCAGCGGATTTTCAAATGATATATTAATGAGGCTTTCTACAAGAGAGGTTTTAGGTCAATATTACTCTAGGAAGTTCAGGCAAAATAATAAAACAACTCTATTTTCTTGAGAGTAGACCTTAATAATTACGATGTGTCCAAACGGGTCTTCCAATTCCACCGGAAGTTAGGAAACAGGCAGTTTCTGGCTTCTGGACGGCTTCCAGGAGGGCGGGGAAGGCTGTTTTCGCCCTCCCCAGGCCCACCGTCCCATCATGTTCCAAAAGTGGGGGGAACATAGGGGGGAGTCACATGCACGTGCGTGGGGGGCAGGGCGCATTGAATTATGGATGTGGGCACACGCGTGCGTGACCCCCCCCCTGCACTCCCCCGCTTTTGGCACATGACGGCAAAAAGGTTAGCCATCACTGATCTAGATCAATACTGTAGCCCTCTAGAATTACAACTACCAGCCTGTAGTTGCTGTAAATTGTGGTTCTTTAACAATTCTATAATAAGCACTACATTGCTAGATCTGGTAAAATTGAAATTACATTTATTTGTTGAATATTACGTCTTTCTAAAAACGGTAGCACTTTTGATGAACATCCATCAAACTTCTGTTTCGTTCACATTTATATGTGTGTATTTTTATGTAAGTTTTCACCTTCAATACCATAACATTAGCTATTATCATATTATATCTAGGCAATTTTTTAAAAAATGGTTTTCTATACTTTAGCCCAAGAATGACGTGCTTTATAGATAATTGTCTTTAAACTTGTCTCTGTAACCAAATCAATTTAATGCCTAATTTATTAGTGGGGAAGATCTGTCCAATTAGGGAAGAAAGGTGTTTAGGTAAAGAACTATGATACATATAACGTTCCCCTTGTTTTAAGGTAATAATCTTGCTTCTCATGAATCTATCTATGCATACAAAAGTCATACACAATGTGAGGCATGGCCCTCAGTTTGGTGCAGTGGTGAAATTTAAAACTTTTAACTATCTGTTCTGTGGGCGTGACATGGTGGGCATGGTATGGTGGACGTGGCTTGGTGGACATGGCAGGGGAAGGATACTGCAAAATCCCCATTCTCTCCCCTCTCCGGGAGGAAGATATTGCAAAATCTCCATTCCCACCCCACTCTGGGGCCAGCCAGAAGTGGTATTTGCCGGTTCTCCGAATTACTCAACATTTCCGCTATTGGTTCTTTGAACTACTCAAAATTTCTGCTACCAGTTCTCTAGAACCTGTCAGAACCTGCTGGATTTCAACCCTGGTTTGGTGGCATCTAGATGAAATAATGCTATTCCTAAGGTGATTTGCTTGATGCCTGCTTCCCATTTTTGATCAGTTTCTAGGCAGACCATGAATTTATGTCTGCATCAGTTTTCAATTTGTTGATCTTTCTTGTTCTGTATTTAGTTTTAATTTTATAGTTGTGTTAGCTGCCTTGGAATGGCAGAAGAATGAAAAATGAATCAATCATATTTGAGAAGGCAAGGCATTGCTTTTGAATTGTAGCCAGAGAATATATGAATTTTTTTAGCTCTGTCATAGTGAACTGGGTCAGGAGGTGGGGAATAATGTAGAAAGTAGATGGTTTGTTTGAACAGGATAAACGAGAGCATCATGAGTTCATTTGTTGGAGACAGGTTTAAGAAAACCTCTGAACAGTAAGGTGATGTCATTTACCTAGTTGAGATTTTGGCATTAGTTTTTTTTTTATTTTCCTGGAACTTTTAGAGACATCTGATCTGCTCCAAGTTTTAAAGCATAGGTGTTAATCACATTCATACAACAGATATCAAATTGCATTCAGGTAATTGTCGGGAATGCTTGGGTTAAGTTGGGGACAAATTTGTGTACTTGAGTTACAGCTTTTTCTAACAATCATAGCTAACAGTATTTATAATACTGAATGAGTAATCCTTATTTAGTGACCACAATTGGGATGGGCAGGAGATGAAATTGTTAGCGTTTTATTTCCTGTCTACAAATTGTTAAAGTCTATGTGTTAACTGTGGGACACGGTGGCTCAGTGGCTAAGATACTGAATTTGTTGATTGAAAGGTCGGCAGCTCAGTGGTTTGAATGCCTAATGCCGCATAACAGGGTGAGTTCCCATTACTTGTCCCAGCTTCTAGCAGTTCGAAAGCACATTAAAAATGCAACTAGCAAAATAGGGACCACCTTTGGTGGGAAGGTAAAAGCATCCGTGTGCCTTTGGCGTTTAGTCCAGGGGTGAAATGCTACCGATTCGGATGAACCTGTAGCGATGGCGGTGGGTGGTTCGGAGAACCGGTAGCGATGGAAGCGCGAGGCTCCACCCATCCACCCGGTCGTCATTAAAACCAGGAAGTAACCTGTTTTTTACCCTCTGTGCATGTGGAGAGGGTCCAAGCATGTACATGATGCGCACGTGTGAGCAGAGCAAATGTGCATGCGTGGCACGTGCACTTCCAAACTGGTAGGGAAGGTAAGTAGATTTCACCCCTGGTTTAGTCATGCCGGCCACATAACCACGGAGACGTCTTTGGACAGCTCTGGCTCTTCGGCTTTGAAACAGAGATGAGCACCACCCCCTAGAGTCAGGAACGACTAGCACCTATGTGTGAGGGAAACCTTAACCTTTACCTATGTGTTAACTGTTGCACAGTCATCTAGCAAAGAAAGACTCTTGGCCATTTATTTTTGCCAAGGGTATACTTTACTGAAGCTTAAGTGTTTATAGAAGGTGTAAGCTGAATCTGACATTTTCTGTGCAAACAATACAAAGTAACTTTTCCTCTGTCCCTCCTCTGGCCATCCCTCAGTTATTTGTAAATGTCCAGTTAGGTGCTTGTATATTGTTTAGGAAACAGGTTCTTGATTCCCATCTCTGCATATCGATAGTTGACCTTGGCTAACTGAAGCTTCTCACAAGGCTCAGCTGGGCTTCCATTCACCCCCTTCTTCCTTACAGTCCAATCTTCCCCTCTCCTCTGCCCTCTCCCTCCCCCCCATGACTAATGTCAGGCTGTCAGCTCATGAAGCTGAGATAGGAGAGATGCAGTCATGACACTATGTCACCAGCTTTTGTGTTGGTCTTGGGCAATATTATATACACCTTCCTGTAGAGTAAGGGCGTATTCTTTTATGTTTGTTTATTGCTATCTTTCCTCCAGGAACATAAGCAGGATATATAAAAGTGATCCTCCAATTTCCCCTCCCCCAACTAACAACCCAGGAAAGCAGGTTGAACTGAGAGCATGACTGGCCTAAATCATTCACTAAGTTCACATGAGTTGAAATTGAACTTGGGTTTCCCTTAGCCATGGCCCCAGGCTTGACCAGTATTGTATGTGACCCCAATTTACGTAGAATACAAACAACAGCTACAAGCAATCCCAAGACAACTACCTGAATGCAATTCGGTATCACTTGTGTGAATGTGAGGAATACCTATGCTTTAGAAGTCAGAATAACTTGTTGTGCTGGAGGCATTTAATTTTCTCTTCTGGTAGAAAGCAACGGCCTTTCAGAAAAATGCTGTTTTTGTCAATATCGTAACACAAAAATAGGGTTAAATGTTCCCTTGGTTCCTCTACCCTCATCCCAATTTAGATACTTCTCTGCTTCTAGGAACTTAGTCTATTTTACATCCATTCTCACTTCCTTTGTGTGTGCTCAGGTGGAGCAAAACCAGGAAACCAATACAGTGGAATAGGAAGCAGTGGTAAGAAGTCGGAGGGATCATGGGGCCTGCCCAAAGCACCCTTAGCTAGTTGCTGCCTTTAGCTGCCATAGGGAGTGCTGTCCATTTCTAGGAGACATATAATATTCAAGTGGCATTTGGGTGAATTTTTGCTGGTGGCAACAAGGATGTCTGACCTCTCACCATCAAGCATTGTCTCCAACTATGGTACCGAAATAAAATAAAATCAATGTCAAAATGCCATGCAGAGGCAATTTATTTTAAAATATTAAATGGGGACAGAGTATGGCATTGCTTGGTAATCTGGGTGGGAGTTAACAATCCAAAATTGTCAATGACTACTTCAGCTTCAACCACAACAATACATGAGCACGCAATAGATACAAACTCAAGATAAACCGCTCCAAACTCGATTGCAGAAAATACGACTTCAGCAACAGAGTGGTCAAGGCCTGGAATGCACTACCTGACTCCGTTGTTACTTCCTCAAACCCCCACAACTTTAATCTTAGACTGTCTACTGTTGACCTCACCCCATTTCTAAGGGGTCTATAAGGGGCGTGCATAAGCGCACCAATGTGCCTACTATCCCTTTTTATTCATACCCATTTCATGAATTCATAATCATGTTTATACTTACATCTGTAATCTTATATATGCTTGACAAATAAGTAAATAAATAAATAAATAAATAAGTAAAATAAATAAAGAGTGGCACAGAATCTCTGGATGACCTCATTTGGAAACCTGGGGCCCTAGACTGCAAGCGGGAGTTTTCTTATTATACTACTTTCAATTAGCTTGTGATGGAAAATATTAGACTAAATTCTTTGTTGACTTTATCTCTTATGCTTACTAAAAGATTGATAGGTAGGTAGGTAGGTAGGTAGATAGATAGATAGATAGATAGATAGATAGATAGATAGATAGATAGATAGATTTGCATGGAGTGGCTTCTACTATGAAAATTCCCAGTTGCAGAATAAACTAACATCAGTTGTATTGTATATGCATCTTTTTTTATTGCATTATAAAGTAACTGTACAGAATTCTGATATTATTGGGAATCACCATATGAAGAGGGAAGGAATATTCTTTCAAGTCATTTTTTTTCTTTATATTTTGTCCCAGCAATTTCAAAGTAAGTCTAGAGATGTTCAAAACCTTCCATGAATGTAAGAGCTGGTTTTGGATGGCTTATGCATGAACATGTGTTTGGGATGTTTTGTTCCAAATAGAATCCAGAGTGGGGCTGATTGATTTTGTATGCAATCCCAAACCCGGAAAGATGGAAAATACATTTTTAATGCTCTGGTCCATGCTGCTTGATTTGATGTTTTATTTCTTGCAGTTGGAGTATTTGTTATTCACTGCTCAGACTGGCTTTTCCTGAGATGAGCAGCTCTATAAATTAGAGAAAAAGATAAACAAGTAATATTGTATCTCTTGAATTCTGCTGTCAGTGCAAAAATGGGAAATGTTCCTACTGCTGTTTTCTTAGGCTGGATGTGTCTGTGAACTGGGTGGACTATTGGAACATAGAAATAAACATCTAGAGACTAGTGACAGAACTGGGAGGGAATCTTTTTGGATTAAATTACATTGGAGAAAGACTAGAGAGAGCAGATTGTAAAAGAAGGAATTGCTCCAAGAGATCATTTATTTCATTCCTTGTTAACAAGAGGTTTTTGACTGCTTGTCCTCTTAAGCAACCTCCACAGTTTGAGTTTCTTTTTTATTGTGAGAAAGAAAAGAAAGGAAAAGGAAAAGAAAAGAGAAAAAGAATACATTGCAAAATATATGAACTACATCAGAATTTGCAAGGTATTTTGGTAAGTTTCATCTATGTGTCAATGTAGGATGGATAGGTAGCGGTTTTAGTGAGGTATTTCTTTCCTCTCACTCTCATCTCCTTGACCCCCTTTGCAGTTAAAATAACATTTGCCCCTCTCCAACCCCCTGACACCTATGTCTCTACATGTCTCATTACAAGGATCAAACCATGAACAGAGGAGCAGCTTTGTTGGTCAAGGAAGGGGAAGGATGATATGTAAAGAGGCTTGATGTGTGGCAGTGAAAGTTGGACAATAAGAAAGGCTGAGCACCAAAGAATTGATGCCTTTGAACTATGGTGCTGGAGAAGACTCCTGCGAGTCCCTTGGACTGCAAGGCGATCAAACCAGTCAGTCCTAGAGGAGATCAACCCTGACTGCTCTTTAGAAGGCCAGATCCTGAAGATGGAATTGAAATACTTTGGCCATCTAATGAGAAGGAAAGACTCACTGGAGAAGAGCCTAATGCTGGAAAAGATTGAGGGCAAAAGAAGAAGGGGACGACAGAGAACAAGGTAGCTGGCTGGCTGGAGTCACTGAAGCAGTAGGCATGAGCTTAAATGGACTCCAAAGGATGGTAGAGGACAGGAAGGCCTGGAGGAATGTTGTCCATGGGGTTGCGATGGGTCGGACATGACTTCACAACTAACAAACACCACCACCAGGTTGCATCACAGTGGGATGAAACAGACAGACCCCAGAGCTCAGTTTATATCTTATAGTAAATGAGTAGAATGATAAGAATTATTGATAATAGCAGCCTGATATAGACTAATGTAGAATCTCCAGCTTGTAAATATGCATGATTGGCCCCTCTCGATGTCTTTATACTAATCTGTGTGAAAAGTCAAATCTCTTAATTTGTTAACTGCCTCTTTTTTTTCTAAATAGTGCATTTCTTCTCATTTTACAGGTCCTGAAAACAATGTAGGAGAAAAGCAGGGGGAAAGTGGGCAATTTGTCTAGATGTGGGTTAGTAAAACTTAAAAATGGTTAGATTGTGATATAGTGATATTGGAAAAGGATGTATCAATATAGGCTGAGATGGAATTTTACTTCCTCTTTAGTTATCTGGTAGGTCAAGTGTTCCAACTGGTATGTTTAATATGATTTCTGAGCCCTGCCCTGTTTTGGTGGTAACAATCTTCACTTGCTTGGTATGTCCTAATTGTAAATGGATCACAAAGCACTGGTAACATTTCTTCATCCAAATTATTTTTTATATCTGCTGTCAAATATAAAGATGAAACCATCATGTTTTTCAAATCATTTCTCAAGAGTTATTTATGTATCTGGATAAAATTGGAATTTATGTCAATTGCATCAAAATAAAGTGGATGTACCAAGAACAGGGACACGGTGGCTCAGTGGCTAAGACTCTGAGCTTGTTGATCAAAAGGTTGGCAGTTCAGTGGTTCGAATCCCTAGTGCTGTGTAACGGGATGAGCTCCCGTTACTTGTCCCAGCTTCTGCCAACTTAGCAGTTCGAAAGCACATAAAAAATGCAAGCTGAAAAATAGGGACCACCTTTGGTGGGAAGGTAACAGTGTCCCATGCCCCTTTGGCGTTTAGTCATGCCGGCCACATGACCATGGAGACGTCTTCGTACAGCGCTGGGTGTTTGGCTTTGAAACGAAGATGAGCACTGCCCCCTAGAGTCGGGAACAACTAGCACATATGTGCGAGGGGAACCTTTACTTTTACCAAGAGTGGGGAAGAAGACAGAATTGAGCATTATACATCGATTCAAAGAGATAGTGCTCTCCTTCTCCCCAAAAAGAAACTTGAATTTAGGAATTTCTACACTTTTTTTCTGTCTAAAGTGGATGTGTGGGAGCAAAGCAAAAACAGAAATTAACACAGATCAAGTCTAAGGGAAGCAAAACAGAGTTTCTGCTTAAAGTGAAACAGGGTTGATCTTTATTTTTTCCCATGCCAATGGGAAATGAATCCATAAGGAAATGAATCCATAAGGAAAATGTATTACTGTTCCTATACTGGGGTGATAAAGCAAGCATGGATTTGGGTCTGATCTATGGGCTGTTGAGTGAGGAAGGTAATCTGGGCCTATCACCAACCTACTCGCAGCTTCCTCTATTTAAGAACCGTAACACGAGCAGGACCGTGATACAGTAAATGGAATTTTCTGTGAGCAGCTGGGGCCCCTGAAGTAGCTATCAATGCTAGCCTGCTAAGAGAGCAAGCAGTACAGCACTCATTTGATTCCTAGATTCAAAGGCTTGGTTTATATACCATCTTAAGCCATCATGTGTTTGTTTGGTCTTGGCTTAGCATACTGCAGGAATCCAGCCATTGTAGTTTATAAACTATAGTTTATTGTAGGTGTATGTAGCCCATAATAGCTTATTCAGCAAACCATAATGAGAGTGATACATGAATTTGATCTGAATTATAAGTTACATTCTTGATCATAGGCCATTATGTTTCTTCTACCACTTTCCCCATAAAATATGAATATTGGTCATCCCCCCCCCCCTCCAGTGTATAGGAAGGAGGGGAGATGGAGAGATTAGAAAAACTTTATGGGAAGTACTGCTGTATAACCCAGAGTTTTAGCTATGACTTCATTGTTTCATTCTGGATCTAGTCAGACTGGGGGTCAGGGTGACTATAACAATAACCTCCTTGAACTTTTTTCCTTTTTGGGGTGGGTGGGGTGGGTGAATAAGAAAAAATGCTTCAAACTGACACCATCCTACAAGCAATCTTTTCCCTAAAGGCCATCACTTTGATATAATTGCTAAATTAGGGGTTTATTTTCAAGAAGATTTTGACGCTGAAGTATGGCAGAACTCAAATCATTTTGTGGGGTCCCCCCCCTTTTCATAAACAACCTCTTGGCAAATTGCTAATTTCCTCTTTTTTACAGACAGTGAAATGTGATAGTTTATTCACTCATTAATGTGTGGGAGATTCAGTTCCCAAATTCTTCAACAAGTATATAGGGTAACTACTTTTGAAAATTCTGGAAGAGGAAGTTCACACACTTAGAGTGTGCTTAGATTGAGGAAGTGGGTTCCCTTCACTATCCCATGTATTGATCAGGAAGCTATATAGTTTCACTAGAGTTGGATTGAAACAGGAGGACCTGCATATTTATACATACTGAAAATGTACTCTTTAATCAACTGGAGCCCAGTTTGATGTAGTGGTTAAGGCAGTGGTGAAATCCCAATTTTTTTTTACTTCCAGTTCTGTGGCCATGGCTTGGTGGGTGTGGTGTGGCTTGGTGGGCGTGGCTTGGTGGGTGTGGCAGGGGAAGGATACTGCAAAATCCCCATTCCCACCCCACTCCAGGGGAAGGATACTGCAAAATCCCCATTCCCCCCCACTCCTGGAGGAAGGATATTGCAAAATCTCCATTCCCACCTCACTCTGGGGCCAGCCAGAGGTGGTATTTGCCAGTTCTCCAAACTGCTCAAAATTTCCGCTATTGGTTCTCCAGAACCTGTCAGAACCTGTTGGATTTCACCCCTGGGTTAAGGCATTGGGAGATCATGAGTTCTACGAAGCCAGCTAGGTGACTTTGGGCAAGTTACTCTCTCTCAGAGCTAGGAAGAAACCAATGGCGCAGGTGACTTGAAAATATTGTCAAGAAAACTTCAGGGACTTGTCCAGCAGTTGCTAGGAACGAACACTGATTCAAAGTGTGGGCTCCTGGAAATACACATCATCTGAACAGTTGTCATCACACCATCTGATCGTTTTCAGTAACTTGGAGAAGCAGGATAGATTTCTATGGGATCATATCACACAGTTGCCAAGTAAAATTCCTCTATGGTTACTTTTTGGCTGAGCAATACTGCTCCAGTACCACTATCTGGAGATAGAAGGGGAACTGTTGCGAATCATCAGATCCCAATTCACAGTGCTGTTTCAAATGATCTGAAGAATTATTATATCAAATATCGATAACAGATCAAAGACAAAAAACAACTTTTCTCCTATTCCTCTTTTAGATCAAGTTGTTAGTCAGTGCAACCAAAATTAATTTCAGAATGAAATTGGCTAGATAATATATTTTTCCACTTCTAGCTAGTCAAACACTGTTCTCCAGAATATTTTACCTGAGAAAAGAATATTTGCACATTGAACAAGAATGTTCACATTTTTCGGAGCCAGGCATAACTTTGAGGTGGTGAAACACTCCCTGTGTTGTCTCACTGCAAACATTTTCAGTTGCTGCAAGTTAAGTCAGACTGCCACGGTGTGACATTCAGATCAAATGGATGTGCCTTTGAAGTGCCTTATGCAACTGTCAAAAGGGTTGATCTCTTGAAAATTCCACCTATCTTCCAACTACTTGGAAAATCTCAGATGCTGTCACTACCTTTTGATAGGTATACGTCAGGGTTGCAGATTTTGGTCACTATTGTTTCAGAACTTGCAATCCTTTGCATTTTACCCAGGCCATTTAATTTGATTATATCACAAGAGTTTTGGAAAAGCCACTAGTTCAGAGCACCTAATGTACATTTTACAATATTTTAATGTGATATGGCACTGGTGGATTTACTGAAGAAATTTTACACTATTGCAATAAACAAGAAGTCTCCTAATGAAACCTGTCAACAATTTTGCCTTTTTTTAAAAAAAAAATCAGTTTTCTTTGGAAGAAGAATGAAGTAACATATATTAGGGTGAACATTGGAAGGCTTTTTTATTACATAAAAAATGTAATTTTTTTTCAGAAGACAGGTCAATTGCACAATAAAGCTTTATGCTTAAAAGCATTCAAACAAAGCTAACCTTGTGAGTCCTTAATGAAGGTTAAAACCCACTGTGAATTAATTATTGTTGCTAAGAGCCAAAGCAGGAAGTAATTGGATAGTTTCATAAAGCTAAACTTAGATCTGCATTTATGATACTCATAATCATGAGTTGAAGTGCGCAGTTGGCAAAGGTACCATTCGCTGATTTATCATAGAGAAAATTTGTGCTGCCCTAGTTTTGGTGGAAGAAGCATTTTATACAGGTATAGAGAAAAGGTGTAACTTTGGGAAGAACTTAACAGGCCTTTATGATTATGGGTCTCAGTGAATTATTGTAGACTGGTCATTATTTATATAAGATCTGATCTAATTCTAAAGTGTAAACTTGTTTTCTGTTTATAGAACAAAGCTTTATAGGTATCCATATAGCTTGATTCGTGGAATTCTGTAGCAGAAGCTCTTTGGAATAAGAGTAGTCCAGAATGACTAAAACTCCCATCTCTTGAAGATTTTAAATGCTTTCATTTTAAATTGACAATCTAAATATTTGTAGGTTTTGAAGTGGCTTTAATTTGTCTTTTAATGTTGTTAGCCACTTTGAATGTTCTACAGTCTTGTCCTCAGAACAGCTGTTTTCATTGCATAGGGAACTGAACTAGAATAATGGAAGTTGGGGCTCATATGTGTATGATGTTTTATAAGAATCTCTGAAATATTTGAAAAGGTAAAGATCTCTCCCCGCTCCGCAGTTATATAGCCAGATAAGCCATTTAATTATTAATAGAGTTAGTATAAGAGCAAAACAATTCCAATAAGCAAAGGATTTTAAGATTACTTGTTATGAGCAACATCCTTTAGCTGCTTATGGTAGAAGAGTCATATTTGACATTCCTTGGAGGAAAGTTAGAATACAGTAGAAAATTGTCTAGTTAAAATTTCCAAGCAGTCATCAGGGAAATTTGTGGATGATGTCAGATATACTGAAGTCTGGACAACAGCATATTTCCTGATTGGCTAGGGAAAATAATTAATTGCACAATTTTTCCAGTCAGGACCTCCTACCTATAGCATGTTAAAAGCTCTTTTAGGAAGTTTCTGGGAAACAATTCTCTGAGAGATGGATCGATACAAATGCCAAGTAATTGTGCTTGTCGTAATAATCCTACCGAAACCTTCCCTAAATATGATCAGAGTCATACTGTTTAGCTCTTGAAACAACCTGAGGAAGTTTGATTTATAGGGAATTAATAATTATCCTACAGTTTGATAGTGCTTTATATTAGTACAAACGTGATTGTCTCTAGGTAATCCTGAACTTACAACCATTCGTTTAACGACTGTTCAAAGTTACAGTAGTGCGGAACAAAGTGACTTACGACTGGTCCTCAAACTTTTGACCATGATATGGTCACCACAGTCAACCAGAACTTCAGCTCTGTGTTAAGCGGTAACAAGACTGCCTTAATACTTTAATTCTGTAGATCGAACTTCCCATTAATCTCTGCAACTGGTATAAATCAACAAGGTGGAAGGCAAAAAATGAGGATGGGTGTGGCAGAAACCAGTAGTAGAGGAGAAAATGAGTACAGTATTTCCACATGTTCAATAGTCTGATCAGTATTGTAAGAGGTAAAGCAGCTACAGAAGTAGCCAGTTGAGCTGTTGGCATTTATGGGGCTGGGAGAGATTGATCATTAAACAATAGTCTTATTCTACAGACAGAAATTCCTTGGCAAGGTGTTTAGATGTAAGAGGCATTAGCTTGCAATCTCTGTGAATGATACCTTTTAGTGGAAAAAAATGGGTTAAAACAGTCTTAAATAGATACATGCATGACTTCATATATGATATATGTGATAAGATACATCACATCAGATATATCTGTCTTCATAGGATTTAAGACTGATGTTTCAGTATCTTATTTCTTTTTTCCTACGCTCAAACAGGATGAAAGAAGAAAAGACACAAAGTTGATATAATAGCATTGCTGAGGAATCTAGCCTCTCTTTGTTTTTAAAATTGGTATCCTTCACCACCTACAGTTGGTTTTTAATAGAGACAAGGAAAAAAAGAGAAACAGTCTCCAGGGATGGAAGTGATATGATTAAAATGAAGTTCTTGATTAAACCTGATCTTGTATCTGTTTCTTCGCATTATGCTATTTATTGGGCATACTTACATTCTTCTTTCCTCTTATTTCTTGTCGCAAGATATATCGCTAAATGATGTTAGGTGCATATGCATAAAAGCTCTTACCTAGCAGGCATTTTTCTGGTCACAGCTCTTCCAGATTCGTAGCACTTTGAGGACCTACATAAGGGAGCTTAATTTGTTCAAGTTTACCTATTGAACACTGAGAACAGATGGTCACCACTAATTGATCTCATGGGTTTCGTAGGACAAGAGGTGGAACAAGAGTACCAGCCAGAGTACTATTTCCAAAGCCAAGTTCGCTCTAAGCGTTTCCTAGAGACAACTTGAAAACAGCTGATGACATTCACTTTGTTCTATCGTATCTGTTTGAATTTGCATCTTTGGCCCAGTGCCATGCATGTTGCTACAGCTAGCCAAATACATTTGGTCGAGTGAATGGTTTATTTTGCTTTGAATTAGGGCTTTGAAAAACGTGTGTTTTGTTTTGTGTACAAAACAAAACATTATTCTTCAAACAAACTAATCTGGACAGGTTACTGCTTAGCTGGGCCAAAGCTCAGAACATTTTGGTTTCAGGTTTCAGCTAAGGTGCAAACCTCAGGGGTCTTACAAGATAAGTTGAACGGTTAAAGCTTTTTTGTCTTCTCTTCATCTTTCTTGCTATCAGTCTCTTCCTGTTAGTCACATACACAGCCAGCACAACCATCCTTCCCCAATCTTTCTATACCTTTCTTTCCTTTACCTCACTAGCCACTGCTGATAGCCTTATCCTTTCCACACTCGTTTCCCATCCTAGAACGCTGCCCCCCAGGACACCCATGTTTTGGATCCTTGCCTGGATGATACATGTTGTTGGTCTAGGCATGGACCATCCTAAAAAGTTATTGCCATGCACAGAAAGTTTTGTACCTTCCTACTTTGAGCCTAATAAACCTGTTTTGCCAAGTTCTGAATGACTGGACCAGGGGTCTGCAACCTTAAACACTCAAAAGAGCCATTTGGACCCATTTCCCATAGAAAAGAAAACATCGGGAGCCACAAAACCTGGATGGCTGTGGCCAATTTGATGGTACTCACCCAGTCACATGACACACTCTCAGCCATGCCTGCCCAGGTTTTGTGGCTCCCGGTCTTTTCTGTGGGAAAGGAGTCTCTCTCTCTCCCTCTCCCTCTCCCTCTCCCTCTCCCTCTCCCTCTCCCTCTCTCCTTCTCTCTCTCTCTCTCTCTCTCTCTCTCTCCCTCCCTCCCTCCCTCCCTCCCCCCTCAATGAGTTGATGAGCAAAATAGCAAAACTATTTTCAGGACTTTCAGGGACACATTTCACCCTTAAAATACACAACATCTCTCTCCTCCCCCTCTCTCCCTCCCTCCCTCCCTCCCTCTCTCTCTCTCCCCTGGGGAGGGAAAAGAACCTCTGAACTGGTGCTGGGTGGTGGGAATCTGACGTCTGGAAGCCGATAAGCCCAGGAGCAGCGCGCTGAAGACCAGCTGGCTGATGGGGAGGCAGGGCATCACAACACCAGCAACTCTGCAGGAAAAGCAACTGACATCCGGGAGGCGAGGGAGAGCCCACAACAACACTGCTCTTGCCAGGGGCGAGTGGGGCAGGTGTCTTAATGGACTCCAGGAGGAGGGGACCCTGCCTCCCCCATGGTGAAGCACACTAAATTTTACTGTGCTGCGAGAGCGGCAACAGCAAATGCACCGTGACAAAGCAGGAATGCTGTTTCGTGCAAAGTCAAGTACAGGGATGCTTCGCTCCTGCACTAAGGCTCCGCCTATCGCCACTGCTGCAACAGAGTGACAGCTCTTTCATCCCTCTGCCACGACAGGGCGATGGAGCCGCAGCAGAAGGATGAAAGAGCCGCATGTGGCTCTTTTAGCCACGGGTTGCCGACATCTGTACTACACTTAGTGATTCTGCTGAACTATTTGTATTGTTTCTTTATCTATATACTTCCCATAGAGCAGTAGCCCTTACATCTTTGTAATAATTTATGGCTTCGGTTTGAACCAGGGGTGAAATCCAGCAGGTTCTGACAGGTTCTGGAGAACCGGTAGTGGAAAGTTTGAATAGTTCAGAGAACCAGCAAATACCACCTCTGGCTGGCTCCAGAGTGGGGTCGGAATGGAAATTTTGCAATATCCTTCCCCCAAGAGTGGGGAGGGAATGAGGATTTTGCAATATCCTTACCCTGGAGTGGGGTGGGAATGGAGATTTTGCAGTATCCTTCCCCTGCCATGCCCATCAAGCCACACCATGCCCAGCAAGCCACGCCCACAGAACCAGTGGTAAAAAAAATTGGATTTCACCACTGGTTTGAACACATTATTATATCAGGTACTCTGTATTTTTAAAAAGAAAAAGGATGTAATATGAAGCCATTGGGATTTACTGAGTTCTTCTATATGTTTTCTGAACATTTCAAATGTTTATTTTACTAAGCGACAGCAAGCATCTTTCTGTCTGGAGGTATTGACTAGAGAACAGTTTTGAATATTCTATCAATTTGTTTTTAACCGAAAGCCCTCTGTCCTTGATCTGTTTTGTATTTTTACAGCACATGAGAAACTCAAGAATGTGGCTGATGTTTAATATGGGTTCACTAAAATTGTGTTGGATTGCAATACATATTGTTCTCGGTCAAGTTGGCCAATGTGAATGTTTATGTCCTATGAGATTTTTTGAAAATTAATGCCTTCCGATTGTTGTTGTTTTTAAACTAGATGATCAGCCGCCTAAAGCTAAAGCCTCGATGGATGTGAAGGTCCAGCCCAATGATGAACCAGTAATATTGAATGGCTCAGAAAGTACTGATGATAATGGCATTGTGAATTATGAATGGACACTTCTTTTTGGTGATTCCTCAGTGGTAATGAAGGTAAGGCATATCAACTGTCTACTAAGATTACCTTCTGCAGCACTTTTAAAATCCCCACTTAAGCCACAGTAGCCATATGGGATATAAGAAAAAAAAATCAAGTTTCACATGGTTATGAAGACAACATAGAGTTTATAAAATACTTGAAGAGTTTTTTAAAATTCCTTGGAATTAGCATGTCTATTTAGTAGAGAATGTCATAAGTCATAAGTCATAAATTTATTTGTAAAGCATATATAAGACAACAGGTAAAAGTATAAACATAATTTGAATACATGAAAAGAATAAATAAAAAGGAATATTAGGACAGGAACAGTAGGCATGCTGGTGCACTTATGCACGCCCTTACAGACCTCTTAGGAATGGGGTGAGGTCAACAGTAGACAGTTTAAGGTTAAAGTTTTGGGGGTTTGGGGAAGAAACTACAGAGTTAGGTAGTGCATTCCAGGCATTGACCACTCTGTTACTAAAGTCATTTTTTCTGCAATCGAGTTTGGAACTGTTTACTTTGAATTTGTATCTATTATTTGCTCGTGTATTGTTGTGGTTGAAGCTGAAGTAGTTATTGACAGGAAGGACATTGTGGCAGATAATTTTATCTACTATGCTTAGGTCAGACTGAAGTTGGTGTAGTTCTAAATTGTCTAAGCCCAAAATTTGGAGTCTGGTGGCATAAGGTATTTTATTGCAGTTAGAGGAATGGAGGACTCTTCTCATAAAATATCTCTGGACTCTCTCAATTGTATTTATGGCCGATATGCAGTGCAGGTTCCAGACAGATGAGCTGTATTCAAGAATTGGTCTAGCAAATGTTTTGTATGCTCTAGTTAGTAGTACAATATTACCAGAGAAACTACGCAAGATTAGGTTAACAACTCTTAATGCTTCTTTGGCAATGTTGTTACAGTGGGCTCGGACACTTAGATCTTTAGAAATGAGTACTCCAAGGTCCTTGACAGAGTGAGGGTCATCTATGTGATACACTTGAGATGAGGACTTTTTTCCTCTGATAATACATTCCATCCATCTAATAGGTAAAGCTATCTTTACTCCTCCAGATCCTTTTGGATCTTTCAGCAAGGATCTGCTGAAATTCCCTGCCGGCTTCTCATATCACATACATTTTTGCAACTTAACAAAGATGATCTTTTTATAGACTGGCTAATTTAATTGTTGTTGAAGTTCTTTGTAAACATTATCAATTTCATCATCCTGACCACTATAAGCTTGAACAGTGGGTTATTTCTGTCTTCAGTTCTGAAAATATCAGCTTTAAAAAGTTGTAAACATGATTTAATTTAGCTATCAAATCTAATCTAAATACAGATTCTTATTTCTGGGAGTTCATGGATAGAACCAGGGGTGAAATGCTCCCAGTTCAGACCGGATCACCCGATCTGGTAGCGATGGCAGCGTGTAGTTCAGAAAACCAGTAGCAAAAATCCCTGCCCCCCCCCCCCATGCCCAGCTGACCAGCACGATCATCAGAAGCTTTTTTTTTTCTACTTTTAAAAGCATTTTTTCTACAACCTCTTTGGGCTTTTAAAAGTAAAAAAAAAGCCTCTGATGTCTATAGCATCTTCATAATTCTGGGGATGTGGTACAAAGAATTCTGAATTTAGCAACTCCTTATATTTATACATAATGGGACTGTATAATATGATGAACAATCCTCAGAGTTGTATAGATAAATTCTAAAGTGACAGAAACCAAGGAGACCTGTTTTTGCTTACGTCATTTTTATTTCTGATTTTTTTTCTTGTACTTTCAGAAAGAGAACGATATTATGATACTTTCAAATCTGAATGAAGGGTTTTACATTTTCCAATTCACTGTAACAGACACTGCAGATCAGCAACACTCCATCAACATCACTGTCACTGTACTTAATTCTGATCAGACTGCAGGTAAGTCATTTGTAGATGCACCTTTTAGCCTGGTATCAAGACGGGTCAATGTAGCTTTTGCAGATTGCCAAAACCATACTCAGGGTACAAGTATGAAGACAATAAAAGTGAGCTTTTATGAAGGATAGTAAACTTTTCCTTTTTAAGTTAATACTCTTCTTAGCTTTTCAATGTTTTAGTAACACAAGAAAATAGCCCCAAAGCTATTCACAGTTTTAACAATGTTATTGCTGATTTTTTGTGCCAATAACATTTTGCTAAAAATTTGTGCCATAGATTACCACCATTTTGAGGTAGAAAATATGTAGACTGTACATTAATCCCTAAAATACGTTTAAGTCCATTTTTAAGAAGCCTAAAACATTCTGTGTCCCTAAAATATGGAATTTGCAAGGGTTGGTAGATGTGAATAATGTACAGGCAGCATTCTATGCAATAACCTATTAACGACTGCCAACGACGTTCTTGGGCTTGCAGCCTCTCAGCTTCTCTTTCAGGGCAATATTCAGTCATGCTGATAGTGATTCTGATGTATATAATTCTTTCCTGCTTTGTTCTCTCCTTTCCTGACTCCAACATAGCCATATATGGAATAGTGTTAGATAGGCAGATAAATAGCCAAATATTCTGCTTTTGAAATGGCGTAGATTGGAGTGGTATCTTAGGTCCGGAGCTTTTATACACAAAGAAAAATGCAATTACTTCTTAGAATTATTAAAGTTCCTCCCACCATCATTTTAAAAACAACAAAAAGCTCTTCCTTGTTTTCCCCATGAAAACCGTAACTTCTTTCTTTGTTTTATATTTGTAAGAAGAATATGAATATAAATGTTCATTTATATGTATACATGTGTGTGTATTACAAAATATATATAAAAAGAAAAATGGAGCATGAATATTTCACCCAAAAATGCTTGTGTTGCGCGTTATGGCTTAAAGCCAATGTTAGCCCTTCCTTACCAAATGGCAAGAAAGACCCAAAGCTTTTATTTAGGGAGAGCTAGACATATTGATACACTATAGGCCAGAGGTCTTCAAACTTGACAGCTTTAAGACTTGTGGACTTCAATTCCCAGAATTCTCCAGCCAGCAAGCCAAGTTTGAAGACCTCTGCTATATAGGCTTTTTAATATCCTGTAGTTAGGTAACCTTAAGAGATCCCTGGGTACACTGATATCTCATATTTGCTATTAAAATACATTTAGAGATTCTGCTGGGAGAATATTCCTTGACAGCTACCTGCTTCCCTCTTTCTTCCAACTGGCAATATCGTAAAATCTGGGAAAATAGACTATACATATATCATTTATGCCTTATCTTACCCTTACTGGGAGAATTCAATTTCCTTGTTCTTCCTAGATCATTGCTTGACTCCTTATAAAGTGGGACGTTGTCGAGGCTCCTTCCACCGCTGGTACTACAATCCGGAAATAGAGCAGTGTCAGCAGTTCATTTTTGGTGGCTGCAATCCCAACAAGAACAATTATGTAAGAAAAGAGGAATGCGATCTTGCCTGCAAGAATGTTCAAGGTTTGTATATTAGAAGATATTGTTTCTCTTATTTTAGAGATTTAAGTGGGGAAACCTAACCAGTTCAGAATTATTTTGACACTACTCAATCTTATAACTTTCAATCGAGTTAGGCTGATTTGGCTGGTTTCATTCTAATGTTTTAATCATGATTTATCGAGTAAACCATAGTGTCCCAAATCACACATAACAAAAAGACATACTTTTCAATACATAGTTATTAGGTTCCAAACTTTTCCAAACTGGAACTTTTAGGGTTTGCTGGGCTAAAACCCACATAAATTCCCAATTAGCAAGGCTGGGGCACAACTATTAACTATCACGCAACATCTGGAGGACATTATTAGGTTGAAGAAGGCTGAGTCAAGGGAAGCATACGATTGGCATTTGATTGAATGAAAAGTAATTGCCTCCACTGCATTTCTATGTGTTGAAGAAATAATTGGAAGTAGTTTCTATGCATTAGATGTATGCTTCTGGTATGCTTCTATGCATAGCAGAAAAGTATTTAAAGGATGTGGTTTGTAGTTCTTGGGCTGGCAGTTCTCTAATCCCCCTTTAAAACAACAACAACAACAACACTGACTTGGTAAGGTGGTTGGATTGAATGTTGCGATGAGAGCTAGTTGAAAAATTGAAAGGACAATATTCTCACCCTAATTTCCTTCTTTCCAGGTGCTGTTGAAAAACGTCAAGAACCAAGTAAGTTCTTCTGTACTTTTCCATGATAGCATTCAAACTTCTTTTGAATTTCCTTACTGACATGAGGTTTCTTTGGTTGATATCTTACTCTCTGCTTTTGTAGCATTGCAGTGAAGCACTTGCAAATAACCTGTCTACGAGTATTCCTCGATTTACAACCACAATTGAGCCCAAAGTTTCTGTTGCTAAGTGAGACAGTTGTTAAGTGAGTTTTGCCCCATCTTATGATCTTTCTCACCATAGTTTAAGTGAACCACTGCAGTTGTTAAGTTAGTAACACAGTTGTTAAGTGAATCTGGCTTCCCCTTAACTTTACTTTACTCAACCCTTCCAAGACTGAGTGGCTGAGGCTTCCGGCATCCCGATATAGTCAGCTGGTGCCATCGCTGACTATTGGGGGTGAATCTTTGCCCCCCACAGAGAGGGCTCGCAATCTGGGTGTCCTCCTGGATGCACGGCTGTCTTTAGAAGAGCATATGACAGCCGTGGCCAGAGGGGCCTTCTATCAGGTCCGCCTGATTCACCAGTTGCAGCCCTTTCTGGATCGGGACGCCTTGCGCACGGTCACTCATGCCCTTGTCACCTCCCGGTTGGACTACTGTAATACTCTCTACATGGGGCTCCCCTTGAAGAGCACTCGGAGGCTCCAACTGGTCCAGAATGCGGCCGCGTGGGTGGTTATGGGCGCAACCCGATGTGCCCACGTGACACCCCTCCTGTGCGAGCTGCACTGGCTCCCAGTGGTCTTCCGAGTGCGATTCAAGGTGTTGGTCACCACTTTTAAAGCACTCCATGGCATAGGACCCGGGTACCTTCGAGACCGACTTCTGCCACCAATAGCCTCCCACCGGCCAGTTCGCTCTCACAGAGAGGGTCTCCTCAGGGTGCCATCGGCCAAGCTGTGCCGGCTGGCGACACCCAGGGGGAGGGCCTTCTCTGTGGGAGCCCCAGCCCTATGGAATGAACTGCCCCCGGAAATGCGTAAGATCTCCGACCTCCGGGTATTTTGCTGTGCCCTTAAGACCCTGTTGTTCCGCCAAGCTGGGTTATCAATGTAATAATTTTAAATCGGGTGTTTTAATTTTTGGGGTCTTAAATTGAGCCGAATTATTTAATAATTTTAATTATTTTAATTGATGTTTGTCTTGTGCTTTTAATAGGCTGTACACCGCCCTGAGTCCTTCGGGAGAAGGGCGTTATAGAAATAAAATAATAATAATAATAATAATTATTATTATTATTATTATTATTATTATTATTATTATTATTATTTATTAGAAAGTCACAAAAGATTCAGCATGATCCTGAAGCACTCTAACCATCATAAAATATGAGTCAGTTGCCAAGCAACAGTTGCAACAACTGAAAAACAGTCACAGGTTACTTTTTTCAGTGCTGTTGTAATGGTTACTAAATGAACTGTTGTAAGTAGAGGACTACCTGTACTCTATTTCTTCCTGTGCCCAAAGAAGAAAAACATCTTTTTACCCGAATGCCACAAAAATAAATCATTTTTGCTGAGAGCTCTTGAGAACTAACCCATATTTCTCATACAGCATGCAATGGAAACTGCCTACCTGGCTATTTCAAATGTGAAGATGGCTGCTGCATTGATAAAATTCTGGAATGTGATGAAACTCTAGATTGCCGAGATGGGTCAGATGAGAAATTTTGTGATTCATGTAAGTTACCAGGCAAGAACGAACCTTCACCCTCATTACACAAGACTGCCACGAGCAAATTTGCTACATGTCCATATTTATACTATATTTGACTTTACAGTTCCACATTTTTTGGGTCTTTAGCTATTTTAACTATCATTTTTTTTAAAAAAAATTGATTTATATGCCGCCCTTCTCCGGAGACTCAGGGCAGCTTATAGTGCATTAAGCAATAGTCTTCAAACTTTTGTATATTTATACAAAGTCAGCTATTGCCCCCACAATCTGGGTCCAAATTGTGCTACTTAAAGCAGATCTGTGTTCATAGAAACATGATGCTTTAAAACACTTGACTGTTGGACAATAGCCAATTGAGCATATCTATTGATGTGACAAATTTTGTGATTCATGTAAGTTGTTGACCCTTGAACTGTCTTAGAATAATAAAAATAGAGATGGAATTGAAGGCCACTGAATTGAAGGCCACTCACTACAAGAAAGTAAATTTAAGCATACCCTAAACATATGACTTACATTTTTCTGTTGAATTTTTTATGGTATCTAAAGGCTATTGTGAAAATGTAGTTGGGCTGTTGGATAGACCTTTAGTGTGATCTGGCCTGTGTGTGTATAGATATAGATATTTTTGAAATTTTTTAAGTGTCAGGGTTCCCACCGATGCCCTAATTAAATCATGAGCCTCAAGCCACGTTTCAAAAGAAATCCAGTTATTTATTAGGAGCTTCATGTCGGCACGTTCCAAGTGAAGCCAACTCTGACCCCACATAATTTACGTTCCAACTCTGACCCTGTTTCCCCCCTCCCCTGAAGGTGTGTCATCAGTCACATTCTCCAACAAAGCAATTTTGCAGGTTATAGAGATCACTCCCCTCCGGCCACTGTGGGTAACTTCAGAGATGGCCTTGACAGAGAGATGGCTGGAATGTGCTTTTGTTTTGACTGACGTGCTGCCTTGCTGCAGCTGCAGAGTTCATTTCCCCATCCCGCTTGCCTATGACAACTTGAAAGCAGGCCAGGGATGCTTTGTGAGAACAGCTTCTGACCTTGTAAGTAAGGCTCAGGTTTGAGATTGAAATAGGATTGTTTTTAGCTCAAAGCAAGGCTGGAGAGCTTCCTAAGAGGTCTGAATAGCTTATTTTGAATTTAAAATAGTTTTTAATGTGCATTTAATTGCACTTCACTGTCATGCATAGCTTTCTGTTCTAAAAAAGAAAAACATTATTTATTATACAAAACAAAACAGCAAATTAATGTTCTGCAAAATAAAGTAGAATATTTGCATCATTTAGTTTATGACATACTTCATAAGAATTATTTCCATTTTCAAATAAAATGCATATCTGTAAATCATTCTGTTGTCTGCTCTTTGTCTCTTTCAGATATTCAAGGATTCAATAAGTTACAGAACATCAATTTTACTGCCAGAAGTAAGCATGTTATAAAATACATGAAGGTTTACACTTGAAAATTTTTAAACACATTTTAAAAATCTGTGTTTGCATCTTTCAGAATATAATTGAAGAAGATTACTATATTCATGTAGCATTTGAACTGGATTCTGTTAAGGAATTAACTACTCTGGACATATTTAAATATAAACTTGAGTAACTTTTATTATTGGGAAATTTGTCACATCAATAGATATGCTCAATTGGCTATTGTCCAACAGTCAAGTGTTTTAAAGCATCATGTTTCTATGAACACAGATCTGCTTTAAGTAGCACAATTTGGACCCAGATTGTGGGGGCAATAGCTGACTTTGTATAAATATACAAAAGTTTGAAGACTATTGCTTAATGCACTATAAGCTGCCCTGAGTCTCCGGAGAAGGGCGGCATATAAATCAATTTTTTTTAAAAAAAATGATAGTTAAAATAGCTAAAGACCCAAAAAATGTGGAACTGTAAAGTCAAATATAGTATAAATATGGACATGTAGCAAATTTGCTCGTGGCAATCTTGTGTAATGAGGGTGAAGGTTCGTTCTTGCCTGGTAACTAAATGTTTGGAAACCAACCCACAAGCTCAGAGAATGAATTTTCACCCCCACTCCTACACCTGAGCTACAGATATTCCCCACTATTGCAAAGTCTTACGTAAGCTGTAATAAGTAGAACTTGCTACAAAAAAGTAACAATAGCAATCCATTGTTACCGTTAAGCTTATACTCATTTTAGTTGGCTCTGTTAGTTGTAATCAGGATGCGTCCTAGCCAAGACTGCAACTAGTCTGTGTGAAGCCTCAAGTACAAATCTGGCATTGGAGAAGTCCTTCTAGCATCTGGAAAGGACTCTGAACAACTGGTTATAGATCAAGGATTACCTGTAATACATTTTAAGTTTTAAAGCTAGCTGTGCTACACAGGTAGTAGGCCAATTCTCTGAGTGCTAATGGCTTTATCAAATACTTAATCATGATAGGTCAATAGAATTGGGAATACAGTTAATTAATAGCTAACAATATTTCTTGATCCTTTCTGGTAGGTTATTGTGTGGATATGCCCGTTACTGGACCATGTGAAGAAAGTATACCTCGCTGGTACTACAACCCTTCGACTGAGAAGTGTGGTCGCTTCACCTATGGAGGCTGTGAAGGCAACAAAAATAATTTCGAGCAGGAAGAAACATGTATGAAATCATGTAGAGGTGTCACAAGTAAGAAGGAAATCATACTTTTTTTTTATCATTGTAGTGAGACTATTACAGCACTCAGTAGTATTGTTGCTAGAGGCTGGTGTTTTGCTTTGCACTATGCTAGTTTTTATTCAATTACGTTAATTTAAAAAATTCTTTAAAAAGTCAAATGGGCCAGGAGACTGGTAGACATCAGGAGAAATGATGTCTCAATTTTGACTTTCCATAAAGTCCTCAAGATCTGGCGATTCTGGCAGGCCTGGGGCTTGCTGGGGACCAGAGATCTGTCTTGTTGGCTCAACCACTAAAGATGCCAATTTTATCCATCCAGGATTACTGTTTTTGTTTTTATGCTGTTTATTACTGAGACCATTTATATTTTATCATTTTTATATTGGTTGTTTTATTTATTGTTGTCTGCTGTCCGGAATATTCTTTGGGGGAGATAGGTGGCTATATGAATTTGATTATTATGAGAGCCAGTTTGGTCTTCTGGCAAAGGGTACCAGCTAGAAAGCTGGAGTCCATGAGTTCAAATCCTGCCTTAGCCATGAAAGCCAGCTGGGTGACCTTGGGACAGTCAAACACACTCACCTCACAGGATGGTTGTTGTGGGGAAAATAGGAGGAGGAAGGTATATTGGATGTGTTTGTTGCCTTGAGTTATCTGTAAGAATAATAAAAGTGGGATACAAATAAGTACTAATTAACTAATAAATAACCTTCTCTGGGCACAATGGCATCCTTGGGTCTCACCCTGCCCTCCTGGGGATGGTTACTTAATAGTAACTTAACTATTAAGTAACTACTAGTAACATAATATTATAAGTACATTGTTGTCTTCATTATTCTGAACATTGTTACATAATCTTGTATTTTCTTTTAATATAGAGAAAGATATGATTGGCGAGAGATGGGGAGGATACGAATATCAACAAGCTAGTTTAAGTATGTAACAGCATTCCAAATAACTCTTGAGTCCCTGTTTTCTGCTTGTTAATGAGGTTTATTTTTAACAGCAACTTGCCTGGCATTTTTGGGTGGTGGAAAGAAGTATGAAGTACTTCTAAATAAAAATTACTTTACTGATAACAAAGCATATATACCACAAAAGAATAAAAACCATAGAAAATGGGAAAATAAGATGTTACATAACTTTTACTTTTGCTCCCACAAAAAATACTGGCTGAAGAATTCTTTCTAACCTTCCCTACCACAAGAACATATTTTTTTTTTGTTTTTATGGGATATGGTATAATTTAGATACCAGAGCGCAGCAATTTTTAGAACCTGAATTAAGACCAGCATTTCAAAGAATTATTTCCTTTTCCACCCCCAGTTTGTTTGTACATATAACGTCAGCAGGTGTGCACATCTAAGAATGTTACATTATAATTATAGTTTTCTTAAGGTGACCTAGAGCTGGATTTAGACTGATACTGTACTGTCATTTTTTTTAAGGAAGAGTCCTACAAACATAGTGTTTACTTTGTTTCTGAATGGATTGGGCAACCTGCATAAAGTAAAAACGTTTTTATTTTTTTGCATAACGAAGCATTCTGACAATTTCAGTATAATCATGATTTTCTCTGTCCATCTCCTACTCCTACTCCATCTCTCATAGGTGCTTTTGAAGTGGCCATCGCTGTCCTCCTTGGTGTCTGCATCATGATAGTGTTGGTAGTCCTTGGCTACTTCTTCCTAAAGAACCGAAAAACGTATCGAAGACGTCGTCAGCCCCCTACTGCGGCTAATTCCACTCTTTCTTCTGTCTTATCAACTGCTGAAGACACAGAACATCTGGTGTACAACAGCACCACAAAGCCCATCTGATTATGTAGAATTATCCTCCATTTCTGCGAAGGACAGTCTTACCAACTGCTTGTAATGCTTGTTTGTGTGTGTGTGTGGGGAGCGGTGAGGGGATCTATTGAAGGATTTTTCCTTCCTTTTTTCCATGTTTCCTTAGACTATCCATTAGCTGCTTACAAGCTCTACCTGTCCTGATTCTGTGATAGTTTCTAAGGTTATAAGGAGTGACCAGAAGATTAGCCCGCTCTGACACTACATGGATTGGCATTTTGAGTTCATGTTTCCCAGAGTTCTATAATGAAGGTTATTTTAAGTTTAAGGACTTGCAATATCTATTGAAGGAACCATAGTTTAATCTGGTGAATGGGATTTTTCTTCCCACAAAACTCACTGGTGTGTGTGTGTGTGAGTGAATGTGCATGTGCGCATGTGTATGTGTGTGTGAGAGAGAGAGAACCTATGCTGCCTTAAAGCCACCCTCCATGGGTTTTAACTGGTACAAAAAGAGGAACAATTTGATGGACTAATTAAAGTGGTGTCCTTTTCACAAATCTATTAATGTCTATGCTGAGGCCTGAGCTCATCTCATCTATACCAAATATCTAGGTTAAATGGAAAACAGACAACATCGTGATTTGATCTGAATGCATATAAGAGGAAATAGAAATTAGGTCATGGCTGAAAATCTGGCCCTGCCTTTCTCTTCTGGATTTCCCCTCTGTTCCTAACTTCTAGTTATCATTTCTAGTTTAATGTTATTGTTTTGAGTTCTTCGTCCATACCTATTTATTTTTAGAATGAAATTGTGACCGAAAAGAGGACATTCCTCATTTTCTAATTTGTCTCCAACTATTCAATTTCGTTAAGTAGTTAAATAATGTACTTACATAGGGGCAGTTTCAAAATTAGCTTTTCTTAACACCTAATTTTCACAAGATCCTTGGACAAAAGGAGAGTCATGAAAGTTGACAGACTCTGCTTCTTGCACAGTCATCCTTAAATATAGAGAAAGTAGCAGGTGTTGCCCAGAATTTATAAAGATAGAATACAGGTTTGTCCCAATTTTCCACGAATATGTTATATGAAATATATAGGTTGATGCCTATGATGTTTTCATTTACCTTCCTGTTTGTTTGAGGTAAAATATTTTAATCTCTTCCCTCTTCCCACTTTGACCTACACCCCAATTTGTAAATTGATGTCTTACATTTTATGGCATCTGATAATTTACAGTTATGCTTGAGTACTGGTTCACTTTATGGATAGAGATACTTGTAATAAATTCTCCATCTCTTTTCAAAAACATCCTCAAAAAAAAAAGTTGATCACTTACACCTCTTGATTTCTGGTCATTTGAGGATGCATAGAAAACTCCTCTGAACTTGTTTATGTGTAGAAGGAAGGCTCTTTTGATAAGGGCTTATGCTTTGGGGTTACTATGTGGATCACTCCCATCATCTGGCAAGTTTACATGTGACTTCAAACATTTCTGAGGACACTGAATCTTCCCAGGAACTAAAGGGGAGGAAGTATTTCACAGTGGTGGAATATATGACAGATTGACCTGTAGTTGGCTTGTATTATAGTGAATTGCCCAGCTCATGCCTGACCACCTTGAGAATCCAATAGCAAAGCTGAATATTATTTTTAAATCCAAATCTTGCTTTTGAATTTGAATCATCTTCCTTTCTGTCTATATAGCACAGGAGGTTAGCGTGTGAAGCCAGTCAGTATATTCCTATCCACTCTGTATGACGTTGTACATAATTTTGGACATACTCTTATGATACGAATGAGATATGATTATTTTGTTTATTTTTGGGGGATAGATGTTATGAGATTTTGTTTTGTTGATGTATTGATGTATATAAGGATTCTGTGCTTGGATGTAAACCTCTGCTGGCTAAGCTGAAGAGTCATCAGCAAAATGAACAGGAGAAATGATTATTAGGGAATTATCTGAAGGGAAGACAGCTGTTTATTGCACCAAGGGCCAAACCACCTCAAGTGTGAAACTAGCTGAGCATCTATGAGAAATCGCAAAATGGAGTAGGGAAGGAAATGACAGAGCTGGTCATTATGTTTTACAGGGAGGAAATGAGAAATTACACATTGTGCTTTGCAGTTGGTTTGGTTATTCCATCTTGCTACAGCTGTCAACTCTTACCTTTTCCCTCCCTTTCTGTACCTCTTCACTGCTTTCTGAGCCCTCAAATTCTAAATTTCCTCTCTGACAGTGAAATTTTTAATAAAATATTTTCTTTACAACTTGCTTGCCTGATCAGGTTTTTTTCCCCTCAGCCCCAGGGTATTTCTTGCCAGCTTGAGAAAGGCTTGGGATCTTGCTGGCATCTTTGTGCTCAGAGAAAGGAAGAAGCTCCAGATCTTTCATAATTTAAGAAACAAGCCTTTAGTAACTCTATGGTACAATGCAGTGGTGAAATCCAATTTTTTTTACTAACGGTTCTGTGGGCGTGGCTTGGTGGGCATGGCAGGGGAAGGATACTGCAAAATCCACATTCCCTCCCCACTCCTGGGGGAAGGATATTGCAAAATCTCCATTCCCACCCCACTCTGGGGCCAGCCAGAAGTGGCATTTGCCAGTTCTCTAAACTACTCAAAATTTCTGCTACCAGTTCTCCAGAACCTGTCAGAACCTGCTGGATTTCACCCCTGGTACAATGACACGTCAACATCAATAGGTTGAAATTAGACTTGAGAGACTGTGGGTTGGAGAACATTTCCTGTACATTGGGACAAAATACTGAAGAAGGGAAGGGCACACATGATTTCAGCTGGTTGGACTAGTTTGGAATTAGGAGCATAAGAAGCAGAAAGCATTTGCTACTGGCTGCCCATAGATAATTATAATGCAAATTATATTAATCAGTGTCTAGTGGGTAAAAAAATTGATTCATTTTACTTCCATCATAAACATCCTTTAGTATTTTTTGACTATAGTACTTTTTTGAGGAATTAACCATGGCTTTGGGGACTTGATGTTCTATTATAAACATGTAAGTTCAATGCAATCTTATTTGGAACTACTGAGAAGTAAGCACCATTTAATATAGCATGTTGTGATAATAACAACCTGGTTGATTAAAACAAAAGTTGTATTTGGTCTATTCTTCTATTGTTACAATGGCCAGTCAGATATCTGAAAAACCATGGTGGGGGAGGGGAGGGGGAAAACTGGAATCATAGTTTACTCAACTGGTATAAAGTTGAATTTGAATAGGATTGCTGTTTAAAAATATACAGCTACAGTGACATTATATTAATAGCAAAATAAAAGACTTCACATATTGTATTGAACAACTAGTGGAAATGTCCTGAAGAATTCAGACTCTCCTGATTATTATAACATATAAAGCCATAATATAACTGGCTTGATTTTGGCTTTTGGGAGGGAGTGGTGGTTTAAGTCAGTTTTGACTCCTGGAGACAGCCTGGTCAAGTCCCTGCAGTTTTCTTGGCAAGATTTCAGAAGTGGTTTGCCATTGCCTCTTTCCTAGGGCTGAGAGAAAGTGATTGGCCCACTGCCCTTATACTTAGGGCAGGATTAGAACTCATGGTCTTCCGGTTTCTAGTTTAATGCCTTAACCTCTTTAACAAACTTTAGTAAACCATAGGTCATAAAATATACTTAGAGTTGTGCACATACAGTATATTAGTTACAGAATATTAGTAGCAATAATTTGCTGTATCAGCTTAAGTCTGGATTCACCCATAATTATTATAGATACTATTTGTAAAGCACACTGGATGGCTTCATGTATCAATAAGCTGAAATCAAGTAAGTTACATTGCAATTTACTGCAATGTGTGAGTGCAATCCAAGAATATCATACTAGCATATTTGTCTTCCCTGCCATCTTGATGTATGTTTTTCTATAGCCTGGTCTTTGAACTTTCAATCTGTATGCTCATTGAGAAGTATAGGCATTATGCATCTTTGCCCATACAATGTTAATTGAGGGACAATTAGCTCTTGATAGCTTGTCAATGTGACTTGACCGAAATATAGAAATGAACCAGTATTAGAAAGGTTACAATTTTGAGAGATAGTCTCTGTAGATTATGGTCTTCACTGCTCAACAGTACCCCAGAGCAGAAAATGGTGTAGGGCTGTGATACACGTGCCATAGGTGGCACACAGAGCCATATCTGTGGGCATGCAAGCATGTGCTGGCCAGCTGATTTTTGGGCCTTCTGGGCCTACTGGAAGTCGGGAAATGACATGTTTTCGGCCTCCGGAGGGCCTCTGGGAGAGTGGGGAAGGTCGTTTTCACCCTCCCCAGGCTCCAGGAAAGCCTCTGGAGCCTGGGGAGGGCGAAAAACGGGCCTTCCAGGCCCACCATGCCATCACGTGCCAAAAGCGGGGGGAGCAGGGGGCGCATTGAATTATGGGTATGGACACGCGTATGCATAACCCCCCCCCCACGCTCCCCCTGCTTTTGGCACGCAACGGCAAAAAGGTTAGCCAAAGGTTAGTGTAAGGTCTCCTGCTTGGGCAGAGGATTGGACTAGATGACCTATAAGGTCCCTTCCAACTCTGTTAATCTAAATGAAAATGAAAAATGATAAACTGGTGACTTATTTATGTAGAAGGGGGCTTGCAAGTTAGTTTCCAATCTGTTGTTAGCAGCATGAAAATGGTAAGATTCAATAGGATAGCGAAGCAAAAGCCTCTTTTCTTGCCCAATTAACCTAACAGGGAGTCAGGAGTTTAAATCTTATATCCAGGATTTTTGGTAGAGGGGAACTGTAGCAGGGGTGGGTTCTACTTACTTTTACTACCGGTTCACAATGGGATCACCTGCAGGTGGTTGCTTCACTCGCGTGGGCGCGCCACGCTTCTGCTCATGCACTGAGCTTCTGCACACGTGCTGAGCTTCTGTGCATGTGCCAAGCTTCTGAGCATGCACAGAAGCTTCTGCGCATGCGCAGATCGCCTATGACAACATCCGAGGCAGTGGGCGGAGCCTCCCGCCAGTTTAATACCGGTTCTTGTGAACCGGTCCGAACTGGGGGCAACCCACCAGTGGGCTGTACCCCTGGGCCCCACACAAAGAGGGGACTTATGCACCGTATAATTCAGTACTTGAATGTTGAAAATCACAAAATATGGCTTACTAGCAGTCAGTTGTGGTTTGGTCAACAAACAATGGTTACTGTGATATACAAACATAGTAAAAGACAAGGCCAATCCTATTTTATTTATTTAGGAGATTTATATTGCCACCTATTCGCACATGGCGACTTACAAGAATATTAAAACATAAAAACAATAAAAATAATAAAAGAGTCATATATAATAAAATAACCCCCATCCCCCACCCTGTGACAACACATCATACGAGCCCTTTAATGGGCTCCATCCCACTCTGCATTCCTCAGGCCCGCTGGCAGAACCAGGTCTTCAGTGCCTTCCGGAAAGAGTGCTAGAGTGGGGGGCCATTCTAATCTCTGGGGAAATTATGTTCCAGAGAGAGGGGGCCACCACGGACAAGGCCCTTCTTCTGGGTTCCACCAGATGTCCCTTCTTGATACCTGTAACATTCCTTGCCTCCCGGCTCTGGTGGGTCAGGTAGATGTGATCGGCAAGAGACAGTCCCTCAAATAACCTGGTCCCAAGCCAAGAAGGGCTTTAAAGGTGACAACCAACACCTTGAATTGCACCCGGAAACAAATTGGCAACCCATGCAGCTCCCACATTTTCTTATACCTTTCCTATTCAACAAGTGATGAGAGAAAAAAGAGTGTGATTGTGGCAAGACCATAAGAGGATAAAATATAGCTAGTATAATATTGCTACATTTTGTAAACTAGAATGGGAAAGTGATAGCAAACAATTTCCTTATTGTTACGAAGAAACAGCATGAGTGTATCCACATGGTCATCTGAAGGAGCTGAATTTGAGGAAGGGTTTCCCTTCTATGAAGGCTTGTTGCTGGAGATAACAGATTCTGCCTAATAACAAACTTACAGAGTTCTGAAAGAATGGGAACTGACACAAAATCACTGAGAAATAAAAGGAAAATATTACTATGCTTGAGAGACTCCAGTGCCACCGCCCCCCCACCCCCACTCAGGTCCACAGAAGTTGAAAGGGGAGCATTCAAGAAAGCAAATTTAACGGGACAATAAACACAACGTTCTCCAAATACTCCATTGAGGACCAAATAAGTCAGCAGGGGGTGAAACAGTGAATAACACTTGGAAGAAGCAGGGGTGTGGATAGTGAGAGGGAACTTTGGTAGCAGAGGAAAAATGGAATCTTTTTGTTTCAGTGAAATTGTGAAATCCTGAACAAGAGCACTCTCTTGAGGAAGAAAAGATATACTGCAATATTTTATGTTGTTTTGTTTCAGGGCTGTGTGAATTCTGCTTGGAACAGTACAGAAATCAAGGCTTAAAAAGTGCTGTTTGATCCAGTGACCTGTCCCAGGTTGTCAAGAGCTGAGTTGCCCTAAATAGGTCAATTTCTCCAAGTGTCACTAGGGATGAGGCAATATTATTGTCAGCCTGTACAAAGAAGTAGAGGTTCAAATGTTCAAACAGGCCACAGAGTGTCACTAGTGGCCTGCGGTTCCTTAATTTAAAAGTTATTAAAAGAGAATTGTAGCAGTCCAAAGACTAAAGCAAATCATTATGGCACAAACAATTGTGAATTGAATCCCACTTTCACTGGCCCCACAATAACTACCACTTTTAACATTAATTCAATAGATTTATATAATTACCCATCTCAAGTATCTGCTTTCTGGATGGCTTATACATAAAACTCATAGTAGCCAAGGCAGTTCACACATTTGCATGTCATTCTACAATATACTTTGATCTTTTGCAAAATGAGAATTAATCCAGTTTTCCTAGTAAAAATTGTTCTGTTATTCTGTTATGTTGCCTGCTCAGATCCTGTTTCTCTTTAAAATGGATGAATAAGAACATATATTGTGTGCTGCTGAATCAGAGCCCTACCCATCTAGTCTAGCAATCTGTTCTCACAACTGCACAAAAGAAGCTCTTTAGTCTTCTGTAGATGGCCTTTAGAATTGGTTCTAGTACCACCAAGGCCAATAGTCATTAATCCCCATGACATCTATGAATTGGTCCAACCCTATATCAATACTATTTCTCTAATTCACTTAATTGTTGCCCCATCCCCTTATTGTCTTCATGTGTTGAACAGTTTGCTTTTAAAAGGATGAAATTAGTACTTGTGAATTATTCCATAAATGTATTTATGTTCAGGAGTACTAATGAAGTTTCAAAGCTCATGGGGAAACTGGAGGTTTGGTGGTAACTCAATTTATTTGTAGTCTAAGGATTGAAAGACATACTTCATAGATGCCAATCATTCACTGCTCTTAGATCAGCCTTCTTTCTCAAGTGACCATGTCCTACAGGCCACATTAAATGAATATTATGGACATTGGAGTCCAAAATAGCTGGACAATACCTTGGGAAAAACTGCTTTTCATAAACCCAGCCGTTATGTTTTATTAAGTGTAGCTGTGCAAACCTATTCAATTGTGGCTTTTCACTAAAACAAATCACTGAAAAAGCCAAAAATAGGAGAAAATCATAGAAGGTAAGGTTGGTCTGCATCTCAGAAATCATTATACTAACTCTATGTCGATTCAGGAAGTCCTCATTTAGCAACCAAAATTGGGACCAGCAACTCAGTTGTTCAATAACATGGTCATTAACTAAGCCACAACTGTGCTTATTATCTTACTTTAGTTTTCCTTGCTTTACAGATCTTTGAAGATCATAAATATGGGTTAAAGTTACTTTTTCATCACTGTCAAAACTATGAATGGTTGCCAAATGAGGCAGTTGCTAAATAAGGACGACCTGTAGAGGAATCTAGTAGTATAGCCTGTCAAATCATCTTCTATCCTCTGATGAAGTATTGGCAATAAAGAAGAATCTATCACCAACCAAGGCAGTCTGTTCCTGTAGGAGAACAGGCGTAGCTGGTGGGAGTTGGGGGAGGGGACAGTTAAGTGCATCATCAGCTTGGAATCATTACATTGTCACAAATGGCTCAAGTCCAACCCCTCTTGAATTCTCTTGACCCTTCTCTGGTGCCAAGTTTGCATTGAACTTCAGTTAACTAGATTCCTGTGTACAGACTTGAGCAGTAAATCTATGAACTATAACTTAACATATGGTCCTGATCCTTTCCAAAAAGCCCTTAAGACTTGGCTTTGCTTTCAGGTCTGGGGTTAATCTGTTTGTGGGATCTCTCTCTTATGTTTTTATTGTTATAGCTGTTTCAGTTCATGTTGAAACATACTGCTTTATGCTTTTTAAATATATTTTTAATGTGTGTTTGCATTTTTGTGAGCCATCCAGAAGTGGACAATCAAAATAAATTTAATAAAACAAATATTGTTGTTCAGATTTTGAATATGCAATACTTTTCAGTTCTTGCATGCAACTCATGAATTTCATCCTACCAGATTTATATAATGCCTACTAAACCAGGGGTCTCCAATCTTGGCAACTTTACGACTTGTGGACTTCAACTCCCAGAATACCTCAGCCAGCACATGCTGGCTGAGGAATTCTGGGAGTTGAAGTCCAGAAGTCTTAAATTGCCAAGATTGGAGACCCCTGTACTAAATTGCATTTGTAATTTGTAAGCTGCCCACAGTCACCTTGTAGGGGAGATATGCAGCATAGAAATGTAATAAATAAAATAAATATATAAAAATAATTTGCTTTCCCCCAATGAAATTTCTAATTCTTCCTATTAGTTCCCCATACTCTGTGCATTTGCACAGGATGATGGAAATCTTGGATCATCCGATGTTGCTTCTTCCTTCTTGTATTCACATTACTAGGTATCTCCATAACCTGTGTATCAATCTCAGTCCTGTTCCTAGTGCATGGCACTTCACTCCTGGGGGCAGGAGGAGGGTCTCTTCTCTCTTTCCTACAGGAGTCAGTTTAAAAACCCTCTGGATCAGCTTTTCAACTGATAAATTCTTCTCAGCTTTTCTAAGGAACAGCACATAGGAGTCACTTCACCATAGATCAGTAGTGGGTTCCTCCCGGTTCGGCCCGGTTCTCCCGAGCCAGTAGCGGTGACGATATGATGTCACCGAACTGGTTCTGCCCCCCCGCCCCTCCTGCCCCTCCACTCCCCGCGTTATTCTTACCTTTTATTTGGCCCCACCCCCAATCTATTGCTGCCTCCTGAGTCCTAGCTGATGGCTAGAGAGAAAAAAACTGTTTAAACTCTTGCTGCGGGGCTCCAAAGGGCCGCCCTACAGCTGATCAGTGTTAAAAGAAAACAATGAGTAGACCAGGGCCTGCAAAAATACATGAGTAGATCAGTGCCTGCAAAAAATAAATGCGTAGATCGGTACAGCTCTGCAAGCAGCTAAAAGCCTGGTAGACCAGTACCTCTGATAAATCCTAAATAATTGTCACATGACCATCAAGCCACGCCCACAAAATAAGCCACGCCCACAGAACTGGTAGTAAAAAAATTTAGAACCCACCGCTGCCATATATATACTGTACATCCTAGTTATTTGCTTCCAGTATTCTTCTATCTCCTCCTGGGCTGCATGATTAAAGAAAACTGTAAAAATGCAACTGGAAGTGGCATCACAAGTGTGTCCGGCTCTAATTGGCTGCTGGGCCCCTTAACGGTGCCCGCAAATCAGCTGATCCAGCGAGGGCCGGGAATTCTGTCTTTCCGGGTGCTTGGAGATATTTCCAGAGCAGTCTTGCTAACTCCAGACCTGCCCACGACGCCAGGCAACCTTGCAGCCAAGGGCCCCTCTGTTCCGCAGCTCACCTTGTGCCTATGGAGCAGGCGGCAAGCACGGTTTGTGCTCCACCAGGCCTGGAGCTCAGGTGTTGCTACGATGAGGCAGAAAGCCATGCGGCCCATCAGAATTGGCATCCCCCCCCCGCCTCTACCCGGCTGCTGCTGCTTGAGAAAAGGAAAGGCAATTGTGGAAGATTATGCTTCTATCGTAAGTACGTGCTTCTCACAATCTTCCACAATTGCCTGTCCTTTTCTCAAGCAGCAGCAGCTGGGTAGAGGCGAGGGGTGAGGGAGAGCCAATTCTGATGGGCCACATGGCTTTTTGCCTCATTGTAGCAGCAGCCTAAGCAACACCTGAGCTCTAGGCCTGGCGGAGCGTAAACCGTGCTCGTCGCCTGATCCATAGGCACAAGGTGAGCTGTGGAACAGAGAGGCCCTTGGCTGTAAGGTTGCCCAGTACTGTTGGCAGGGCTGGGGCTAGCAAGAATGCTCTGGAAATATCTCCTGGAAGCCAGAGAGACAGAACTCCCCACCCTCACTGGATCAGCTGATCTGCGGTCCGTGGTTAAGGGGCCTAGCAGTCAAGAAGTGACCGGGGAAGGGAAGGGCTGCCTCCTGTGCTGGCCATGCCCATCCCCCTTCACTAGGGCTTATTTTTGGGGTAGGGCATATAATACGTTAGGCCCACCCAAAAAAATCAGGCTAGGACTTATTTTCAGGGTAGGTCGTATTTTCGGGGAAACACGGTAGGAAAGAAAGCAAAGAAAGAAAATATAAAAAAGGAAAAAAGAAAAGGGAGAGGTTATAAGGAAGTGACTCATTTTTTTTGACAGTGGTTATAAATGAATTTATATTTTAGACACTCTAAGTTTGCATCATAATTTTCTTGTTTCCATAAACTACCATTTCTAAGCACAAAGTAAGCCATTTTTATTTCATTTTTATTGTTTTCAACAAGAAGTCCAAAAGGGATTTCCTGTCACTGATAAATTGTTGATCTATCTCTAGTCAAACAAGTTAATTTTGCCATCTTTGTTAGTACTGGCACCACTCTTTCACTGTTGGCATTTCAGAGTCTTTCCATTTCTGCACTTACAGTATAATAGTCTTGCAGTATTCATATACAAAAACCATTTTCCGTGGCTGTTTTCTAACTGACTGCCCATCATTACCAGCAAGAAAAGTTCTGGTTTCAGTTGAAAGTTGATCTTCTCTGGCATTTTTACAAGTCTACTAGGCATGATAAAATGATACTTGTTCACATCTCCAACGAATGTATAAACATACATTCTAGAACAGTGTTTCTCAACCTTGGCCACTGGACGATGTGTGGATTTCAAAGGTAATAAATACTGGTCATAAGAAGAGCAGCAACTGGAGAGTATTCTCCTCAAGTAACTGTTTATTAATTACAACGTAATCTGACAACAAGCAACTGATGAACGATCAAAAGAAGCGAACTCTGTTTGACAGCTCTTAATTATGCTGCTGTCAAACGGCTAACCAATCCGTGAACAGAACATCATCAACTGACACCAACGGTCACTAGGGGGCCTGCTCTAGGAGCAGACTCAATACGTTACACCACTTTTTTCTTGGACCGAACATTCGTAGTCCTGCAGGTATGCTGGTCGCCGTCATATGCGGCCTGACCTCCGGGGGCTTGTTCTCTGCAATGACTCCAGCTGATCCGGAATGCTGGTTTCTTCCGGGCCTTGTTCAGCTGGCTCCTGCACGGACTCCCCACCTGGACTTGGATCTTGTCCCCCCTCGTCAGGTAAGTTCCCCAGTTCCCTTTCAGTAACCCTGCAATCTTTACTCACTCCTGGCTGTATCTTTCCTCTTAAACCCGCTCCCAACGCCATCTCATTTCCCTCTGGGACATGGACTGGAACAGACCACCTGGCCCTTAACTGGTCACTGTGGCGGTGCCACACTCGGCCGTGGCCCATATCTAACCTGTATGAACAGGGTCCTGTGACATCTGCTATGGTCCCTGGTAACCATAAGGGTAGACCTCCATAGTTTCGTGCGTATACAGCGTCCCCTACCTTGAACGCTCGATACAATTTAGTAGAATCTAGTGGAGTGCTAGGGGCATATTGGGGGTGGAGCCTGTCCAAGGTGGTCCTTAACCGGCGGCCCATAAGGAGTTCTGCCGGGCTTCAATTCGTTGATTGGCTCGGTGTGGTGTGCTGTACCAGCAAATACTCCGCAATTCGCTCGTGCCAGTCCCTGGACCCCATCCTTCCTAACGCCTCTTTGGCAGATCTTACAGCTCGTTCCGCAAAACCATTACTAGAAGGATGGAACGGAGATATCAGGCAATGTCGGATACCCAAACTCGCTAAAAACACTTCGAATGTGGATGATGTTAATTGTGGGCCGTTATCTGATACCAGCAAATCAGGTAGGCCATGAGTAGCGAATACCTTGCGGAGAGCCCTGATCAATGCTTCTGAAGTGGTGGAGTGCATCAATACAACCTCCACCCACTTCGAGTAGGCATCTGCTACTATGAGAAACATCTAACCATGGAATGGTCCCGCAAAATCAATATGAAGGCGGGACCATGGTCCTTTTGGTTCTTCCCAAACTCGGGCCCTTTCCTTAGGAGGCATAGGCCGTGATTCCTGACAATTACTACAGGTGGACACCCACTCCGTGATGCAACTATCCAGTCCAGGCCACCAGAGATAACTTCTTCCCAGGGCCTTCATACGCACTATTCCGGGATGGCCTGCATGTAGGGTTTCGAGGACAGCTTTTCTCAATGAGGGGGGAACGACTACCCTGTGCCCCCACAATAAACAACCGCCCTGGGTGGACAACTCCAACCTCTTCACTACATAAGGTTGCAACGTGGGCCGTACAGGACCCTTAGGCCAACCCCTATTCACCCAGTCAATGATTTGAGAAATGTCAGGGTCTCTTGCAGAGGCCCGAGCAATGTCTATAGCAGTCACTGGAAAAGGTGAACTGTCAATTAAGGAAACAGATGAGACTGGAGCCGGGTCGCACAGCAGTAGAGGTAGGGGGCAACGGCTTAGAGCATCCGCATGAGCCAAATTCTTTCCTGGAACATGGAGCAAAGTGTAGGAGTAGGCGGATAGGAACACGGACCACCTAGTCATCCTGGGTGACATTATCTGGGGAGATTGTCGGTCCCCCACCAAAAGTCCAAGCAAAGGCTTGTGATCTGTGATGAGAGAAAAATGGCAGCCGTACAGATAATCATGAAATTTTTTCACACCTGCTACTAGGGCTAAGGCCTCCTTGTCCAATTGAGAATAGTTTCTCTCAGCGGTTGCCAATGTCCGGGAGAAGAATGCCACCGGGGCCTCAGACCCATTCGGAAACTTATGGCTCAACACAGCGCCCACCCTGAACAGTGAGGCATCGCATGCTAAAATCAGAGGCATGTTGTCACAATATTGCGCGAGGACTGAATTAGATGTCAAAAGGCGTTTAACAGCGGAGAACGTGGCAGCAGCCCTGGCAGTCCATACTCAAGGTGCCCCGCGATCCAGCAGCCTGTGTAGGGGTTCAGCGATGGAAGCTTTGTGGTGTAGGAAAACGGCATAGAAATTGAGGAGTCCCAGGAAGGCCTGGAGTTCTGCTTTGCTCCTAGGAGCGGGTGCTTCTAAAATCGCCTTTGTTTTTGCTGCCGTGGGGTGGATGCCATTTTTATCTATTAAAAATCCCAGAAATTCCACTTGGGGAACAGTGATGTAACGTTTGGATTTTTTTTACTTTGAGCCCAACACTCTGGAACTGGCGGAGCATTACTCGTATCCTGTCCATTAGTTCGGGTGTGCTGGTTGCTGAGACCAGCACATCATCAAAATATGGGACGACCCCAGGAATTCCATGGAACAATCGTTCCATCAAACTCTGGAAAATTCCCGGGGCCACACTGACGCCGAATTGCAAGCGTCGACATCTAAATGCCCCACGATGGGTAACAATCGTCTGAGCCTCTGCTGTTTGAGAATCCACAGGCAGCTGTTGATAAGCCTGGGCTAAATCTAATTTGGCAAAGACAGATCCATTTCCTAGTGAGTGCAGCAGGTGCTGCACCACCGGAACAGGGTATGCATGGGTTGTTAATGCCTGATTAATGGTGGCCCAGTAATCCGCGCAGATACGGATAGACCCGTCCGGCTTCATTACTGTTACGATAGGCGTCTCCCATCTGGCGTGGTCTACTGGTTCCAAAATGCCCTGCTCTATTAGCTTGTCGAGTTCAACGTCAACTTGGGGCCTCAGTGCGAAAGGCACTCTGCGGGGCTTAAGTCGTTTAGGTTGCACCTTGGGATCCAGGTTAAAAGACACTGGGGTGCCACTATATTTGCCCAATTTACCATCGAAAACTGAAGGAAATTTGTTACAAAGCATCTCTAAGTCTGATGAGCGTATTGCATTGACTCCCTGAATTGTTAACCCAAGGGCCTCGAACCAATTAAGGCCCAAGAGACTGGGCAAAGGACCATCCACTATTATTAAAGGCAACCGACCATTGAAAGTCTTGAAACTGACCCTGAAATTCCCAGTACCAAGAATGGGAATTGGGTTACCCTGGTAATCCCTTAAAAGGAGGTTACAAGGCTCAAACCCCTTTTTTGACAGCCTGGGCACTAGTCGCTTAATAGTGCTCCAGGATACTAGGGATGACGCTGATCCTGTGTCCACCTCCATTTGACATGACTTGCCTTCAAGGGAAATATTGAGGTGAATTTTTTTTCTCATTAATGTATTAGTGTGTCCCACCATATGTACATCCGACCCCCGGTAATCTTGGAAATGATTCTTCTGTTGCCTTGGTGGTTGTCTTCCCCCACTGCTGCGCTGCGAGTATGATGCCAGCTGTGGTTGTACCAACCGGCACACTCTCTGAATGTGGCCCTGCCGGCCACACTGATGGCAAACCGCATCCCTGAATTTACAGGAAGCTCTTTGATGTTTCCCCCCGCAGCTTAAACATTCGGATCGGTAACTCGCCGCCTTCTGCAGTCGCGATGATTTACTACTAGCTGTGCTTAGGCGACATACACTGGCTTCCTCCTCCTCTTCTGAATCAGGGAACTTGATCACATTCACGGCGGCAGACTCTCCCGTCTTAGGTGGGGTGCGCCCCTGAGGCAATTCGGCGATAGAGAGTGCAGCCAATTCAGCGGTACATGCCTCATCCAGCGCCGCTTGGAATGTCAGCTCATGGTTGGCTATCAGCCGTTTCTTAAGCTCTTGGTCCCTCACACCGGCCACGAGCCTATCCAGAAGGTAATCCTCGAGGTTAACAAACTCGCAGTGCTGAGCTGCTCGCCTTAGGGCTGCAACATACTGATTTATAGTCTCTCCAGGGCCCTGGTCTCTATGATAAAAATGCTGGCGGCGGGCAATCCTCGAGTGGGCTGGGGCGTAATGCTTCTTAAGTTTCTTAATGAAATCCTCCCAGGTCCCTGAGTGGATCGATTCTGGAGCCATCAACGTCATGGCCGTGTCAAACATTTCGGGCCCACAGAAGCTTAAAAAGTATGCCCTTTTGCGCTCACTGGACAAGTTCATATAATCATGAGCAATAAGGAAACAGTCAAATCGGGCTATATACACGTCCCATGTTTTGGTTGCTGGGTTAAACGGAGGGAAACTGTGTGAGGATGCCATCGCCAGCCACCTCACAAACTTGCCTGCTTCTGATGGCCCGCTCTCCTTCCTTATTTTTTTTTTCCTATCTTCTCCTCAGATCAGCAATCCCACCCTTGTCGCCACTAATAAATACTGGTCATAAGAAGAGCAGCAACTGGAGAGTATTCTCCTCAAGTAACTGTTTATTAATTACAACGTAATCTGACAACAAGCAACTGATGAACGATCAAAAGAAGCGAACTCTGTTTGACAGCTCTTAATTATGCTGCTGTCAAACGGCTAACCAATCCGTGAACAGAACATCATCAACTGTCACCAACGGTCACTAGGGAGCCTGCTCTAGGAGCAGACTCAATACGTTACAAAAGGTACCAGTACTTTGATCTTCAGGACAGAAAGGTATAAATAATCTTTTTTTCAAAACTTCCTCTTTCCTAAGATATAGTTTTATGGGACACATATTATTCCTAAATTTTAGAATGTAAATCCTTCTCTAATAAAATATACTATAAAATAAATTTATTAAACCTTGATTTGCTTAATGAATCTATAATTCCTCAAACCCTGAACGAAGAATTAACTAGAAGCAAAAATATATCCCAGGTGATACCATACCAAGAAAACCTCACTTTCTGAGTGTTTTGGTGAACTAAAAATATTTAAATGAAGCCCACTATTGCAAAAAAATTTGTTGCTCCTGATTTAAGCTAGCTCTCACACACATACACAGGAGTACAATAAATATACATTTAGGAGCTGGTATTTTACAAATTTGAAGTTACTGTGATCAAGTACAGACATGACCAGCTTTTTCAAGTTTGTCACAATCTTTACATTTGTAACATGGATCAATATTATTTTTTTCAGGCTGCAGATAGAGAGCTACTGGTGAGAAAAAGTACTTTGTCTAATGCAGCTTTCTGAAATCCAACATCCTCCAGATCTGTTTGGCCACAACGTCTAACCACTATAGCTGGGATTTGTAGTCAAATACCTCTGGAGACATCAGGATGGGGAAAGCTGAGTTTACAAGTTCACGGCCAAGGCTGATCTGAATAAGGATTTTTGTTAAACACTGTATTATACCTGCTGGCATGAGTCAACATCAGCCAAGCTGGTTCCCACACTTGCATTTAAGGTAAATTAGACAAAACAGATTTGATTATGGAGTTCCAAGGAAATCATTATTTCTGTCATCTTGGGAAGCATGCATTCTCCTTTACTTAGTTTTTAAAGAGATTGTTTATGTTGAATGAAAGATAAAACAATATTTTTCATACTAACTGTTTTGCTTCTAAATTCACAGTCCTCATAGTTTAGGATGAAACTCTCCATTCTGTCCTGATTTCTTCTTTGCTCTCTTACTAAGAGTAGCAGAATTCTGAAGGAGTCACATAAATGGAGATTATTGTGCACTGATAAATCTGTTGTGTTATGCGTGCAGAACATTTAGTTCCTGAGTCACAGACTTCAAAAAATCTGATTCCAAAAAGGAAAAGTATTGCCGCTGTAATCTAGGCATTTAATTTACCAAAAAGAACATACAAGCCATAGCAAAGATTTTGAATGCAGTAGGTTCTTAAATGTGCAGAGGAAATGGACTGGATTCCAGATGTGCTTGAAGAGGTGTAAGACTAACTGAAGGGAGTAATATTATGATCCAGCTAAAAAATACCTAACAAGTTAGTGCAAATGTTGTACTAGAGGGGTTATTAGAAATAATTATATTGATTTTAAGGGATACAATCTCAGTTCAGAATCAAAAGTCAGAATCAAAGGGCATGGTCGTCTATGCAGAACCAAGCAGTTATGGAGGTTACACTGTACTTGACCAAACAGGAAAAGATGGTCATGACAAAGTTACCTGTGGTGCAGTCATGAAAGACAATAAGACAGAATAGTTTGGAGTTTGGTAGCTGCTGATATCATCAGTGGTTTTAACTTGGTGTAATATATCCCAGTGATTTCCGTATTGGCAAGGATGCATAGAAAGGAGAGATGAAAGGGAGTGAGAATGACCCGAAGGAAGTCATAAAATAAGTCCCAGAAGTGTTATATCACTAGCAAGTTCAGGCTTGTTTTTTGCTCCAGGTGTGGCCACTGTTCAGTCTCTCCAGATACTGCAATGTGAACTGCAGTGACCCATGCTTAGAAGAAGAAGACAGGTTTGCTGAGTTGGCTAAGACAACAGCCTGCTGAGAACATTATTAGCTGCCCCAGCCAAGAAATCCTGCCTCGAATGGAGGCAATTAAGAAAAGAGGTATTTACACTTCACATTTATGCCACAGCATATGAGAATAAAAGAATAAGGTCATGGGAAGATGAGAAAGAAAGAAAAACGATCACCAAGTAAAAATTGAATGCACCTTTGTTTCCATCAATTTCTGTGTCCACAACAGGAAACTCTAATAGTAGCAGAACAGACGGTGGCTATTGGAAAATATGGTTTTCTTTGCTTGGAACAGGAACTACTAAATCAAAAGAATCACAAAACCCATTTGCAGGAACTGTAACTGAGCTATAGAAATAACTTTACAAAATTCTGATCAAAGACATGGGTCAGAATTTGAAATCACCTTTTTGATTTCAGAACACAATGTAATGTTTATATCACTCCAGTCCTCCGTCTATCAAATCTTTTGTTCAAGAAGTTAAGGCAGAAGATGAAGAATTGATTCTTTTCATTCTATTTATCAACCCATGAAACTGCATCATACTGTAGATGGAGAGGCCCAAACACATGTCAGGTAGTTAATGACATCTAATGAGTTTGCAGATGAAGTCTGAAATTAATTTGCAATAATATAAATGCTTTATATTTGGACAGGCAAAACAAAACAAAACCCAGATTCATATTTGCATTATTTTAAGAGGTGTGCCTCCCTTGTTATTAAGTAATTTATATTCTTAGTCATGGTGAATAATTTGTTGTTTTTTTAAAAAAACAACTTGCAAATGCTTAATGTTAATTTATTTACATTTTTATTTTTGCAACAATTCAATTCTGCCTGGTAAAATGTGGCTTCAAAACAAATTATATCCCACAATTGGTATTCTGCTATTTATTTTGGAAGACAGCATGGATGTATAATTGTTTAGCTGCACTTGCATGAAAAAAACAGGATAACTTTTAATTGGGAGCAGTGCTAGAGCTGTCTGAGAAAAAAATAACAGCTGAAGAACCCTCATGAAAGAAGTACACCTGAATGATTTACAGGAGAGGTGCAAACATTTGCTTTAGCATATGTGCTCAGGTGTCTGCTTTAGCAGGCAGTTCATTACATCAGAGGTCAAGAAAACTAAATTAACAGTTTGCACCTTTCTATGATAAACTGCATTATCTTGCTTTTCCTATCAACTAAGTGTATGCCAGAGGAATAAGCAAATAATATGAATTGCAGTTTTGGTAGTCCACAATCTCTGCTGCAAAAAGACTCAAATCTGTCTTTTCCAAATATTGTTCACAGTCTGTATTTTACTTGCTTCCAATGCTACTCACCTCAAGTTAGGGTGATGCTGATTCATTACTAGACTGTGATGCAATTTCATAATGATGTAGCTGTGATTATCTGGCATGCTGACGTTCTGTTAAATCTCCTGTCTGTCTGATCCAATTTCCACTGGATTCTGTTATCCACCTGATAGAACTTCATCATTTTTTTTTAAAAAAAGAGTATTATTTATGTCAACATTGAAGCATAAAATGCATAAGCTTTCTGAAAGTTGAAAACCACCTCATGAAATTGACTAGGATTTCCCTAAGCTTGTCAATTTCTTTGGGTGGAGAGCAAGAAGCTGAAGGAAACTAGTACTGATGAAATTGTCCAGAAAGAAATTTCAACACAGCAATACAGTACAGTGATTAAGTAACGTAGCAATATCTTTTAATAAAGAAGCATTCCATACAGGAAGGGGGATTAAAATGCAAACAGGTCACTCCCAAAGGTATATTTTCTAAGGAACATGAATGAATAGAGGATTAAATGGCACTTAAGTGACACCAAAAGGCAGGGAAAAAAATGCAGTAACGTTATAAGGTTGTTCTTCATAACTAGTTAAGACACGTGGAGAACCTAAGTGTTTGAAAGCTACCTTTGTGTCTTTCATGTCTGTCTGAAAGACATGCTAAAAGAAGGGAAGAGATTCAAGAGATTTAAGTAGAACATACGAAATTTCTAATGTCAACTGGTCAAAAGGCAGCCCATTGGATTTTAGATTCAGAGGCAATAAATAATTCAGTCTGTTTGGTCTGGACAGTATTGGTAGAAAGAAGGAAAGGTCGCATGAAATAGCAAGCAACTGGGCTTATGTAGAACAACATGTTGTTCTTGGTAGCCATTATGTTTTCTGTTTGATTGTTTACTTTGTGTTATGAGTTTTAAACATTTTATGTTAGCCACCCAGACTTGCTCTTGCAAGACAGGCAGCCATATAACTTCATTAAACCACAGCGGGTTGCCTTATGTGCCAAGATAAGATAGATCCTGAAGATACAAGAGAATGACACCATTATGCTTTGGCAAAGGAGACTTCCTTGGGAAAGGAAGCCAGCTAGTCTCAAAAAGCATAGCCTTTCAGAAGGCGTGACAGACCCTCACATGAAAGTATAAGATAATTGCAGAAGATATATCCCTGCTTCACACCGCACTTTTGCTCCTTGCTTGATTTAAATGCCACTGTTCTTCCATGAGCTCAAAGCAGCACTCTCCCCCTCAACTTTTCCTCATAGGACTAGCCCTGTGAGGTAAATTGGTCTAAGAGACGGAAACTAGCCTAAAGCCAGTGGTGGGATTCAAATAATTTAACAACTTGTTAAATTATTAACTAGTTAATTAGTTAAAATCTGCCCTAATGACTGGCTGGGTGGGCGTGGCCATGGTCACCATGGCCAGGCGGTGCGACAAGCAGCACTCGGCCTCCTGCACCTCCGTGGGAGCAAAAACGGGCCATGGGGAGAAGATGTACTGCCCCCCATGCCCTGTTTTGGGCCTAGGAGGCCTTCCTGAAGGCACCACACCCCCCCAAGCCCCATTTTGGGCCTAGTAGGCCTCCCTGCACTTACCTGGGAGCCAAAATGGGGCACTTGGGGACTCCTGGAAGGGGTGGGGCGGGGCCAGACAGCAATTTAACTACCGGTTCACCTGAACCGGCCCAAACCAGCTGAATCCCACCACTGCCTAAAGCCACCTATGGAGTTTCCATCCCTGAGGGCAGACTCAAAGCTCGGTTTCTTCATTTCCTATCCAACAATTTAACCATTTAGTCCCAGTTCACATTTGGGGGCTAAATCTGGGTGGGTGTTTAAACATGCAAGTGATTCTGGCCTTGTCCCCGAAGTCTCTATACATACCAGACTCATGTCCTCATTCCCCAGAAGTGAGCAGGAATAGAATGCATTGTAATTATAGGACAGCTTGATTTGGGTTTTGTAAATAAAAATAAATTTTAATTATATTTACATACATGAGTTAACATTCACTTGCCCTTTGAAATTAGTCCCTTAGCACAGCAGGATCAGCAGAAGATCAACACTGAAGCCATGAGGTACACCCTATAGCTGTTACAGAAATTAAAATATATGTAGTTCTTCCAGATAATTTGTGTTTAATTTAACAGAAGGAAAACGGGTTGGGGAAGGCAAATCTATTAAAATATAGAAGGGGGTGGGGGAAAGAACTCAGCAAAATGTTGATCACAAATTCTTTTAGCTAAACTAAATTTATTGGCAAAAGAAGAGAATTAGCCTAAATTGGTACTATTGATTTAATTGTAGGCGTGCATAGTATATAATTTTTTCCCCTAAAGAGAAATATTATGGGAGTTCAATAAAGCAAATATAATGTTTCTTGCCCTGGATTTTGTCATGAGAGGCTCACAACAGTGATATACACTGGGCATGCCAAAACTGAAATATACATTTTAACGTACCATTGTTTTCGTGCTCACTCCTACAAGACTAGGTATAGGAAGTCACATAAGAGACTTTCAAGGATTGTTGCAAAATTAAATTGACTGAGAAAAGGTTAAAAAACAAAAGTAATAGAACGGCTTTTCTGGTTTCTGAATATGCGTCTACTCCAACGCATATTCCACCCTAAAATTGAATTTCACCACTGGTTGACCTCCATGCCTTGTCCCCAGTATATCTTTTAGAAGGGAGGGAGGGAGGGAGGGAAGGAAGGGGAGGAAGGGAAGGGAAGGGAAAGAAGGAAGGAAGGAAGGAAGGAAGGAAGGAAGGAAGGAAGGAAGGAA
>WNWU01000001.1:41799851-41889349 GCA_012654045.1 Ptyas mucosa | reverse complement strand
GAAGGAAGGAAGGAAGGAAGGAAGGAAGGAAGGAAGGAAGGAAGGAAGGAAGGAAGGAAGGATCCTATCCCATTCAATTTATTTTCAGTGGATTAAAGCCATTGTGCTTTTGTGAGAGAAATTTTCCCTCTTATTCATTTTTTCTTAGGGGGAAATAGTTTTAGTTCTGCTCGATTAGAAACCAATGGCGACACAAGTTTTGGAAAGTTTCCAAGAACGGATGATTCACTCAGGGACAGTCTCAGTGTTAAGGCTAAACAAAGGCAGCAGTGAATGGTTAAAGCCTATAAAACCTTCAAGCTGAAAGGTAAAATAGAAGATTTTGCAATACTTTTGTTCAAAGTCCTTACCTCCCTTGATCTGACCAAATAATTTTTTTTTAAAAAAAACACCTTTCCCTTGGTCACTCCCAGGGTGTTTTTCTGTAACTGAGTTACACTGCTATTCATTCTTGAGTTTGCAGAAAGCAAAGTTAGCATAAACTTTGTTGTCCAATTGATATGTGTATCCACTACAGTTTGCACAATGATGTCATGACACATGGATCATCATTGCGGTCATTATGTCTGTTGCTGGGATCCATCCTTGCCTCTGTAGTATCTCTTCTGAGTCACTCTTCTGGTAATGTTCTGATTTGTGAGTGTGTCAATCATTCCAGACAAGGTTATTGGTTTTCTGCTCTAGTTTTGTTGCCATAACTGAAGTTATGTCCTACTGACTTCATAACCCATCATGGCTCTGAAGAGGAAAGACAAAAGTCTGACTTTGGAGCAGTGGTGTGTTCCTCCTGGTTTGGCCCAGTTCTCCCAAGCCGGTAGCGGTGATGATATGATGTCACCGAACTGGTTCTGCCCCCCCACCCCTCCGCGCCTCCCACCCACCCCCCGGGCTCCCACCACTCCCTGCATTATTCTTAGCTTTTATTTGGCCCCACCCCCAATCTATTGCTGCCTCCTGAGTCCCAGCTGCTGGCTAGAGGGAAAAAAACTGTTTAAACTCTTGCCGCGGGGCTTCAAAGGGCTGCCCTACAACTGTGTTAAAAGTGTTAAAAGAAAATAAATGAGTAGACCAGTGCCTGCAAAAATACATGAGTAGATCAGTGCCTGCAAAAATACATGAGTAGACCAGTGCCTGCAAAAAATAAATGGGTAGATCGGTACAGCTCTACAAGCAGTTAAAAGCCTGGTAGACCAGTACCTCTGCTAAATCCTAAATAATTGTCACATGACCATCAAGCCACGCCCACAAAATAAGCCACAGAACCGGTAGTAAAAAAATTTAGAACCCACCCCTGCTTTGGAGCTCTGCCCTGTCTTTTCTAAGCTGGTTTGCCTACCTCTCCTTCCATACCCTATATGGTATCTTGAATTAACATAATATAAAATCAAGAAAAATGGAGCTAAGCAGAAATTATCTAGATCCATTCTAATCAGACTTCAGCCTGGGGTTCAGTATGGAGACAGCACTGGTTGCCTGTGGTCTGTGGCTGAGCCAGAATGGGGGTGATCCATCTATCCTGAGACTCCTTGATATCTCAGAAACATTCAGTACCATTAACTATGATATTCTTTTTAGCCAGCTTCAAGAACTGGAAATGGGAAGATACTATTTACGCTGGCTCTCCTCCTTTCTCAATAGCCAATCCTGGTTGACAGGATTTATGAGATGCTGGAGGGCTTGACTCTCATTCCCCTTTTATTTAACTATCTGAAACTGCTGGGTGAGTTCCATATATAGGCATAGGTAGCCCTCACTTCAGGGGTGGGTTCTACTTACCTTTACCACCGGTTTGTAATGGGATCGCACGTGCACGCTCGCTTCACTCGGGCACGCGCCTTGCTTCTGCGCATGTACAGATCACTGATGATGACATCCAGCACGGTGGCCAGGGCCTCCCACAAGTTTTACTACCGGTTCTTGCCAACCGGTCCAAACCGGGGGCAACCCATCACTGCCTCACTTGATGATGGTAATTAACAACTCCTCAGTAAGTGACCCAGTTATAAAGCATGATGTCACAGGACCATGCTTGACAGTTATCCAATAACAAGCATGACAGTTCCAATTGCAGTCATTAAATGAATTCTGTGCAAAGTGTCACATGATCATCATTTGTAATCTCCTATCAATTTCATCACTGACTTTGCTTGTTGGAAGTTGGCAGTGAAGGCTGCAAATGGCGATCACATGATTACAGGATGCTATAATCATAATTGTCTAGCCAGATGCCAAGTGCCAGAATTGTAATCATGTGACCGCTGGGACACTGCCACAGTTGCAACTCCCAGCACCGGTCGTAAGTCTCCTCATTCAGTGCTGTTGTTGAATGTTACTGAATAAGTAGGCATTAAGTGAAGACTACCTGCATGCTAATAATAGCCAGTTATACATCCTGACTTGGGACTGACCAATGTTATTGAGGTCCTGACTCAGTGCCTGGAGACCATGTGGGCCTGAATGGGGAAGAACAGACTCAAACTCAATCCTGACCACACCAAGTGTTTTGTTTGTTTGCTCTCTCCCCACAATATCAGAGGCATTCCCCGGGCCTTGGGTTGGGGTGGATATTATGGGATGGTCTTCCAATTAGCCATCTCTTCTTTTGCTTGCTTGATGTTATTTTTCAATTTTATTTCATTGTGGGCTCCCAGAATCACCATGGGTAGCCTCAAAATTGGAAAATTAAATCACATTACATTTAATTAGCATTGCGGAGGAGGTAGGCAGCCCAAGCCTCCATTGTACAATTAGCTATGTCCTATTGTGTAGGACAACCGAAATTGACTAGCTCTGCTCAACCCGTTCTCTTAGTCTCAGGAGAACAGAGGTGAAGGGAAATAAATGAAATATAAAGAAATTAACAAATAAAGAATAAAAGGTCAACAATCATTATTTTCTGGAGACTGAATAAGGAAAAACAAGATTGCCGCATTTTAAGGTAAAGATATAGGTCAATAATGATGCATACCTTTGTTTTCTCATTCTCACAAAGTGCATGTGATCATATCCAGTATTGATTTCACATCTTTGCCTTTAAAATAATTGGGATTGAAGTATTATAGAGTTTATACATTTGGAAACTCTTTGTGGAAATAAAAAATTTAAAGGCGGGGGAAAAAGTATATAATATATGAGGAGATTCAGTCTTGAAAATAGGGCCCTGTTTAGAAGGCAGCCATTTTGGGGCACAAAAACTTGCTGCCAGATAGATATGGTGAAGGTTGCAGCTGCTTCTCTTCACAGGCCCAGCTTGGTCCTTCTCTAATGCCTCCTTTTAGAATTGTACCTGATCTTATTGCCAGTTTTCATATGAATCCACTATGGAATGGGATGGTTCTGCTTCTTAGTGAGGAAACATTTGATCTTGAAGGTCTTGTGGGATGACATTGTCCACTAGCTACCACAACATGGCAGACAAAGAAGAGTTTTATATGTTTGAAGACTATCCAATGGGAAAAAAGGGATAATCCTGCTTTGTATCAGTACTACTTAAAGCTGTCTCCATCATGGCTTGAGAACAAGGTGAGGACAATACCTTAAAGTCAAGGGGAATTGTCAGGTTATGATTGTGTCATAGTTAAATACAAGTGGGAAAAGGGACTCACCCTATCTTATCATGTAATTTATTACAATTCATGGAAATACCCAAACCGCCATCTATGTCAATTGACTTATGCCAACTAATGGAATGGTTCTAGAGTATCATTCCTATTAACCGTATATGGTTAGAGCACTGCTACGTAAGATCTTTGTCCCATTTCAGAATCAGGTCTGGGCTTGTCCAATCTCCTGAGGTTGACTATGTCCAGAAACCGAGACCATTTATTGCTGATCTGGCTGCAGTGTATCTGGAACCACAGCAAAGCTGCTCTTTTCCCTTGAAGAGTTGCTGCTCTGCAGAATATGTGGGTTGTTCTTCCTCCTAATGATGGAACTCCTGCCTCACCCAACCTCCTGGCTTCTTTCTCTTCCTCCACAGAGGTTCCTTATTTTCAGTGTTTCAAGATCAGCAGAAGTGAAGGCGATTGTGAACTAGTTTCAACCTGTTTTTGAAAAATTCAGAGGTTGCAGAGAGTAAGGAAGATGACTTTGATGGATGTTGCCAAGATGACCAGTGTAAAACATGTTAAATCCAAAATATCCAGATAAAATTTGGAAATAGTTCAGACAGAGATCTCTCTTATTCACTCAGCTATAAGTAGAGGGGACATCGCAATCAGACTTGCAAGATTCTGTTATTACTGTATAGCTAATAAAAGTTGTTTTAGTACTCTCACAGAGCTGACTTCTTGCTCTGTCTATAAAGTGGGGTTGAAAATGGTAGTTGTCTACTAATGCCTTCAATCATCAGCTTACTTTGACTTAGGAGATTTTCTTGATTTAAGGTCAATGTTTATAACCTCCTTCGTTTTGATATAACAAGCACATTATTATACTCACTACATTTCTTGCAGTCCTAAGACATTTCTAGGGCTCAGCTTTAACCAGGGTTTGGCAGTCAGGCTTATCTTCCTAGGCCATTGCTCCTTTTCTGAATAAACATTAATCATTAAAAGAATCTAAATACATTTTCTCACATTTTTTAATCTACCCAAAGTGGAGACTTTTTCCTTCTCCCCAGAGATTACTCATCTGAGTGTCAATTTTGCAGACCACAAACAGGTCTACAAAAATACTCTAAACCCATTAGAGTATTGGGAAAGACTTCTAAATGTTTCATAAAACCCAGGACTTGCCCATTTGTGGTTGATATTGTTGGGGTAGCTTTTGTCATGAGAGGAATTTACTATTTAAAAACACACCAAAAAGGGATGCAAGAAATGAAGGTATGGGAGGTATATAATGGGCTACATTTTACACCTTCGATGTGGTGCAAATTTTGGGTCGGATAAAAGGGGCATATGAAAAATCAAATATTTTTTCTTGTAGACTGATAATAAATTACACCATGATGTTTGGTGTGCCAATCCAATTAGATTTGGCAAATAGTTCCACTTGCAATATAGCTCTTCAGGACAGAAGCAATATAGGATGATGTTATGTATCTGTGAGAACTGCAAAAAAAATATTTCCCCCCCCAAAATTGCACTGTGAATGTGTGAATGTACCCTAAGGTTAAGATCACAAAGCCTGATCTTCCTAGCCTAATGATTAATTCATCTGTATGGAGCATAATGGAGTCCTCTATTGCAGAGCAAGAAACTTCTAATCAAAATATAATTAAATTTCAATTAGTGTTTCAAATACTTTGGTAAATATCATTACAACTCCCTCTCTCTTTCTCTCTCTGAAAGCAGTTAATAAACTTGCATAAGGTTGAAATTTTTGTCCCTTAGTTGACTGCATTTCCTGGCACAGCTCAGGAAGGTTTTTATGTATAGATCCCTTGTGGTTATTAAAGGCTTTGGGATTATCTGACGAAAATCTGCATTGTGAGTGCTGACAGTGACTGAAGTCTTGGGAGAGTCTCACCGACTCTTTCTCTCCTCCTCTCTCATGAATTTATTCCCATGAAAGGGATGATCTAAGAAGGTGTGCGACGCGTCAGTGAACTGCCCGAGGCACTGTATTGACTCACTGGAAGGAAAGCGGAAAGCAGGGTTCCAACAGCCCTTCGTAACCATTTTAGGCTTGTATTTCTACAGCCATCAATTGCAACATGTCCCTGCGGCCTCGTGAAGTGTGGGACCCAGACTCATATACAATTCTTCCCTCAGATGGGCTTTCAGTAGGTATGAAAGTACATAGGGAGTGCCTTTCAGTTTGAGCTTGTCCCACAGTTATGGAGATGTGTCCTCAAATATTGCCCCATCTCCTATTTCTCTCACACATTTTCTCTGGTTAAGTGGTAAATTACAAGAAAATCACAATAGAATTAAATAGCCAAGTGGGGACACAATAAAGGTTGCTTTAATATATTATTATGCCATTGATATGATTAGCGAAATGGTGTTCGATCTAGAAGGGTAGAGTCTGTATTCACTTGGCACAGACATTCTTCGTGCCTTGAGATTCTTTCTTCTCTTGCTCTCAAAGCTGAGGGTTATAATTATCTAAATGCCAGATAAGGTTAACCTACACTAAGTAAACTAACATTTAAAGAAAGTCAGGCAACTAATCTGCAACTAAGCTTTTAATTCAACTGAATGGCCAGTTCTTCCTGACCCCCTTCCCCTTGCTTTCTCATTTATAAAAGATGAGCTCTTGTTTTTCTGGCTGAGATACGTTGAACAGCCAATCTGCAGTTATATAAACATGATAACCCCACACTTAACCACATTATTGCTTAGTCTGTGCTCAGTAGATATATGCATAGTTGTATTTGCCATTGGTGTGCGTGTGTGAAACAAGCAAAGAGGAGATATGAGCCTTCAAAGAGTTGGCAGCATGGGTGCCCAGAGGGTATAGTAAAAACAATTCCAGACAACTGCCTCAGTGGTGTGAATGCATCTCCACCTGTGATGCACATGAAAAACAGGTAGAGTTTCAATCAAACACCCCTGTTTGGAAGCATGAGAAGGGATCAAAAGCAGATTCTAAGAAAACTGCAGAGAAGTTTGGCAAATTATACTTCCCAGCAGAATGTTTAAAACTCCCAGTCTTCAATGATTTTAGAAAAAGAGTCTGCAGAACTAAGGCGAGTTATGACTAGGAATTAAGTTGTGTACTTGTGTCAGGGTACAAGTATCTAAGGGTAGCATTCTGATATGATTGTATATTTGCTGTGGATGCTAATGGAATGTGTGACAATAATTATCATAATTATTCCAGGATTGCTTATTAATTTGGACTTTTCAGTATAATACAACTCTTGTTCACAAAAGTCTGTCCAGTTTTTTCCAATTTTTGCCGAGGGTGACTAACAAAAATCAATAAAATGTATCATAGAAAACAACCATTTAACCAAATAAAATTATTAAAATTTCAAAACGTACATTAGAAAAGTCAAGAATCAAAAACTGCTTAAAAGCCATAAGCAAAGAAGTCATATGCACTTATTTAAGGGAGATGTTAGGAAGACGGAGGGCCACCAAGGAAAGATCCTGTCCTTTGTACCATTCAGTCTGATGGTACTTAATAGCAGCAAAACAGGGGCGAGACAGGCTCCTCTGTGAGATGCAGAAGATAACTCTAGTATTCCAAAGGCACTTAAGACTTAAAGTATAAAACCTTTTGAAGAAACAGCCAAGACTATTGACAGAGGATTCAAGGACATGATCCCCGTTTTTTTCTAAAATGAAGGATGGCCTTTCTAACATAAGTTAGTGGATTTGGGCAGGTCTAGCCCTATTATAAAGGGGACATGGTGGCTCAGTGGCTAAGACACTGAGCTTGTTGATCACAAGGTTGGCAGTTCAGCGGTTCAAATCCCTACTGTCACATAACGGGGTGAGCTCCTGTTACTTGTCCCAGTTTCTGCCAACCTTGCAGTTCGAAAGTACGTAAAAAATGCCAGTAGAAAAATAGGGACCACCTTTGGTGGGAAGGTAACAGCGTTCCGTGCGCCTTTGGTGTTTAGTTATGCTAGCCACATGATCACGGAGACGTCTTTGGACAGCGCTGGCTCTTCAACTTTGAAACGGAGATGAGCACCGCCCCCTAGAATCAGGAATGACTAGCACATATGTGCGAAGGGTCTTTACCTTTACCTAGCCCTATTATAGTAGTTTTTTCCAATGAAATTGGGGGTTTGGGGGAAGTAATGAGTTGTTGAAAGAAAGAAATTCTAAAATGTCTTCGCATCTTGCGTTGCATCCATTAAGTCACAGTGGTAGAACTGTTTCCAGGCCAAGGGCTACAAGTGCTCTTTGAGAAATGAGTTTGGAGGTACACTCCTTACTTTTGATGTATCTTCCCTGTATTTGATTAAAATATATTGATTAAATATAGCCAGTGGTGGGATTCAAGTAATTTAACAACTGGTTCTCTGCCCTAATGATTTCTTCCAACAACCAGTTTGCCAAACTGCTCAGAAAGTTAACAACCGGTTCTCCTGAAGTGGTGCGAACTGGCTGAATCCCACCACTGAATATAGCTAATATGATGACTCCCCCACTATGTAATAATTTCCCCCTAAAATTATAACTTGATGGCAATGTTTAATGCTTTTGTGGAGTTGCACTTAAAATGTGGGGTCTCAGGTTGCTCCAGTCCTACCCACCCCAAAGCCACCATGATGTTCTTCAGGTCTGGTGAAAAGCATGATCCTAACACCACTGTTGAAGTAAGATACAACTATAATTTGGGTCAACTTCTGTCAAATGGAGAGGTCTTGTTGATATATAATAATCTTGTGTTTGCTGGGATGCTTCCAGCAGTTTCATTCAGTCTGGCTCTCTCCTTGAGAAAATCAGTTGAGGGAGCTTTACAATAACCCCTGGGAAGCTGTTCATTTTCATTATTTTTCGATTTTGAGTGATTGCCTGCCCCGCCCAGGATTATCTCATGGGAACCAGAAGCCTAGCTTGTCGACATGTGGCGAAACTTGTTTAGGAGCCAAATTTCACACACCCGATGCACCTCCGTCGAAGGCAAAACCACATGTGATGCTTCAGGTGCACAAGGCAGTCTCAGGAGGAGGCTGGGGGGGGGGAGGGTTGGTGGAAGGAAGAGAAACAGGGCCTCACAGCTGATCTTTTTCTTCCCAGACTGGCTAGACCAGTTTAGAGCTGGAGAAGCACAGCTTCCCACAAATGGAAAGGGCATGATGTCAGCCTGGGAATTGATATCACATGATATGGTCCACGCTTCTTCTCTCAGGGCTGAGGGCTGAATTACTCCTCCCTTCCCCCCCCTTGCCCTCCCTTTCTTTGCCTGCTTGCACAATTGAGCTTCACAAAAGAACAATAAAGCATTTATCAGTGTTTGGGAAGCTCTGTCTAGTGAAGAAGGGACTTGCAAGTTTCATGAGTAAGCAGGTTTAATTTCAAAGAACATGGCCTTTTAAAAAGAATTTCCCTTCTCAAAACCAGAGCTGTGCTACACACTGCATAGAACAAGCTTGCAATACTTGATGAATTATTCTGCCCTTCCTATAGATTGTGATCTGGCAAACTGCTCAGTATCAGATGATGTTTCTGATCAATTAGGGCTTTGCATGGACCTTAGTTCCTTCCTTCCCCTTCTCCCTGTCAACCTGATCTTTGGCTATTTTTCCCTTCACTCAAGGATATGCAATATTTTTAAAAGCAATGTTTTAGAAGCTGATGATTACAGGGAATATGGCAAAGGGTACAAATTACACACCACTCCCACCATCCATAGGACACTATGCTTGGGAAAGGTGAGCTAGAAGAAAATCCATAAATTAGAAGCTTTTAATTCTAATTAAGCAAACCAGAAGCAAAAAGAAAAAAAGAAAAGAAATCAGGGATGAAAACACATTAGCTAAGGTAAAAAAATTCTAGTGATTTTGACACAAACACTAGTATGCTGACCAGATTAATAGTAATATTGCTAATACCTCATAGGAAAGCTGCCTTTTCTTTGAATGGTCTATTTAGAAGAGAATAATAATGTCCTTCACTGTTAATCAGTGAAGGCAATGAACCTTTGTTGTTAAAAATCAGTTACATTTTATCTCAAAGCCACAGTAATTTGCGCAGTTGTGTGACTTCTCTTGTGGTCTCATCAGCATTACTGAGTGAAGTATTTCAGCTGAAGGACACAGGTCAACGTCATCATTTACAATTTTTCATGCATTGTAAATCAGACTTGAACAAAGACAGTAGGGAGTGAGATTATCTTTGGAAGGTGGGGGAAGAATTTTCAAAGCTTGCTTCTAACTTGGAAAGAAGAATCCCATTGAAATGGATAGTTGTTAACATTCCACCTTGAGAGGAGAAGTGGAAAAGGAAAACGAGGAGGAGAAACTAAGCCTTTAAAGCTGCATCTTTCCAATTTGGCATCTTTAACTTGGTGGTTGGAGAATTCTGGGACTTGAAGCCCACATATTTTAAAATTGCCAAGTTGGAAAAACACTACCTTAAAAGCAATGGGCTGAAAAAGAGAAGAACCCTTGTGTCTGGTAGGCAGCAGAGTTTGTGGGTGCTTTTCCATCATTGCTAATCAGGGGTGGGTTCTAAAATTTTTTACTACTGGTTCTGTGGGCGTGGCTTATTTTGTGGGCATGGCTTGGGGGTAATGTGACTGGGTGGGCATGGCCAACTTTTTTTTTTTTTACTTTTAAAAGCATTTTTTCTACAACCTTAAGAGGTTGCAAAAACAATGCTTTGAAAAGCCTCTGCCGATCAGGCAACCAAGAGCCTTGGATAGTACAGTGGTCTAAAGCACCCTGTTATTAACACAGCTGCCTGCAATTATTGCAGGTTCGAATCTCACCAAGGCTCAAGGTTGACTCCGCCGTCCATCCTTTCTAAGGTAGGTAAATTGAGGACCCAGTTTGTGGGGGCAATAAGCTGACTTTGTATAAATATACAAAAAGTATGAAGGCTATTGCTTAGTGCATTGTAAGCCGTCCTGAGTCTCCGGAGAAGGGCGGCATATAAATCAAATTAAAAAAAAACAAAAAACTCAGCTGAGATCGTCAGAGGCTTTTCAAAGCATTTTTTTACCACCTCTTTAGCCGAAGAGGTTGCAGGAAAAAATGCTTTGAAAAGCCTCTGACGATCCCAGCTGAGCCGCGGGATCATTTTACTTTTAAATGCATTTTTTCGGCCGAAGAGGTTGTAGAAAAAATGCTTTTAAAAGTAAAAAAAAAAAAAGCCTCTGATGAGGTGGGGTAAGCGAGCGGCGACTGGGCTGGGGACTGGTTCGGGGGCATGGCCAGCCAATGTTATTACCAGTTCTCCAAACTACTACAAATTTTTACTACCAGTTCTTGCGAACCAGTGTGAACTGGGAGCAACCCACCACTGTTGCTAATGCTATACTTAGAAGCATTAGTGCAGATATGGTTTAAATGATCATGAGAATTAAATGAGAAAAGAAAGCAAATGAGGGACATTCCTGAAAGAAGGTCTATCTGCCCATCTTTATCAAGTCTCAAACTGGATATGTGAGGGCAGAGAATATCATAGCAAAGTTCACAGCCTACAAGACTGTAGTAGTGTGGTTCAGTGTACAGCCATCACTGTAGCAACCTAAAACTTGTCTTCCTTACTGATAATGTCACCACAGCAATCTCTGGTTAACTATAAATCTGTGGAAATGTATAGAGAGTGACCTAGAAATAGGTAAGCTTATTTCTCACAGTATGACATTTGTTCCATGGTTCAAATATAATGCTTGGCTTAAGGTGATATGGGAAATAATTGAAGTTTGAGCTGTGTGCAAAAAACATTAAAAGAGAAAAAAAGAATTTCAAGTTAACCCATCCAGGACATAAAGTTATCAAAAATTATTAGTCAAACAGAAGTTTTTCCAGGATCTGTTTGAATTCCAACATCAGTAAAGAAGTCTGAAATTATCCCTTAATTTTATCCCTTGGCTTTTGAATCCAAGCAGTGAGATTAGGCTTACATGTGTTTCACCCCTTATTTAGAGTGATGAGTATGTGTCAAGCATTTGAAATGTGCTGTGTAAAATTATAAGAACTTAAATCTGTAATAAAGATAGTTAAGAGATTTTGCCCTTTTGTTGGTATCAGATTTGCAGTAAATGTAGATTTTGTGGAGTACTTGGTGTTTTCTGATCTTGGTTGTTTGCTTACAGACATTTCATTACCCAAGTAGGTAACATCATCGGTGGAAAAACACAGTTGAACCCTGAGCTATAGATATTATCTTCTATTGAAGATAGATTTTATTATGAAACAAGCAGTATAGACATGAATACTAATATAATTGAAGATGAAGACAATTGTGCCTGTTGGGAAAATGGAAATTATACATAAATGGCAAAAAATTTAAACAAGCAGATAAATATTAATATAATGTTTATTAAAGAGGAGGAAAAGGACAGAGAAATGTTAAGATATGCTGGTACAAAAGTAATTGACATTATGTGATCTATCAGAAATGAATGATGATTGAAGGAAGAAGTAGTTGTGTATAACAACAGACTTTTGCCTACTTTGTTACATGGAACTGAGAGTTGGGGTATATCAAAAAAAACCACATAAAGGTAAGTTGATTGCAATAGGGACAGATAAGTAAAGAATGAATTAAGAATGAATGAGTGAAGAATGAATGCAAACTGAACTCAAAAATCCTATATAACTTATAAAGAGAATGAAAGAGATTTGATTTGCAAAGCAAATATATATTAAGAAAGAGTAAATGGGTTGAGAGAAGTAAGAAGACCAAGGCAATTGTGGCTGGCTGGAATTTATTTTCCAAGAGGTAAGACAGGGGGGTCAAACTCATGGCCCATGGGCTGGATGCGTCACGTGCTGGCCATGCCCCCCCCCCCCCCGTTTAGCAAAGGGGAAAAAAAGTCCCGATACGTCACGTGATGATGCTGTGAGTTTGACACCCCTGAGGTAAGATAATTTTAAAACCAAAAGGCATATGGAAACAAGAGAATGCTTGTGAAAATAGAAAGGCAGGCAGAGATATAGTGAATTAAGTTAAGTTTAAGTTTAAATTGATTTTAATATCCTTTTGCTTATTTTCTGCTGTTGATTTCTTCAGTTTTTCTATGCTTTGCATGATATTGCTTACTCTTAAAAGAAATAGCACAATGGTCTTACAAATCTTCATCAGCTACAGGACTGTATAATTACACTTCCCAGCAAGATTGATCTTTTATAAACGGGTGTTCTTTATAACTACTGACTAAATGCCTCCAAATTGCTTTGGTGCAGGTCCAGGTAATATTGCTTAATCATGATAACTCTTGAAATGTTGAATATTACAATCGGTCTTTTGGCTCGGAATGAAACAGGTGTCCTTCGCAGATTGTATATCACTGGTTGTGCTAAGAAGAAATACCAAGCAAAACATCCTCATTATGAGTATTTGCAAGGTTTAGGGTCCCTGGAGCATCCTATAGAGCAGAGATGGATAAACCAGAGTTTATAGTTTGGGGGTCCCAGTGGCATTAGTAGAATATACAGAGCCAGAATATATTTTTGTGGGAGTTTGCAGATTTTTCAGAAGCACCTTCCATTTTATACTTAAAACAATGTAGCCTCCTTCCTGTTTCCTCCCTTCCCATTTTAAAAGGCATGTCAGATATATATTGATGGTCGTGCTCATTCGGTCTATGAAGTTATTTAGTCAATACAGCTTCAGGTTCAAAAAGTTATTTTATTATTTACCAATAAGCAATAATGAACAGGGTGTCCTGTTGCATTTGTTACCCTAACTGTATGACTCAGATGTTGAGAGGGAGAGAAGTTCACTGTTGTCTTGCTGAGATAGATGGGAAGAATTAGGGAAGATATCCAATTGATTTGTGGGTAAGAGTCCAATAAGGGAGTTCATTGGTTTATACAGTCACATGGGATGTCTGTAAAGACTTAACCCCTTCTGGTCCCTGGGGCATCATACGTAGGCAATATCTGACAGACCCCTTCTATTGCCAAGTGTGATGGAACAGTGCTCAAAGATAATAATAAACAAGTATAAGAAAAATAAATTATAAGTACAGTCCAGCTGATTTGCAGTGGTTCCAATATGTTTCACAAGGTACAGGTTTAGTTAAGAAATCGGCAATTTGATCCTTGGTATCGTAATAAACAAATTCAACAAAACCCTTTTTAACTAGGTCTCTCACATTTTTATAACGTATATCAATATGGCGAGATCTGAAGCTGACATCATCCCTGACCGAAGAGGCTATGACGGACTCATTGTCCTCGTGGAGAGTGATAGGTAGTGAAGGTTGTGTCCAAATGTCTGAAACTAATTCGTATATCCATGTGAGAAGTGTGCAAGCATCAGAAGCACTGGCATATTCAGCTTCGGCCGTGGAATTAGCAATGAAGTTTTGGCGACAAACGCGCCAATCTATGGGGCAACCATTTAGGAAGTATATAAAGCCTGATGTGCTTTTTCTTGATTTTTCATCCCCTGCCCAATCGGCATCTGAATAACAGGTAAGTTTTGGGGTTACCCCTTCATCAGGTTCTAATAATAAGACCATATCTTTTGTATTATGCAAATATCTGAGTAACCTTTTCATAACAACCCAATGTTGTTCTTTAGGCTCATCTACTTGTCTAGATAAGAGATTTGTACTTAATGATATATCGGGTCTACTCCATCTGCTGATATAAAGGAGTGATCCAATGATGGATTGATATTGAGTTTTATCATGATGCTTGTTACCATCTAGATAAGCAATTTTATTATAGTCAGTGCGCATGGGTGTATCTGTGGGGTTGCAGTTTTCCATGCCACATCTTTGTAGCAGGTCTTCAATCTTATCCTTTTGTGAGAAGCAAAAACCTCTATCAGTTTTAAAAATTTGTACACCCAGATATTGGTCTATATGACCTAAGGTCTTTAAATTAACATGTTCTCTTAATTTGTTTGCAAATTGTTCGCTGGATTGTTCGTTGGGCCCGATATAAATCAAATCATCAACATAGATTAAAATAATTTCTTTTCCCCCTTCATAAGGTTTTGTCATTACGCACTGGTCAGATCGAATTTGATTATACCCCATTGATTTTAAAGTTTTGGTAAGGCAGTCAAACCAGAGCTTGCCCGATTGTTTTAAGCCATATAACCCTTTGTGTAGCCTCCATGTTTTGCCGAACTCAACTTGGAACCCTGGTGCCCCATTGACATAAATTTCCTCCTCTAATGGTGCATGGAGGTATGCGGTTTGGACATCAAATTGATAGACTTCTTGATTTGAGATAATGGCTGAAGTCAGTGCCGTTTTTACGCTTTCTGGTTTTACTGTGGGGGAGTAAGTTTCATCATAATCTTCGGGAAAGCGTTGGGCAAAACCTTGGGCTACGAGGCGTGCTTTGTATAGATATGTATTGTCAGGGAGTGTTTTAATTTTGTAAACCCATCAAGTGCCAATTGGGTGTTTGTGTTGTGAAGGTGTTGTTTTTGTGAATACTTTTAAATTTATTAAACAGTCCATTTCTTTGGACATAGCGTCCCACCATTTTAATTGTTCTGATTCCGGTAATTGGAGCATGTGTTTAAAATTTTTTGGAGTGACGGGTATTTGGTTTGTCTGTGTCACATTGTTCACGTCAAATCTTTTAGGTGGGATGCCTTGTGTAATTTGTTTGGATTTTCTGATTGGTAGTTGTGTATCTGTGTTGTTTGTTCGTGGTGTAACTTTTGGTGTTGTTGTTTGTACATGTTGAATTCTCTGTGGTGTATCTGATGTATTTGTTTCTTGGGTTAATACGTATGAGTCATTTGAGTGTATTTTGGTCCAGTTGTGGTTTTCTATGAATGTGGCTGAACGGGAAATTATTACTGTGTTGTTGTTTTTTATGAATCGATATGCTTTCGAACCTGGTGCATATCCTACGAAACGTAATTTTTTGGACACCTCATTCCCCTTCCGTCTGAGTGGTTTGGGGATATTGACATATGCAAAGCAGCCAAAAACGCAAAGATGTGTGAGGTGTGGTTAAGTGCCATATACAAGAAAATAGGGCGTTTGGTTAATAACCTTATTCCATGTGCGGTTAAAAGTGTAATTGACATATGCAAGGGCTTCTGCCCAATAGCTAGGGGAGCTGCGCATCATGGTCTGTAATATTCCATTTTTTCTTTCACAAATCCCGTTCTGCTGGGGGGGTAAAAGGAGATGTTTTGTAATGTATGATGCCTTTGGAGTCAATCCAGTTTTGAAATTGTACAGATGTGAATTCGGCTCCACAATCTGTTTGAATTTTCTTTAATTTGATGTTGTGTTGGTTTTGTATGAGAGTGTAAAATTTTTTTATTTTTTGAAAGGCTTGAGATTTTTCGGTAAGAGTATAGATATGTCCAAAACGACTGAAATCATCGACTAAATTCAAAAAATATTTGCGTTTGCCCAAAGAAAGTGGAAAAGGGCCTACAATGTCAACGTGTACCAATTCGTATATGTGTTTTGATCGTCTAGTGCTGGTGTGGGGAATTGGGGCTGCCTTTGATTTTGCAGCTTTACAAATCTCACAGTCAAGTTGGATAGGGCAATCCTTAGTGCAGACGCCTTGGGAAAAATTTTGAGTATTGTCTACAGCAACAGTATTGGCATGTGCTAAACGTCTGTGTAATAAATGGGCACAATTATCATGTAAAGGTTCACCTATATGAGTTTGAATTTTTGTTTTCGAGGTTCGTTGGTTTTGTGATGTTGGTGAAGTTGGAGAGAGGTGTGGTGTGGTGTGTTGGTCATTATGTGAGTTGGAAGTGTCATGTGTACTGATATGGTGTGGAGGATGGGAGTTGTAGGTATGATAACGTCCTCTATAGTTACAATAATTAAAATTATTTTGATATTGAGAGGGGTGGTTCTGCCAGTTTTGGCAGAAGGGTTTGTGTGAAGAATGTGAAGGATGGGAATCATGTTTAGAGTAAAAGGGGTGGTCAAAAGAAGTAAGGTATCTATCAGTATGGTAGAGTCTTCTATCATAGAGAGGTTCAGGTGTATGTTTATAAACATTAGATCGTCTCCTATCTTCATCTATTAATTTGGATTTGATTTCAGCGACGGTGTACATGTGGGTGGGTAGGGAGTGGAGACTATTTATGATTCCTGACCAACCAGGAAAGTGTTTAATAGAATTAAAAATGATACCAATCATGGCAGTTTCAGGTACAGGATGATTGCGTTGAATCAGTTGTTTTCGCATGGATTCGAGGTGGAAAAGATGTTTGGCCATAGATGTGCCAGGTTTATATATGGTGCTATAAAAGTCACCAGCAAGAGTAGCGATAGTTGCAGGCAAGGGTGTGTTGTAATGTTTTTGTAGGTATTGCCATACTTCTTGTGCAGTAAAACCTGTAGGTATAGAATGAACAATATAACTTTCTAAAGTTGACATAAGAGTGGCATAAACACTCGTAAAGAAAAGTTAAGTCAGATGACCAAGGTTTGTTAGGGGGAGATTCAATAATAAGAAATGTGCCTTCTCTTAAAAGATGTAAATGAGTTTCATGTTCCCAAGTAGGGAAATTATTACCTGAGGTTTGTAATTTTTTGAAGTTTGGTGATAAAGGTAATGGGCCATGTTGTTTAAAATGTTGCAAAACAGTTTCAATTTCTAAAGATAAATTTACATTAGTACATAAAGACAAGGAATTATTAGTTTCAATATTTAAATCATTACAGTTTACAGTAATAGAAGGCTGAAATGAGTTACTGTTAGCAGAGATAGGTAATTGAATGTTGGATTGTTGATTGGAGTCGTTTGGTGTGAGAGAAGATGTTGTAGATGATTCGACAATAGGAGGAATAAGGGAGATGGTGGTTGTAGTTTGATTCGGAAGAGCTGCTGCGACGGCGTCGGCTGCAGTAGAAGGTAGGTTGGCTTTTGATGCAAAGGCTGCAAAAATCGTGTGAATTTGTTATTTGGACGGGGCATCGGTGATGTTGGAGGTGGCGGCGGCAGCAGCGGTGGCGGCATCTTCAGCGATGGGGGGGAGCGAGGCGGCAGCTGCAAAGACTGAGAAAGATCTTTTTATATTGGAAACAATATTGGTATCAGTAGAAATATTTGCAGCTGCTACAGCTGCAGCGGTGTAGATGGGGAGGTCTGCAGCAGCAGCAAAAATAGAAAAGTTCTGAAAATTGGAAAAGAAATTGGGAGGATTCAAACTCGGTGCTCTGGATGAAGAAGATAGGGAATCAGTCTGAATATCTCCAGTTGTGGGGTGGGTAGAAGGATGTATGGGGGTAAGGGGGTTGGTTGAGACCTTGTGGTCTGAAGTGGTAGACATCATTTTGTTTAAAGTGTGGTCATATAAATTGTCGGCCATTTTGGGGACTGCATGGTGGGGTATGGGGGCGGCCATTTTGTCAGCCATTTTTGAAGCCATGCTTTCGGAAAAGGTGGAAGCCATAAAGTCAATAGGTGGAGAGGGAGGATTTGTAATAAAATGGGTATTTAAAAGTTCAGTCTGGGAATCTGTGGGTTGAAGCAAAAAATTGTCGCTTACCAGGTCTGGTGAGGTTGAAAGGGTGTTTAACAGTTCAAGAGTTCTTTGAGGAGTCCAGCCTGCATTTAGCAGGCCTGTCGCATGTAAAGCTTGATATAAATGCTATTTTGGAGAAGCTTGAGAAAATAAAAATTGGTCTGAAGTTGGAGGGTTGGAACATACAAGGGATTCAGAAGGTTGAAGTCCTTGATGAGAGTCATGAGGTGGAGTAGAATGGAGATCGAAGCAAGGTTGTTGTAAGCGTGGTTCTGTTCTTTCGGTATTCGAGTGAAGAGAAGGAAAAAAAGTTGGGTCCTTTTGTAAAGAGGTTTGTACTTGCTGTGTAGCTTCAATAGAAAGTTCTTTTAGTCTTTTGGTTAATGAATGGTGCTGTTTTGTTAAGGATACGGTTAATGCATCAATCTCTTGTAAAGATAATTCGTTCAGGTTCAAGGATTCCATGTTAGGAAAAATGTTCTATGATTTTAAAAAAATTACAAAAATTCATAGACCTGAGCAATAATTATCCATCGTCTGCTACCATTTGTCAGATATATATTGATGGTCGTGCTCATTCGGTCTATGAGGAAGTTATTTAGTCAATACAGCTTCAGGTTCAAAAAGTTATTTTATTATTTACAAATATACAATAATGAACAGGGTGTCCTGTTGCATTTGTTACCCTAACTGTATAACTCAGAGGTTGAGAGGGAGAGAAGTTCACTGTTGTCTTGCTGAGATAGATGGGAAGAATTAGGGAAGATATCCAATTGATTTGTGGGTAAGAGTCCAATAAGGGAGTTCATTGGTTTATACAGTCACATGGGATGTCTGTAAAGACTTAACCCCTTCTGGTCCCTGGGGCATCATACGTAGGCAATATCTGACAAGGCAAACCTACCTTAACACAGCATTTGTCTTTTAAAAGCCCTACAATCCAAAAAAGCAAATATTTCGCTTTGCCTATTCTGTGATCTCCTGGCAGCAATATCTGACACACTTGGCCACTTCTTCAATGCCAGTGATGAGAAAAACATTAAAAAGCTGCCTCCAGTTACACTAATATGGATCCACACTCACTTTAAAGACGAAGCATAAAAAGTGTGATCATTTTTGTGCTGCTGCACTATTGGCCAGGCAGATGGTGGCTTCTGAGAGTTATTCAACAAAATCCAGAGACCCACAAGTTGTCTTCTCCTCTAAAATATATGTTGCATTTGTGCTGTTGTGCAAACACGTGGATAGAAGCTATCCAAAATCAAGGTCTAGAAAAATATTAGTTTTGCAAACAAACCTTGCCTTTACTTTGACAGTAAATATTTTAGGATATAATGCAACGAAGGACATCAGATGGATGAAGTTCTACCATGTAGATTAATGTTCTATTGCTTACTTATCTGGACTGGGCTCTACATTAGTTGGTATCTTTTAGATAAATATGACTGAAGTTTCCGGATTTGTCAGGATATGGCTAATTTAGGTGCTCTAATGCCAATACATTTGAAAGGCACTAAGATGGCACAGAGCAGCAAAAACCTCAGATTTTATGTAGCACTTCCCAAAATTTATTTCAAACAGCTGTTTTGATGATCAGATATTTTGTAATTATTGCCTTTTAGGGAGAAAAAGTATAAATAGTATCTGTGAGTAGCCTGCTCCTTTTCTGCCCCCATAAAAGCTTGTGAGCTGTATTTTTTTTTGTTCTTCTATGTTGTCATATCTTTGCAACCTAAATCACGCAATTATTCAGATGCTATATTGTTACTTTAAAAACCTGCACACACTGACTTTCGCTTCACGCAATGGTGAGCTGCTTACAATATCCAGATTTCATCACACATTGGTAGACAGACTGTGTTTTTCCACAATTACTAAAGGATGCTTGGATGCTGAAACATGTAGATGCTTGCCACAAGCTGGGGACTGTCCATTTGTTTTTGTTTTCAGATAGCTGCAATACTTGCAAGTGATTGTAGCAATAGTTCAAGGCCAGAATCATAAAGCGTCTACATTCGAATCAGCCACATCACTTCTATATAGAGCATCTATTGACAATAACACATCTAATTCTGTGCTTGAGTGTCATCTTATTTTCAGAGTTTCTGCTTTCAATTTTTGATTTTAGGTAGGTACCTAGGTTTATAAGCTAGGAACATCATAGGTTTCAGGAAGTGCTTATCCTGAGAACTTGTCAAGTGGGCCATCTGTTTTAGAAGTCCTAAATGCTCTCTTTGAGGAACACACAATTTTGTGTTGATTTTTGAACATACTGATTACTGAGCAACCTCTGTATATGAATACCGTCAACAATTTGTGTGTATGCATAAACATAAAAGATGAAACTCAAATACTTTGGCCACCTAATGAGAAGGAAGGATTCACTGTAGAAGAGCCTAATGCTGGGGACAATTGAAGGCAAAAGAAGAATGGGACGACAGAGAATGAGGTGGCTGGCTGGAGTCACTGAAGCAGTCGGTGTGAGTTTAAATGGACTCTGCGGGATGGTAGAGGACAGGAAGGCCTGAAGGAACGTTGTCCATGGGGTCACGATGAGTCGGACATGATTTCGAGACTAACAATAACATAAACAGAAATGATGTAATATTTAATTTAGCTTATATTTAGAACTTTAATGAGAATTCATGTGTCATTTTGTAATGACTTTTTTAAAATGAATTTTATGGTGATCAAAAGTGATTTTTAAATATGCAATCTGTACCACCAGATATCTAAATGAATGGCTGAGTACAATAGTCTGTGGCTTGAAGTTGTCGTCTTTGGGTTTTTATTTATTTATTTGCATTATATAGCAGAACAGAGAAAATAATACAATGCAAACAATAATTATGTTGAAATAGAATATATTTGATACAGAAAAAAGAATGATCTGCAATCTCTAAGGCAATACCAGCATGGATTAAGCATTCTTTCTTTCCTGTAAAAGAACATTGTTGGGTACCATCAATATGAATCAACAACAACCAAATATCCCTAATGAATTTTGAATAAAAGGGGGGAAATAAGATGGTATCTATGAATTCCTGCTAAATTGGCACTACTTTTGAGGTTTGATCCTCAGCTAAGGCTGTTCCAGGACTCTTTTGTGATGCCCATTGGAAATGCATAAAGACTCATTTGTAAACACTTTCTTTTTATACAGCAGAACTGAAGTATACAACATGGAATTGTATACAACATGGAATGAGCAATGCTCAATGGCTGTTTCCACAATGACACATTTCCAGGACATTGATACATTTCTGTGCAGACCACAAAGGTGAGTAGTCATGGCTCAGCTTCCCAGTGTACATACTTGTGGCAAAAAAAAAAAAAGGATATAGAGATGATGATCACATTTGATCATTCGTATCTGGTTTGGATGTGATTCGTAATATGACTGATATTTGTCTTCATACCTGGAGAGGATCTAAAATATGATTCAACTTCTATGTGCATTATAGGTTACCTAGGAAAGAATCCAATGTGTAAACAACTTCAGATGTCATTCCAAGTTATGGAAATAATTTGTAAAGAACATGTACAATCAACAAGCCTATTTCAACTCTAATATCCATGATGGACTAACCTTGTCAATGTTACCTATATAGCTTTCCTTTTCTCTCTTTGCCTGCCTTCCACCTTCTACCTTCTCCCTCTCAACCTCTCTCATCTCTCCTTGCTATCACTTACTTCTCCCTCTCCTATCACATGCTTCTTCCCTTTTTCATTTTCTGCTTTCCTCTCATATTTTATCTCTATTTTCCTCAAACCTTTCAAGCAGAATTTGTCTTGAATCATTTTAGATGGCAAACATTTCCAGACCTGAATGCCATCAAAGGTGGAAATCTTCTCTTTCCTTTTTGCACCATTGAAGTAGACGCTCCTGTCCTCTTCAGTGACTTTGCTGCACATGTGCCAAAAATGGAACATGAATTGGAACTCTCTGGAACTTTGGAGTCAACATTATCAATGTCCGGGGAACAGGTTTTTTTAATTAATGCTCTTCAGATGTGCTGGACTATTCTCCCATTATACACATTCATTATAGTTGGGCTATAGATTTATGGGCATTGTATCCCAATGTACCTAGAGCAGAGAATATCAGGCTGGGGAAGTTGCTTTATAATTTTGGAAAATACTGTGTCATATGTTTCCTTTGAGATTATGCTTTTAATTCAGTCTTTTTGTGTGTGGTTATCTTTCCATCTCAGATGTAAACTTCATCTAGCTGTAATAGTTACACAACATAAATATTAATTGCTAACTTGGTAAACCTGATTATTCTGCTACAGGTTTCAGGGAGGGAACATTAAGCCTTCAGTATTAGCAGTGAAATACAAAGGAATGTGATTTAGTGCTCAATCCCTGATATAAATGTATAACAAGAATTGCTAATTTCCTTCCACCTAAATAGTATTATTGGCATGGTACTAGGTGGCATCTTATTAAAATAGACAATACAGTATCAGTTTGCCTAGTATGGAAAGTCTAAGAACATGTGAACAGGGCATAATTTAGGGAGGAAAAAGAATGCATACGCAGAGCTGCTGGACTTTTAATCTTGAATTTAGTTTGAACATGTTAAACTTTGATTATGCTAAATTCTTACTTTAAAAATGACTTTAAAAATGAATCAGAAAGTTTGTTCACACAGAAAGTTTACATCAAAGCAAATCATGCATCCAATCTTTTCAGTGGATGGCCAGACTAAATTCCTGTTGAAAATGTTCAGAAAGTCTTTCACACTCAAACATACACACATATATAACCACATATTTTCTGCAATATTTCAGTTTGTGATATGCTTTTCACATATGAATCCAAATATTCTTAGAATAGAACTATATCATACGGGGGGGGGGGGTGTTGAGCCATAGGCATTTTCCCACATAATTTCATTGGGAAATATTGTGTTGTTTTAAGGATGTGACATAGCCACTATTCACCCCAAACACGGATTAATCCTCAGTTATATCTCAGTTATTTTACTTTCCTTTACTTTTAAGAGGATTGAAGTGGAAATTTTGGTTCTGCATTAGTTCTCTGCATCACTCCTCTATTCATTATTATGACTTGAAAATGAGATATAACTCTCAAATTTATAACTGAAGCATTAAATCAAGTTTCATTCAACCTTTCCTGCTCTCGTGCCCTGTAGGCAGGTTGGGATTGCTACTCCCAGATTTAATTAATTTGTTCAATTAATATGCTGTCAAGCCCTCAAAAGCTGTAAAAACTGGTCATCTTGCCTGAAATATATATATATATAAATTAACTTGGCTGCTGGACTCAGTACATCAGCATCAGACCATCCTGTCCCAGATGTTTGAAGGTAGCGTGGACCATTTGTTGCTACACTTCTCCTTCTTCATTCCCAGGCAAGTTTCGCCATAATCCAACAAGAGCTTGAGCTCCAGACTAGTTTGGCTTACAAATGTTTCTTACTGGAGTCAGTGTCAGACAAAGCAGAAGAATTTCTTCCATCGGCACTTAGAAAGAGTTTTGATTCCTTTAGCTGTCATTTTCTTTTCCTGTTGGGCTTTATATTCAACTGCACTAACAATGGCTGTGTCAAAAACCTCCTTCAAGTTCTTTTGAGTCAAAGCAGAGCACTCTACATAAGTCTGAGCCCGGATTTTTTCAGCCAGGCCTTCTGCTTGTGTTCTCGGCACAGGTTTTACATGGTAGTGATTCAGGCTGATTAATACTTTGACATCATCTCTCAGGTCAGCTTGTGTCCCTACTAGCACCACTGGTGTTTGGGGATTGTGAGTTCTTATTTCTGGAATCCATTTTTCTGTAATGTTTTGGAAGGAGGTGGGATTTACAACACTGAAGCAGACCAGGAAGACATCTGTGTCAGAGTAACAGAGAGAGCGGAGGCAATCAAAGTCTTCCTATATAGAGAGAAGAAACATGGAGATCAATTTGTGACAGATATTTACTGTACTAATTACACTTAGTAGGCATTGCAATCTCATCTTTTCCACAAAGCTCTAAAGCCAAACTTTTCCAACTTTCAACCAGCAAAATCATCCAAAGGTTAGAAATCATTTGAATTTTCCCAAGTGCTTATCAGAGAAAAATTAAGTCAATTAATAGCTACCAAGTATAAAATTAATGGTTCAGTTCACACATCATACTAAGCTAAAACTAAACAAAACAAATTTTGCCTCAGCATGTTGGGTAAACCCAACCATTACAGTTTATGGCTAGAGTCCCTGACTGGGCTAGGATATCAATGTCCTTGTGGATGTTTCTTTTATTCTCCAGATTTTATTTTTTGAGACTTTGATCATTGAAATAAATAAATACCCAGGAAGCCAATGATTTTCAGTCTCATATATACTTTCTTTTCCAATAATTCACCTTTTTTAAAATTCCCAAAATGTTTCTAAGCTGGGGTGTTCATAAACTCCAGAGCCCATTCTTAGAAAATAAAACCGCTCTATTTGGAATGTGCCCAGAAAAAAGCAGGATAAAACTGAGATATTAGGAAATACCCTGGAGGGAATATGGCAGGAGAATAACGTCACTGTTTTGCCTCCTATAAAGTGGATGTTTATAATCAGAAATATGCCCTCTGGTAGCCATTCTCTGAGCATATTCAGAACATTCTCAAAATCCCGGATGTGCCCATTGCTCCCAAAATATTAAGGTCTCCCAGTTAATGACTAGTGTTATGTGTAAATGCAGCCACTGTGGCTTAGTTAATAAATATTTTCAAAAATGGATTAATTTGCTAATTAGACCATTGAAGAAGTGAGGGACTTTTAATGCCTATTAAAATGGCTTCTCAATCATGTAAACAATCAAATCCAAATCTCTTATCCCAATTAATATTTCAGAGCTCATGCTTCCCTTAAAAAGTCATGGGCCTCCAGACATATTTCATAAAAGGAATTTTTGCTGCAAAAATATAAATAAATTTCAGTTAGCAAGCCATAAGTCACACAAACAAGAAAATTATATCCTTTTGTTGGTTAGATTTATAACCCAGTTCTCTTCCAGGAATGTAAGGTGGCATCCATAACATATTTAGCATATTATGCAATGCCAGGAATTCCCAATTCAAAGGTTATTTCAAATAAGAACTCACCAGAAGGAAACACAGTATGTCTCCTCTCCAATACTGAAATATTAGTTTAATGTAAAGTATGCCAGAACTATGCTGTAAATTGCTACTGAATGTCAATTTTTTTTTACTGAATTATTGTTTGTTTTCTGATATCATTCTTAGCATGGCAGTTTAAGCAGAGCTGCAAATATTCTTTACTTTTATAGGCCCCACCTGTCCTGCAGTGTCCCACAACTGGATACGAACGGGTGCACCATCAACCAAAACTTGAACTGTGAAGAGAAAGAGAAAATCACTAAGTAATTGATGTATGCCATTCAGCTTCACTAGCATCAGTCTTGGTCTATTCTCCAGAGGGGGCTTTGAAGGTGGGAAGCTGCACAGATATTATCCCAAATGCTGGAGTGGAATATTTGAAAATATTGAGCAAATGCTGTAGCAGATTTATTACTAAAACACACCCAACTCTATACTAATAATTTAAACCTGGATTGAAGTATTGCCTCTGTCTGGCCACCTACATTTCAACAAACGATTGCAGGAAAAGTATATATTCCATCTCAAAGCAAACATGAGCCAGTTTTTCCAGGTCCTGCAGTATCTATCTTCCACACTCCCATCTATGTTGATGTGCTGAACCAATAACCGAGAGTGGATGCCATTGTGCCTATGATCTAAGTAGGCTCTAGAGATATTATGAAACTCTGGATCACCCTTTCATAATCTGATGTTTTAAGAAGATAGTTTCTATCAACTCCAGCCAGCACGGTCCCTGAGAAGGCACCAGAAAAGTCAGGCAATTTCAAATTTGGCTACTCTTCTACATATAGGGCAGTGTTGTTAACACCCAGATAGAAAGGTGGCAGTCAAACAATGGAGCATGTTAAGCTAGCCAAATATTTAAACACAGAAGACCAGGATTAATGCAGCTGCTTCCCAGCTATTATTATTATTGATATAGTGCCTCAGGTTGGTTAGGAGGGCTTTAAGTATCAAAATACAGAACCAAGTCTAAGCTGCAGTCATCCTAATTGATAAATGGCTCTTTAGTATCTGTATGCTATGTTTAGCTAACACAAATAAACACATACAGTTAAACATGTGTCCTTGTGTCTCTACTATTTACAGTACAGGAAAGTAACTTTTCAAAAAGCAAACAGCTGAAAAGCGAGAAGTCTACATGTTCAGCTATCCTTTCTGCTTTTTGCCAGCTCAGAAATGTTCTGGGAGCTGATGTCAATGCTGCATATCCAGAGTTGTTTACTGTTAACAGCGAAACCTTGTTAGTATTTGCCACAAACATCATTGCATAATTGCAATGAACTCTGACAAAGTTTTTAAAAAACTGCTCCACCCAGCAGGCACAGAAGTTCTTCTTTTACCTACCTTCATGTTTTGTTCATCTTAGCTATAACATGTCAAGGTTAGTCCACTAATGGTCCTAAGCTCTGTGACTTAAGATATTTGAAAGCGGGACATTACTCCCATGTGGGCATTTGAGAATAAAAATTCCCAATTCCCTCTAGATTCTTCTTTGCAACCTACACCTTGTTCTCAAGATTGTTGAAGCAGTGGGGGTCCGGCAGTTCCTAACAGCTTCCATAAGAACAACCTGTCATTAAGCCTGCAGTCCCTTAGGGCTGAAACTGGCGTGGGCTTCCTTTTTTCTCTTATTGCTTCTAGCAACTCTTCAAAGCAGCATATATCTATCCTTGCATTTGTGGGTCAAAGCAATTGGATCTGAACTGATAAAACCTGGAGGGCAAGCTGACTGGGAAAAGCAAAACAGAGACATGTATAACTGGCAATTACGTCTTTCTTTCTCTCTTTCTTTCTTCTTTCTTTCTTTCTTTCTTTTGTCTTTCTCTCTCTCTCTCTCTTTATTTCTCTTTCTTTCTTTCCTCCCCCTCTGCTTCATCCTCTTCTCTCCTTTTTTTCTCCTTGGTTTCTAAATGGCTTTAAAGGCATAAAGAGAGGACTGGAGTACCAGGTTTCATAGTATGTTCATAGTAAATGTACAAATTCCTTGAAGGGCTATCAAAGGTTGCTCAATGTGAATATCAATGGTGGCAGGCAGTATTTATTTATTTATTTTATTTATTCAGCTTATATGCCGCCCTATCTCAGAATGGATTCAGGGCGGCTCACAACAATAAAACAAAGCCACAATATAAAATAAAGTCTAAAAATTTAAAATTTAAAATTAACCCTTAAAACCCCATTATCAGTCCAGGTCGAGAGATTTAAAAAGCCAAGTTTTTAATTCACGGCGGAAGGTGCGAAGGTCAGGCGCTAATCAGAGTTCCAAGGGAAGTTGATTCCAGAGGGTGGGCGCACCCACCGAGAAGGCTCTACCCCTGGAGGTCGCCAGCCACCACTGTCTAGCTGACGGCACCCTGAGTAGGCCCTCTCTATGGGTGCGAACCGGGCGATGGGATATCGTTGCTGGCTGTAAGTGGTCCGCCAAATATCCTGGTCCTAAGCCATGTAGGGCTTTATAGGTCATCACCAGCACCTTGAATCTCACCCGGAGGGCAACCGGTAACCAATGCAAACCGCGCAGGAGAGGTGTAACATGAGAGTATCAGGATTCTCCCATCACAACCCAGCTGTGCACCAGCTGAAGCCTCCAAGTGATCCTCAAGGGCAGCCCCATGTAGAGAGCGTTGCAGTAGTCAATCCGCAAGGTGACCAGCGCATGAGTAACTGTGCATAGGGCATCTCGGTCCAAGTAGGGACGCAACTGGCGCACCAGATGTATCTGGGCGAATGCCCCCCTGGTCACGGTCGTTATCTGATCTTCTAAGCTCAACCTGGTCTTCTAAGCTCAACTGTGAATCCAGAAGGATGCCCAAGTTGTGCACCCTGTCTACAGGGGGCAAAACTTCACCCCCTATAGTCAGCGATGGCACCTCTCCACTGAACCAAGATGCTGGTACCCACAGCCATTCGGTCTTGGCCGGGTTGAGTTGCAATCTGTTTCTACCCATCCAGACCCGTACCGCTTCCAGGCACCGGGCCATCACATCGAGGGCATCACTGTGTTGGTTTGAAAGATAACTTATTGATCCAAATTTTCCTTCATAGAAGGTGAAGCTTTATACTCTATACAGTGGTGAGGCCCAGAAAGGCGTAGCTATTTGTCTGTTGTGCAGTATATCCTCACGAATCAGCTCAAGAATTGTAGCTCAAACTGAGAAAGAATATTTTCCTCATAAATAAGACAACTTTCTTGTATGCCATTTCTTTCATAAACAGCTGAACTATTAACTCACATAAGTAACCAAACAATATACCTAAATAATCTTGCAAGTCGTTAGTCTAAAAAATACACATTTAAAAATGTAGTCTGCTAAATGCCAAGTATAAAAAAACATTTAAAAATAAACTTTACCTCCTATACCTTTACTTTTTCAAATATTTCCATAGTTCCTTGTTAACCTAATACAAGGAAAAATATAAATATTGACATCCTGACTTAATAATGAGATTGGTCTGGCTTTAAAATACAGCTGATCCAATTCAATTCACAAAGTTCAGAGTGCGAATGGTTTACACATTATCTAATGGACACTGACTGAGAACTGAAGAAATAATCAGGGAGAACCCACCATCTTTTATCAACACATTTCTCCTACTGTTTAATCCAACCCTGTTGTATGGGATAGCTAAGATTAAATACTCTGTCCTCTCCTTTGTGGTGATTTCTGCTACTTGAGGATAATGAAATGTTCATGATCACCTCTAAACTAAATATGTCAGGTCCTCTGATCTCTGCAGCTCCAAAGGATATCACATCAAAAATTTCAAGTATTCAGAGAAAAAAATTGACGGCCATTGGGGGGGAGGTTACAAGATGAAAATTAAAAATAAACCTTCAAAAACTCCCCACATCTCCCTGCCTCCAACAAACAAACTTCTTTGAATAAATTTGTAGAAAAGAACTGAGAACAATTCACTCTCCTGTAACCGTTTGTGAAAACTGTGGAGAGCTAACTGAAAATGCAGGAAGCAGAGGAGATAGGTGATAAAAATAAATCAAGGCAAAATGCACAATTAGCAGGAGAGTGTAATGGAGGGAAGGGAGACATCCTGTCTTAGAGGAGACAACAGAAGGCACTTAACACCAACCAGAGATATTGCCAGGGTATCCTTGAGTACAGAGAAGTTCTTTATTTTGGAGAAAAAGAACTCTGCTAATCTTTTCTCAGGCATCTTGTCATTAGGGAAATGAAGGCTGTAGTGTTTGCAGCCTTGTTCTGGATGAAATAACTCTTATTGCCTCAGGGTCTTTCGGTACAATCAGGTAAAGCCTCTGTCTGAGTCACCTCAAAATCCTTAGTACACCCTGTCAGCTGTACTTTTGCCACCTGGGAATACACTCAACAGTCTCCACAACACATGGAGGACTTTTCTGGAGTTGGGTCCCTGTCTTGGCTGGTCTTACAGAATTTATAGAATAACAGAGTTTGAAGAGACCTTGGTGGTCTTCTAGTCCAATCCCAAGCAGGAGACCCTATACCAAGGGTCTCCAACCTTGGCAACTTTAAGACTTGTGGACTTCAACTCCCAGAATTCCTCAGCCAGCAAAGCTTTGCTGGCTGAGGAATTCTGGGAGTTGAAGTCCACAAGTCTTAAAATTGCCAAGGTTGGAGACCCCTCCCCTATACCATTTCGGACAAATACTGACTAATCTCTTCTTAAAAACCTCCAGTGATGGAGCAACTTTTGCAGTCTATCTCTTTCTCTCTCTCTTTTTTCTTTTTGGAGAGGGGCAAATGAATGTGCTAAGGGTAGCACTTAGGTATTCATGGTACAACCATTCAGATGTGGAAAAAATGAATCCAAATTATAGATTGTGTTTGAGGCACAATTTCTTGACTAGATATTTGGAGGCTTGCCAGAGCCGATCAGGAACAGGAAGGTGTGGGGATCAGACCCGTCTTCTGAATAGAGTGTGAGCGGTTTGCACATTGTGCTAAGCCATAATGTGGATAATTGGGTATTGAGTATGGCCATATCATCCAGCCTCTTTACTCCCCTCTATTGTGAATGCCCCATGAACTATTCCAAAAATTCTTGCTTTTTAAGTTTCTACCATGAATTTTTACAGGCAGACTTTTTCATCTGTTTGCTCAGTTCTTGCCCAGAGATTGGATGGAGAGAGAGTTGGTGGAAGAAACAAAACACAAACAAGAAAACCAGTCCCAGAGTGAGAGATGGGCCCAATGCGAAGCTTTAGAACTATAAAATATATTGAAATGTAAACTAACAGGTGAAAACATGGCCCTGTGGCCTTGCTTGGGATGCAAAGAGGAGTACTCAGTAGTGGGGCTGGTTAGCACCCCGAAAGCCTTCCCTCTCTGCCTTTTAATTAATTTTTAACATTGGATTTCAATCACCCTTGCCTCTTTTTAAATTTTATTTAACATTTTATGTTTTAATATTTTATTTGCATACCACCCAGAGTTCCTCTGTGAGGGAAATGGGCGGTTCCAAATAATTAAATAAATAATATAATAAGATGACGTGCATATGAGTGTGTATGTATAAGCACACACATTCATACACAAGCACCACCAGGAAATGTCTGGGCTAAAGACTAAAGTGAGAAGTAAAAAAAAAATAAGGCAAGAGCAAACCACTTCCGTATTGCTGTCAAAATGACCATATCAAGCTATCCTTGAAACCATCTACTGGAGACCTCAATATCCTTTTCAAAACACACTGTTTAGTTTTTCAACCATTTCAGGAAATGAGTTCAGCCCAAATCCCAATTCAGTGTTTTCCAAATTCTGCAACTTTAAGATGTGTGGATTTCAACTCTCAGAATTCTCTAGCCAGCAGAATGCCTGGCATGCTGTCTGGGGATTGTTGGGAGTTGAAGTTCACACACCTTAAAGTTGTCAAGTTTGAAAAATATTGTGATAACACAATAAGGCACCTCCACAACACAATAGAAGTAGTAACAAATACATCAACTGGAGGAGGAATCCCTTTTTTCTAGTACAAAATAATATACGGTATTTTTTCTATTAAAAACATGAGTGATAATACAAATATTGTATTGTTTATAATTTTGTACAAAGGGAATCAGTGGCATTTTGGCATTGCAGTAAAAAAAAAGAAATCTTGAAAATGTCATAAAATTAAGAAATATCCAAAGACTATTTGTTAAAAACAGGAAAAATGTATACATTTCTGGGTGCAATAATATTAGTTTTCATCTCAGACAACAACATTCCCCAATATGCATATTCTTATATGGGTTGAATTGTTACCTATATCAATGTTCTAAGCCCAAAACTGAAAAACTGAGGGAAGCTGTAATCCCCCCTATATAGAGCGTGCTAGACTGATTCTATGTAATAAAATTACTCTGTGAGAATATAGAGAGAGTAGGGCAGACAGGTGTTAGACAGTCAACAATTAAAAGACAGCCATCAGATTTCTCTGCAATTATTTTAATGTCCAGACAGCCTCCTGGGAAACAAGGTCCTTCAATTTGTAAATTAAAAGGCAGAAAAATAAAGCAAAGCAAGCAAACTCTTCCTAACTATGCCATGTACATATACACGGAAATTCACATTCCCATATTTTGGAACTGGAGCAAAAAAATGTACAGGTAGTCCTTGACTTAGGACCACAATTGAGCCCAAAATTTCTGTTGTTAAGTGAAACATTTGTTAAGTGAGTTTTGCCCAGGTTTTACAACCTTTCTTGCAAAAGTTGTTAAGTGAATCACTGCAATGGATAAGTTAGTAACACGGTTGTTAAGTGAATCTGGCTTCCCCGGTGATTTAATTTCTCAGGTCATCACAAAAGGTGATCACATGACATTGGGACACAGCAACAGTCGTAAGTATAAACCAGTTTCCAAGCAACTGAATTTTGATCACATGATCATGGGGCTGCTACAAAGGTCATAAGTGTGAAAAATGGTCATAAATCACTAAATCACAGTCACTAAATGAACTGTTGTAAATCGAGGACTACCTTTATTAACCTGATAGTGTTTTCATAATGGTAAAAACTTTGCAATACATGAAAACACTGATGAAAGTCCTTGATACGTTGGTCCCCTTCCCTCTTTTTCTGCTGTATCTAACAAGTCAAATAAAAAGCATTTGCTTTACTTTAACCACGGTGGTAAATGCAATATGCAATATGGTTTTTTGAAAATGGAGTAGAGCCAAACATGGCTCTGAAAATGAAGCAATCTTCTTCAGGACGTATAAAAAGTAAGTTAGGATGGAATAAGATGGTTAAGCATGATAGACGTAGAAAGAGAACTAGCTTGAATTTATTTTATACACTGGTACTCCTCGACTTACGAACATTCATTTACTGACCAGTCAAAGTTACCGCAGCAATGAAAAAAGTGACTTACACTTTTTGTAAGTGTGAAAATAGTTTTCACAGTTATGACTTTTGAGGCATCCCCACAGTCAGGTGATCAACTTTGGGTGCTTGGCAATATATATTTATATTTACGATGGTTGTAGCATCTTGAGGTCCTGGGATTATCGTTTGCAACCTTCTTAGGGAGCTTCTGGCACGCAAAGTCGATGGGGGGGGGAGCCAGATTCGTTTAATGATGGCACAGTTCACTTAACTGTAGTGATGTGCTTAATAACCATGGCAAAAAAGGTTGCAAAATGGGGCATGACTCACCTAACAACTATCTTCCTTAACAACTGAAATTTTGGGCTCAATTATGGTTGTAAGTCAAGGGCTACCTGTGATGTGTCTTTGGCTGGCATAGTACATTTTTCTGATCACAGATGTGGAAAACAAGATAAAATCCTTACTGATTTTTTTAGACTTCAGGAACATTTAATTATTACTGCACTGATCTATGAGTACATATAGTCTAATCTCCACTGAGTGATAGACTGAGGTAACACAATGTCTACTCAACCATCGAATAGCAGAAGTGAAAGAAGCTCTACCTTTGTTAAGGCCAGGACACAACTGTTGCCAAAGCTTAGCTGTAAAGAAAGAAGACTAACCTGTTCCTGGTCAAAGAGTTGCTGAGAATTATACTTGATCTTCAAGATAGTGGGCATTTCCCGCTTGTCTCATTTCTCATTTCAATATTTGCCAAACCCATATTGTAAATATAAAATGGTTGCTATGCCCAGAGCATTAGTGTGGGAAAATCTGAAGCCATATTTTGTGTGAAGTATATGCCATTATACTGGTAATGTATATAACACTGTAAAAATGCCATTTGGTATGACTTTACTCTCCATACGTCTGATCATTGCACCACAATGTACTCTTTGTGGCGTTACCTTTGGAAACATCCTACAAGTTGCAGCAAATAGCTGGTATAAGAAACAAGAATCACATCATATTTATATCTCAAAATGTCTATTATTTACCAGGTACTATTTAAGCTGTTGGTATTACACTTTCAACCTCTAGAAGGCATAGAACTTTATCTATGATGAAGGTATCCAGCCATTAAGATTTGTTGACCCTTCTGAAAATTTTGTAGCTCTTGAGAGGCTCATTTATTTGGGTCAAAGTGAGCATCTTTTCTTCCAGGCCAGGAATATACCAGGGCTGTCAAACTCGCGGCCTGCAGGCTGGATGCATCATGCGCTGGCCACGCCCACACACAGTTTAGCGAAGGGGAAAAAGTTGTGATACATCATGTGACATCGCCATGATGATGCGAGTTTGATACCCCTGGAATATATTCTTTGCTTCCACTCTCTATGTAATTAGAAAATCTATAAAGATGCATCTCTTTTAGCATTAACTTTTACTTTTTTAAATATTAATACATATTATATTTAACATTTACCTTTTTGTATACTATCTTTTAATTACTGTTATCCAGTTTGAAAAGAAAATTCAGGTCCGGATCAAATGAATAGACAAAATAATTAAGATAGCAGATGAAGATTAAAAGCAAGAAGGAGAACAAAAATGATGGGATTGTAGCAGGCAGCATTCTTCCAAGGAAGAACTGCAATGCCTCAGCTTTCTTGTTTAGAGTAAAGCTGACAATGGGAAGACATAGCAGAGATATCTAAACATCATGGCATGGAAAAAGTAGAGCGAGGGAAGTTATTTTTCTTTTACACACTATTAAAACATGGTACAATCCACTTAAATCAGACTTTGAGCACAAAGAGATTAAAGATTAATAAAAAAAATAATTGCTAGCAGACAAGGCACAGTTAAACTACATAATTCTCCATCAGATGTAGTGATTTTACCAGTTTCAAGTATTTTAAAAGATAACAAGAAAAATTCATAAAGGATCAAGCTGCCAATAGCTACTAGATTGGATGACCATGTCCTGAATCACAGACAGCACCTCAAATACCAGCTATTCTCAAACTTGATTATCATAATGATGTATTCTTCTTGGGCCCTTTTTCATGTTTATTTTATGGCTCTATTATTTTGCTTCTGTTCCGTTTATACTCCTTTCACCTTCTTCCTTTTTATTATTGTAAGATGCCTAGAGTAGCCCCAAGGCATGATAGGTGGGAAATAAATTTTACAAATAAGCTTCACTGGAAGAGCTATTAACCTCTTGGATGCATCTGCTACACCATCCCATGATAGCAATAAAACTGGACTGAGACATTGACCTAATCCAGCAGAATTCTTACGTACTAGGGTACCCAAGTGTGCCTTTTTCTAGGGATGCACCAAATAAGCATGGTAAACTGATATGAGGAAGTTTATCTCCACCTGTCTCACGCAAATTTGTAGTCTTGTTTTAATCATGCTTTGGCCTCCCCTGTAAGTGATGCAGGAAAGTTTCAGTGTAATAAAGAAACAAGTTAAACAGGAAAGTTTGGTGGGTGACCATCAATATTTACTGACCCCAAGAGCAGAACTGTCTTGCAATGTGACATATCAGTAGTTCTGATCTCAGCGTACATGCATGGGAAAATATTACTTTTCAGTATTATCTGAAACACTAGCCTTCCCTATCAGCCCAACCTAATGACCTCTGCCTGCACAGGACAACAATTTGACATTTCCAGCTAGTACACTGATTACAAATGATAAGAATTGTACTTCAACTATCTGGAGAGGAGCAGGTTGAAGGATTCTGTTATTCTTGCACATGATTCATGATGGATTATCTCATGCTTTTGAGAAACCCTGAACAGTTTCCTCTGTACTCATTTAAACCAGTTCCACAAGGCTACTCGGTTTTTATTTATTTAATTCATTCATTTATATTTGCCTTTGTTTTACCAATCTGCATTGGGCACTTGCAGTTCAGGCCTGGAACTGTGCACCGATTGCCTTTAACTCTCGTGTAAACTTGGTTCACCCAGCATAATCAGTTCTAATATGGTTAGTTGAGTGTTAGTTTATTATGGAACCCAGCTGATTACATGAACCATAGTTTAGTGTGATATGTGGACTAGCCACAGTGAAGCAAAATTCCATCCCTTGTGTGTTTGAAGAAAAAAGCTTACCAGCACATTAACCCTGTTTTACCCCAGGGATGTAGTCATATGTTAACTACACATTAGATAATGTCAGGGGTGAGCGTGCCTTCCGTGCATGCACGTGACATCGAAAACCCGGCGATTATATAGGATGTGATAGTACCAGGGCAGGTGGGCGGGCAGCCCTGGTTGGAACTACCGGTTTTCCTGAACCGGTCCGAACCAGCAGCAGCCCACCACTGGATAATGTGCTATATGGTAAATGATGCCAATACTAAATTTCAAGGCTAGGGAAATGTGGTATTTCCACCATAGAAGCTCAACCTCACCAACACACAAGAAGTTTGCAGTGCAGGCTGGAGTGCCTCAGAGAGAAAGTCCATACAGAGAGTGGTAAGGACAGCTGAGAAGATTATAGGAAGCTTACTTCCTGTCATTCAGGGTACTGCTTATAAGTGCTATGTGCTTAGAGCTCGAAGTGTTGTTAGAGACCCCACACACCCACTTCACGGTCTGTTTCTGTTGCTCCCCTTTGGGAGGAGTTTTTGAAGTATTTCTAGCGGGACTGTAACAGCTTTGTTCCCTATGCCATCTATCTGGTAATCTCGCAAGATTCGCTTTTCTTGCCGTGTACATCAATGGTGGGTTTCTACCAGTTCACCCCAGTTCGAGTGAACCGCTAGTGGCGTCGGTGGGTGGCTCTGCCCACCTGCCTGGACATCATCACAGACCCTCTGCGCATGCACAGAAGCGCCACAAGGGCTCACAGTTCCGAACTGGTAGCAAAAGTAAGTGGAACCCACTACTGATGTACATGTATACATCCGAACTAGACTGTTGTTTCTCCGTGTCATATAATATATGTGGGTATATGCATAATTTTTTATTTATTTATTTATTTTGTCATGTTTATGTAGTGAATGTTGGAGGGGAGACCCTTTGAGAGCTGTATGCAACGAAATTTCATTTTAATGTATGCCGATTAGTGTACATTCAAAATGAAGTTTTGATAAAGTTATTCTAAATCTAAGTTTAGTGCAATTTGATTGGGTAGGAAACCCTGCCTGGGATTATTCTAAAGCAGTTTAGTCTTCCAATTATAGCTGCTGAAATTTGGATGCGAGACTTAGATAGCCACCTGTTTATAAATTGGGAAACAATTAACATCCCCTCATTTTGTTGAACTAAAATGGAAAGGAAAACTACAGAGAACAGCTGTATGGATTCCGCTTGAAGCATTCCAGTCTGCTGAAGCCCACTGATTGGGCCAGAGTAGCATTCAAGGATCAAACCTATGAAAGCTCACTGGGCAGCCCTAGAGAGCTCTACCTTTCAGTGTTGCTGCTGTAGGAAGATGAAAAGAGAGAAAGATTAAACCACATTTTATCCTGATGCTTGGAGTTCTTGGAAAAGTGTTGAAAACGAACAAGCATCTTTAGAAATTGTTTTGGGGAAATCACATCATGCAAAGCAAGTTGCAAATAAGGAAGGTTGCAACCTATACTAGTTCCTCATCTGGATTAGTCCCCACCTGTTCCTCAAAGGTTAGAGATCTATTTTCCTGTAAACAGAAGAAAAGACACAGACAGGATGGCGTTTTTGGCATTCAATAACTGGCCTTAATCAAAGTGGGCAGGGGGAACATCTAGCCTTCAGGTTCCAGATATTGTTGGAATACACCTTCCAGAAGCTCTCATTATTGGCCTTCTCACTGGGGTTGCTGGGAGTTGAACTTGGGAGGCTCAAACTCCCATTCTACTAGGTTACATGTTTAAAAAGAATTATCCGATATTACTTTCGTAGCGTTTTTTTTTAAAAAGGAGAAAATCTGAGCTAAAAAAAAGGGCTTCTTATAATGTATTCCTTCTATCATATCAGATTTTAAAAGCATGTACAACATGTAATAAGCTAAATACACTGTATATTAAATATGTACCAGTGGAATGAATGACCCCTGTAATATAAACTTAAAGGATATACCGTAATAGAAAATTCAAGCCATAGTTTACTGAACCACAGACTGTCCTTTGGTTTGCACATAGTTTTGCTTGGTAGTACAGGCCAAATCAAGCGATAAGTTAATTATTACACATTAAAAATTAGAACAGCGGATATAGCAGCAAATTCAGCCTGTCCAACCAACCTGGTCCTCCCCAAATATATTGAGACTATAGCTTTGAGTATTCCAGTCATCAGGTTGGAGCGAGCTGACTTAAGCCTGACTAGACTATGCAGCTCATTGTCCTATGGGAGGCAGCAATGGTGTCCATACACTGTGTGCCAATTCAGGCATATATTTTAGTCTGTTCCAGGTCACTATTATCACTTAACAAACTGGAGTTAAGCAAGACACTCCAAAATGGGTGGGGCTAGAACGCAAACTGAGTCTATTTTAACTTTCTGGAACATTTTACAGGGGTCCTCGACTTATAATAGTTCATGTAATGACCATTCAAAGTTACAACAGCACTGAAAAAAGTGATTTATGACCATTTTTCACAGTTACAACCTTTGCAGCATCCCCAGGACCGTCTGATTAAAATTCAGATGCTTGTCAATTGCTTCATACTTATGACCGTTGTGATGTCCCAAGGTCATGTGATCATCTTTTGTGACCTTCTGACAAGCAAAGACAATGAGGAAGCCAGATTCACTTAATAACTGGGTGACTAACTTATCAGTTGCAGTGATTCACTTAACAATTGAGGCAAGAAAGGTTGCAAAATGGAGCAAAATTCACTTAACAAATGTCTCGTTTAACAACAGAAAAGTTGGGTTCAATTGTGGTTGTAAGTCGAGGACTACCTGTACTTCTCACCCGCCCTCCTCCAAACGTCAAAAGATCAAATTTGAGGCTCTTGGTGCTGTAAAAGGAGTTCTGGCATTTCACAGAGTTCAGATGTAATATGGATTTTTACACTAAGCAGGATGTTGGATAACGTGACCACAACATCTCTTCCAACTCTTTCGTTATATGATTCTGTGAATACATTGTATGCATATTCTTTACAACAAATGCTGCAAGATGATTCATGTTGGTTGTAGGATCCTATGTTGCTCATGGGAAGGTAGATGCCACCTAGTGAGCTCATGTTCAAAATGAAATTCAGGTTGAGGTTATATGGCGCTCCAGTTCACTGCCATTTTAGTACAATGGTTCCTTTTGCTGTATGATCAAATAAATCTAAAACCACATGCTGTAGTGTAGACATTCCTACCCACTGCTTCAGATAGGTCAGTCAGAATTTGAATCTCCTTATTGCGGAGTAACATACCACTAATTTTCAAAAGATAAAGAGATAGCCTTTTTGAAAACATCCAGAGACATTGTTTTATATGATCATCTGGAAATTATTTGTCGGAAAGCAGTCTCAAAATTATTTGAGAACACACATGTGATTCCTAATCTTTAAAAGCCCATGTGGATGCAGTGAACCAGGTTGAGAAGGAGCTCACTCTCAAATTGGAGTAATTGCATTAATCAGTCATTGCAGTAAAGGCACAACATCTTGCAGCTATTCAAACTGTAGAGAACAAACATCTTCTCCCATCTCATGCCTTCCCAGCCAGCATGGGGAACAGTATGATGATGTCCTTGAAGTTCAATGCATCAGTAAGGCATCAGGTTGGAGATGGCTGCCTTATATCTTTCTCTGAAATGTGAGGGCCAGTGTATATTTTGAATTCTTCTTTGGTTGTTAAGTGAGAGTTAGTTAAAATTAAAAAAACAATTCCAAAATTCCAATATGCTACTTTTCATGTAACTACCTTTGTAGCTATATTCTGTACTGTACAACAAACCATTCCATGTTTCTTACTTCTGAGGATTAAATATTTTTAACACTTCTCTAATGACTGTGCTAGCTGGAAACTCTGAAAGATGAGCAAACCCATCTAGAAGACATCAGGTTAGAGAAAGTGCAACAGCAATTCATCAAAAATATCAAGAACAGAAACTGTCTCAACTGGTTCTAACTGCACTTCCTATTTCCCTCCTTACAAGGTTATGTTCAGACTGACAGAAACTCTTCAGATGATGAGATGTTTTGACTAATAGGCTTCAAGGAGCATTAAGAGATTGTTGACAGTCAGTCATCCTCATGTGATAGACAACCCTAGCAAACTGACCAATCTAATAATATTGGCAGACAACTACTTCCTGGAGAAATAGCAATTCAAAAGAAACTGACCCTCTATGGTGTCTTCAGAGATGCCATCTTAAACTTAGAGTCAGATCAAGCTAGTTAGATCAACACTAGGGCAAAGGTTCTTAGATGCAGAAGGTCAAACACAAATCACTGCTTTCTGTCATAATATAATTGCAATCACCGAATCTTAGTGTCTAAATCAGCCTCATGTTTATCACAGTTCCCAACTTTAGAAGAGTCTTATCTTTAGATAGATCTAATGTTCTCTCCACAGCTGTCCTGGAAGAGACATGGAGGAAAAGGCTAAATGAAACCCAATACTGCCCCTCTGATATGGGTCCCATAGAAAATACAGTTCATGTTCTTCTATATTGCCACTTCTACAGTACGTTCACCACCAGCTGATTACCCTTCTTTTATATAAATTTCCAGGGCACTCTGATAGCTTTAATCTACATTATTTGTTAAAAAATCAAAACCACTTTATTCCTCTACAAGTCATTAAAATGTTGTTCCATGATGTGTAAGCTCCACCCACAAGTAGTTACTACTTGTTCTTGTTGTTAGGCGATACTTTTGTTTTGTTCATTTTATTGATTGTACTTTTTATTGGCCAATGGCCAAAATTAAGTTTCTGTCTGTCTGCAAAATGAGAACTTTGGCACCGTGGGAAAAGGTTCTTCTAATGCAAGCAGATATTCTATTGTTTTTAAGGTTACTTTTTATTTATTGTTAAATGTGGATTCAGTATCTGGCATAATAGATTCGACATAATTTTCAAAATTACAAAGAAAGTAAAATCAATTGAGAAATCTTTATCCTCAAAAGCCATTTTTTAAAAAATCTACAGTATTTGTACAAGATGCAGAGATAGAGATATAGGTTATAGATGGTTATAATAATCATTAAATCGTTTTGGAGAAGAATTGCTATGTGGTCAGTAAAGTGACACAGTCTTGATGACATGTAATCAATCAGTCGCAGACACTAGGTAAACTGGAAATAATAAAAGAATGAATCAGATGGATTATCTACTCCAGCACACAAAAATCTAGCACCACCTTATTCTATAACTGCTACAAAAGTTTGTTCAAACAATCATCTTATACAAACTTTCTAGGGAGGAAATCCCATTGATCTTAATGGGATTTACTTTTAAGGAGACGTACAGAATTGCAGTGCTGGAGCATGGTTTATCAATTGCTAAGTTTAGCCAGTCAATTGAATGTGTATCTTTCTTGGGGTGGAGGGGTAATCTACAGTCATCCTTCCTGCATTTCCAGTTTAGTCTTAGGCTACTTGATCTGTAGTGTAGGTAGGTGATACTTGGGATAATCAACCCCCAAGTGCTGTTGGAGTTTCATCTTGATAAATGAATTACTGACACACTTTCAGATGGCATGCAATTATCTGCTCTTTCTTATATTTTAGCTGGAAAAACAATTTAAAAGTAATGCTCTCTCAGCTTTACTAGAGCAATTAAAGTCACCTCAAACAAGTCAAACAGACTAGATATCTTGCACTGCTAGCTGAGTGGGAGAGTTACCACCCTTGTTTCAGGTGAAAGGCTACAGTAAAATGTTTTGATTTGTAACCTCTTTTTGAGTTCAAGATGTGTTTATAATAGTTTCCTTTTTTGAGAACTTCTCAAGCTTATGAAATATCAGTATTATTGGAATTATAGATGCAACTCTGTAAAATACATAATCTCACTAAATTTCAAGAAGGTAGAATGCCCATCTATACACATTTACCTAGGAATGTCACATTTATCTCAACAAGATTGACTTCAGAGCAGATATAAAAGTGTACCATCAATGAAACAAGAATACAGATCAGTTGCTTCCCACTTGATTGGACATTTGGTTTTTCACAAAGAATAAGAAAACTTGTTCAGGTCAGTCAGTTCTCTATCTTTCCTCTGGCTCCAGCTTAACACTTAATCAAATAACAAAGGATCAAAAACTTTCCTCCTGACATCAAGGTTACAAATAGACCTGCCTTTCTTCTCTTTTCTTTGTGCAAGGATCCCATGTAAAAGGGGACTATAGAAGTCATTTTTTATCTAACTTTATCTGTTCTCTTGAGAGAGAAAAAAATAGTCACCTGCTAAATTGCTGTTCGTTTTTTCTCTACAGTGCCTATGCCCAGGAAACAAAGCAGTAGCTTTGGCAATCCTACACAGCAGACTTCGTAACAACACTGAAATCAATAGTGAGTGTTTCATCCCATTATATTAACTGTTGTTATCTTTTCAAAAACAACACAGGGCTAAACTCAAAAAACACCCCCTTCCTCCTCCAGCAAGCGCCCTCTACCCTGCCTTGACAGGCTGGGATTTCTGCTCTGCCTACCTGAGAAGGTGTCTAGTGCAGTCGGCTGGTAGTGGTCTGGGTATCCATTGGTTGTGTAGCTGACAATCAGGCTGGTTTTGCCCACGGCTCCATCCCCGATGAGGACACACTTAATGCCCAACTCCGAGCCGCTGCCTCGACTGGGGCAGCCGCTTCTTCGTAAAGTGGGCGAGTAATCCAAGAGCTCCTGGGGCGGCATTGCTGGAGGAGCCGGAAGGGGCCCCCTTCGGCTTCCTCTTTGGAAAAGGGGGTACGATTTGAAGCACAAAATGTTGCAGTTGGAGAGCACTTAAACCAAACCAAAAGAACCCAGCCCAGTAACTTTCAGGTGACGGGGACACCCGAGGATCAAGACCACCTAAGAGGCACCGTTTCCCACGCAAAGCCGCAGCTTCTCTTTCTCAGGGTTACATCGCTCAGGTGTCCCGGAGCAGTGAAAGAGTAGCCAGGACAGGTAGGTTTGTATCCTGGGCGGGAATTTCATCCTCTCAAGCTTTACATTTAACTTCCCAGGTTTGTCAGGTGCTTTTGTTTTTCCCACAGCCTCCTTCATTTGCATAGGGCCACCTCCTTTCCCTGTAACTTGAGGCTGCCGCATCAGGATTTCTCCTTCTCGGAACCGAGCGCCAGCTAGGTCAGGAAAAGCCGGTGGGATGAGCCATCAAAAGGCTCCCTGCGTAAAAAAACAAATATAAAGGGGGCAAGTCTTCTTCCCTCAAAGTCCCAAGCAAACAAACTAGGTGGTTTGGTGCAACTATCTCTTTTGCAATACTATACCCTTCCCTCGCCCCTCAAAAAAAAGCTATGTGATCTAAGTCAGCCTTTCTTCTCATCCTTGGCAATTTTAATATGTTTGGATGTCAATACCTAGAATTACCCAACCTGGTTGGGGAAAATGCCTGGACATTTCATAGGCAAAACGATTCAAGGAAATGCGTGCAATCCTCTTCTGAGCCCTTGGAGAACTATGATTTTTAAAAAACAAATCAAATAATGAAGGCTTCAGAAAGTGGGTCACTTAGGACCTGATTCATAAACGCCAATCTTATTTATTTATTGTTTTTCCCAGCCTTAGCTGCAGTTCCCAGATACTTCCCAACCTGTCTTTTGAAGACACAAGATGGGCTTCCTTCCATTACCCTACTTTACTTCAGAGTTTCCATGATACAGGTGGGACAAAGGTCCTTCTCAGTAATGACAATTTACAAAGGACTGGTTTTAATCTCCCACCATGATTAGGTGTGTATTTTTATAATATATCCTGAAATCTTTTCACAGTTCCATTCAGTCACAGTACAGACTGGAGATAGAGGATATTCTTTAATAGATTTTTCACAGCTCAAATTCTATAACCTTGGCCATATAATTTTGGCAGCCATGGGCTTCATCTATTTGCTTTATCCTTAAATTATTTTTAGTCAAGATATTGGTTGTGCAAGGCATTTGAAAGAGGTATTTTGCAACATTTTGTCCCAGAAATGAAGCCTTCTCTTCAAATCATTAAAGCAGTTGTGCTTTATGCAAGTTTGTTTGGCTGTTTGTGGAGGCTGACAAATATATATGCACCATCCATATGTCCCCATGGAAAGACTAATTACATCATACCCACCTAATTTTTGCACAGGAACAATACTTAAATTTTTGCTAAGGTTATTGCATGCAAATATAACTTGTCACAGTACCTCTGATTAGTACTTCTTTCCATTGCAGATTTATTTGCATAAAGGCATCTCTAGGCCATGCAAGTCAATGGAAATAAATCTTGGCCCAAGCTGCGTCTTCCTGCTATATTGCAGACGTAGCAGATCATGGTTTCAGGCAAAAGACATCATCCATGTGTCCAGCAAGTATGAAGTATCCACCGGTACTCATACCAATTATTTTATGATTTAATTGCATTTAATTGCATTAAAAAATTTATATGCATTTATATAGTGTAGGAAATTTAGTCCCCTGAAGTGCCCATTCTTCTGTTAGAAGATCCTGGCTATCATGGGAGAAGGGCTGAAGTATGAGATAGGAAACAACAATTCTCAGGGCAGAGATAGAATTATAAGGTTAGAATGGAAGAGATATTTCTGGTTCTCAAGGACAGGAAAAAAATACATTAAAAAGTCTGTTGATTTGAAAGAACGGGAGGGAAAGACCTAGAATTTAATTTCTGGGGTGTGTTCTCTGTCTCTCTCTCACACACATAATAAGCAGATCTTCTGCATATATATGACTTCCTTCTTGTCTGGAATAAAGCAACTTACTGTGGCAAGTCTATGAAGCTTCTCCTGTTACCAGATGCAAAGCTGAGCTTTTGGAGAATCAATGATTTTATTGCCATGCCTGGTATGAAGATGGACAAGGGCTGTTTAATTTAGCTACTATTATATTTTCTACTGTGCCTAATTCAGTTTTTCCCCCACCTTGTGTCCTCCAGGTGTATCAGACTTCAATGCCCTCTGGCTATATTTTATCTGTGCTGGTTGACAATTAATGTATGTTCAAGAAAGCAATCCATTCCAAACCATGGCAATGCCAAAATTATAAAACATATATTGTGATGTCATGATGCAAGCTGTTTTTTTTGTTACTTGAATTGCAATGTCACTCAAAACAAATAAGGTGTGGGGTTTCCATCATGGCTGCACATCACTTATCCCCTTCTTTTGATGTCTATGTATCCGAGACAAGAATAACTAGTGGGGCCCTGGAAACAGTCCAAGGATAAAATGCTGTCATTGACTCTGTATGGAAGTTGTCTATCCAATCCTAGTGATAGCCCTCAGATAACTACTGCCCTGCTTAGCAACTTTTGAACTTACAACAGCACTAAAAAAAAGTTTTACAACCAGTCTGAGCACTGCAACAATGGTTGCAGTATTTCCATGGTCATGTGATTGCAATTTAGGCATCTGGCAATCAACACACTATTACAATGGTTGCAGTGTCCTATGTCCATGTGATCACCATTTGCAAGCTTCACAGCTGGCTTCCAACAAGCAAAGTCAATGGTAAAGATGGCAGAAGGTCACAAGTTGTGGTCATGTGATGTTGCCCTTAATGACCACATGTAATTCACTTGAATGCTAGAAGCAGAACTGATGTAAGTTGGGTGTGCTTACACAATATTTCACTTAATGACTGTGTCACTTATTAATGGAGTTGCCAGTCCCAACTGTGGTGCTTAAATGAGGACTGCCTTTTTGTAAGCATAAATCTGGTCTGCAAAGTGGGATTTCATTTCTCACTTGCCTCTACCACAGAATATTTTTGCTTTCTGTAAAACAATCAAACTCAAAAGTTATGATATGCAAAATACATAGGAATTCAAGTAGATGACTGTTACTCCTATAGGCATAAGGTTCAGAATAAGGCAGAGAGGGGCAAATATGTTGTGTTGAACTATACGGTTTACAAACAAGAAAAACCAGAGGAGCAAAAGTTGTTAGTCCTAAAGAACAGAGAAGTTGCTCCACAGGTCAACATTTACCTTTATATGACTGATAAAAGGTCAAGATTTGTTGACCTATTGAGCAGAACGCCTATGTCATCCTTTTCAAATTTTAAATGGCATCTTTGAGTAAAGAATGGTGACAGATTAAACCAGTGAACTCACCAATTTGTTGGATTTTCTGACTGCTGATAGCAGAATGGGAAATTGTGTAGCCGAAGAGTCAAGGATGCAGCTCTCTGATAACTAAGGCTATTGCAAGAGTAATAGAAGCTGTTAAGAATTCCAAGGACTGCCTAGTATAAAATACAAGCCCACTTTATAATAAATTTGGGTTTAATCTTCGGCTTACTTGGTGGCCTGTTGTTATGGTCTTAAGCCTCCCTCTTCCTGGGGAGAAGTGTCCCTTGTTATGGTAATGGGTTAGATTGGCTTTGGGCTATTTACCTCTAACCTTGCTAAAACTCAGAGAGCCTCTACTGATTGCGTGACAGCCTTCACTCTCACAAAGAGTTGTAAAATCTGAGCAGAATTCATTGGAGGAAGGTCACCAGACTGTGGCTTTGTTTGTCACTTTGAAAATCCACTGCTGGTGAATATGCCTCACTGTATGGCTCCAGGCAATGTAAAACAATAAAAAATAGCATCCCATACAAAATTAACTGCAACAATCAACTATACCCTATATACCTTGATTGCTTAGTATTTTCTCAAAGAATACAAAGAGCCAATAATAAGTTATTTCATGGGAATAAAATAATGCAGCACTTAATCCACACCTAAATAACACTTTTGCTCAAGATGAAATTGTGGCTTTTGTCTCAAAATGCTTTAATTCAACACCAGCAATCTGTACACTGCTTTTTCATGATCAAGTGCCTTCCAGGTAGCTTCTATAATTCCTTAAGTAGAATTTTAGTTTAATGTATCTGCAGGGTGGTTTCTCTTTCTCAAAGAAGACACGTGGCTCTTGATGACTGAATGCTCATCCCCTTCTATCCAATGCAGCTATTCTTGGAAGGAAGTCTGTTAGATAAAATCAAGAGAGTGTACGCAGAGAGATGTTTGCAACCAGTCAAGGATTAAAAACCTTGCAGGGGGAGTGGGTGGGAATCAGGATCTCTGCAGATGTAACTGGAGAGGCAGCCCAAGAAAGACAATCAGAACAGACCTAGTGAAACCAAGGCAGATAATTTCTGGAGATGAAACATGTATTTCTCTTGTCGAGCCCATATTTAATTATTTATTGACCGAGTCAACAAATGCTGATTCATTGCGCACTTCTGACAGCCTCAGCACTGTGGGAAAGAAAAGCCAACTCCCTAATTTCAAAAGAAAAAGAAAAAAAACACAATCCACATCCCTTCTTCTTCCAGTCATGGTCACTCTGAGAGAACTCAGATTACGCTGCAAAGAAGTATTGTGTTAATCGGAGATGTGAAATTTTGTAAACTTAGTGTGACACAGATTTCTAACTGTAACAAAATAGATACTCTTGCTGCATTGCCAATAGGTTGACTGGTTTGCAATTATTTACCATTTCCAAAGCCCATTGTTCCTGAGAAATAAGCATCTTATCCCTTTCTTCTGTTGCAGAAGTTAAACAGAATAGATCAAATAACTTATCTCTGTGGCAGATGTCAAACTAGAAAATATGAATACTGTTGCCTTGCAGTGAATATTGAATAGGTGTTGGCATTGAACAACTGAGCACATCCACGATGTTCCATTTGTCAGAGTCTGGGGAAACTGCTTTCTACTGATTTGCTACCCAATTTTTCACAGAGTCTGGGGAAACTGCTTTCTACTGATTTGCTACCCAATTTTTCCCTGGCAGCAAAACAGTAAAGTGTTCAGAATGTACTAGCTGCCTTTTCATATGCCAGATTAGGTAAAAATGGGGTAGAAACTCCACCACTATTTTAGCAAGTGTGTGAAAGAGGCCTTTGTGTTAAGCCACACTATGATTTATACGCGCATAGAATGTGATATAAACACATATGTCAGGGTTCCAAGTAACACCCCCAACTAAAGAAGACTCTGAGGCTAACAATTCTTCAAAGATCCATTTTATTAGAGATGCATTATTGGCACATCTGGGAAAACCCAAATCTGAAAGTTCCTGGGTTTACCCCACCCAAAAGAAAGTCAAAGACCCATTCCCTGCACCCATATGTCCGTCACATGATCCAATCAATCCACTGTCCAAACCGGAGACAGCCCCCTGTCACTCCTATCCAGGTGCAGGCTGAATGTCCTTGACTCTCAAGAGAAATAATGTTGTTATGGCTATATATCTTCACCAACTCCTTGCAAATCCTGCCCTCCCGTTTTCCCAGGCACTAAATGTGGCAGTCCTGAAGCTCCAAAGAAAAGATGGCCTCCAGGGCTCACAACATCAATCCTATAGTATTAGCCCCCATTTTTTAGAAATTCAACCTGGAGCTTTAAGGTTAAGCATCTTATGTGAACACAGCCTCTATATTTTTAAGATTAGTTATTGATTAAAAGACAAAGAGTGGATGTTGTGCTAAACTGAAATTTTTAAGTACGGTTTGTTGAATGAGCTGTAGTGGTCATACATACTAATAAAACATAATGGCAGGGCTCACACATCCTGCTGAGTCAAAAAACAAACTACAGGTAGTCCTCAACTTACAACCACAATTGAGCCCAAAATTTATGTTGCTAAGTGAGGAATTTGTTAAGTGAGTTTTGCCCCATTTTATGAGGATTGGAAAAGAGGACTGAAAAAGAGCTGATGTAGTTCCCATATTCAAAAAAGGAAAAACTTAAATATGAGCCAGCAGTGTGCTGCAGCTGCCAAAAAAGCCAACACAGTTGTAGGCTGCATATACAGAGAGATAGAATCAAGATAACGTGAAGTGTTAATACCGCTTTATAATGACTTGGTAAGGCCACACTTGGAATACTGCATTCAAATTTGGTCCTCACGATGTAAAAAAGATATTGAGATTCTAGAAAGAGTGCAGAGAAGAGCAAAAAGATGATTAGGGGACTTGAGGATAAAACATATAAAGAACAGTTGCTGCAACTGGATATGTCTAGTCTTATGAAAAGGACTGGGGGTAACATGATAGCAGTGTTCTGGTATCTCAGGAAGGAGGAGTCAAACTATTATTCTCCAAAGCACTTGAGGGTAGAACAAGAAGCAATGAGTGGAAACTAATCAAGGAGAGAAGCAACTTTCCTGACAGAACAATTACCGTATTTTTCGGAGTATAAGATACTCCCCCCACAAAAGAGGGTGGAAATATTAGTGCATCTTATATACTGAATACAGCCATTTTTGGCCTCCTGAAACCCCGCCCTGCGTGTCCCATTTTTGCCAAAAACAGGCCCGTTTTTTTTTTTTTGTTGAAAAAACGGGATGTGCAGAGGATTTGGGAGGTCTACAGAATGCTCCTGGGGGCCGGGGCGGGCAAAAACTATTTTTTTTCTTTTCCTCTTTGAAATCTTGGTGCATCTTATACTCTGGTGTGTCTTATAGTCCAACAAATATGGTAATTAGTGGAACAACTTGCCTCCAGAAGTTGTAAATGCTGCAACACTGGAAGTTTTTAAGAAGAGATTAAACATTTGTCTGAAGTGGTGTAGGGTTTCCTGCCTAAGCAGGGGGTTGGGCTAGAAGACCTCCAAGGTCCCTTCCAACTGTTATTCTATTCTTTTATTCTTTTCTATTCTTTTCTTGCCATGTTTGTAAAATGAATCACTGCAGTTGTTAAATTAGTAACCCGGCTGTGAAGTGAATCTGGTTTCCTCATTGACTTTGTTTGTCAGAAGTTTGCAAAAGGTGATTACATGACCCAGGGACACTGCATCCGTCATAAATGTGAATCAGTGGTCAAGCATCCAAATGTAAATCACGTGATCATGAGGATGCCGCATCGCTCGTAAGTCTGAAAAATGGTCATAAGTCACTTTTTTCAGCGCCGTTGTCACTTTGAACGGTCACTAAGCAAATTGTTTATAAGTTGAGGACTACCTGTGCAGCAGTATACCAAATTACATCTTAATATAAAATTAGCCTCTGAATACATCAATAATATAAAAGTATGCTTTGTCAAGGCCATGATATTCCCAATTGCAATATATGGCTGTAAAGCAGAAGCATCAGAAAACATGAGTGAAGAAAAATTTGATGCCCTTGATTTATTGTGCTGGAAACAATGATTGAGAACACCTAGAATTGAGGGAAGAACAAGCATTTAGTTAATGGGTGAAATAAAATAAGACTGATTACTGGAGGGACCTATTTGAACTAAAGTGTTGGAGAAGGATAAGGTTAGAGTGCAGCAAGATGCTGTGTTGTTGTGTGGGAGATTATTATTCAGGCACCATAAGTTTTTATTGGGATTGTTGCATGGGAAGGTTGCTGTTTTTGTAGTCTTGTGAACTGCCCTGGGTTGTGATTACAATATGGGTGGCTATATATGCCAAATAAATAAATCTTAGATACTTTAGATAGATGATCCTTGGAAGACACTCAGGAGGAAAAGGCTGACAGAAGAAAAGATGGCTAGATACCATGATAGATGAGACAAGCACAATCCTACAAGACCTCAGAAAAGTTAGTGAGAAAGTCTTTGTGTCACAAAGAATCAGAAGCAACTGAACAACTGAGCTGCAACAATTCACATGTTGGTTGAAGCATAACCAGCAGGACATGATTCTCTCAGTCCTCACGACAAAAAGCACCGGTAAGTAAGTGATGTTCTACAGCAGGGCTGTCAAACTCATGGCCTGTGGGCCGGATGCATCACGCGCTGGCCATGCCTACGCCCGGTTTAGCGAAGGGGGAAAAAAGTCGCAATATGTCACATGACACCACGAGTTTGACACCCGTGTTCTGCAACAAATTCACGGTAAATCTAACTTTTCTCAGGACAGTTTTGCAGCCCAATCACAGAAAGTAATTTATGTGAGCATAAGCTCATCAACTGAATTCAGGGAATCCAAACTTTTCAGGATAGGCTATGATTTCCCTATGCAAGCATTTGGATAGACAGAGAAACATTTGTACATCTATAACATAGATGCGAAAAGCAATCACTGAGATCAACTACCTATTGTTTTATAAACCAGTGGAAAATTTACATATTTTTAAAAAACTAGATTATTGAATGGAAAAAAACCTTTATTTTTTGTGATACCAAACATCTGTCAAAATTTTCCCAAGTATAGTACTAGAAATCCAAACATTTCTAATTATAAGTCACTAGGTCCTAAAATACAATGGTAGACTGGATCTGTACTACATTTACATGGTAAAAAAGTAACAGAATATAAGATAAAATGGATTTAGGTATCTATCTAAAAAACCAGAAAACCCTAAAGTAGAAATCCATGGTTTTTAAAATGTAACTATGCTAAGAAGTGAGGACAGCAGGAATTAAGTCTTCATTGAGGCAATACTCTATATTTATTAGTCTAATTAAATATTTGAAAATACTTGTACACTTTTAAGAGTTCCAAAAACTCTTCTGGATTTAAACTCATTCTGCATGAATAGCTCTCTCAAGTTTTTTCAATCATCAATTAACTTTGTAAAATATTGCCTTGATATTGATTTTAGAACATTCACGTTGCATATTTTAGATTTTACAGTTAGATTTTACATGTTGCATATTTTAGATTTTACAGTTATGGTCAATATTTCAAAACAATTTCAGATTCTGTATTTTACCATCTTTACTTCAAGTGCAGATAAGATTTTACTGCTGAAGCAGAAAGAAATCTGCACAACTGAGTGCTTTATTGTGTAATCATCAAACTTCACCCCAAAGAAGTTAAGCAACTTTTCTCTCTTTTTTTTCTCTTACAACAAAAGTCATGAAATAGCACTATAATATTTTGTGGCTCCTTTTGATACAGAGTATCTTTAGTCATTAGCTTTTGTTATACTCTTTGTTGGTAAGAGTTGCCACCTAGAGGAGAAAAATAGCAATGAAGACGTAAACGGAATCATTAACATGACATCAACTACTACTGTATGTGGGGGAAATAAATCTGGTTATATGTAGCAAATTTAATAAGGCAATATATATTATTGTGGTAAAATCTGGAAATCTTTTATGGATTTTTCATTAAAAGAAAAAAATGATTTATGGATTTAATGATTGAAACACACCATTACTCTTTAATTACATTTATGCCCAGAATGATTTCTTTAAAATTATTTGTTAGGTTTATGTACCACTTGTTTTGCCCAGAATAAAAAAAAATATATACTGATGAAAAAAGCAAGCATTTGAATTTATTTCAGGAAAGGAACGCCCCTTTTTTGGCTTCCCTGTGGCACATAGCACTAGCTTGCTGGTTTTCTTGTTTCATGCCTCCTTTGGAAAAGCTGGTCACAGATAGATTTTCAGCTAATGATTTCCTCTGAGCTATTTTCACTTCATGGGAAAATTAAATGAGTACAGATAAGCTTTGTTTTAAAATGAAATGTTCCTCTTTTTATTCAATGAATACAATTATGGCAGCAACTAAAAAAAAATTAGAAAAATTATCTACAACAGAACAAAAGAGATAGAAAAAAATGCTTGTATTATTAATCCTCCTCTTTTGATATAATTATCCCATCAGCTTCCAGGCACTAGCACAAAACTTCAACTGAATCATTTGAGTGGCCTTGGGAGATGATGTCCAACTGGGTATCATCAGCCAACTGATACACTACAAGCAAAAGCAACAAATGTCCTCTCTCAATAATTTCATGTGAACGTTAAAAAGTAGAAGGAACAATTTATTTAGGAAAGACTATTAACACTGGAGCAGTATCCCCAATCCTCAACTCCAGCACACAATCCAGAAGGATGCCATGGTCAGTGATATCAAAGGATATGAGGACTAAGCACACATCCATCTAGGTTCTGGCAAAGGTTATCAGGCAACATGAACTACACAATTTCCATCCTATGTCCAGGCCTGATCCCAACTGAAAAGGGTCCAAGTAATACTCTTTGTTTTGGATGCTCTGAAGTTGCGTCCCAGGAACCTTCTCTTTTTAGGGAATGTTGGAGACTGGTTGTCTAATATAATTGGATCAAGAAAGAGGGCACAACCTCCTTCAAGCCTGCAGGAAATAGTTCTCTGACTACTTACTGGATCAAGCAGTCTATACCATTCTCCAATCTTCCCCACAGACCTCGTAGAGTCAAAACTTTGGCAAATCTGCATGACTTTACCAGCAGAATATGTGTAAAACCATCACAGATACTAGATTATAGATCTAGTTGTGTCTCCCTACTTTGAAGAGTTTGCCACCCTAAAGGAGGCTATTGACTGGCAACCCATATAATAAAGGAGGAAAAGTAGAGACACTTCACCTCCCTTACTATCATTACTCCCTTAATGCTCAAACCTGAGTTTGTACCCATGCTCTTCATTTCTTCTCTTCATCCGCTGGGGCTCCAGGTATTGCTTCCACCGCTTCATCTCCCAAAGACTGTCAGTAAACCAAGAAGCCAGCTCTGATCAGCAAACAAAGGCATCTAGGGAGCAACTGTCCTAAGAACCAGGGGCTATGTAGGCAACTGATGGAACTGCCCACTAGATTGCTGGGAAATTTCACAAGTGCCTGCTGAAATCTATTACACTTATAAGGTGTCCATAAATTGTCTGGGATGGGCTATGCTAATAACCTATGAAGGTGATGGGTGGCAGCTCATCTTCCTTAGACCAGGAATTCACTCAGCACTATCTTCTTTAGGGTCCACATGTTAACAAGTTGTCAGTATGTACAGTTTACCTTAATATCCTCACACAAATTCCATTTAAACACTCACAAGCCAGATGTTAAAAAAGCGAAGTCCAAAATCCTGTTAAGGCATAGCCATAGATCACAGCCTATATATATATATATATATATATATATATATATATATATATATATATATATATATATATATATATATATATCATACAGGTAGATTCATGCAGCACACTAAATAGACCACAGATGGAACATGGTCTGATGTACCCCAGCTGGTGTGCATTCGAGTGTGTGTGTATCTCACACACACACACAAATCTTCAGATCAATTTCACATCACACCGGGGCGCTGAAAGAACAAAGCCAAGTAATACTGGCCTTTTTTCTTTTGCATTTCTACAATCTGGCAAAATTTGTTCTCCTCCCCTGCTCCACACACACACACACGCACGCACGCGCGCCTCTTCACTCTATGGTTAGAAGACCTTCCTGGGCTAGAAGAGGAAAAAGGATCCTCTGTTGTCCTGTCCATCCTCTCCACGCCGGGAGGACGCAACGTCTCGCTGACCCCTCGCTCTGCGTCTACAATGACGCTTTTCCCCGACCGAGCAAGGGACGGCTCCACGGGGCCTCTCCGTTCTCACGCGAACATCTCTATGGTTAAGAGCCCCACAGGAAACAGGAAGCGCCGCGAGCCTTTCAAGGAGGCGAATCGGTTGAGCCGTTGAGGCCCGGCGGGTGTCATCGGGAAGAACGCTAGGCTGAGGGACAGAGTGCGGTCTCCATACCGAAGCCACTGCAGTAGCAACCGCCGCCGCCATGGCTACCATTCTGGACGAGTACGTGGCCTCGCTTTCCCACTCCACCTCCTCGCAGCAGAGTCGTGTGAATCTGGGCATCCCGCACACGGGTAGGAGAGGAAAAAGGGCTCTGGCCGTGTTTATATCGCCCTTTTTGTTTTTTCGCTGGTGGGCTTACGGGCTTCTCCGCGAAATGGGTTCTGTATTACCTTGGTGTGCAGCCGCGGTTGTCTCAGCCGAATTGTGTACCATGCCGGGCCTTTCCTGACACACCCACTCTCAGCGTTTCAGAAAGGAACGCATTTCACTAAAGGGGTTCGTTTGACGTGCTTTTAAAGTAAATTTTGGGTTCTTCCCCTATTAATTTGTGTATTATTATTTTTTTTAAAAACGGATCACGAAGCTTCGGGCGGCATTTTTACACTTATTTCTCTCGGAATTAGCTCTGTTGAGCTGCTGCTGCTGCTGAGCGTCAGGAGGTGCTTCGAATTGCTCTGCAGTCTTAGAAATTACGCAAAACTTGATGAAAGGTTTTACAAGATGCTGGCGTAAATCAGCTGGTCCTGATTAAAAAGGTGACTGCAGGCAGGCTTAATTGCATCCCCAAATAAGTATCCGGTCACGTACAAATTAAAAATCTGGAAGATACTATCTAATGTTTAAGTCTGGACCAGGAGTCAGCAACCTTAAACACTTAAGAGCCATTTGGACCCATTTTCCACAGAAAAGAAAACACCGGGAGCCACAAAACTCTTCCCGTGCCTGACTGTTTCCTGAGCGGCCACAAAACTAGTATATATAGTTGAATTAAAGATTCTGTTTTCTTCTGAAACTTTTCTTTTCTTGGACTTATCCATGGTTGGCCTACCAGAGGTGGAAAAGCTCAGTAAATTGCGTGCTGGCGGGTGTCGCACATTGGCAGTTGTGACACATATTTTGAGCGACAGGGAGCCACAGCAGAGGGATGAAAGAGCCACATGTGGCTCCAGACCCCTGGTCTAGACCATTATACTATGGTTACCCTACTTAGGATCTAAAGACTCATTAATGTATCCAACACTGGTGGTTTCCTGATACAGGGAAAGTCAATTTAATAAACATAAAACACAGTATTTAACCACTAAGTATTAACCAGGAATTTAAGTAGAAATGACTTATTTCTTTTATTTTTATTTATTTTTAAATTTTGTTTGCTGCTCATCTCTCTGCAAGGCTTATGCATTTATTTTCACAAAAACAACCAACTTATTAAAGCCCTTAAGTAAAAAAATATATTTACTTTCAATAGGTAGCATTAGTGAAGAATTAACCCAAATGATACCCAAACAAAAAAGGCTGCAGTATAATAACTTGAACATTTCATGTATGTTCAGTATCTTAGTTGCATGGACTTAATGGTGTTGCATATTCCAAATCACTAGCCAGTGAAAAACAGTGCCAAGTTAATGCAGCAATGTGACACAGGAAGGAAAAAGTTAATAAAACCACAAGTAGGGTTGCTCAATAACTGTTTTGTTAATATGATTCATCTTGGTAGAAAAGATTATTTTTCTTTGGGATGTATTTGTTAAATTATTGTTCCCATAGTTTAGAATAAACTAAGAATTGTAATTAATTTCTACAATCTTTTAAAAAAATGTCATGGCTAAGCAATAATAAAGAAAAAAAATGCCCACAGTTTGGATTGTGAACCTTTGCATATTTTTAGCTGCCTGCTATCTGCTGGCTTCTTTAGGTGTGCACAGTATATACATTATATTTCTTGAGTGCTTGCTTTCAGTTGGACTGCCTTTGTTGCATCCATTCCATTTACTCTTTACTTTTGAAGAAGCTTGCCTCTGAAAAGCAATGAAGGGTAAAGATTATGCTGCATTGCATATTGCTTTTTTAATTAAAAACGAGAAAGAGAGAGAAACTTCAGAGAGGAAAAATATGCACATTTTGTTTGCATTGCTGTACAAAACTATTTTTTCAATTAACTTATTTTTACATATTTAGTATATTAACATCATTACTTTGTTAACACTTTGGCATGAGCAGCATTTGTTATAATCTGTATTCTTGATTGGGTTTTTTTTTCTTGTTAACGTAGGATATATATAAACTCTCTCTATAGTTTAAAATCAAATCAGAAGTATACTTTTTGGTCAGAAAATGAAGTGCCAGACTGTCCCCTTAATACAGAGCTTCTTTCTGGTTGTGAATGGATAAATGATTGTGTATGTTATTTTAATGTCCCTTAGCCTAGTGTTACTTTCTCCTGAGCAAACCGTTTAAGCAGTGTGGGGGCAATAGGATCTCAGCTTTGATCTTTAAATGTCCCAGACAAGATTGGTCCAACTCGGACTTCCGCTGTTGCCGTCAGCTGTTGCGGACGGTCCTTTGAAGACCGCCAGCCCGATCGCCCGTAAAAGAGCCGTTTCGGCAATTGAAACGGCTCGTAAAACTCCGAGACGCAAAGGGCTTGTGAGGAGAGCCGGCGGCTGCAGGTAGAGTCCCCTGTGAGACCCCCAGAAAGCTTTTCTTGCTTCTGGGGAGTTAACAGGGTGGGACTCCCTATCCACCCCGCTGAAGCTCCGGACGACTGGGAAACTCTGCTTCAAAGCAGAACAAGACAGCGCGGCAGCATTACTAATAACAACGAAAAATAAGGAAGATCTCAAACTTCTCATTAAACAGCAAGTATTGGAAGCTTTTTGAACTATTTTAAAGAGTTTTTAAAGTGAAAGTAATTTGGCTTTGAGAAAAGGGGAGGAAAAAAATATGGCGCTTGCTTTTAGTGGAGAGAGCTGAAAGCGAAAGTAATTTGATTACTGTATCCGGCTACATTTTAAAGTAACAAATCCGGCTGGAAGAGGCAGAAGTATCCAAAAAACAAAATAATATAAAATAAAAATACCAATTGACTTTTATAGACCTGATTGAATCTGGAGAACTTTTTGGGAAAAGTTGCTAGAGTTTGTGGAAAAGGAAGATCCTTAAGAGGTAAAATGGCAACAAAGCAACCAGGGGGGGGGCTCCCCCACACATAAACAGAAGCAGCCTCAAACAGCGCAGTTGCAATCTCAGACAAAGGAAGAAAGCCAATATGATATTATTATTAAAGAAATTCAAAGATCAGAGAAGGAGGTTAAAGGAATGTTTCAAGAGAAATATGATTCACTTAAACAAGATATTCAAACAGTGGTTAAAGGTCTGTCTGAGGTAGTGCTGCAGATTGATAAAAAAGTGGAGAATCTTGCCTCAGAGATGGAGACCAAATTCAGAGCTTCTGACTCAAAAATTATAGAAATTGAAGAAGTAACACAAAAAATGCAAAATGAGATTACTATGATGCAATTTCGATCAATGGAATATGCTATCAGATTGAGAGGTGTAAAAGAGAACACCAGGGAAGATCTTAGGAAAATTTGTGCAGAGGCTTTGGCAGTTATGTTGAAAGTGGAACCAGATCTGGTTTTGTGCAAGATGGACAAGGTCTACAGAGTTAATTCTCGTGTGGCGGTACAAAGACAACTGCCTAGAGATGTGGTTATATACTTTACAGATAGAAGAATGAGAAATGAAATCTTGCAAAATTCTTTTGTTACAACAGTCCAAGTTGATGGAAGTGAGATTGGAGTTTTTAAAGAACTACCGCCTAAAATGTTAAGAGATAGAAAGGATTTTGGATTTTTGGTGACAGAATTGAAAAGACAGAACATACAATTTAGGTGGGATGCCCCAATAGGTATAATACTCAGGCTGCGAGGAGTGAGATACCGCCTTAACACTATTGAAAAAGCAGAAGAATTTTATTACAACGTTTTGAAAGCGGGTTCTCCTCCTCCACGCACATCTTCACCAATAGATAAAGAAGCTCAATTACAAGCCGAGATTGATCAAGAAACAGAAGCACAAATAAGCCAGTCGCAAAGGGAGGCAAGAGAACTAATGGGAGCAGTAGGTGGTGTTGTGGTTGACCCTTTTGCACCATTCGAAGCTTCTCCTTTGGAAGAAATGTCTAAAACCATCACAGAGGAGGCGATGGCTTTGGAAGTAACAACATCTAAAGTGGAAGAGCAACGCATAACCAGAGCAATGTCTAAACAAATGAAGCAACAGCAGCAAGAATATATTAAGCCACAGCGTGAGAAAAGAACCAAAGATAAGCAGCAAGCTGAAGTCATGGGAGGAGCTAAACCGAAGATTGCTACCGTAGGAGAGAATCTTCAACAATTGCTCTCAAAACTTCAGACAGGGTCAAATGGCACTTAAATTTTTGTCTTGGAATGTAAACGGATTGAATTCTCCGCAAAAAAGAAGGAAGATATTTCACTATTTGAGACAATCTCATAATGATGTTATCTGTTTACAGGAGACTCATGTAAAATTGCAAGATCAGAAATACTTGATAAATTCAAAATTGGGAACGCAATTTGCTGCTTCAAATCAGGAAAAGAAGAATGGAGTGGTGATATATATAAATAAGAAATTTGTAGCAAAAATTATAGAAGCAGATAAAGATGGAAGATATATTGCAGTTGAAGTTATTACAGATGTTGGACCAATCTTGTTGGTCGGAATATATGCCCCAAATCAACAGCAGGAAAATTTTTACAAGCTACTTCATTTAAAAATTCTGGATTGGGACTACTCAAACATTATAATAATGGGCGACTGGAATGGAGTAATCCAACCTAGATTGGATAAAAAAACCACGGCCAAAATAGGGAATAAACTACCACAAGCTTTTTTTGAACTGAAAGAGGATTTGGAATTGAAAGATATTTGGAGAATTCGAAACCCAAATGAACTGGACTTTACTTTTTACTCAGACAGGCACAAATCCTTTTCCAGAATAGACTTTTTTCTCTTAACTTCTAATCTACTCTCTAAAGTAAAGAAAATAAAGATATTTCCTAGGACTTTGACTGACCACAGTCCGGTCTGGATGGAAATCGAGATGGGTAAAAGAGAAAGAAGATCCTGGAGAGTAAATGAGAATCTATTTAGATATGAAAAGAATATAATTGAACTCAAAAAGCATTTAAAGGAGTTTTTTAAATTTAACCTGAACAAAGGCACCCCTATTGAAACAGTTTGGGATGCAGCTAAAGCATATATGCGGGGAGTACTAATTCAAATGAATTCTAAACACAGGCAAAGTCAGCAGAAGAAAAGACTACAATTGGAATCTGAGATAAAAAAGAAAGAACAACAATTGATACAAAAACCAACAGACGGAAAATTGCAAATGGCTATAAAACTTCTGAAGGATCAATTTCAAATGCTTATAGCAGACCAAACGGCAACTAACTTACAATTTGCAAAGCATAATACTTTTTCCAATGCTAACAAACCGGGCAGGTGGTTGGCGTATACTTTGAGGAAGCAAGCATCGACACGAATTATTGATAGTACTGAATATGCTGATAAAGAAGTTTATCAACAAGATCTAATTAAAAAAGCCTTTTTGGAATATTATACTAAGTTATATGCTAAAGATGACATACAGAATATTACTATAGATGAATATTTGGAAAACAAGAGAGTTTCAAAAATTTCAATGAGCCAAAAGAAAAGTTTGGAACAATTGATAACAGTGGAGGAGATCAGTTTTGCTATAAAACAATTAAAAACAGCTAAAGCTCCAGGGACGGATGGCTTAACTGCAATTTATTATAAAACTTTACAAGAAGAAATGATTGAGCATCTTAAAGATTTATTTCGTAATATACAACTAGGAGGTAAGATACCTTCCTCATGGAAAACAGCTTTTGTTTCATTGATTCCGAAAGAAGAATCAGGTCCTAAGAAACCAGAAAATTATAGACCAATATCTTTATTAAACACAGACTATAAAATCTTTGCAAAAGTACTAGCCAACAGATTGATGCCAGTTATTCAAAAGATAATTCATCATGACCAAGCAGGATTTATTGAAGGCAGATATATGAAGGAGAATGTTAGGCAAGTTATAGACTTAATGGACTATCTAGATAAGAATAAACAGATCTCTGCAGTGCTGGTCTTTTTGGATGCGGAAAAAGCCTTTGATCGAGTGAATTGGAACTTTATAATTAAGACTTTGGAAAAAATGGATTTGGGGGAGCGGTTTATACAAGCGATTGGTGCAATCTATCAAGAGCAACATGCACAACTTATTATCAATGGATGCTTAACATCGAATTTTAACATACAAAAAGGCACCAGACAAGGTTGTCCATTATCCCCGCTATTATTTATTTTAACTTTAGAAGTCTTACTCAATGCAATACGGGACTCGAATTCCTTGACTGGAATAGTTATAAAGCAAAAGGACTATAGAACTAAGGCATTTGCAGATGACCTGGTTGTTACCCTATCACAACCTATGAACTCAATAATCCAGATGAAAAATATTATAGAAGAGTATGGCATGGTATCTGGTTTCAGGTTGAATCAGAAGAAAACTAAAATGATTGTCAAAAATCTGACAGAGAGCAAAAAAAAGGAACTGGAAAGAATGGCAGGCTTCGAGACTGTTTCAAAGGTCAAATATTTAGGAGTACAAATCACAGACTCCAATGCTAAACTGTTTCAAAATAACTATGAGGTTCTGTGGCAAAAGATACAAAAAGATATGCAAAACTGGAAGAAACTGCAGTTATCACTGCTTGGAAGAATATCAGCAGTAAAGATGAATGTTTTACCTAGATTGATCTTTCTATTTCAAATGATACCGGTGCTTAAATCAGACAAACCATTGCTAGAATGGCAAAAAGGACTGAACAAATTTATTTGGAATGATAAAAAGCCAAGAGTTAAATTGAAAATAATGCAAGATATTCGTGAGAGAGGTGGTCTTAAACTCCCAAACCTTCGACTATATTATGAAGCAACTGCATTGATACAATTAAGTGATTGGTTTGGGAAAACTAAGACTGACTTGTTGAATATAGAAAGCCATGACCTGGTTTGGGGTTGGCATGCATACTTATTTTATGATACCAAAGTGGATAAAGTGTTTAACAGTCATTTACTTAGAAATGCCTTGCTGAGAGTCTGGAGAAGACACCGAACTAATTGGGATTATAAGATTCCGTTTTGGCTGGATCTCGCTGATACCATGTGGAATACAAATATTAAGTCACTCGGGGGGTTTTTATATAAAGAGTTACTTTACTTTGAAGAGGGCAGGTGGCGATTGAAGACTTTGGATATGCTGTTGGAAGAAGGGAAATCATTGACTTGGTTGCAGTACAATCAATTACAGATGAGATGGAAAGAAGATCAACAAACTGGTTTAATGGAATATGAAGTAGAATTGGTTGAACAGATGAAGCGGACAGGTCCAATGCATATTAAGAGAGTTTATAATGTTTTGTTAGAAAGAGACTCAGAAAATGAGCTAGTTAAAGATTGTATGATTAAATGGGCACAAAATTTCTCTCAACCAGTTATGTTGGAAACATGGGAAAAAATATGGGTTCAGAACGTTAAATTTACACAGTCACAAAATTTACGAGAAAATTTTTATAAAATGTTTTATAGATGGCATTTAGATCCCAAGAAATTGTCGTGCATGTACCCTAATGTGCAGCCAAAATGTTGGAGATGTGATTGTTTAGATGCTACATATTATCACATCTGGTGGACTTGCAGGAAAGTGAGGGCTTTTTGGATAAAAATCTGGTGGGTTATGCAAAATGTTTTAAAGAAAAAAATACAATTTTCTCCGCAATTTTTCTTATTGGGTATAGTTAAAGATTTTACATTGGGTGAAACTAAATTGATTTTGTATATGGTGACAGCAGCTAGGTTGTTGATTGCCCAACATTGGAAGAGTGATGTTTTACCGACGGTTGATGAATGGACCCAGAAGATGGCTGGATTTGCAGAAATGGCAAAGGTCTCAGCTTTTTTAAAGGATCAGACGCATGAGAAGTATATACAGGAATGGAAATTATGGATTGAGTATGTACAGAATAAGTATCAGACTAGAAAATATTATATCGCTTTTAGCTGAGATGACTATGTTAATATGTTAGTAAATATAGGAAAAAAGATATGGAAGTTTGAATAACATATATATTGTTTGGGAATATTAATATTGCATATAATGGAAGTCAAGGGGGGGAGGGAAGAGGGAGGAGGGGGAGGGTTAGGGTGGGGATGGGAAGGATTTATATATTCTTTTTATATGTATTCTACATTTGTGGTTAGGGAGGGGGGGGGAAAAAGGGGGAAAAATTTGTATTGTTAAAACTTTTTCAATAAAAAAAAAAAGATTGGTCCAACTCCTTCCTGTCCTCTCTTCTATTTCCCACTCTCAGATGAGTTTCTCATCCTTTTCCTTCCTCAGCTTAGAACAGTATATGTTTGCTTATTTTTTTAAGAAAAATTATATCCTTGCTCTTTACCATTTTCTCATAGTGGTCTGCAGTGCAACATGTGAAGAATAACAGCTGGCACTAAAATGTAGTTGAAAACACTCAAAGAGATCCTAAGGCAGATGTACAAGGCCAATGAATTCCATAGTCTGGCTCCTGTTTTGAAAAGGTTCATTCTGTTTCTCGGTCCTAATCAGGTCATTTCAGTAGTAGAGGCTTCCCTTGCTACCTGTAGTGGAATAATAATCCTTCTGAAGTTATTAGGTAGTTTTAAAAGAGAGTAAATAGAGGTAGAGAATTTACAACCATTCATTTAGCGACCATTTGAAGATATAACGGTACTGAAAACTTAGGATCATTTTTCACATGGTAAAATCATTGCAGCATCTCCATGGTCACATGATCAAAATTTGGATGCCTGGCAACTGCATATATTTATGATGGTTGCAGTGTCCCAAGGTCATGTGGATTACCTTTTGCAAAGCAAAGTCAACAGAGAAGCCAGATTCACTTTAAAACCATCTTACTAACTTAACTGCACTGATTCACTTAAGAAATGTGGCAAGAAAGGTCACATAATGGGACAAAACTCACTTAGCAACAGTCTTGTTTAGAAATGGAAATTTTGGGCTCAATTGTCATAAATTGAGGACTACCCATATGATAGTTGAAAAAAAGAAGAAATGGAGCCAACAACCTAAGGCTTATGATACTTTACAGCTACACAGTTTCTTCCAATTCTTTAGTGTTTGTTTCACCGCTTTAAACAAACAAATATAATTAATGGGAAGTTGAAACTTCTATTTAAGGCAGTGTGCCCTTCTTCACATTAAAGAGTTGTTATTGAGGGCAGCCACTAGGTGGCTATATGATATGCCAGCAGGACCATTCTTAGGGAACTTCTCAAAAAAGAAGTGGCAGGAGACCAATTGCTTGGAAAAATGAAACAGTTTGCAAATGCTGAAACAGGGATTTCTTTCTGGTAAAATGAAAAACAAATTTATAGTACACAACTTTAATTGTTAAAAAAAAAAGAAGACTGCTGTGGTTTTTCTTGTTCTTCTGAATAAATATTACCAGTAAAATTTTCCCAGGCTCACAATTCTGCATAAAAGTTCCTTTCCGGTCCCAGTGAAACTGCTGTTATTTTACCCACAAGTGGTTGTCTCTTGATTATTATTTACCCTGTGGTACATTGGGCATATCCTTTTAGTAGATAGTATTGAAAGGGTTTCCTTGTACTTTGTATATTTCTAAGAAATCTAAGCCTAGAAAAGTGGGCATATGTAAAGCCATATGTGGTCTCAAAGCTCTGATGCTATCTATTTGTACTTGACCACACATTCTGTTTCGTTTCATAAGGATTATGTTATGTTCCAGTTTGCTTGAACACAGTGAGTTTCTCTCTGATCTTGAGAAGAGAGATTCTTGCTTTCGCAAAATTTTGGAAAAGGCTAGACTCAAACCTACTTAAATTTCTCTAACTTTATAATACAGGTAACCCTAGACCTACAACACTTCATTTAATGACCATTCAAAGTTACAATGGCACTGAAAAAAAAATGACTTATGGCCATTTTTCACCCTTAGGACCATTGCAGCAACCCCATGGTCACATGATCAAAATTCAGATTAGTTTAGGACAGTTGAAGTGTCTTGGGGTCATGTGATCACCTTTTGTGGCCTTCTAACAAGCAAAGTCAATAAGGAAGCCAGATTCACTTAACAAATATGGCAGTAAAGATGATAAAATGGCACAAAATTCACTTAACAAATGTCCTACTTAGCAACAGAAATGTTGAGCTCAATTGTGGTCATAAGTCAAGGGCTACCTGTATATGTTCCTTCTGTTTAATAAAATCTCCTCAGTGGTACCCTTTACTAGGAAAGTGCAATGTCAGCTTATGGGTTGTGTGCCATGTCATGTCAAAAGTCATTGTAAAAGTTTTAAGTGGGGCCAGGATCAACTTTTGGAGCTATCTGGGGTTGTTACAAGGTGGATGCCTTAACATTATATCTTAAGATTTAAGACATCTATTTTTTCCTCACTCTGTTCCATATTATGCCAGAATTAAGGAAAAATTTGGATCAAAATCAATCAGATAATAAAAGTAATAGGAACTAACTAGCATAAAGAGCCTTGGTGGCGCAGCAGACTAAAGTGCTGTTAACTAGCACCAGCTGCCTGCAATTACTGCAAGTTCGAATCTCACCAGGCTCAAGGTTGACTCAGCTTTCCATCCTTTTGAGGTAGGTAAAATGAGGACCCAGATTGTGGGGGCAATAAGCTGACTTTGTATAAAAAAGAACACCGCGCCGGGGGGGAGGGGGGCAAAAGCCCTACTAAGCAGGTATATACAAAAGTATGAAGGCTATTGCTTAACGCATTGTAAGCCGCCCTGAGTCTCCGGAGAAGGGCGGCATATAAATTGAACTAATAAATAATAAATAAATAAATAAATTGAGGTTTCATTTTCTGCAATGAGGGAGGAAAAATCTTGTAAAATCTTGGGTTGTATTGCGTTTGATTTTATTTTTTAAGAATTATTGATTTCTTTCCTGCTTTTAAGGATATGTAAATGCTCGCCTGGAAAAAGAAACACCAATTTTTAACAAACAGAGAATTGACTTCACACCTCCCAAGAAGATTAATAGTATGATTGTCTCATCTAACCAACTGTGCATGAGTCTTGGAAAAGACATAATATTTAGGTAAGCTCTACTTAGACTTTCTTTACATATTTAGAGACCTCAAAAGAAATTAAAATAGAATTGTCTGTGCTTTATTAAGCATAAACAAAGCATTAAAAGGGTGGGGAAATCAAAGTTTGCGATAATTGCAACATTAGAGCCATTTGTATCTTTGCATAATATTTGTTTTGTAAGAATATCCTTTCTCTGATTATCACATCATGAATATGATATATTTAAGGAGAGCCTTCCTTGCAGATCTTAAAATAGGGCAGGCTGATATAGTTAAGAGAAATATTCTTTCAGATTTTGAATCTAAGGTCACTTAGGACTTTAAAAATAGCCATGGAGACTTTGAATTAGTTTGGAAAAAGTTGGAAATCAATGCAGAGTGTGTTCCATCAGTCTTAATATCATTCCATTTTGCTGCATCCATTTATAGCAGATCCATTTTGATTCCCTCCCTCCCTCCTTGTGTTGATTCTTGGTAATTGGAGAAGTCCCTGCAGTTTTGTGCATAGTCAGTCATAATTCACTAGTTTATTTGAGCTCATTTGGAAGATTATCAAAAGCCTCTGTGGCATTAGTGACAAGAGTACTGTACATTCAGGTATATCTCCAAGTTTCATGCTTAAATAGAAATATATGTTGATCCAGGACAGTGCTTTATGCATCTCTACCCTCTTCTTCAGACTATGTATACCCTAAATTGACTGATATTTTTCTTTATTTCTTGTACTTTGCTGTTGTAAAATGTAGCTGGCATCCCACCCACACTTGAAAAAAAAATACTGAATGTATTCTGGGAGTTAAAATCTTAGAATCTATAGCTGATATTTTCAGCAAAAAAAAAAGAAAAGAAAAGAACCCCCAAAACAAATCAACTTGTACCCAGATAACGATGGATATATCCTCTCTGTCTCAGCCCCTGAAAAGCTTCTGCCAGTCAGGATAGATTATCCTGGGCTAGATTTTTAAAAATGACCTAGTATTAAAGTAATTTCGAATGTGAGAGACAACAGGAAGTTTTTTCCTGGTTTTATGGAAATGTTGAGATTGTCAGTTTTCATGACTCATTTCTGAGTTCTTCATGTTTTGAATAATTTTTTTAATCTTGTATTTTATTAGTTTACATTTGGGCTTGTACAACATACTAAATTACGCTAAAAAGAAAATGGATAGATTGTTATTCTCTGCATCTGGGGAATTCTGTAATTTTCTTGCTTATTGTGTAAACCAGATGGTCACATTTGACCATGACATTACTTATTTGAGCATAACATGTTATGCAAATACAGCAGTTGTGTTAATCTGTGTTTAAGGTTAAGCTTATCCTGGAAAGAAAAGAAAAATAGGCCACTGGGTACCCATAGTGAAAACAATATTAAATGTACCACTAACTGCATGTACAAAAGTAAATACATATTTTTTATAATAACTTGCCCTCAGACCATACTTTAATAGTCATCAAAATTACAAAAATTATACTGGACCCAATCACTCCTCCCCAGGGAAAGCATTTCCTAGCAGGGAGGTACATGGGTACCAGATGGTGAACTTTTGGTAATGGGGCACTTTCCAAAGGGCCTCCCCAGCTCATTCAAATAACTAGGAAAACTAGCAAGACCTATCCCTCAGATAGGTTCTGTGCGGTTTATTATTGCTATTAATAAAAAGTATTTGTGCCTCAATAAGATCATAGACCCTTGATTGTAGCTGTTCTTAGTCTCATGATCTTTGTTGAAGTGAGTGTAGATTTACAAAAAGCAAAATCTCTTTTTGAAAAAAATTGCATGAAACTGTCTTCATAAACTGTTTTATAACAGTGTTTCTATCTCTTTTCCTCCAATCTTTCAAATTTGATTTTCTCCCTTGTTATGTAGACTTGATGTAGCCAAGGCTGATGAGCCCAATCAGGTTGAACTTGGACGAAAAGATGAAGCCAATGTTTATAAGCTTTTCTTGGACCACACAGGTAAGAGGATAATAGGGATTGCAGAAGGTTATTTGATATTTTTGGTAAATAGCATAAATATTGTGTTCTGACTATTTGTGTTTTATCTCAGTATATTTTCTCTCAGAAAATCTACTGTTTTGTTTTCCTTATGGCTTTTTATAGACACCAAGCTATTGAAAACTGGATGTTGACTAGCATAGATGAGCCTTTAAAACTATCCAACAGGACTCTGAAAAATATAATCCTGAATATTTTTGAATATTTGGAGACTGTGAAATCTTAAATTCATAGCCTTCCTCAAACATCCAAGCTTCACGTTGGTCCTTCCTGTAATTCTAGATTAATTCCCTTTTATCCTCTTTCTCTACAGGTTCTCATCTTATCATTGCCCTGAATAGCAGTGAGTGTCTCTACTTGAACAGAAGTACTCAGAAGATACGGCTTCTTTCCCGTTGGAAAGGTCATTTGATTGAAAGTGTGGGTTGGAATAAAATTTTTGGTACAGAAATAAACACTGGTCCCATTTTGGTTGGAACATCTCAAGGCCAAATATACGAGGCTGAGATTTCTGTCACTGAAGGCAGTCTCTTTAGTACTAATCCTGATCAATATTTCCGCCTGATTTATACTTTGGAGGAGGAAGCTGGTCCTGCCCCAGTCTGTTGCCTTGAAATAGAACGAGGAGTTGATGGGAAATGGTTTATCATTGCCACCACTCATAAGAGGCTTTTCCAGTTTGTTGGCAAGATTCCAGAAGGGTCAGAGCCTCAAGCCTTTGGCACCATATTTAGCATGCCTGAAGATCATTTGCCTGGATTTCGAGAGTTTCCGGCTAGTCTTGGCTACAGTGAAATTGCATTCTACACTCCCAAGCTTCGTTCTTCGCCCAGTGCTTTTGCTTGGATGATGGGTAATGGAGTCTTGTATGGTTCTCTGGATTACGGACGTCCTGATTCTGTTCTGAGTGATGAACAAGTATGGGAATATCCTTCTGATGTAGACACACTAGCCAATAAACCCATCTCCATAGTGCTCACCCAGTTTCATTTTCTGCTGCTTTTTCCTGATAGAGTGAAGGCTGTATGTACTTTAAATGGGCAAGTTGTCTTCCAGGACGTATTCCTAGAAAAGTTTGGCTCACTAAAGCGTATGATCAAAGATCCTGCATTTGGACAAATCTGGATTCACACCGAGAAAGTTGTGTTTCGGTATAACGTTCAGCGAGAATCCCGTGATGTGTGGAAGATGTACATGAATATCAACAAATTTGATTTGGCTAAAGAGTACTGTAAAGACCGCCCTGAGTGTCTAGATATTGTGCTGGCAAAAGAAGCAGAATACTGTTTCCAAAACAAGAGATATTTGGATAGTGCAAAGTGTTATGCAATGACCCAAAATTACTTTGAGGAGATTGCTCTTAAGTTTATTGAAGCTAAACAGGAAGAGGCACTGATGGAATTTTTGATAAAGAAACTGGCTAGCTTGAAGCAGTCCGAAACAACACAAATAACTCTGCTGACCACTTGGTTAACTGAATTATATTTAAATCGCTTGGGGGTGCTGGAAGGGGATGGGTCAAAGCAAGACCTCTATGAGAAAACCAAGGAGAAGTTCCGGAGTTTCTTGAGTAGCCCCAAAATCAAAGACTCCCTCCGCAACAATCGATCAACTATTCATGAGCTGTTGGCAAGTCATGGGGACACAGACCACATGGTATACTTTGCTGTCATAATGAATGATTATGAGCGAGTGATAGCCCATTACTGTCAACATGAAAATTATAACGAAGCATTAAAAGTCCTATCCAGAATCAAGAATGAGGAACTCTTTTACAAGTTTTCTCCAATCTTGATCCAGCATATGCCCAAGAAAGTGGTAGATGCTTGGATTGAAATGGGCAAGGACTTGGATGCCAAGAGGCTAATTCCTGCTCTTGTCACCTACAGTCAGAGTGGGAGTACCCAGCAGATCAATGAAGCCATTAGATACATGGAATTCTGTGTGAATGAGCTAGAAGAAACTCAGGAGGCCATTCACAATTATTTGCTGTCACTCTATGCTTTGTGTCGGCCTGACTCATTACTATCTTACTTGGAACATGCTGGAACCTTCGCTGACAGTATCCATTATGACCTGAAGTATGCACTTAGGCTTTGTGCAGAACATAGCCACCACCGAGCTTGTGTTCATGTTTATAAAGTTATGGAGATGTATGAAGAAGCTGTTGATCTAGCTTTACAGGTAAATATGCTTCTGTATAAATAACAGGTTGCCTTAATCTAATCATCTAAAAAGCTGAAATGGTAGGCAGGGTCAAATGTTGACTGAAGACTAAGAATGAATTAGGAAAGTACTGTTACATTTATTGGTTAGAAAGTAAACACTATTAGAACAGATTCTCTAATATGAAAATTATCTTGCTGCATTAGATGAAGGCCTGTTTACAGATAGTTGTCGATCGACAACCACAATTGAACCGGAATTCTGATAGTAAGTCATTGCAATCAAGGCTTGTCACCATATGACTGGACTTGATTTTATGATTGTTTTTACAATAGTCATTTCAGAATATTTTCCTCCTTTAATATAAGCTATACAATTCAATTGAAAAACTGAAAACCTTTAGGGGGAAAATTTTAAAAATACAACAGTGGGGTTGCATAAGTGTGTACTCCCTTTAATACTTTGTTGAAGCACCTTTGATTTTATGACAGCGTTCAGTCTTCTAAGATAGGAGCCTGTCAGCATGGCAACATCTTGCCTTGGGAATCTTCCTTGCAGATTTTCAATTTGATTCGGGTCTTCCTGGCTTGGCCATTCCAAAACTTTGATTTTCTGGTGTAGCCATTCTTGTTGATTTGGAGGTGTGCTTTATTGTCGTGTTGAAAAGTAAAATTCCTCTTCATGATCAGCCTTTTAACCGAGATTTTGTGCCAAAATTGACTGCTATATGGAACAGTCCATAATTCCCTTCACCTCCATTAAAGCCCCAGTTCCAGCTGAAGAAAAGCAGCCACAAAATATAATGCTGCCATCATCATGTTTCACTGTGGTGGATATGATGTACTTTTGGTGTTGTGCAGTGTTGTTGGTTTTTTTTAGCCAAACATACTTTTTGGAACTATGGCCAACCAGTTCATCCTTGGTCTCATCAGACCATAACGTATTTTCCCACACACTTTTAGCATGCTTGATGTAGGTTTTTGCAAAATGTAGCTGGGCTTGGATATTAATTGATGACAGGTATGTACTGACTACTATCGACCATCAGCTTGAATGTGATTGGTTAATTCTGAACGCAGCCATATCCCTCCTTATAAGAGGTGTGCATATTTGTGCAGCCATACTGTATGTTTTTAAATTATTTTCCCCTTAAAAGATTTCAGTTTATTTTTCAATTGAATTATAGAGCTTATAAGTTATATTAAAAGAAGAAAAAATTCTGAAGTGATTTATCTTGATCTGATTTTTTTACACCTCAAAAACCTGGCATTTTAACAGAGGTGTATAGACGTTCTATATCCACTGTAAATCTGAATCTAGCTCATCCAATGACAGAAAACAGCAAAAACATCACCAAATGTGATTGCATGACCACAGGATGATGCAATCGTAAATACAAATTGGTTGCCAACTCCTCATTTGTAAACATGTGACTGGAAGTAGTGGGACAGTTGTAAGTTTGAGGATGGATCATAAATAACTTTTCTGAGGTTGCCGTAACTTCAGATAGTCATTAAACAACTGTTTGTAAATCAAGGACCTGTAGCCAACTTTTATCTCAACAACAACTAACATTGTTCATGGGAAACTCATAAAGAGAGATTGAAGGCAAAGTTCAGGTTAGGAATTCCTTAGCAAAAAGGGATAGGATGGGTTAAGGGGAAAAATGTTATTCTCCCACAATTTTAGGTTTGTTGCATCTTAAGAATAAAAACATTATCCAGTATTGGCTGAAGATAATGACATATATCTATAATATCTCTTCTTGTAACCCTGTTAGTTGCTTTCAACATTATCTCCCTCACACTTTTTCAACAGTGTTTTTTTATGATAGGAGATAGGATAACTGTTTGCTTTTCTCCCCCCTTCCCCTTCTTTCTGTCCCCCCACCCCCTGCCGTCTTTAAGGTGGATGTAGATATGGCAAAATCCTGTGCAGATCTTCCTGAAGAGGATGAGGAGTTGAGAAAAAAGCTGTGGCTGAAGATTGCTCGTCATGTTGTACAAGAAGAGAAGGATGTTAAGAAGGCCATGGCTTGCCTTTCTAGTTGCAATCTGCTGAAGATTGAAGATGTGTTGCCTTTCTTCCCAGACTTTGTCACCATCGATCACTTCAAGGAAGCTATCTGCAACTCTTTAGAGGCCTATAACAGGCACATAGAGGAGCTGAAGACAGAGATGGAGGAAGCCACCCAAAGTGCTGAAAGGATCAGGGACGACATTCAGGAGATGAGGAACAAATATGGCTCTGTTGAACCACAAGAAAAGTGTGCAGCATGTGATTTTCCACTTCTAAACCGTCCTTTTTACCTTTTTCTTTGTGGCCACATGTTTCACTATGATTGTCTTCTACAGGCAGTTTACCCAAACTTGCCTGCCTATAAGCAAGCTAAGCTGGAAGACCTTCAAAAAAAGATGCTGGCTGCAAGCCAGCCTTCCAAATCTCATCACCGCCATAAGGATACAGCAGATACTCTTGGTCAAGGAAAAGGTCAGCCAAGTCGAGAACAGACAAAAGCTGATATAGATGATATTGTGGCAGCTGAATGTGTATACTGCGGTGACATAATGATCCGATCCATTGATAAGCCTTTCATTGATCCAGAGAGATATCAAGAAGAGATGCAGAGCTGGTTGTAGGATATGAGAATGAAGTTGCCTATGAAGCATGAAACTTGGCCAATATTCTCCCAATATTCTTAAATAGCTTTGAAAAAGCACTATATCCTGCTCTTTGTAAACTAATTGTGAAGAATCAGTTCACAATGACTGTGGTCAGTGACACTGTTTTACTAAACTATTTGTCTAATATAAATTTAGAGACATTCGTACCTTAAATACCGTATGGATTTTTGTGTTGAGAAACCAAATTAAAATAATAGCATATATTATATCTGCACTATACCCACAATTCTATGAATAATTAGAGGTGAGGATGCCCAGCTGCATAAGCTTACTCTGTTTTCATGCAAAGAGCTCCCTTGGTTCTTATTAATAGATACGCAAGGTCACGTCCAAATATATTAATCTGTCAGGGGACTGAACCCTATTGGTAAATAGGAGAATTGGGGAATAATGGAAATGAGGAAGATAGTGCTTCAATGTGCAAAGGGAAGTCTACTCATATGACATTAGATAAAATTCATAAATGATAGTAATTATGCACGAGGTCCCATTTCTGGTAACATCCTAATTGTATATTGATATGGCAAGGAAGCTTTCCAACATACAATTTTCAGTCAAAGCACGCACAAATGCTATATTTTGATTATTGTCCATTGAAATTATCTTGTACTTTTTTTGGGTTTCCTTGAAGATTCAGTTGGGTAGCTGCAAGCTGTTGTTTGCATAACCTACAGCACTATGATTGAAAGCATTCCGTGTTTTCACTTGATATTTTCTATTGCATTGTCATTATTGTCATTGTTACTGCTATCTGCATATTTATCTGAATTTGTGACATTTAGACAAAAAAAGATATTAGGATCCTACATGCCATGAGCTGTAAATTTTGCAAATAGTTCGGATAACTTATGATTAAACCGGAACATTTAGTTAGAAGAATGGTTGACTGTAGGTTTAGAGCTAAAAGTTGATTCATCTCTCTTTTAAGGAGTGTGATGTACAGTGTACAAGAGATTTAGGTAACAGGGAATGCAAGCTAAAGAGTAGTTAAGGGACTTTGTATCTAAAAACCACATTTTCTGTGGGCACTGGTTTCAAATTACCGTGACTAACAAGTCACATATTTGTATCAAAAGATTTGTCTTCTGCTAAAACACCTTTAATGACTATGAATTTGTAATTAATTATGCTTTTTGTGCTTAGCTGCCTATTAAAGAGTCCTGAAATTATTGTCTAATGACTTTCTATTGTGTACTTTGTCCTTGCTTTTTCGTCATTTATGCTGTGAGATTGCTAACAGAGTCTAGTATTGTAAATTGTGTGAATACTTGGTGTTAATGTGTCAACCAAGTGGTGGATTTCAACAACCCATGGTGAAAACTACCACATAGCATGATGTATGAACATACATGTTCTTACATAACTCACAGTCCTGCTAAGACTATCCCACCTTCTTTTTTTGCCTGAATATCTGGTTTCCTTAGAGAAGTTTTAAAGCCTAAACTGAAAGTTTGCACTTCTACACTACATCAGTTCTGGCTTGTAAGATTTATAAGTTTGTAAGATTAAATTCTGTCTCTCTTAAAAATTGCTGTGTCAGGGGATAAAATATGAGTAGCTGTACTGTATTATTTGCAGATGAATCACTGAAGAATCACTTATTGCTGCAATGTTAGTGTATAATACTAGAATATAAGCTAGCTTCTTGTTGGCTTTATGTGATCACTTCTGATAAACAATTTCTGGCCAATGTTTTATTTTGAGTTTTTATTGCTTAATCCAGTGCTTCTCAAATAGTGGGGCGGGCCCCCCAGGGGGGGTGCGAGGCTCCGTAAAAGGGGGCACGTTTGACCTCGGCATCTGATTGGCTGTCCAAAACCCTTGTGACACTAGCCTGTCGGAGCCATCTTTAGTGTGGGACGTCTGTCCACACTTACTTTGTTGCCCGACGGATGTGCGCCCAATTGATGCTCAAATGACTGACAATGACCTTCTCCTGTGAAACATAACGCTGCCCCAATTAATCAAACTTGCTAAAGAAATCGGGCTACCGCTGCTGACATTTGCATCGATAGTGAGCATTAAGCCAGTACATGTGACTGCGCATGCTCCTCCCTTTCAAGGAGAACAGACCTTTTTCTAATAATAATACTATTTACAGTCGTGCGGGGGACGCGAAAAATGTTTTCTTCTTCCTAGGGGGGCATGACAGAAAATAATTGAGAAGCACTGGCTTAATCTCTTGTATTTTTACATGAATGCTACTTGTACAGATACAAATTACTAGACCATTTATTACTAAATTTGTGGTATATTAAAGTAGAATGTGATTGATACCTAAGTAAGACATCTTTGTTTAATGCCAGCCCAACACTCATGGAGCCAAATTAGGAACAAATCGGATATTTAGGAAAGCCGCAAGGCAGAAACTTCTGATGTTTGGGACAACTAAATTCCATGTCGTATTTGAGTCAGTGAGAACAAAGTAGTTGACCATATCTACTGTTTAAAGCAACATAAACTGTTTAATATAATTTTAAAGGATAAATTGGCAATAACTTATTAAATATTATTATACAACAAACAGAAATACATAACAGATTTTTTATTATGTCATATATGATACAATAATTGAAACGGTTTTTGAACAGAAATAAGGTTCATGTGGCTGCTGCTCATGCATTTATCCTGAAACCCTTAACTTAGAATTATAGAATAACAGAGTTGGAAGGGACCTTGGAGGTCTTCTAGTCGAACCCCCTGCTTAGGCAGGAAACAAACTTCTTATAGTATAGATTATACCCATTTAGTGACTGCCTCATTTAGTAACTTCACAGTTAGAATGGTGTTGATAACATAACTTCATGACCTTTATAATCTTAGCAGGTCTGCAAAGCAAAGGAAAGTTGAAGTAAGATCATAAGCCCCGTCACGGTTTAACATAGCAATTGTTTCACTTAATGACCAATTTGCTGGTCCCGATTGTGGTTACTAAATGAAGACTACTTGTACCACATTGAACAAGGAATAAAAAGAATAAAATCAGCCTCAGCCATTAGGGGTCACTGTTTTCTTTAAGACTGTTTTCTTTAAGACCGTTTATTCTTGATATAACACACCCCGTTTTATATGCTTCATTTGCATGCAAAATATTCACATGTGGAATCATATGAACTTAAGTTTCAGTAACGTTTCCAACAATAGGGATGAACAAGTATGACCCTTGATAAAACAGTGATATTTACCTACATTATCCCACAGCTTATTTCAAAGTGACATTTATGTTCGAGGTAAAATAAGATGAACTTTCCCTCAAGCTCAGACTGTGGTGACTTGGTGGGTTTGTCCATGCACACTTGGTGGCAATACCAATAAAATAAACTACTAAGTGACTCCAATGTGTATATCTTGGGAGTGCTTATGCTGGCTGCTGATCTCAGTTCATAATGGGAAGAAGTGATCATTTAAAGCCAAAAAAACCTCCATGGGCAGTTTATGTATTCGGAAGTTTCATGATAATGTTAATTACAAGTAACTTAACACTCAGTGCTTTGTTCATTCTTTTCCTGTTCATTCAGCCCGCTGCCGTTTCTTATTTCAAACACTCGCAAGATACTGTGACACGTGAGCAAAGGTGTTGGTATAGCTTATCAGCTTATATAGGATCTCTGTCCATCTTTAATTACCTTCTCTAAAAAACACTGATGTCGACTGTCAACCTAAGTCTGAAGATGGTGCCCGGTGCAGATATTTTTTACCACCGTCATAACAGGCTTGCTGCTGAACACAGGACTATATAGCAGAACTTAGCACCGTAGCAGCCTTAAAAAGAAAAAGGATAGCATTACACCCTCCTCATTCCGCTGTTTAGTCCCAAAGTACATATAAAATGACCTGTTTGAGCACCAGTCCTGTTTCTGACCTTGCCTTCAGCTGTGTTTCTGCCTGCCAGATGTTCTCCCCGCTTCCTCTCTGTTGCTTTGTTGGAAGCAGGCGAACCAGCCGACCATTTCCACCTCTTTCTTTGCCCTTCCCACCCGCAGTTCTGATGCTTCCCTCCTGATCCACTTGCTGCCTTGGTAAAAGAAATGCTACCCCTATTGAATTCCACTAGGACATCAATTTTTAATATGGGAAGAGCAAGTGGGGGCAATGAGTGAAACTCTCAAATTGAACTTAGGAAGCCACGAAGAAAAGAAGGAAATAATTCTGAATGAGGTGTGTCTGATAGTGGAGGCCTGCTGGCTTCTTTGTGGCTGCATTGTTTTCCAATAATACAGAGGTGAATCGAGGGCTTTATGCACTGACGCACCAAGAATTGTGTGCTTCAGCCTGCAGGTGCCCTTTATTGATTGTCATGAAAATTAGAGCTGAGCAGGAAGACAGTTTTATTCCTTCCTAAGTTGGCTCCCAGATACCTTTGGTTTTCATTTGGCAATCATTTTGTACAAGTTACAATGGACTGTCTGTTTGCTGACTGATCTCTTTGAAATGGGAACATGGGGAAAATAAAAATAAGACCTTAATTCTTGACTTCTAAAGTAGCTTACTTCTCTTCCAAAAAGTACAGAGCAACTTGTCATGGGAACATCAAATCGTTTCATAAATTAATATCAGAACTTCTAAATTGACCATCACTCTCAAAGATAATTGTCTTCATTCATGCACATGATTTTGATTATTCTAATACAGCTGCTTTTCTAAGTTTGAATATGGTACCTTCTAGATTAGAACTCTCCCCCCTCTCCAACCAGCTATCTGGGAATTCTAGTTTGAAGGTTGCTAGGCTTGGGAAAATAGATTGTTCGTATTCTTGCATTGCAGAAAGATCTAAAACTAAGGGTATTTGTGTGATCAAAACCAACATGATAATTCAAGCAAGCTGGACTGATCAATCAAAATAAGCATCTTTATACTTTAGCATGTTATATATACTATGTTATATATAGCATGTTACATATATGCACAAGCTATATATGAGTTTGGAAACCTGGATGAATGATTGATTTGCATGTAATTAACATCTAGTAAGTATGGGTATGCAGGAGTTCTGCCCATTTCACTTCCACACTTTCAGGCATTCGTGTGAGATGTGACATTTGTATAATCAGAGTTAATCACATTTGTTCAGCCTAAGCACTTTCTTGGTAATAAGTACTACTACTGAACCAAAAAGGTTTAGGATTAAACATTAATAGACTATGCATAATATCAACAATTTAATGTTTTTCTGTCATAACGATATTCTGGCTAATTTGAAAAGACTGGCAGTCCACAGGTTAAGAACAAGTTCTGTTGCTAAATTTGACTTTAACTTGAATTTTATGTGTTAAGTTGGAACTCGTATTCACAAACAGACTGCTGATAACTAAAAATGGTGGATGCAGGGGTGAAATGCTCCCGGTTTGGACCGGATCGCCCGATCCGGTAGCGATGGCGGCAGGTGGTTTGGAGAACCGGTAGCAAAAATCGGCTGAAGAGGTTGTAGAAAAAATGCTTTTAAAAGGTAAAAAAAAGAGCCTCTGATGATCACAGCTGAGCAGCGCGATCGTGAGAGGCTTTTTAAAAAACTTTTAAAAGCAATGCTTTTAAAAGTAAAAAAAAGATTGCGCGCCACAGCTGATCACCCCCCCCCTCGCACACTGTCCTACTTACTGCATGCCACCTTTTGGCTTTAACTGCGCGCATGCACCTCGCATTTGGTGCGTGGTGTGCACGGCGCATGCGCAACCAGCAAACCAGTAAAAAACGGGTTCAGGTTTCACCACTGGGTAGATGCCATTCTCCTTTGAGCCAATGAACCCATGGCTTCAGTTCATGAAAAGTTTTGTTGGCTCAAGGGAAGAGTCATTTACATATGGAATAAAATATTTTAAGCTTGCTTAAAACAACAATATGAATCCATGTATCATTTTAAAAAACATTTTCAAAATATTTCCTTCCATATCTGCATCAGCTACCAGTTAAGAGCTTAACTACTATAGTTTTCAGATACTTTCAAAGTTCTCAAATTACGACCACATATCAGCCCAAAATTCATGGTGCTAAGTGAGATATTTAAGTGAGTTTTGCCCCGTTTTACAACCTTTGTTGCCACAGTTGTTAAGTGAATCATTGAAGTTGTTAGGCTAGTGGCTAACATGGCTTCTCCATTGACTTTGCTTGTCAGAAAGTCACAAAAGGTTATCACATGTCCCTGGGATACTGCAACCATCATAAATATGAACCAGTTGTCAAGCATCTGAATTTTGATCATGTGACCATGGAGATGCTGCAACAATCATGTGAAAATTGATCATAATTTACTTTTTTCAGTGCCACTGTAACTTTGAACAGTCCTAAAATGACTTGTTGTAAGTCAAGGACTACCTGTAACACTAAAGCAGTGTTTATCACACTTGGCAATTTTAAGATATGTGGACTTCCAAAATTCCCCAGCCAGCATCTAAAAGTAGTCTTGTGGTCAAATAATTATTTAAACCTGTATCTCCCTGGTTCAAATCCAGTACTACACTATCTTGACTTATCACACATCTGTCAGGTTCAAGGCTGTTACAAACAGATGGCAGAAAGCATTCAAGATAACACTTTAAAGATAATGAGGAAATCAATAATGTGAGCTGATTTGCATTCACTTCCACATACGTTTAAGGATTTTTCCTCCCCTACTTTTCTAGGCATTACTTTAGAATAGAAATAGAACAGAAATAGAAATAATGAATAGAATCGAATCGAATCGGAAATGAAATTTTATTGTCACTTTAAATATACACTAATCAGCATACATTAAAATGAAATTTTGTTGTATTCAGCTCTCATAATAATCTGATACTTATTAGACATATTTCACCAAGTGGAGATCATTCAAAAAAGAAAAACTTGTTCAAACATGTCATGGTGAATGTAAAAACATCTCCGGTTACAACAGTCCATTAAGGGGTGGAGGTTGGGTAGCTGAAGCTATAAGCATCCTTGGGTTGAATAATTGATCCAACATTCTGCTTTTGGAGCTCTTTCTGGCTCCTGATGGGAAAGTCACATCTATGTCTATGTTTTGAATGATCAGCTGTTACGTGCTCAGCCTGTCTTTCTTAGGTTTAAATAGAATGAGAAGGCACAGCATTCTATTGATAGGTATAATGAAAATACCTACTGGAAACTCTTTTTTCTTCTCTTTAGAAATATCATTTCCTCAAAGTCCAGACATGAGCTACAGTTTTTCTGCCCTGTTAGATGCTGTTAAGTTTATTATTCCCCACATATGTAACCACTTCCTCCTCTTGTTTCATCCAATTCAACATTATTACAGTTCTAAGGCCAGAGTCAGACAAAATATTGAATAAAAAAAGTATTAAATGTGTGTGTGTGTATGTGTCTGTGTAAAGGAGTCTGAAATGATTAAGAACATACTAAAATAAATCCTCTCTTCTCCAATTTAAAACTACTATAATGTGATGACTACTTTTTGAAAGTTTGTGAAGTCTATTCTAAGCCTTTTAGGGAACTGCATCCAACAGTTGTTATCTTAAGAAAATAAACACGCAAAATCTAGATTTAGATGACATCTATTAGATGAACTCTAGTATTGACTTGAATCATTTCTCCCTGTTGTTCAGCCAGAAAAAGAAGTTCTTAAAGAGACGAAGAGAATCTAATGGGATAAATTCTAACTGGATAAATTCTGAACATAAAATTGTGCACTTCTGCAACATTCAGTGTGGGTCCTGTTTCATGGATTCAGAGATTCACCCAGTTCATCTAGAATCAGCTCAGAACTCTACTTACTTGATTTGAGGCATCAATCTTTATTTCAAAAATCAGATCTTCATTCCTTCTCTTGACTATAATTGAAAATCTACATGCTCTTCTCATTTGCACAATTGGAAATAAACAGCTTCATTAATCGGTAATGAATCTTGACAAATTTTAAATAGACATATATGGGTTTGTATTTAATATTTTGAAAAGAGCTACTGAAATTTGCAGGCAAAATATGCTAAAGTGGTCAAGTCTTTTACATTTAAAATCAGTATATTCTCAGGGGATTTTTTTCAAAAACAGCTTCATATGTTTATGTTTCCAGTTGGAAGACATTTATGGGTGACCAATATAAAATGATGTGCAGCGTAGAAGTAGTCTTATCTTTTAAACCTGCAAAGTGTTAGAAAATCCATGACTTCTGTGCAAATCTCTGTATCTTGGAAAAGGATAAAATGGACTACCACATACAGGTAGTCCTCGACTTACAACAGTTCATTAAGTGATAGTTACAGTAGTTATACCAAGTTACAACTGAAAAATGTGACTTATGACCGTTTTTCACATTTACGACCATTGAAGCATCCCTGTGGTCACATGATCAAAATTCAGATGCTTGGCAACTGGTTCATATTTATGATGGCTGCAGTGTCCTGGGGTCACATGATCCCCTTTTGCAGCCAGCTGACAAGCAAAGTCAATGAGAAAACCAGATTCACTTAACAACCATGTTACTAATGTAACAAATGCAAGGATTTTCTTAACAACTGTGGCAAGAAAAGTTGTAAAATAGGGCAAAACTTACTTAATAAATGTTTCACTTGTTTGAGTTCTCATCTTTTTGGTACCAAGTAGTAATGTCTGGAGTTCTCATTTTTGGTGGGAGTCGACAGCAAATTCCTGCTTGGAGACATGTGCACTTTGATATTTTAAAGATAAAAGAAGCCCTAAAATAGGAATGTAAAAGGTCTGGTAGTGGTGAAATCCAAATTTTTTTACTACCAGTTCTGTGGGCGTGGCTTGGTAGGCGTGGTGTTGCTTGGTGGACGTGACTTGGTGGGCATGGCAGGGGAAGGATACTGCAAAATCTCCATTCCCACCCCACTCTGGGGCCAGCCAGAGGTGGTATTTGCTGGTTCTCCGAACTACTCAAAATTTCTGCTGCCGGTTCTCCGAACTGCTCAAAATTTCCGCTACCGGTTCTCCAGAACCTGTCAGAACTTGCTGGATTTCACTCCTAGTCTGGTAGATAAAGCATGCATTTTGAATACCCTCCAAAGAGCAAAAAATTGACTCTGCTTCCTCCAGTGTTACATCATCTGCAGACCTCAATTTGTTTAAAAGGTAGATTCAGCCAGCCTGGAAGCAATTCTCCACCAATGGAGGAGGTTCAAGGCTGATCATGTATCGCTTCAGTCTTAGGCCAACGTTGCTTCATGGGGCAGTTTCAAGAGTGAGCAACATACTTATTAGAAGTTTCGCATAAACCTAGTACATTACTTATTCTGTTTCCCTCATGAGTCATTTGGACTCCCCATCACCTCTTTAATCTCAGATGGGACACATCTTGATGTTCCACGCTTGGAGACGGGGAATTTCAGTTTACATTCTACTTTAGTAAATGGTCATTAGTAAGACATCAACCCAAGACAACCCAGAGTACTGTATATATATATCTTCCTGTTTTTAAATCTTTTCCAGACAACACAGAAGACTATATATGTCTTCCTGTTTTTAAAACTTTCCCAGTTGATGATTTCCTTTTAATTGCATCTTATCAATTGATTCTTAAGTACCTAATGCCAAGAACTACCAATACTATAAACACTGTAAGCACTACAGGAATAATACTGGGGAAATCCCAGAGTCCTCATTTCAATTGTGTACTTTAGAAGTGAGTAGTGTATTAATAGCTAACAATATCACTTCAAAGGAAAGTCTAGCCACTACTAATCCGTTTCAGACAGGTTTTATCATCATATTTTATTGGAGACATCCCACAAGATATATCACTTTATTTATACAAGATCTTTCAAGGCAAGATTAATCTGCTCTTTCTGGCAGTCAGCTTAGGCAAAAAGATGAGTTGTCCATGATTGTAAATATGTACCATATCTGTGGAAAAGCAAGGCAGAGCTAAGTTAATTTTTGTTTCATGACTGAAGTGACTGCTATTCTGGCTCATTTTGACCATTGCATTAGAGCAGGGCTGAAATCCACTTACCTTCGCTACCGGTTCGCAAATGTGAGCACATGCATCTCTTCCACGCATGTGCAGAACCTTGTGCTCATGCGCAGAGGGTCAAAAACAGATGTGATGACATCCGGGTGGATGGGTGGAGCCTCCCGCCACCGGCGCTACCAGTTTGCCCGAGCTGGATAGAACCAGCTGCATTTCACCACTGCATTAGAGTCAAGTAAGATTGAAGTTAATATATAATTTGGGAAGTATCCAACTTGGTGAATCCTTGGCATTCACTTCTTTGTTTTAAACTATGCTTCTAAGAAGAAAAGAAGTTTCTTTCTTGAAGAATTTGTGCCTAAATCATATCACTAACTCTTTTTCATGTGCTTCCAGTCTTGATCAATAGTCCATCTCCAAATTTAAAAGGTGGGGTTTCTTCTGTATCCAGAAACTGCCCCCTTAATTTCAATTACAGATATAATCTAAAGACACAAACTTTAGACTGGTGGCTGATTTAATTTTACCGTCTTGGGTATGTGCTGACCTGAGAAATGTTTTGATTGCAAGGATGGAAAATGTCACCAACTGAGAGCAATTCTTGATGGATGTACTCAGCCCATTCCTAATCAATGGTGGGTTCCTCCCGGTTTGGCCCGGTTCGGCTGAGCTGGTAGCGGTGATGATATGACGTCACTGAACCGGTTCTCTTTGTTCAGGAGCTGGGCCCTCCTGCCCCCCATGTTATTCTTACCTTTTATTTGGCCCTGCCCCCAATATATTTGCTGCCTCCCAAGTCCCAGCTGATCGGCTAGAAGGAAAAAAACTGTTTAAACTCTTGCCGCGGGGCTTCAAAGGGCCACCCTCCAGCTGATCAGTGTTAAAAGGCAGTGTGGTGATAAACCGGTGCCTCCAAAAACAAATGGGTAGACTGGTACAGTTCTGCAAGCAGTTAAAAGCCTGGTAGACCAGTACCTCTGCTAAATCCTAAATAATTGTCACATGACCATCAAACCACACCCACAAAATAAGCCATGCCCACAGAACCAGTAGTAAAAAAAAATAGAATCCACCCCTGTTCCTAATTCTGGGGAAATGTTTAAAGCAGTATAAGAGGAAACAACCATTTTCTGTAATTTAAAAGAAGAAAATGATGCCCCATTTTAGGAATGGGGTGGGAAGGGAAGTAGAATGGCATGGGGAGGGAAGATGGTTAAAAAACTAACTGTGTTCTGCTTTTTCTTCTACTATACATTGAAGAGACCTAGTGCAGTCTAATGTGAGAACATATCTGGCTTGATCAAGTGGAACTCAGGTTCACATCTAAGCCAGTGGTGGGTTTCAAAATTTTTTACTACCCGTTCTGTGGGTGTGGCTTGGTGGGCATGGCAGGGGAAGGATACTGCAAAATCCCCATTTCCTCCTGATCAGCTGGGACTCGGGAGGCAGAGAATAGATGGGGGCGGGGCCAGTCAGAGGTGGTATTCTGGTACTGAGGTACTGATTCTCCGAACTACTCAAAATTTCCGCTACCAGTTCTCCAGAACTGGTCAGAACCTGCTGAAACTCACCTCTGATCTGAGCCCCTAGATGGATTAACTGAGTAGCTTCTGTAACTGCTTATAATTACCGGTATGTGTGAATATATTGGTTTGAATTTCTCTCAGTTTGTCTTGTCTGCAAATTTTATTTTTCTCTCCCCTTCTCTTTCTCTCTTTTTCATTTTAAATTTTGGTTTATCCCATTCTCCAAGCAGTTGCAGATGTTATTTTTCAAAGGTAACTAATGTTTTTATGTAGATATACTTTAATATCTAAATATTTGCATTTTGCTTCAGGTATGGTTTTTATATGAGTCACCCAGAGTTGTTTGCTGTGATGGGCAGCTATACAAATATATAGTATTTAGAGTATTTAGTATTTAGAGCCTTGGATAGTACAGTGGTCTAAAGCCCTGTTATTAACATCAGCTGCCTGCAATTATTGCAGGTTCGAATCTCACCAAGGCTCAAGGTTGACTCAACCTTCCATCCTTTCTAAGGTAGGTAAATTGAGGACCCAGTTTGTGGGGGCAATAAGCTGACTTTGTAAATATACAAAAGTATGAAGGCTATTGCTTAGCACATTGTAAGCCGCCCTGAGTCTCCGGAGAAGGGCGGCATATAAATCAAATTTTAAAAAAAAAATCAAGTAAATAAACGTATTGTTTTGCATTTTTGTGAATGGTTTCCTACTTTTTGAAGACAATTGGCAAATTGTGTGGCAAAATTCAGAGATGCATGCATTTTAAAGACTGAAAATGGAAAAACAGTTAACTTTACATTCAAATCAGTCAATAAATATCTTTCCCATTACTGATTACTACATAATGGAATCACTTCCATTATACTTGAGTTGCAATGCTTTATTGATGAATCAACTCTGCAGTTGAATATGATTAAATAGATGAGAAATTCCTTGAATTTTGGAAGATAGTAGTGTTCAGATATGTGACTTAAATTTTACAAAAAATTTGATTTACTACCACCAATGTCTTATTGGGCTCTTATTTGAATTATAAAACTGTATTTTTTATTAAATTCCTCCAAGGATCAATCTGACAGGAATTTGGATATTGATTTGTTTCTCACTATAATGATATGAGAGAGAGAGGGAGAGAGAGGGAGGGAGGGAGGGAGAGAGAGGAGGGGACTCACTTTTTTAGATCCAGTAAACAATTACGTTCATTGTTTCAGACTTTTTTTTTAAAGAAAAGAGTTATAATCTTATAGATAGATAGATAGATAGATAGATAGATAGATAGATAGATAGATGATAGATGATAGATAGATAGATAGATAGATAGATAGATAGATAGATAGATAGATGATGAGAGATATAGGAGCCTGAGTGGCGTAGGAGACTAATGCCTCCTACTAAGGCAGCATTTAACATCCAGCTGCCTGCAATTACTGCGAGTTCAATTATCACCAGGCTCAAGGTTGACTCAGCCTTCCATCCTTTCTAAGATGGGTAAAATGAGGACCCGGTTGTGGGGGCAATAAGCTGAATTTGTATAAAATATACAAAAGTATGAAGGCTATTACTTAACGCTTTGTAAGCCGCCCTGAGTCTCTGGAGAAGGGCGGCATATAAATAAAATTATACATACATGCATACATACATACATACATACATACATACATACATACATACATTTCATTTAAGGAGGAAATTACATTCATGATTCTCCCCAGCCAGTGACCCTTCTGGGTAATGCCATTTCATGCAATGCAAAAGCAGATGCAACCAAGGGAGCCCATTTTCCTAATTTTATTTGTAAGGATCAGGACAGAAGCAGTGTTCTGGTCTCCCAGGCTGAGAACAAAAACTCATTGGGTCCTTGGATTAACACAGTCTGTGGCATTACCCAAAGTGCAAGTTGCTCAGTAATGAGCAACCAGAAAGCCAGAGATCCTCCTTTAAAGGTGTAATGAAATTGTAAGATCAGGGAATTCTTATGCTATTTCTGTTCTCTTTAGGCAGTGCCAAATAGTAGAGCAAGGTGGGCTTTAATATTCACTCATACATATGAGTGCCTCCAAAACAAGAGTGGGCTTTTTGCAGCATTGATGCCATGGTTTCTAATGTGATCTTGCCACATAAATGTGAGTCCATGAGAAATGAAATCCCTGGCACAGACATGGTTACAGAATCCATTGGCTCTTCTGCCCATGTTTTTGTTACTGAACAAGGTTTAAAAATCTAAAAAGAGCCCTGTTTCCTAAACTTTCTTTTCCTCCTCTTCCATGGTTGGGCCCTCGGATGAACAGTTGCAAGCTGATCCTTCAGTCCCAGGCGGCTTTGTCAGCGGAGGCCACAGGTTTTGTCAAATGACATGGGAAATAACATGTTGAGTGCTTAAGTACAATGGGAATCCAGTTCTTGGGTACCGAACTTTGCCTCTGCTGCAGGCTTGTCTTGTTCTTTCATAGCATCTGTGGGACACTGGAAAAGTACATTAAAGGCCCAGCGGGCTTTTGGCAAACACATCAGTGTTGCTCTGCACTTCCACTCTTCTGAAATAGAACTAATAATCAAGTCCAGATCTGGACATGAACAGAATCTAACTGACGGTAACAAAATTGCCTTAATTAGTGTAGCAGAATCTCCTGGGAATGTGGAAATCAGCTGGGGAAAGTATACAAAACAGCCAGAAAAATGGAGAGTACAGAGCTTATAGGGCACGACCAAAAAAAAAAAGAAAGAAAGAAAGAAAGAACAAAGAACAAGCAAACAAAACAGTTCTCTTTTTAAATATATTCTTTTCTGCCTCTTCTACTCATATCAGACACTGGCTGCCTATTGTGTCACAGATTCATAAAAGATAAGGCGTTTATGCTTGGTGTCACTTTTATAAAGAATATCTTGTGTTGCCTGTGACCTCTTGTGTAGAACTGCATTTGAATAAAAGGGTGTTTCTTCCAGCAAAAGGAATTCATGTGCTCAGTGAATTTCATCAGTAGCAGCTAAAATACTAGTTTCACCCATGCAATTGGACTTTTGTTTACAGGAAGGTGATACAGTATTTTGTGTCCCATGGAATTATTAAAGATGTTTCATTTCCTCAATAGAGCACCAGCTTTTCAAATGGGAATTTTCAATGATGTGTTATACATCACCTTTCTGTAACTGGAGGTGGGAAGAGTAACATTTGAATCTTAGCATAACTGATATATTTCTACTATAATTAATAATACACTACCTAATAATTAGGTAAAAATTGTTACAGGTATGTACATGTCATTACAAATATTTTCAGATCTGTTGTGTATATACATAAACACAATATTGATATCCATTTACCTTGAAATAAATTAAAATTTAATGAAGAAAGAATGCATGGACAAACTATTCCAGTGGAATAAATAGGTGTCCATTTTAATAAACCTATTTTCTAGTCCTCTTCCATTCCTAGATCTTCCAATGTCATTTTTCCATTATATTCTGACATAAAGAAATGAATATTTTTCTACTTAAAAATGATAACACTATGAACTAGTATTAATACCGAAATCGTTATTTTAAAACCTTCCTTGTAAACAACAAAACAAAAATAATACATGCTTTTAATTTATTTCTGGATTGAAGGCCAATATTCCTCACAAGTTCAATACAAGATTAATATCTGTTTTAAACAATTTATATGTAAATTATTGTCTCTGACAATAAAGCAGAAAAGTGCAAGGAATTATGAACTGAGTAGTGAGAAATGAATGTGTAAACTGGCATTCTGCTTGACATTATGCAACGGTTCCATCATTAACATCATGATTCGGGCTTTACTCATCAGCTGCTGAACATAAAAACATAACCCATCAGATCGTAAGGTTCACTGGTGGACAGGAGTGAAATATGACACACATCATCTTTTTGTGGCTACCCACTTTTACCAGTTGCTCTCTGCAGGCCTCTAAGCCATCTGGAGCAGTACGTGGTACAGTTTCTCCAGATGCTTTTTGTTAGTCCAAAGCCTCAGACATATGGTCCTTTTCTTAGGAGAGCAATTACCTACTCACGCCAATGATACCCACTGCAGCTGCTAAAACCCTAAACAGTAATATGTATTTCAAATGGCCAGTAACGAGTCATCCCTGGGCTCTTGAGGTCTACAAGTATATTTGTTTGGAAGTCTTGAATGGCCTTTGCAAAACTGAAATGCTCTCCTGAAATCAGCATGGTTTAGATCCTAGCTTTCAATTTCTGTTATTATTGTAACTGAAATGCCACCTTCACACCTGCTAATCCATGATGACAAAAGTGGGACATACCTGAGTTTCAGAGAGGCTTCCTTCCTCAGTAGATGACAGAGCTATACAACGGTGGGTTTCTTTGCTTGTTTTGTTTAAAAAAAAAACTAACCCCAAATTCCTTTTTCTTTGTTAAAACAGCCTTGGCCAAAGACTTCCATTGTATCAGTTCAGAAAGCTTGGTACATACAGCACAGGGCTTTTCTTTATAAACTGACCCAGGTGCTGGGGTGGGTATTACAAGGGCAGCCTGAAGGGGCTACCCTACTTCTTGCCAGAGCAGCTGCTCTTTCTTGCTGGCAGCTGGGCTTGAATATTCACGGCAGTAAATGATCATGGCTGGCATTTGTTTGGCACCTCAAATGGGCAAACTTTGTGAGGCTCCAAGAATGCAGCCCCTCTTCTTTTCAAATCAGTTTTCTCCTTGCTGCCTGGTTTTTTTGGTTTTTTGTTTTTAATTTAACACGGTAGTGTGTCTAGGCCAATTAGGAGATGGGGTTAAGTTGACAGCCAAGTTAAGTGCCTGTGAAATTGCCTTTGGAGGACAGATGACCACAGTTAGTTGGCTAGCTAGCTAGCCAGCCAGCCAGCCAGCCAGCCAGCCAGCCAGCCAGCCAGCCTGTGCCTTCCCCAAATAGATTGGAAAGCAAGGAGCATAGAATAACTGATTTTATAGAGTTTTATCAAATGATGCAGAATACACCCATGTGTTTCAGCCTATGGATTAATAGAAGAACCCTACAGATATCTTTAGGACAATTATTGCTCTCCTGATGTGTTTTGTTCATTGAGAACAATTGGGCAGATTATAAAAAAGAGCAATAATAACTGAATTTACCTAGGTAAAGGTAAAGGTTCCCCTCACACATATGTGCTAGTCGTTCCCGACTCTAGGGGGTGGTGCTCATTTCCGTTTTTTAAAAAATTTGATTTATATGCTGCTCTTCTCAAAGCCGAAGAGCCAGCACTGTCTGAAAACATCTCCGTGGTCATGTGGCCAGCATGACTAAATGTCAAAGGTGCACGGAACGCTGTTACCTTCCCACCAAAGGTGGTTCCTATTTTTCTACTTGCATTTTTTTCATGCTTTCGAACTGCTAGGTTGGCAGAAGCTGGGCCATGTAACAGGAGCTCACCCCGTTACATGGCACTAGGGATTCGAACCGGTGAACTGCTGACCTTTTGATCGACAAGCTCAGCATCTTAGCCACTAAGCCACCGTGTCCCTTGTGAATTTACCTACTCTTAGCTAAAAAGAGAACATATCTAGCATAGAAAGCACCTGGTTTCCCATTTTCAATAACTTTTTCTTTTTCCTCAGCAGAGTTGTGCATATTTTTAGGTTCTTGTTTTTCACCAGAATCGTAGGCTCCTTCAGATAAAAGAAAAGTACCAAATAGGATACAGGCAGCAATTATGGATTAAGATTCCCTATATTTGTTTATTGAGTTGGAATCTGAACAATCCTGTCATACACAAATCTACTGCCAAAAATATACTTGATTTCAACAGTGTATTAATGGAATACACTGACTATCTCCAGAACTGTCTCCTATAATTTGCTTGTCTTGAATAAGGATGTTGAAAATTTCTATCAGATGAATAGAAATGTGAACATGTGAAATGTGATAGAGATGTGAAGCAGAGACCACATTCTTCTGTGCCTTTGATAGATCTCAGATAGTTGTGGAAAGGCAGTGAAGTTACACTTTTTTGTAAAGTTTTTGATTTTTATAAGAAAGTTGTTGGAACTGGGGTGGCTGATGATTTTACCTGTTTCTCTTAGTGGTTTGTATTTGTATCTTGAATGGACCATTGTATATGAAAGAGGGGAGGGGAGAAGGGAAAGGAACATAGAGATTATAGATAGATGATAGATAGATAGATAGATAGATAGATAGATAGATAGATAGATAGATA
>WNWU01000001.1:41769574-41799841 GCA_012654045.1 Ptyas mucosa | reverse complement strand
ATAGATAGATAGATAGATAGATAGATAGATAGATAGATAGATAGATATAATCTGTTACAAATCACTTGTGATCCTCAGTAAATCCTGCTCTCTTGATTTATTTAAGATTTAGGTGCTGTGGTGGCACAGTGGTTAGAATGTAATATTGCAGGCTGACTCTGCTCACTGCCAAGAGTTCGATCCTGACAGGTTCATGGTTGATTCAGCCTCCATCCTTTTGAGATCAGTAAACTGAGGACCCAGATTGTTGTGGGCAAAAGGCTGATTCTGTAAATCTCTTATAGAGAGCTGTAAAGCACTATGAAGCGGTATATAAATTAAGTACTATTGCCATTATATCATAATGTATTTTATGTCATGAATGTTCAGTGGGTTTGGTCTTTCCTATCTATAATATCCAGTGATATAAAGTGCAAAAGAAGAAAACACATGACATGTTAGCATAATACATCCCGTGTAACACTTGACCAGCTTTCTCTCACCTGGCAACCTCCAGAAAATTCTAGGATGCAATTCTAAGCCAACATGTTACTTGTTTCAACCAAGTATATCTGGTGGGTGCTAAATGGAGGAAAGCTGGTCTAGATATTTCCGGAGAACAAATAGACAGAAGAGATGGCATCAAGTCTTCTGCAATATCAAGTTCTAGTGTTTGTGACCTTTGCCATACTCCCTATGCCTTTATTATTTATTGTACATTTTTGTATTATAGATTAAAACATGAATTGTATGCCCTTTTATCCCTTTATATATGTGGAGTGAAAAACTACTTACAACTTTGTTGCAGTTTGTATATATTATGCAAGCTTATATTTACCCGTAGGATTATTAAAAAGTATTTGCAATTTATACAAAATTTTTAAAAACCTCACATAAAAAGAAAAAAGTACCTCAAAAGCAGTTATCATTGGTTTGGAGTCCCCCCTCCCTCTCTCCTCTCCCCCTCCCCCTCCCCCTCCCCCTCCCTCCCTCTCTCTCTCTGCCATCAAGTTGTTTTCAAGTCCTAGTGACCACATATATGTATGTGTGTGTGCGTGCCAGCGGTGAAATCTGTCCGGATCTATTCGGCTCATGCAAACCGGTAGCGCTGGCAACAGGAGGCTCCGCCTACCCACCAGGACATCATTACATCCCGTTTTTGACCCTCTGCGCATGCACTCCCGTTCCTGAAGTGGTAGTGAAGGTAAGTGGATTTCACCACTGGTGCATGCGCCCTTGTATCTCATATCTTCTGATTTGCCCTGTAATTAAGATCCCAGAAGAACTGCAATCAGTAAAACAAAAGGAGCCAACAATCTATACACAAAATGAAAAATACTGAACTTTCTTTCACAAGAACTCATGCAAAAAACCAAAACCTAACGGTGATAAAAAGAACTTAAAAATTAATGACATCTTGAAGGGAAAGCGCACCACAATGAAGGGAACTGTAGGCCCTAAACACATAGTGGGTGTGGTCAAAGTGTGAGGGAAGACTGTCACATTCTCCTTCTGATCCTTCTTTCTCTTTCTGGCATCCCATTCTTCCTCTCTCCCAAGCTGCCAGCTGCAAGAAAAGGACAGATAGCTTTTACCACAAGCATGAGCTGATGTTTTTCAGTGGGATTTTGAAATCAATCCCAAGGGTGTGTTGCCTTCATCCAAGAAATGCAGGTTGCTCAATCCTCCATAATTGGAAACATACATTCACTTGTAGAGAATATTCCATAGCCTTGCATCTATTACAAGAAAGGGCTGCTTTTTAAAATGAGGTCATCTCATGTTCTAAATTTGGGTGTGGCCCTTGGTAACGTGGACTTCTTAGAGATCCTCCACAGTTTGCTGCAAAACTTTAGGGTTGCACTTTTCCACTGACAATACAAATGCTACAGTACTGATTTTTATTGTTTATTGGATTTTGTTCTTTAAAAAGTCATGTTTGTATTTCTAAGAGTTTAGGGAACCTTTTTACTCTTCCACTGAACTCCTTCTAATTGGATTGATGATCCACCAAGCTGCAGCATTATGCCACCTATTATGGCAGAAAGAAAGAAAGAAAGAGAGAGAGAGAGAAAGAGAGAGAGAAAGAGAGAAAGAGACAGAGAGAGAGAAAGAAAGGGAGGGAGGGAGGGAGGGAGGAAGGAAGGAAGGAAGGAAGGAAGGAAGGAAGGAAAGAAGGGAGAGACTTTGTCCTAAGCTTCAATTTCGTATTAATTTATACATATACTATAAGTAATATTATCTTACAAAACTAGAAATAAGTGCGGCCAATCTGATTTATCCTTGCATTGTGGCCTCAAATTCCTTGGGGGATGACTGAGTGCCTGCACTTAACATTGTCAAGAAGTCATATAATTTAAACAAAAATAAATTCTGTTTTGACCATGATAAATGGCATTAATACAAAATAGCATGGATGGAGTCCAGTCTAGATCAGGGCTACAGTGGAGGGCAAAGAACTTCCTAATCCCATCTCACTCCTAAATAGGGAAGAGAGATGAAAGGGGACTTTTAGCCCATTAGCTTATTCAGAGAATTCATGTTCAGGAATCCCAAAAGCTGTTTAACCCATTGCACTCTTCCTTGAATTTCAGATGTTTTGTGCTACATTCTTCCTTGGGGTGATAGTCCAGCTCACCTGAATGGCAAAGGGTGGAAAAGGCACTATGAACATATATTTCTCAGTTGTCCAAGTGAGCTAGTGCAAACAATGTCTAAGGCAAGTGAGCAAGGATCCAATAAAGCTAGTTCAAACCATCTGACCTCAACTTCATTTCCCTATGAGCTACCAGCTAGCAGAATTCTGAATTACAGGTAATCCCCGAGTTACGAACGTTCCATTAGCAAAGGTTTGAAGTTACGCAATAAGCACCCCCTAGCGTTTACGAACAAGTCCCGAAATTACAAATACTGCAGCACCACCACAGTTGTTTGCCCTTATGAATGACTGCAGAGGCTCTGCAACATTTGCCCTGCCTACTCCTCCCGCCCCACCCACCCCCGCCGGGTCTTCACAGGCACTCCGCCTGTGGAGACGCACTTACCTTACAAAGATCTCCTCTCTGTCACACTTTCTTTGCCTACTTTGTTGCTTCAGGCTTTCAGTGCATTCGTAGAGAACAGAGGCCTAACGTACTGCAAGATCATGCAAGATCAGTAGCACAAGATCTCCTGCTACTGATCTCGCATGATCTTTAGGCCTCTATTCTCTGTGAATTGCGGCTTGGACGTTTGCAAACGGAGAGAACGCTTCAGTCCTTCAGTCCTTCCCTCTGTTTGCCATTTCCTTGCTGAAGCCTGTAAGGAGATTGTGTCCCTGTAGGCTTTGGAAGCCCTTTTCAAAAAGCCTTTGTTGGCACCAGTGGAGCTTGAGAGGGGTGGGCACATCCCTCTGGCAAAGGCTTTTTGCAAAGAGCTGCTGAAGTCTATAAGGATGCAATCCTCAAGCAGTTTGGCAGCAAGCAGTTTGGCAGCAAGTGGTTTGGTGTGCGGCCTTCTGCGCCTCATTTTTTGTTGCCGAAGGCTTCATCAAGTGCTTTGGCAGGGAGAAAGGAGGCCCAGAAGTGTGTGCACGGCCCTTTGCGCCTCCTTTTTCATCGCCAAAGTCTTCATCAAGCCCTTTGCTGATGAGAAAGGGGGGAGCAGGCAAAGAAACAGGCTGGAGAGCAGGCAGACCTTCATAAGGTAAGTGACTTGGTGCAGCAGGATGGGGGGAGAGCTATTGTGGGGACCGTAGAAGAGAGAGAATGAGGTATCTCAGTGGGTTGGGGAAGGTCTTGGGTGGTCTGAAGCAGGTGGCCTGTTCCATCACTAGGTCCCCCATTGCCTTCCCCGCTCCAAGATACCTCATGTGCATTTAACGAGCTGCACATTTGATTAACAAATGCATAGGCAAAAGAAGGGAGTGATCACATTCAGTGGTACATTAACCATTAAGCAGACTAAGCACATGCTTAGAGCACCAGGCCCAAAGGGGGCACCACAAGTTTTATGTAGCCTAAGCTTGGCTTCATTTGTACAGAATGTACAAAGGAGGGGGGCACCAAGATTTGTCAGTGCTTAGGGCATCAGTGAGCCTTAATCCACCACTGATCATGTTCAAATTATGCAATTCACTCCTATGAATCCTTGGGTTACAAATGGAATGGGCAATCTCCATTCCATTCATAACTCGAGAACTATCATAATGGGATCTTCTGAAGAATCCTCACAGGGAACCCATGCAGAAGACAGATAACTGTGGCTCTAAGGGCTTCCCTGTTTTCTTCCCTGTTGGAAGAGGACAGAGTCTTGGAACCAGGAGTATCAATTCAAAGGGCAGCAAAATTGCAATCTGCAAAACGCAAAACAAATTATAGAATGTATCCGCTGGATAGGGGAATCCAGATATGAGCCGGGGCATGTGGGTTAAGTATTTACATATAGTTAGGGGATTACACAAGGTAGAAATGGGAGTCAACTGCAATTTGCTGTCTGTCTTATGCACACTAGTGTTTCCAATGTTATTCCTTCACCTTAAAATTTAGGGGAAGGGAACCTCTGGCTGTCCAGTCAGGATTGATGTCCCCAAACCTGAGATAGCAGGAGAATATGCTTCTTATAAAGCTTACTGGATTCCCCAAATATGAATTCTCTCAAATGTACCCGGAAAGTCCTGTATGCACAAGACTGAGTGCAAACGCAAACGAATTCCAAACCAGTGTAAATATTGATGCAAAACATGTTTGCTGAGATTCCAAAATTACAAACAATTTAATGGAGACTAAGATAAATGAAGGAAAGTGTCATTGGTTCTTAAGAAGAAACGATATTCCGGGAATCACCAAGACCAAAGCTGGAACAAGTATGGTGGCAGCTGGAGCACTTCGAAACCATAGCATGGGGGCTTTATTTCATTCCCCCACTCCAACTTCCACCACCTTTTTTAAAAAATTGAGCCTAAAGTGGGACTGGAAATTAAGCCTCTTGCAGCATACTGCAAGAGGTGGTGCAGTGGTTAGAGTGAAGTACTGCAGGTTACTTCAGCTGACTGCTAGCTGCAGTTCAGCAAATCTCACCGGTTCAAGGTTGACTCAGCCTTTCATCCTTCTGAGGTGGGTAAAATGAGGACCCAGATTGTTGGGGGCAATATGCTGACTCTGTAAACCGCTTAGCGAGGGCTGTAAAAGCACTCTGAAGCGGTATATAAGTCTAAGTGCTATTGCTATTTCCCATGAAAAAGGACTTGTATAGGAAATCTTGTGTATTTAGGATGCAAGGTATTTTTTTTAAGACTGCACCTCAGTCCTGCTCATCTTAGCTCATCTAGAAAGTGATAAGATATGGGCTAGGCTGGAAAGTGGAGGAGAAATCCTGGAAGGCAGGAAAGGGAAACCATTTCTCTACCATTACTGAAAAAAATGAATCACTGTGTCCACGAAGTCACCAGGAGTCCAATTGTAACCCATATGAGACTATTCGAAGTTATATTACTGAGGTAAAACTACCTCAGTTTTAATAAGACTCAGAACTGAATTTTGTGCAGACAGGGACCCGATGCTGTCCAAACAAAGCAATAAAGAAAGCATGTCTTGTTATTTATAATAATTTTTTTTAATAAGTATGTATAGTTAAATAAATATTGTCTTATCACGAAGCATATTCACTGAGCTATGAGGAAAAGATTGTGATAGTTTGATTGAAATATTAAAATCACAACCAGGATCAAAAGCATGCAGACTCCATTGGGGATATCCGTACTTTTCTGCCTTTATGGTGATATGAAAAATCCAATGTTTGTCTGCCAGTACCTATGTGTGGAAAAGGAATATTGGGATGCTTGTTAAATGCATTGTCTGTGTTTGTCACATTTCATTTTGGTCAATCAGTGATTGACTTTAGCACTTGTTTGTCCTTTCGTAGTGTCTGTATATACATGGGTCCCAATCTGATAATCATTTCTCCACCTTCTCCACAGAACAAAAAGAAAACCACTTCCTTCCTCCCACAAGCTATGCATTTGTCTAGCATGAACAGACCGCAATGCAATTGGAAGCTTGCTAACCAATTCAGTGAAGATAATGAGAAATGATATGGTGTGAGCTCAAGAATGCATGGACCAAAAAGAACCAACTGTTTTCTGTCAACTGATGACCCCAATCTGCTTTCTTCAGAGTCACCTGGCAAAGCAAAAAGAGATCCCAGGGAAAAAATGGGGGGAGGGGCATGTCCATAGAAAAGCATCTCAGAAAGCAAGGAGGGCATTATGAAATGCCCTGACATTAATTATGGGAATGCTGGGAAATACATGTGGTAACATGACTTTGGGGTACAGAGGGATGAATGGAAATGGGGTACAAAAATGTTGGAATGCTTCCCCCTTAATTAAACAATTATGAAATCACAAGGGCCCGGACTTTGTTCCAGTGCCAAATAAAATAGATTAAAATAAAAGTTTATAATATAGATTGGCCAGTAATAAATTAGTGATCAAATGAAAGCATTTCGGGGGGTGGGAGGAGAGCTGGTGGGGAAGCAATACTCAAACTGGCCAAAAAGAGCAGGGAACCCTTTAAAATTAAAACTCTTTTCAAAAAGAATGCAAATTTTGAAAAGCAGAATTAGAACCACCCTGTTTTCCTTTGTTTATGTGTACTGATTACACAGACTAATGATGCAACAGGATTTGAGGAACAGTGGGTTTCCCAAATTTAGTACAGAAAGTAGTTAGAAATGCTGACGAAAAATTCATCCGAGAAAGGATGAGTTTACACATTCCATTTCATTTTGACTTTTCCTGTTGTAGCCCTAATATCCCCATGTTGTTTGAGTATAGATGGATTTTGCACTACATATATTTTGGCCCTCATTTTGTTCCATTTATTAATACAAAATTCATCTCAATAGGATTTTTCTTGGATCCATAAAAACACAATGTGCAAATTACGTAGTTGGATGAATATTCCAGAGTAACATCCTCATTTTAATCCTAGTTTGTAAATTTGGAATTTGAAAGGTTATATAGAATCATAAACAGTGTTTATTCCTAGTCTTTAAAATCAAAATTTGGAGTTATTTCTTTAGTCGGGGCACCAAGTGATAAATTAAATGCCAGGTAGGCCAAACAGAGGGACAGAATTTGTAGCTGCATTAGCCTGGGGAGCAGTGGTGGGTTGCTACCAGTTCGCCCCAGATCGGGTGAACCAGTAGCAGCAGCAGCTGGAGGCTCCGCCCACCCATGCGGATGCTTCTGCGCATGTGCAGAAACGTTGCACACGCAAGCACACGTCCACGAGCAAACTGGTAGCAACAGGTTTTGAAACCCGCCCCTGCTGGGGACCATTATACCTGAGGGCTTCCTATGTTCCTTTTGTTAACCGGCCAAAGTTTTACTTTCTGCCTTTTAGATTTGGGTTACAATGATCAACTAATTACTTGGCATCAGTGAAGAAACAGCTTCTCTCTACTCTAGCTAATATCTAGTCATTGTCTCGATTTATGTAGCACAGATTTAGTAATAGTAGACAAAAGTAAATAAGAAAGTTGTGTTGTTCATTCAGGAGAAGGCAGTGATACAGAAAAGACCTGACAATGTTTAATGAACTCAGCTGATGGGAATTAAGAGATGGTTAATATATTGTAAGAAGCAGACCATGACTCCTCATAACATGTATAGGCTCAACTATTGCTAAATATCAACATCCTCCTTTTTTGTGGAGGACTCATCATTTTAAAACTGTGTTTTTAGGAAAACAATTCTTCATTGGTTTTAAGAGAATCCTAAACACGTGATTTGAGTCTTGTCAGCACTGCTTTTTGCTTTAGTCATTTCTATGCTAGTGATTTATAGTGTCTTGTAGAGTTATACAATCCTTGGGCCAAAATAATTATCAGGCTTTACATAACTTCAGTGATGTCCCAATGAGGCTATAAACATTCTAGAACATGCTAGGCATTTGAACATGACATAGATAAATACTTTGTATGACGGTTTTAGTTTTAATTAGTATTAAAACTGAATAAGCTGTCCTCTAAACTCTCCTATGAGGATAGACTTCATAAAAAGTAGGGTGCTGAAGGAATCAGTCAAATGAATGAATGTTTACATATGAATGATTGTTGAGAATTATTTTTACCTGAACTTTTAGTAAGCAAAGAAAATCTAAAATAAAGTGTGCAAAAGCATATATTTAGCCTTTACATTAGTTGATGTATGGTAATGGATTGATGGCAATAAATAATTATATTAGCAATCAATTTATGTCATTCCTGACTATACAACTTCCCACTTATGGATGGGAATTCTTCATCCATCTGATTTAATCAAAAATAATTATTTTCATACTGAAAGTTCACCATGAGGATAACAAGGAGATCAGAATTAAAATGGCAGCTGAGCCAGATTAAATGGTTTGGCATTCTACCAGGGAAATATGCCGTTGTGTCATTGTTCCATCTAATATAATTTTATAGAAAGGAAGTCCAAAAGTTGACATCTTCTATTTGTAATCTGTCTTCATTCGTTTTCTCATTGCTTCTTCCATCATTTCTCTTTTCACAAGAAAGACCAAATGAGATATTTAAAAAACTTCCGATTTTGTAGCATTAGAAAACTTGTGATCATCTTTGTTCCTCTGAAAATGGATAATTCAGCCACCCTATTCTGTGCCCCTTTATAGCAGGAAGGGTGTGTGTGTGGGGGGGATATATTAACAGATGTGGGAAACTTACTTTTTCAATTATCAACGAGTATAACTATTTCCTTGGCATATGGGATTTGTCATAGAGGTTCCATTTCTACTGAATCTTTATTCATAATCTTATTTATTTTAATAAGGGTGAATCATTATTGCAGGCTCCATGGATATTGGGAAAAACATTAATGGGAGTTCATGCTAATGAGAACTTTGCCTTCAGAACAAGAATTGTTTCAACTTTTAAATATCCAGGAAAAGGATAAACAAATAAACAATTCTTTTCTGACTCAGATGGCAGAATGATTTTCAGATGCGTGATATAAAATGTAACCGCCTTCAAGTGGAGCTCAGCTTCTTTGACTGCTGTGTAGCTTTGTTGACAACAATATGGAAGTATTGTGGCCCTTGTTTTTTTCCATATACATAAAATTTCCCTGAAATCAATCCGTTGCAGGATGAGGGCCTCTTTGTTGAAGGTGATAGAGGATAATCCATCAGGCTAGTCCAGGATGCTACTTGTTAGGTAGATATTTGTCAGCATATAGACTAGGGCTGAAAGAGTGTGACTAGCCCAAAGTTACCCAGCCAACTTTATATAAAGATAAATAACACAGGTGTGTGTGTGTATGTGTGTGTGCGTGCGTGCATGCTCATGCATTACTGGTATTTATTATTTCCTGGTGTTCTCATATCCAAGTGTCAAGTGAAGCAGTATATAAGTCTAAGTGCTATTGCTATTGCTGTCATCCTGCTCAGGTCTTGAAATCAGCCAAGGTTTATTGCTGCTACCTATTCGGTCCAAAAATAAAAATGCCTGTGAGTTAGGAAATCTGTGTCTGAATCTAGACAAAATGCTAACACTCACTGCATATAATGTGTGTGTACTTTAAAAATGTAAAGTTTTCAATGGCCAATTTATTTTAGCCATTCCTCCATCTACACAACGGTGCCTCCCAAAACGAATGGGTAGACTAGTGCCTCCAAAAACGAATGAGTAGACCGGTGCCTCCAAAAATAAATGTGTAGACTGGTGCCTCCAAAAACAAATGAGTAGACCGGTACAGCTCTGCAAGTAGTTAAAAGCAGAGCCAGTACCTCTGCTAAATTCTAAAGAATTGTCACATGACCATCAAGCCACACCCACAAAATAAGCCACGCCCACAGAACCGGTAGTAAAAAAATTTAGAACTCACCCCTGGACTAAGGGGTGGTAATCAAAAGGAGTATTTCTGTACTATAAATTTAAACTAACTTCATTAAGTTTTCCTTTTCCAAGTTACCCTGAGCACTGTAGCTCTGTTGGAAGGAAGTTTGTTCCCTGGAACCGAGAATTCTCATGAAAAGCAAACGTAGCCAAATCATTCATAAGGAAAGTTTTTCACAGTCTCATTGTATACCAAGATCTTGATTAAGTCAATGAACAAATCAGAGTCCTTTTGAAATAAGACCAGAGAAATAAATGGGATTTAAGCTGGAAAGGGCCAGGTCATCCTGATTTCAACGAAATGGTTTTGAATAAGTCTGAATTTACTTAACCTTGGAAAATGGGATAATTTAGAACATATTCTGATCAACGCTAGATATCTAGTAATCCTTAAAATGAATTTAATTCAGAATATTTTCTAGCTGCCACAATAAACCTTAATCTGGCAAGTATGACACATGTACTATTGAGAACTGTGTTTACATTACAGTCCTTTCAGAAGAAGGACAAGGATCAGCTGCATTCCTGAATTGAGCCAAATATATTTTTCTTCATGCTTGATAATGTCACAATCTGCTTTTCCCATTCTGGTGCCCTCCACTATCTTGGATTTGACTCCCACATTCTTGATTTGGCCAAGTCATAAACATTTCTAAAACTTTTTTTAAACATTGCAATATTCTTTTGTCCAATGTTAACATACTGGAATCAAAGTCTGACTGGGACTTGGAAAAAAAGTCCCTTTCACCGTACAAGCAGAATGAAACGCTCTTTTTTTTAAAAAAAAAACAATGTTAAACTTTTAACAAAAAAAGAAAGTGATGTCAGTTTCTTTGAATCCCAAATTCCATAGAGATTCAGCAAAGAAAGCCATGGGAGTAGTAGAAAAATGGTACAGGGAGAAAGTGGAAGAGAAAACATTGTAAGAAAAGCAATAAGTTTTCTCTTATGCAAAAGAAGCAAAAATGGAATCCCTTCCATACCACACACCCTGTTGTTGCTTGACTCCAAGTATAAACCAACAACTGCAGTGACAGATCTTTAACCACTAGATGGTTCTAGTGGTCCAACTCCTGGTTTCCTAAAAGTACAGTAGAATTAAATGGTTAAAGCACTGCCCCTGTATGCCCCTTTTGCCCAAAGCTTGGGGTCACCCACAATGAAAGATCACAACTCTTTGAGTGAAGTTCCATTATGTTTATAACCAAGTAATTCTTTTACCTCTGTTTTGGGATTTCCTAGGGGTGACAAGAATAACATTGAGCTGCACCCTTTGCTCTGAATGCTCCAGGGTTATTATGATGGCGAGGAGGATTTTGCATAGCATGCAAAAAATTCTCCAGGCTGCCTTCAATGCTGAATACTTAAATTTTCAAATAATTTCATTAACTTTTTTGTGCAAACGTTCTTGCTCTCTCCAACCAAAAAGCACATTGGGGTTTTTGGATGGCATGTACATTTGCTACATAGCAGAAGCTCTCTTCTCTGACCCTTATTCTCTGGTAGCCGAGTATATTGCAGCCTGAAACCAGAAATGTTTGCTTCGGGCAGGCTGTAATGACTGGAAGCAATATTGACATTGCAAATCTCTCTTCTCTCATATTAACAATGAACAAATGGGGAGGACAGCCCACTTTTCCTGTTATAACTGGCACAGGAGCTGCAATGAGGCAGTTTTATCCCCTACTGTTTGGGTAACTGGTCACAGGGGAGAAGTGAAAATGAGATTGATCCTCTGCCCAGATTTTCAGGAACTGGGACAACAGCAAGGTGTTTTCTTCACCTTAACTCAAGCAGTTCATCTGAGCTGGCTCTACAGTGGCCACCTCGGGAATAAATTTGGCACTGTCATGAAAGAACAGCAACAGTTAATTCCTGATGTGTCATGTATTTTGACTTTTGAGAAGGAGGAAAGGAGCCATGATGGTGGCTCAGTGGTTAGAATGCAGTATTGCAAGCTGACTGTGCCCGTTGCCAGGAGTTCAATCCTCACCGGCTCAAGGTTGACTCAGCCTTCCATCCTTCTGAGATCAGTAAAATGAGGACCAAATTTGTTGGGGGCAATTTGCTGACTCTCTAAACCGCTTAGAGAGGGCTGTAAAGCACTATGAAGCGGTATATAAGTCTAAGAGCTATTGATATTGCTACTTGTGGCATACTTTGCTGACATGTGCAAATCATTTGGCTGATTGTTGAAAACTGACGGGCAGACAGAAGGGAAGCCAAATGTGGTAGTAGAGCAGAGGTGGGCACCTTTTCTGTTCTGGAGGCCACACTTGTTTCTGTGGCTGGCCAGGTAGTCCTGGCCAGGTAGTCCTTAACGTAGGACCAGTTGTATATTGTAATGGTTGTAAAATGATTTTATGACCATTTTTGCGGTAGTCATTAAGCTAATATGATGGTAGTAAAGCGAACGTGGCAGACATTAAAGAAACACCACAGTCATTAATTAAACCAATGGTTTGCTATGGGCATGGTTTTGCTGAAAACCAGAAGTGAGTGCTAGTTTTTGGCAAAACCACCATAAAATGCAGGATGCTCCAAATACCATCAGTGCAGTCAAATAACCAAAGTTTGGTAAAGTGACTGTAGACAGGATCTGACTGTCAGAACTTTGAATCTGGGTCATAAGTTCCCTTTTTCAAGTCAGTCGTAATTTTGAATGGTCACTAAGCAACCAGTTGTAAATCAATGACTACTGTAACTGTATTCTGGATAGGGACGAGTAAAGTCAAATCCAGATTGCCAACCTTGCAGTAAAGGGAGAATTGTTGCTTTGCTGAAAATATAACTTAAGTAAAAGTCTACTTGTAATGTCTATGGAGATTCTCAGTCATCCAGGTCATGGTTGTCCCAAAGGTGCTTTTTCTAGAGGCATCTGGACTTTCTTTTACCAGAAAGTCCAGTTGCCTCCTAAAAAAGCACCTTTGGGTCTACTTGTAATGCAAGAGAGCTTACAACCTCTGTAAGATCCATATGGGAAAATGTTCTCCATGTTTCCCTCAATTTTATTAAAAGGCATACGTTTTTGTGAGCTGCAACTAACTTCATCAGATTGATGGTGTATGATTCAAATTGACATGTGGTGTAATGGGGGGGAAATGGATTGAGTTGGATGGAGAAAGGGAGCAGAAGATTATGCAGATGTAGGTTATCTGGGAGATATTACAAACATCTTATGAATGATTATTTATTTTATTTAGCGGATGATGAGAACATGACAGAAGAGAAGTAAACATATACACACAATCCACATAATTATATACAAAACGTCTATGGGACCGTTTCTCTATGGTGATATTGATTGATATAATTGGCATTCAGAGAAACAGTTTCAGGCGGGTCATGGGTGTATAAGTTTTTTTTTCCGAAGAGTTTTTAATTTTTATTTCTCATAAATATATTTAAATTTAAATAATTTACAATCTTTTATCCATCATTTTCCATTCATCTTATCTTTTAACTTTCATTTTTAGTTGTTTGGGGCTGCTCTTTTACCATTTATCCTCCTTTATTTTACCACAACCTTTCCTCTTCTCCTCCCCTTCTCTTCCTTCCTCCATCTCTTCCTACTTTCTTCGTTCTTCCTCTCCTTCTCTTTCCTACTTCCCTTTCCCTTCCCCCACTCCTCTCTTCTTCCTCCCTTTCTAACCCTCCTACTCCTCTTTCTCCTCCCTTTTCTTCCTCTCCTTTTCCCTCTCTTCTATCTCTCCCTCTCCTTTCCTCTCTTCTCCCTTCCTCTCTCTCTGCTCCTTTCCCTCTCTCTTGTTGTTTCTTTTCAATTCAGTCTAGAATGGTATTCGAGCAGCCCCGATTATCTACTTGCATCCATCTTCATTTCAATTTCTTATTTGTTTAGTAATTACATGTTTCATCATTTGTTTTTATAATAATCATTTTTATAATAATCTCACTTTTTGCCTCCCCCCCCTCCCCCCTTTTTCTTTTACCTCGGCATCGTCTGTGTTTCTATTTTTTCTCTTTTTCATCTTTTCCCTATCTATTTTATCTACATACCTTTATTCATCTCTTTTCTAACCAATCATAAAAATTTCCCCATGTCTTGAAATACATCAACTTCTCTTCATCTTTTATTCTTAGTGTAGTCTGTTCATTTCTGCAGATTCAAAAATTTTCTTTATGATTTCTCCTTCCAACGAGATTTTATCTGCTTTCCAATTCTGTGCAAATACAATCCTGGCCGCTGTTATTATATGAATAGTAAAATATATATCCTGTTTACTATATTTCTCTGGTAATATTCCCAATAAAAATATCTGTGGTCTTAACTCCATATGTTGCTGCAGCATTCCCTCTAAGCATGTCTGTATTTTAACCCAATAGTACTTTGCTTCTTTACACAACCAACATATATAATAATATGATCCCGGCAATTGATGACATTTCCAACATTTGTCTGATTTATCTTTAAACATCTTAGCTAATCTTTCATGTTGAACAACAGATGTACAAGTTAAAAGAAGTTAAAATGCACAAGTTAAAAACCTAATGAAGAACAATTATAGTATATTAAAATACCATTCTAAAACAAATGATTGTTTTAGAAAAGCAACTTTGTAACAGCAACGTTGAGAAGGAAACTAATGAACTCACATACATCAAAAGATTTCAGGCAATTTCCCCTTTTTCTTGTACCTCATACTATTTCAATCTTACACCATTTTAACCGTTCAATGCATTTAATAAAGTGAGTTGCAGCTCACACTTACATCTTTTAATAACATTTAAAAGTTGAAAAAGGTGCTCCTAGGCTCCTGATTTTTTTTGTCACTATAGACTAACACAGCTTCCCTCCTACAATGTTCTCTGAAACATGCTAACTGAATTCTGGAATTCTGATGCCTGTGCAAGTTGCAGCCTCCAGGGTATGCATGGCTGAATTTCGTAACCAGCTTGAACTGTTGTAACCATTCAGATCACCGCTCACCCACATGCTTCATATGGCAATGTCACATCACGGGGAGACACAGTGGAAAATTTTGAGCCAGGTGGGAGAAAGGTTATGGGATTTAGCTGGTGGAATTCCAGAACTGGAAACTCTGATCAGAACACTTTATGCGTCCCATCTAATAGAGCTGTGATGGCGAATGTATGGCATGTGTGCCACAGGTGGCACGTGGAGCCATATCTGTGAGCACGTGAACATTGCCATAGTCAGCTCCAGCGTGCATGTGCGTGCCAGCCAGCTGATTTTTGGGCCTTCCAGGCCCACTGGAAGTCAGGAAATGGGCTGTTTCTAGCCTCCAGAGGGCCTCTGGAGCCTGGGGAGGGTGAAAAATGGGCCTTCCGGTCCCATGTCATCGCGTGGGGGAAGTGTGGGGGGGTTTGCGCACGCAGGGTCATACGCGCATGCACAGGAGGATGGGGCGCATTGAATTATGGGTTTGGGCACGTGCACGTGCGACCCCCCCACGCTTTCCCTGCTTTTGCCATGCAACGGCAAAAAGATTAGCCATCACTGTAATAGAGCATATCATAAAATGATATGACAGCTATATATCTATAAAGAACTAATCATGATAACAAAAGCAGTTGCAAGATGTGGCAAGGTTTGGTTCCAGCAGAGCTGCTCTCCTCTCAGCATCTGCCCAACAAGCAGTTCTGTGCCTTTCCACAGGTATAAGAAATATCACTAATCATGCGAACATATAGCTACTATTAGGACAGGAGATGTCAGAAGTAAATCTGCTACGATTACTGGATTTTACTCCCCTGCAGTAGTTATGACCTGCATGGCAAGTGCACAAGTTGAACAAGCAACATTACAATATCTCCCGGTTTGAGCTTCAACCTATGAGTTGTTAAAATTGTTAGAACAATCCATTGTTAAAAGCATACTCTGGCAAAAGAGAAAGTAGTGATCCTTAAAGGGGAAATGCGCTTCCTTCTCATAACTTTCTCCTTCCAGAGCTTCATAAAAGCATCCTTACAATTGTATCTGCTATGCATTTTGAACGCATATTTATATTACTATGCTATTACATATCGAGCTTTTCCTGTCCTACTAACCCTATCACTAACCCTAAAATGCCAAAATACAAAGGAAATGTATTTCATGCACATACACACACATGCAAACTTTCTGACCTTACAACCCGAAAATGCAAGCTAACTTCACAGCTATTTGGTAGTGTTTTAAGTCCACCTTTGAACCCTTATTGTTTTAACTGGAAAATGGAACTATAGCATAGCCCAATATTATTATTTTTTTTACAACTTTTAAACTCAAAAATAGAAGTCAACCTCTTACTTGCAACTAAATTGCTTGGTTCAACATTTTTCTGAAAAGGCAGAGACTTGGGTAGCTTAATAAACATGTGTCTTATACATTTAATAAGAGATTCAAAACTATCAAGTCAGTTGAAATGATTATCTCAACCAAGACAGATATTTATGGGGCACCAGCATGATTCATCCTGAGATTTCACATTTGTTTTTGCTTTAGACAAAGCAAAAAGCGGGGAAAAGACCCTCCTGGAGGTGAGGAAGTGAGGGACAGAGCGGACTTTGTGATACCATTAGTCTTCATTTCCTGAGGAAATGGTAGAAACCTGGGAGCACTTAGCTGTCAAAATCCTTTTCATATTTAAACCCTGCCATCGGAAATACTGTTTGGGATTCCCTGCCATTTCCCTAGGGAACACTATTCTAGAATGAAGTTGAGCAACTCACTTGGTAGTTGATTGTGTTTCTGTTTAGGCACATGAATTCAGAGAATGAAGGGTTTCGTTTCATTCTTCCGCAGAAGCTGAACTGCACACTTTGCAATTAATTTTATTTTAAAAATATGTCCCATGTTTGGAAAATATGATGGCTTCAGAATGCAGCATTAAAAGATTTCTGAAGCCTTGTTTCTGTATGTAGTCCACACTAGCTACTATGTCTGGAGACAAAAATAGGCAAGGGAGTCTAACATAAGGGGGTTTTCTTTGAAGAGCATGCTGCTGCACCAGGGGTGAAATGCTCCCAGTTCGGACCAGATCGCCCGATCCGGTAGCGATGGAGGCAGGTGGTTCGGAGAACTGGTAGCAAAAATCCCTGCCCTCCCCCCATGCCCAGCTGAGGCACGTGATCAACAGAGGCTTTTTTTCTTTTAAATGCCTCTGATGATCCCAGCTGAGTTGCCTGATCGGCAGAGGGTTTTTAAAAAATCCTCTGACAATCAGGCAACTCAGCTGGGATCATCAGAGCCTTTTGAAAGCATTTTTTTACAAAATGATTTTAAAAGTAAAAAAAAAATTGGCCACGCTCACCCGGTCACATTACCCCCACTCCCACCACCCCCAAGCTATGACCACAGAACGGGCTGGTGAGGAAATACTGTTATACCTAGTTCTCGACTTATGACAGTAATGAAGCCTGGAATTATGGTTGTAAATCGTGGTAATCGCTAAGCGGATCACCACATGACTTCACCTGATTTTACAACTTTTTTTGCGGTGGTTGTTAACTGAATGCAGCAGTAGTTAAACCGTCTGTTTTCCCTAATGAGTATTTTTGCTGGAAAACAGAAGTAAATACAGGAAATGAGGGGGGAAAAACCCCTGAACATCAGAGTCACATGACCATAGGTCTCTGCAAATAGCCATAAAAGTAAACTGCTTGCCAATTGACCAAAATATGATCATGTGACTGCAGGGGAGAGTTTGCAGCCATCAGAACTTTGAAATCGGGCTGGAAACAGCTTTTGGGAGGTCCGTGGAAACTTAGAACTGTTTCTGATTAACCAGTTGTTAAGCGAGGACTATCTGTAGTTTCCAAAGAGCCATCGGTTCTAGAGCCAATACAGAATACCAGTATATTTACTTGCAAATGTTCAAGAGCAGTTTTGCCAGATACTGCAGCAGTTCTACTGCTCCACATTAATGATATACTAATTTAAAGGGCAACGGAGGAGATGTTAGAATAGAAGCGCAACTCCAAACACAGAAGGACTTGCAGAAACATTTTATCCGTCACCACAAATCACGATATCTTAACTGCAAAACCGAAAGGAACTGTGATTTTCTAGAAATCCTACACGAGCCATTTCAGAGTTTAGACTTGGCAGTATCATGGCAATCTTTTCATCTTGAAAGAAAGTTATAAAGCATTCTTCAAAAATGAGCATCCACATATCGGAAGAGTGCCAGACTGGGGAAGGCTAGCAGAGAACTATTTGGCTGGCTGCTTTTGGAAGCCAATTTTCTGGAAGTGGCAGAAAATCTGGGAATCTGAACGCAGCTGTTTCTGGAAAACAAACTGTCCGTTGACGCTTCAACATACTTTAGTTGTTAACTGCAAAATGATTGCGACATAATTTTGAAAAAAAAATCATGTAGCTTTTAAACGTTTAGAAATAGTACAGCCTTGGTAAAAATTTAGTTCTAGTGTTTTGTACGCCAGTTTTTTTAAGACAAAATTATTTATTTATTAAATTTATATGCATTCCATCTTGCTGTTTATAAATGTGCTGAGAAAAATTGTATGCATTGGGGACTGATCTCACTAACATAGAGAATTATGGGTTTGAAAATCTGGCTTTGTGTTTTGGAGTTCATTTTTTACCTTTGTAATCAACTACTTGAGGTGTTTTATAGAATCACAGAGCTAGAGGTGACCTAAGAGGTCATCAGTTCCAATCCATGCCACAGGAATTCTCTACATCAGGGGTCTCCAACCCCCAGTCCATGGACCGGGACCGGTTCATGGATGGCTAGGAACCAGGTCGTATAAGTGAGTGAAGCTTCATTTCTATATCTGTGGAATCTAGGTAGAGCACAAAAATACCATCCCAGTTCATGGAAAAATTGTTTTTCATAGAACCACTGCCCTATATGAGGACCACTGCCCTATAAGGTAGTCTTTGATTTACAACTATTACAACAGCACTGAAAAAAGTGACTTATGACCGTTTTTCACACTGTTGTAGCATGCCTATCGTCACATGGTCAAAATTCAGGTGCTTGGCCACTGACTCATATTTATGATGGTTGCAGTGTCATGTGATCATATTTGGCAACTTTCTGACAAGCAAAGTCAACAGGGAAGCCAGATTTATTTAACAACCATGTTACTAATTTAACAATGGCAGTAATTTGCTTAACAACTGTGACGAGAAAAGTCATAAAATGGGCAAAACTCACTTAACAACTATCTCACTTAATAACAGAAATTCTGGGCTCAATTGTGGTCATAAATTGAGGACTAGTTGTACCATCCCTGAAAAATAACTTTCCAGTCTCTGTTTATTGTTCTGAAGCCTCATTAGTCTGTCATTTGTAAAATGGCTATTTTAAAATTGGCTATGTCACAAGTCAAAATATGGAAGTTAAGCAAGATCAGGCCTGGTTAATACTTGAAGGGGAGACCAGCAGGAAATAAAAAGTTGTAGACTAAACTGCAGAGGTTTAAAAAAAAAATTCCCAAAGAAGGCAGTACCAAACCATTCTTATGCAGTTGCCAGGAATTATTCAAAACTCCAAAAGTGTTCTAATAGAGGAACAGAATACTTTTTCTTGGAAACTCTACTAACATTTTAGAACTCGCAATGGAATACATACAGTATTTGGGATAACCTGATGGCTATTTGTAATTCAGTTACTTACCATCCTAGCTAAGTATAAAGCAATTGGAGATGAACTTCTCTCAACCCTGCCTCCTGGAAAACAAACTTGTGAGATTTACAAACTGTGGGATTCTAGGAAATTTCATTGGTGATCTAAAACTCTGATCTTCACGTCCAGCAGCTTTCTAAGGAAAATGTTCAGAAATCAATGTACTTTCAGTAGGAAACCTTTATTTTCTTGAGAAAGCTCTGATGCCATAATAGAGCAAAGTTCACTAGTACAAAGTTAATGTCGCTACCAAGAGTTTTTTCTGGTAAAATGAAACTTCAGTTCCGCAGCTCAAGTATTTTATTGTCAAAACTACAAAGGTCAGAACCATTGTATCTGCTTTGGAATGTTTCATTTATTATACATGTATTACCAATTTTCCTCCGGGGGTTTAAGGCTGCATGCATATATTGCACGGTATTCTCCTCAATTTTCTCCCAGACAACAGTCCTATAATGGACGTTTGGGCTGAACATAAATGGATGATTCAGTCACCCAGTTAGCTCTAAGGATGGACTTAAGGTAAATCTGAGTGTCTCTCTGCTTTAACAGATGGATCACTAAATGGCTGTATTAAAGTGCTAATTTCACTTTGGAGCAGACTCAGGGGTGGGTTCTAAATTTTTTTACTACCAGTTCTGTGGGCGTGGCTTATTTTGTGGGCGTGGCTTGATGGTCATGTGACAATTATTTAGGATTTAGCAGAGGTACTGGTCTACCAGCTTGCAGAGCTGTACCGATCTACCCATTTATTTTTTGCAGGCACTAATCTACTCATGTATTTTTGCAAGCACCAGTCTACTCATTTGTTTTACCACTGATCAGCTGTAAGGCGGCCCTTTGAAGCCCAGCGGCAAGAGTTTAAACAGTTTTTTCCCCCCTAGCCATCAGCTGGGACTCAGGAGGCAGCAATAGATTGTAGGTGGGGCCAAATAAAAGGTAAGAATAATGCGGGGGTGGGGGGGTCGTGGGGGGTGCAGGGGCAGAACCGGTTCGGTGACATCATATCATCACCGCTACCGGCTCGGGAGAACCGGGTCGAACCGGGAGGAACCCACCACTGAGCAGACTCCTTTTGTATGCAGGTGTCAGCTGAGTTGAGAGATAAGGATTGTAAACAGAAACCTATGGACTTTCGAACTTTTGAACAGAAACAAAGGGATTTTTTAAAAAAGATTTATGCTATTTAATGAAATCATTTTATCACTGAAACAAAGCATAGCTATGAACAAAAAGGGAAACCAGATACTTCCGAAGTCTGAGTTGCTTTTATGTTTATATATTTGCTGGATTGCTGACATTTAGCAGAAAACAATAATATATTGTTGTTTAATTTCATTAATCGAGAACACAGGTGGGAGGAAAACAAATTCCTTTCTATTAGTCACCACTGCATTGATTCTTGAGGCCGAGGGGATAGGGAGTTTTGAATACATAAATTAAAGCAAAATGCATAGAAATGGATTTTCCAAAAACATCCTAGTTGGCTTGAAAGAATGTGGTTTGGTACTTTGCTACAACCTGCCTGATCCATTCCCTACCCTTTGAGCAATGGAATGTGTTGCAATGAGCCCTGGTGGTGCAGTGGTTAGAGTGCAGCATTGCAGGCTACTTCTGCGGACTGCCAACTGACTGCAATTGGATCTGCAATTGGACAGATCAAATCTCACCAGGTTGACTCAAGGTTGACTCAGCCTTCCATCCTTCCAAGGTGGGTAAAATGAGGACCCCAATTGTTGGGGGCAATATGCTGACTCTGTAAACCACCTAGAGAGGGCTGTAAAGCATTGTAAAGCGGTATATAATTCTAAGTGCTATTGTTATGGACTATACACAATTCTAGTCAGAAGTTCTTCTATTCACTGCAGGGGCTTAGGGCTCAGTCTGTTCTCATACACCAATACCAACTGGAACCAGCCACAAAGAAATCTGGGTTTTCTGAAGCCAACCCAGAAAAATACCATGGTTGATGGTATTGAAAGCTACTGACAGGACAGTTGTACCAACCCCATCCCTAGACCTCCAAAGGTTATCAGCAAGTTTCTTAAACACTATTAGCCAATTTGATTTCATGAATTGTCTGATACGGCCTCCCAAACTATTTTAATTGGTAAGTTTAGGAGAGAAGAGGGAGGGGGAGAAATAGGAGTGGGCTTCAGAGCCTTTAACAACGGGTTTGCTGCCCCGTTGCTAGGTGGGCGTGGCCATGGTGGGCATGGCCTAGTTGGCCTCCTGCACCACAGTGGGGGGGGAGGTATTTTTTGGCCTCCCCAGACTCTGGAGGTTTTCCTCAAGCCTCCGGGAGAGTGAAAACAGCTTTCCCCAGGGTCTGGAGGCCCTCCGGAGGCCGGAAACAGGCCCATTTCTGGAGTTCTGGAAACCCCTGGTAGGCCCATTTTTTTGCCCTTCCAGATCCTCTGCACGGCCCCTGCACTTACCTGGAATGATGAACGGGCCACGTGAAGACTCCTGGATCGCCCAAACCCTGCCGAACCCCTGGGAGATCACCCCTGGGGAGAAAGAATAGTATAAGTGAGTATAAGTAATTAAGTGAGACACAGTTTTGTGGTTTTTCCTTCAAGTGACATGTCTGGTGTTATGCGCTCCAGTACTTGCTTGTTGATCACCTTTGCCATCCAAGGAATATGCAGGAGTCTTCTTCAGCACCACAGCTCAAGCTGGTGTGTAACAGCAGAGCGGAAAGATAAATACTGGCATTAAGGAGGAAATGCTTGTAGCTAAGCAGCTGGAAATTTTGTCATCTAGAAGTAGCCTACTATGTCAAGGTGCATCCTACGTATAGCCAAGTTATTCTAGTACTTCGATTGGAAAATCCCATCATCTTCTCTTCCTCCCCGCTCCCCCTCAGTACCAAACAGACACATAATGAGCAACAATTTACAGTATTTTCATGCCATTCAGCCTCATCTTCTCAGTTAGGAGAATCAGTCCTGACAAGAGAAATAGGGAATCACTTAAATCAGTGGTTCTCAACCTGTGGTCCACGGACCACTGGGCGGCCACGGTGTCATCACAAGGGTCCACAAAGGCTTGAAGAAATGTTATGATTTAAATCTAAAGTCTTGGTGGTCCATGGCCACAGTCCGTGGCCACAAAAGGTATTTAAACTTCTGTGGTGAAGAACAGGTTGAGAACCACTGACTTAAGTAATGAAAAATCAGGCAGAAAAATAATCATGCAACACCAAATAAAAAGAGTGTTACATCTATCCTTCCTCAATGCTATAATATATTCAAACCCACTGCATTCAACTACAATCCAATTGGAATATTGTATTTGTTTGCTAATTTATCCACTACATTTTAATCACATTTGTAAATCACCTTGTTTCTTTTTATAGTGTTAACTACTTTCAAAATCACAAAGCACTTTCAGATTCTCATTTTTCAGTTTAGGAATTGAGTGCATCTGCAATTAGTTTCATTAAGATTACAGGATCTAAATACGCTTCACACTGAATTATGTCCCAATTTTTTAAAACAATGTTTGAATGTTTCAATCAGCTTGAAAGAATAGAAATCAGTTACTACTTCCAACATAGATAAAAATATTTCTTAAACACTGCACTGCATCCTAGCATAAAATGACCCTCAAAGCAGGTTGCAGTTTTTTAAAAAAGGTGTGTATAAATTTAAAAATAATGATTTAAATTGTAGAACATAATACTTTAATGTTGATTAAAATGATTGCCAATAAGTACTTTACAAATATATAGAGAACAAGTCTATGTTATCCAATCATTCTGCATGACTTTTCATCAGTATGATTTGCTTTCCACAAGTTAATAATGCCCTGACACTATATGGCAGTAAAAATGATAAATGATAGTATGATGAGGTCACCAGTTCCCCATGCAAAAGCAAGAAATCACAGAAAAGGACAATTATTGTGATTAAAGGAAAGATAACAGATTAATTAGCAATTCATTCCAGCAGACACTCCAAGTGGGAAGGTGACCTCGCTGTAGGAGGCCTACTACCGCTGTCTTTCTATTTTGTTGCAGGAAAGGAGAGGAAAATTACGAAAATTGTGAGAAAATTGGAGGAGGAAGCAATTCTTTTCTGGTTCCAGGGCTGAGAAAACCATTGCAGCTTGAGTGCTGCATTAGGCAGTTCTTTCAGGTTGATTTTACATAAGATTATACAGTTCTCTAATAATTCACAGGAGGCATCTGGCTGCTATACCCAATCCTGGATGCTACTTACTAAGCAATTTGAATGTTTCTTTCTGTCTGATCTGGCAGAAAATGTGAGTGGTGGAACCAGTTCATCAGGATACCAGCTGGAAATCCAAATGGCTTGGGGCAGTGTCAGTGATGGGCCCTTGAGAAGGGGACACATCATCAGCACCTCTTTAAATGGTGCTGGGAATAGCAAACTGTAAATTTATTATTTGTAGGGTTTCTAAATCTAGGCTGCAAAAATCTAGATAGCACTAGATGGCAGCAGAGCAGACATGCATATAGCGGTAGTTCTGAGTCTTTGCTGCAATGTAATGGCTATCCAGATTTTTTGGGTAGGCTGAATCTGATAAACCTAATTTGCTATATATAAAGAGCTGAAGAAGCTTCTTGGATGAGAAGAGAAATGTCTTCAAAGAAAAACCAGAAAGTCCAGTTGCCTCTTGAAAAAGCACTTTGGGGATGATAAACCTAATTAATTATTGGAGGGAAAATTTCCAGAGGAATATTGTCTAGGTTGGTCTTTCTTGGGAAGATGAGGCAAGTCATGTTATTCCTCCTAAAAATGCTGAAATCTTAAAAACTTCATGCAACATTTGAGATATCATATATTTTGGACCCTTTTTAATTTTAAATAAAATCAGCAACTGAATTTACAATGGCCATCATGTCCATACAATTGCTTGTGGCTGCTGGATTATCAACCATAGTTTAATATTGGGCAAACTAGGTCACTATATGGAAGCAAGACCTTGTTTTTAATTAAAATTGACTTAGTTTTGCCAATCTAGTTGCAGTATTTGGGTGTGTGTATGTGTGTGACTAAAAGATGCTATTTTAGTACAATGAAGGACAAATACCATAACTTCCCTAAATCTTTGGATTTACATATTTGCTCTAATGACTATGTATGAAGACTTGTAAATACAGAGAGAGAGAGCTCTAAATTCTCCTTTGTAGAAGCCCTGAATTCCAGTTGTTTTAGAGTTCAAGCTGTCTTATTAGAAACTTTTCTCAATTATTTCTACTTCAGTAAAACTCAGGAACCATCTGTGAGACTCCTATTTCCTCTGATTCTGCCTTCTTCAAATTAAAGACTTTTATTATCAGAACCCTGGCATCAAATTAATTTCCTTCTCCTGGCAAACACTGCCAATTTGCACTATATCTACTTATTTTCCAATTCTGCAGTAACCAAAGGAGTTGTATAGGCTTCCAAAAGGCTATAATAGCAGAGATAAAAACAAGATTATTTATCACATAAATGCTCATGGTTTTCAAGTGCACATGTTTTTCTAGATCAATTCCTGATCAGTGGTTTGGTGATCTGTGAAGCTACTCCAAGTATTTGCCACCAAAATAATGGTGAGGAAAAAAAGTAAATGGCTTAAATCTCATGAGATTGACAAAGTGTTAAGATACTCATGTTCTAACTTGTTAACTCATGTTATTTTGATGTTCTTGCCTGACTTGAAGATCTCACAAGATTTTGCCCATATAGTTTTTAAAAAAAAATAATTTGGGAAGTCATCCTTTCTCATGGAATTGATTTGGAATTTCAAATGATACGAAGGGACAAGTGTGTACAGGAAAAGGGCCCTTCCTCTCAGGAAGGTTATTTTTGTAAACAGGAAGTATACTCTCCTACCAGATTTAATTTGGCATCTGGTCTAGTTTTTAAGTGGAAATATATGATTAAGAAGAATATAATTACCAATTCTTGGTATGGTGTGGCAAATAAACACACCATGGAAAATTCGTATTATTCATGTGTGTCACCTTTATTCTTGGAATGGCAGTGCCCATCTCTTCAGGGTAGTTTCTCCTGTTGTACTTTGACACTGGAGAATTAAGGATTAAGACTACAAACCTCCCATGATGTTTCACTTCTGATTGGTAAGTAAAATGAAAATAAATATAATTTGATCCAGTTCACTTGTAGCTTCCTTATGCACCACATTAGCATGAGTATACAATATCTATCAGAAGGTGGCTTTTCCAGAAGGTGGGAGAAGCACATAGTTCGTCCTCAGGTAAATTTCCCATCCTTGAATTAGTATTTTAAAAAATAAGCCTATGGTCCTTTGATTTCCAGCAATATAAAGTGATGTGTAGCCTCCCTATTATGGCTCCATTGCAAACTCTCATTACTTTTCCTAACAGCTATGCTGGCTACAATGACTATGAGAGTTGCAGAGTAAAAGCAGCTGGAAGGCCAAACATTGCTATCCTGCGTTTAGTAAAATTAGGAAATGCTAAAAAGCAGGGGTGTCAAACTGGCGGCCCATGGGCTGGATGCGTCACGCACAGCCCACGCCCATCCCAGCTCCGTGAATGGGGAAAATGTTGCAAAATGTCACATGATGGCAACATGACACCGCGAGTTTGACACCCATGCTATAAAGCAAAGGAACCTTTATTTTACTGCATTTATTTGGTAAAAAATAAACTTCCGCTCATTTATGTCATGCATGCCAAACCACTGAACTGAGAAAACCCTTCTTTTTCAAATGTTAAGTAAATAGGTTAAGCCAGTTTCTTTGTCTCAAAGCTGATGATTAATGATTTCCCAGGTAATAAAATAAAAGATGACTACATAGCAGGCCACATAATCACTGGTGTACAGAAGACACCTCCCTCTATAGAGGGGGCAAAAACAGTTATTTGCTGGTCTAGGAAGAGGAAGGTCATAGAGGAAGAAAACAGGCAGTTTATATTAGATTTTAATTTGTGACTGCTATATCTAGCTTACTTGCGTACTTTTTGATAAATTCACCAATTTGTAGTCTCGCTTTGGTTTGGTTGAAGCATTAATAATTATCTTGAGTTTATTGCATAGTGATTTCAATATGAAATTATTATTGGAAGCAAAGGTTTGAATTAAATAAGAGATTTGGCAACTTTATTCCCTAGAAAGACATTCTAGGCAGGAAATACGGTTTGCTCTTTATTTTTGGATAGTTGACCAAGCTGTTACTTAACCACAGATTTAAACATCCAAACAGTTGTGAATGACTACAGAATGTTTAATTTGCTGTTTGAATTTCCCACTTAGCTACACAGTTCTGCATAATTGAGAAATCAACTTGGAGTGACAGATTAATTTTTACCCCTTTCATTCCTCTAAATAAATATAGTTTGCAGTGTTCACAGAAAGCTCTTACATTGACTCTCTTCTCTCTTTCATTTTGCCAGCTCAAAAATCTGCCAGGAAGATGCCAATTCAACCACATCCATGCATAACATGTGGCTAGGCAGGGCACCAAGAAATGGAAAGGGAAAAGGTGTCCTTCTAGGCATGACAACTGGAATATCATAGCGGAAAAGGCATGAAGACTGCTTTTTGGTGGCTTGCAGTAAATTTAGCATAATCTTATGTTTGCTTGGAAATAGGTTTCCAAACTTTGTTGCTCCTTAGCAATCCTTTGCAAAGATTCAATTTTAGTCATCAGTATAATGTGGGTGTGAATTGGGATGTTGGTATATTCTTTTAGAATTTAATTACACTAAAAGGAGAAAAAAGTTACTTTTATTCTGAAGACATGATTCTTTTCTTCCACCCAGCTGGCCAATTTACTAGTGTTTTTTTTAAAATTTGAGTCACCTTTAACCACTTTGTTTTGGGAAAGTAACAAAACCTGTATTTATAGCTATTTGTTTGATCTTGATTAAAGTTTATATTTAGGATTAACAAATAATCAACACTACAAATGCTTTATTTATTTATTGGACATAGACACATTCTAGTGCATGCTCTAACTGCCCTGATTATATCAGAAATGTAAATATTCTGTCACAGTAGAAACCAATCTGTTGATGTTTCTTTTTTCTGAAACTTGCTTTTCTAGTGAAACTGAATTAATCAGATCCAGGCATTTTTAAAAATCATTTTTTAAATTATTTGTATATATGTTGGGAGATTATGAGAATTTATGGCTAACAATCTGGGGAATCCCAGACTGAAAAAGGATGTTGCGGTTGTATGAGTTTTTAAAGCTATCTCTGCTTTAAAGGAGGTTTTCTCCTTCCTCATCTTTACATATGTCCTATCTGTCAATCATATCTCATGAGACAAAGTGGCAAATGCCAAATTTGATTTACTACACCAGGCAGCTTTATTCAACCAGCAAGTTTCATTTTTATTTATACCTCTTGCTTGTTTATCTGCAGTGCATTTCCTGATGAAGGGGAAATTCACAAATACTTCTTTAGATTTCTTGGAAAAGAATATTTTACTGGAAATGGAACCATATACAGAACTAAATACTTCACAATCACACTATCAACATCGATGTCCAAGTTTTTAATAAATGTTTAGAAATTTCCATTTTGAGCCAGATTTTGACATTATACTCAACAACTTTGATTATTTTGGATACTTTTTTTTTTGGCAAATGTTAGATTAAAAAAAATAGCTTAGAAGTACCGCACGAAGGAAACCATCAAAATTAAAGAAAAAAGCGAACAACAGAATTAAAAGGAACAGATTAAAGAGGCATAGAATTATTCTATTCAAAGTTTAAATTAAAACAAAAATAAAAGCAATATTTTCCTACAGGTAAAAGGGAAATCAATATCAGACAAATCTTCCAGATATGAACAATGTATTCCACAGAAATCTATTTATTCGTGTCAGAAGCATCACAATTCGAATAAGGCATACTATATGAGATAAAATTTAAAATACAAAATACAAGATTAAAATAAGTATGAGTTAAACAGATTTTGCACAGAAAGTGATCTTCCCCAACTCGATGCCTTCCAAAAATGTCAGATTTCCATTCTCATAATTTTCCATTATGAACTAAAGACCAGAGGTGGTATTCAACCGGTTCGGACTGGTTCAGGTGAAACAGTAACGGTGATTGCGGATGGGGGTGGGCCTGCTCACCCACCCACCCGGACATAATGCCATCCTATTTAGCCACATTTTTGAGGCTGGACGCATGCATGGAAGGCGGGTGCTCAAGCAAAGCACATAGGTGGAACGCAGGGTGAATGCGCGGAAGGCACGTGCACACAGCGAGTGTGCAGAAGGCCGGGCGTATGTGCGCGGTGAACCAGTGGCAACAATTTGTGAAACCCACCCCTGCTAAAGACCAAACATCTGGAGGACATGTGCTTGAGGAATATCATGTGAAAGGAACATCATGACTGCCATTCCTCTCCTCGACTCCCATTCCAATTCTTTTGAAACATGATTGAAAAGGTAGGGCAAGAGTGAGGAAAGCAATTCTTCGTAACCATTTCTTATAAACAGCCCTAATCCTTTGATTGGTTTCCTGCAAAGGGTCAAAGTCAGATGCAGCTATTTATCAGCTAGTGAGATGTGCTTCCCGTTCCTGGCCTTAGGTAGCAATCATGCAACCATATTCTGAACTCTTGTTTTCAGATAGTCTGTTAAATAACTCCATTTACTATGTGTTGTTTTCTCTGTCCTAGTAGAAACCAGCTCACTGTATCAGAAGAATGCAACAATCACCAAAAACCACTTAAAGGCTGTTGACACACTCTAGGCCAGTGGTTCTCAACCTGTGGGTCAGACCCCTTTGGGGGTCGAATGATCCTTTCACAGGGGTCGCCTAAGACCATCCAAAAACACATATTTTCAATGGTTTTAGGAATAATTTTATGGTTGGGGGTCACCACAATGTGAGGAACTATATTAAAGGGTCGCGGCATTAGGAAGGTTGAGACCCACTGCTCTAGGCCTTCCAAAATGAAGCTAGAGGGGAAATGAAACTCCCTATATCTGGGCAACTATAAGATATGTTATTTTTCAAATCTGGGATGTGGATACGCACCTTAAGTAGGACTGAATAATCCAATATGGGGATTTTCATACATTTTGGAGATGGAGAAGGGAACTGCAATTTCAGTATCAAAACACAGAGAAATGGAGAAAGTGTAGGCAAAGTCTTAGTAGGAACTTATTTGTTTGTATCTCTCCCCCCCCTTTTGTTCAGGAAGACAAGGAATGCATTTCTCATTTTTTCCTACAATAGCAACCTTGAGCTATTGAAGTAGGTGGGGGGAGGGGGGAGGGAGGGAGGGAGAGAGGGAGAGAGAGTCAATGTCAGCTCTGCAAGGTAACCAAAACTAAGAAACCAATGCCATATAGAGCAGGACTACTTTTATTGGAACAGCTATGGCAGCAATCTTGCAAGTCAGAATGCAGTTGCCTCCTCCCTCTCTTTATCTTTGTGTGAATGAGAGATGGGCTTGTCTGAGATTTTTTTTGCCAAATTAGTTTCTTGGCCAGGTTCAAGCCACACATATTTGACTTTGGTTGTGGCTCTTCCTCTTTCCTTACAAGGCATTAATTCAGCAAGTTTCCATGATGGGGGAAATCAACCTGACTGATTTCAAGGAAACTGTTTCAGTCATTTTTCTTTCCAAACTTCTCATGGGTGTACAGTATACAAGCTGAAATTAGGCAAGATAGGACATTCTGAAAGCACAGCCTAGTAACTATGTTAAAATTATATCCTTCAATCCTTGAATTGCAAGAAAACCTAAAAGGAAAGCTATCAGTGGATTCCACTGTTAAGTATAAATGCCTGCCCTCCAAACCTAGTGTTGTAAGGGTTA
>WNWU01000001.1:41704070-41769564 GCA_012654045.1 Ptyas mucosa | reverse complement strand
TGCCTGTGTATCTCCTTCATTGGGCTCGATCCAAGAACATTCCTACATTCACCAGCTTAATTTGTCCTTGGAACAAGCATCTTTTGCTGGCAAACAATCAACTAATCAACTCTTCCTAATGTAATATGGGATGGTGTTGGGCAAATTAAGCTTGGAATGGCATATTTAGCCACTTGTCAGATTGCTCAATTAATGTGTTACAAATGCAGTTCTTCACACCTATAACCTCAGTCAGGCTATTTCTGAATTCTGTAGAGATTAAAACAGCCAACAGGTTACAGGCAAGGAGAAGGGACGTGAGATGCAGCAAAAAAGGAACAATCCATAATGAGCAAGCCGCACTCTTGATTAGTGTGTAATGCAATAACTGCAATTAAAAGTCCAATTTTAGCCTCATTTTGGCACCCATATGTAGGCTGCAGCTATCCATGGAGCCAAAGTAGAATAAGTAAAATGGTGCCACTCTGCCTTTGTATAACTGCTTTATGAAGCATCTTACTGACAGTAGTAAACCCATAAGGCACATGTGGTGGCAAAATTAGCAAATAAAGTTGACAGAAAATGGCTCTTTCCTTCTATAAACTGACCTCCTGGAAGGACTCTGTCAAGAGACCATACTCTTTAAAAAGAACTTAACTTTAAATCATCACTTCTTCCAAAGTGAGCTAAGCTCATATTAATAGATGCCTAACAACAACTGACCAGCACTTCAGAAAGCACCCATCACATTATGTGGGCAGATCTGACTGCAGAAGTCAAATTTCCAATCTGTCATGCAACCCAAAATGATTGTGGAGAGCAATTTCCAGTGACTAGACTAATATAACATAATAATGCTGGATAGTCTAGTCACTGTCACAGGGGTGTCAAACTGTGGGCAGGATATGTCACGTGCAGGCCACGCGCACCCCAGCTCCATGAAGGGAAAAAACATCGCGATACATCACATGATGGCAATGTGACGCCGTGAGTTTGACACCTGTGGCTCTAGTGATTAAGACGCCAAGCTAGAAACCAGGAGACTGTTGAGTTCTAATCCTACTTCATGAATTGCTGATGGGATGGCTTTGAGCCAGTCACTCTCTCAACCCATAATCTCAGACTCAGAAGACAAGCTGGTAGGTCAATTTAAGTTGCAACCAATGCATCCAAAACTCTGTACTTGTGTGAAAACACTGGGGTGGGGTGGGGTGGGGTGGGGGAAGAGTTGGATAGATCCTACTGTATCAGCAACCATATGGTTAATGTAGCATCCTAGCTTGTATCTATGGATACAGCTAAAGATGTTAAGCTGCTTCAGCTGTTGGCTGGAGATGAGAAGATAGGAATGTCATGAAAACAAAGCATAAAAAATGGATATGAGGGCTTGTCTAATGCCTCAGGGGAATCTGATTATGAACCTTTAGTAAATAACACACATTAACGAACAAGGAGAACCGTGATTGATTATTAGTGATTCAGGAGTAGCTTTACATGACCGAAGTGATTAATTAAAACTGTACAACCAAGAAATTTCAGGGGGAGTTAATAACTCATAGATAATCTTAATCAAAAACTTATTGAATTCAAGCAGAGTGAAAATGGTGATAACGTACTGCGAAGTATCAGGAAGTTTTCTATGACATTCATTTTCTAATTTTAATTTTAATTCAAAAAGAACACAGCAATGAGAAAATGTTATTTTAAGTTGGGTTAGGCAACCTGCTGTCTTGTAGATGCTTTGGATCATAATGCCCACAATCTCTTTTCCCAATTTATTCTTATTGGAGAATCTATTCAAAATCAGGTTATATATTCCTGGTTTATGGACATATTATACACACACATGTTCCCATATACAACTGGAAAACAGAAAAATTATCAAAACGAAAAATCTTTCATCATTGGCATTTTGACAGAGAGTGACTCGAATTTTACTTATGCTTTCCTGCATAAAGTCTTATGTTTAGTTGGCTGCCCATCTGATAAAAGGGCCTGGGCATAACTTTTATCCAGAGAAAACTGAGTAGGCAGTAAAGCAGCAGAATTCCAAATGGAACTTTCCAACAATAATATGTAATTTTTCTATGCATTATGGAGAACAAAGGAGGTGATCTAAAAGATGTCACATGGAAAGGAAAGGCCAGGCCTAAGGGAAGGGAACAGGAAGAAATGTTTGAATCTAGCCAAGACAGCTTTTCCGATATCCACCAAAACAATTAGCAGCATCATTAGCCTGATGTAAATGGATTGAATCATTAGATTATTGCAGAAGCCATTTTTGCCAATTTCTTGGATCTGCTTATGTCCTTAGCCTGTGGAAAATTGCAGGAGATTGCCCAGTTACCCGCAAATTAGCAAATGTGGCTTTTAATCAAGCAGCTTCTCTTGTATCATAAAGCTTTTACACAAACTCAAATTCCAGTTCTGGGATTTCTGCAGCCCAATATAGTGATCCTGATAACAAGCAAAGCCTGCTTTATGTATTTCATATTCATTAACAGAAAGAGCCACATGACAATGGTGCCCTTGTTTGGCAACTGCCTCATTTAGCCACCATTTGCAGTTAACAACCTTTGTAGGTTTATGAAACAGAGGAATACTGAAGTAAGATAATAAAATTGTGATGTTTCACTTAGTGTCTGCTTCATTGATGACCAAGTTGTAGTCCCAATTGTGCTTGCTAAATGACTTATAATGTGGTAATCCTTCAGAGAAAGAAAGTATAAAGTTACAAGTTTAGTCTATGGAACTTTCTAACTAGAATATTGGAGGCTGCAGACCTAGGAAAAAACATCCAAGACAGCTATCAAATTGTTCAATTGTTATACTTAACTCCAGAAATCACATCTTACTTATTATAAAGAATATTTTTCTATAGATGCACTAGAATCAAAAGATAAAAATGTCTTTCTTTGACTTTTTGCCACTTATTTTGCTCACTCTGGTTCTACCACAACATAGGACACAAAGAAGAGAGGACGGGAGGAGAGAAAAGAAATGTGTCTCTATTTTTCAGCAGAATTTTTTTTTTTTGCTTCCTAGTTCTTAGCCAATACCAAGAACTGGCTAATGTGTATTTTGTGGCTTAAAATCACCCACTCCTGATTGTCAAAGCCTTTGGAATTGTCCTGCTCCTTCTTTTGCTTCCATCAGCTGGGACAAGCCACAGCATATTAAGACCAAAGAGAAAGTCAACAATTCTCCCCTCAAAAGACAATGGTACAAATATGTGGAAAATGAGCCCAGCTTGCAAAGGCAATCTGACACCTTGCTCGTTCACGGTGTTGGTTCTGCTTTGCACTCTGTTGCAGCATGTCCTGATAGCTGGGAGACTGAAAAGTCCGACCTTCTTAACAAACTTTTTATAGGAGAGGTGAGAGAGAAAGAAAGGATGAATGAATTTTTTTAAAATTTTTATTTATATGCCGCCCTTCTCCGGAGACTCAGGGCGGCTTACAATGCGTTAAGCAATAGCCTTCATACTTTTGTATATTTTATACAAAGTCAGCTTATTGCCCCCACAAACCGGGTCCTCATTTTGCCCACCTTAGAAAGGATGGAAGGCTGAGTCAACCTTGAGCCTGGTGAGATTTGAACCTACAGTAATTGCAGGCAGCTGGATGTTAAATGCTGCCTTGTAGGGAGGCATTAGCCTCCTACGCCACTCAGGCTCCTGTAAATTGCACAAGTTTTGGTGGTTAGAAAGTACCATAGCTTGTAGGGTAAATCTGGCTTGTGAATCAATTCATTTACTATTCCAACATGCCTCTATCCTATCTCTTCTCAGACTTGTATGAACATATAAAATATTAACTTATAATTCAAATAGAACCATGAAGAGTCAGAGAGAGAAAAAGTGGACAATCCACATATTTCCCTGTTTTCTCTGTAATACAGGGAACTATTTAAGTTAAGGTAACCTGATACTGATTAAATATTGACTTCCTGCCCTTCTCCCCAGAATTCCACCAAAAGAAACATTCAGTAACAGAAGTCCCCTGTAATGTATTTTTCCTTGTCATATTGACTAGATTTATATTTCACATACACATAGCCCTGGCTAGATATGCTGGTGCCTGCAAGCACACATGTTTCCAAAGACATCCTCCTTAGATCTCATCAGGCTCCACCAGAATTTCCTGAATTTTAAAAGTTTCTTCTAATTCAATTAGAACATTGAATCATATTTATTTATTTATTTATTGGTTCGATTTATATGCCGCCCTTCTCTGGAGACTCAGGGCAGCTTACAATGCGTTAAGCAATAGCCTTCATACTTTTGTATATACCTGCTTAGTAGGGCTTTCGCCCCCCCCCCCCCAAAGTGGTGTCCTTTTTTTAATACAAAGTCAGTTTATATACAATCCGGGTCCTCATTTTACCTACCTCGAAAGGATGGAAGGCTGAGTCAACCTTGAGCCTGATGAGATTCGAACTTGCAGTAACTGCAGGCAGCTTGTGCTAATTAACAGCACTTTAGTCTGCTGCACCACCAAGGCTCTATATATGTCAGAGGTCTTCTAGTTCAACCCCCTACTCAAGGCAGAAGGCTTGCACTATTCCGGTCAAATGATTGTCCACTCTATTTTTGAAAACCTCCAATGATGGAGCACCCACAACTCCAGGAGGCAAGCTTTTCCACTGACATAACATTTGAATTTCTAAGAATTAATCAAATTCGTAGAGTGACTCTAGGATTGTTTTTTTTAGAAAAAGACATGATATATATTCATGTTAACCAGCTGTTCACATGTGTTAGCCACTCAACTTGTAATAGTCCCTAATTTAGTTACTGATAAAGCCAGAGGATACATAAGTACTTGTATCCAACTGAGATGATGCCAAACATTAAAACTGTGTGGTACATGCTGCCCATCCACAACCTCACCCTCTTAGGTGCCTACAATATTGCATGTAAAATCAGTTATAACAATACACAGATCAATCTCCTATTTCAAAGGAAAAACAAAAAAGACCCAAGGATCAATACGCACATCTTTCAGACTTACAGAATCTAGTTGGCTGCATTAAACACTAGCAATTTCTCCATTAGTAATTTATAGCATCTTTATAGCATTACCCAGCTATCACAGAAGTGACAATAGCCTATCTTCATTGCTATCTTCATTCACGGCCTATCTTCATCACTGTTATTTTGTCACAATAATGACTCCAGAATATACTATAAACTGTTCATAAGGGGGGGAAAAATCCCTGAGTAAACTTCTTAAGTAGACCAACTTCGAATCAAGTACAAGAGAACAGGGCTTACTGATGTAAACCTAGATATAAGAAAACTAATTGTGGTTTTATTTATTAATACAATATATATATGGCTGCAGCCAGGGCATGTTCAAAACATTTTGCTCTTTAAAAATGCTATAGAAAAGAATGGGAATAAGAAGCCTCTGAAGGCAAACTGCCACCATTCCCATCTTTTACCCACAACTATTATTTGAAAAAAATCAGTCAGTCAGTCACACTGTTGAAATTCAACCTCTTTGCTGCTGAGTTTGTGGAAAAATCACAGCCTACTGAAATATCATAAATACAGTGCGGAAGGCCTTGTGTTGCAGGTTGTCCATCCTAGGCCCAAAATGTTGAGCATTAATGAAATGCAGCATTACTCCTTATCTGTTTACTCCCAATATCCTGAATATTGCAAGACAAAAGCAGTGCAATCCTATGCATATTAGACATTCTATATCCATTACAATGTACTCTTAGGAAACTATGCTTGGAGTTTCATCAAAAGTACATGTGAGAATGTCTTCTCTAGAACATGCTGTTCGGCTGATAAATTTTCAGATGAATGCTTACAATTATTATTATTATGAAACAATTATTATTATTATGAAAACAATTATTATGAAAACAATTATTATTTGTTTTTATTCACCAAAGGACAAACACGGTTGCATTTTTATTACTTTGTCTTGTTTTAATTTGAGCCACTCAGAGCCATGGAGAAGAGCTATTTATGTGGTTGCTATAAATCAAAAACAATTTGAGGTACATAATTAATCACTTAGATTCAGTATGGAGGTGACTAAATTGAATGAGTTTAACGGAATTAAAAAAGAATCTCATTTTTTTTCTTTGTTCTATAAAAATTTGAGTTCTAGCTCAAAACCTACCGGTAGAAATCATGTAAGTAAACTCCTAAAATATATCTGCAGCAAAATGTTCTTCTTAGATTTTTTTGGAAAATTCTCAATAGACACAGCCACATATTTGGTTCTTTTATAAATGGTTTGATTTGCAATATGCTAATAATTGCAGGATTAACTTTACCAAATCTTTTCCATAATCTCCTTATCTTAAATCACAAAATCACTGAATTTTACAATTTTTTTCCTAATTCTTCAAAGATTACTCTTCTCTTTTCAATTATTATTACACCTGGGATAATGTTGTGTTCTAGCTAGTGATCCATTTTTATGTGAAAATCACATAAAATTTAATACCATTATTTTTTTTGTGCTGGGCAGTCAAAGGGCAGAGAAGGGAGAAGAGATGGAGATAGTTTGTGCTGTACAAGAAAAGATGACCACAGGATTCAGTGATTATTTTAAGTGCAGGTTGGTTGCCAAGCACCCAAAATTTGTTCAGATGATTATGAAGATGCAATGATGGTTACAACTTTGAGGAGCCATTTGAGTCCCTTTTTTTCACCACCCTCATAACTTTCAACAGTTGCTGAATATATGGATGCAATGCGAGGACTACCTCTAAACAAGGTTCCATATATTTTAATGATTCTGGTATCTTTAATTTCTCTTAAAAGGTCATCAAAAAGTATGTTATATGGAAGAAAGGGGGATGGCTCCAATAAGCCCATGCCAAATGGCACAACTACATACAGCAAATCAACGAATGACTTCATTCAAAGATTGAACAGTGTACTGGTTTGAGTTTTGGGGAGATGCCATTTTGTCAAGATCAAATGACTGAACCAGAGGAAAACAGACTTGGTCACCCTGTGATGGCGAACCTATGACATATTGTACTGTTCAAAGCTGACATGCCATGATGTTTTGGCATGAACATGTTACACACCAGCATTCACACTAGCATTCATTAACACTCAACTATTCTCAAAGGACACACCTCATTCTCACACGATTTTCAGAGGCTGCAGAAGCTTTAGAAAAATAGGATGTGCTGTCATCTCTGGACTCTCCAGAAGTTGGGTAAAAGGGCCGTGCTCTTGAGTGGCCTCTGGGGCCTCTGAAAATGAAAATGAGGCACACCTTCACGTGTCTTTTGGAGTCTGCGAAGGCCATACAAGAATGGGGTGTACTCTTGCATGATTTCCTGCAGAAGTTATGCAAGAACACATCCTATTCTTGCCCCTGCCCAGAGGCTGGGCAACAGCACAACCTCATGCATGACTTCTGAAGGATCCAAATGCCATATGAGAGACACCCCATTCTCACAATCGGCTTCTTTATTGGTGATACATGCTCTTCTGCCGAACATAACACACATGGCCTCTGCAGTTTCCAAATCTCACATGAGAATGGGCCGCACTTTTACTTTTACATGGTTTTCAGAGGCTGCAGAGATGGCAGAAGAGCATAATCCAAAATTGCTTCAAGAACAAAGGCCTTATGTGACCCAGAGCAATCTTGAGTAAGCCACAGATGGCTGTTATCAGAAAGAGAACATTGCCTGAAGGTAAGTGGCATGCTGGGGAAAATTGGGCCACAGGGGCAATTGCACCATTCTGCAAGGTTCACACACTTTGGTGGGAGGTGCCCTTTCGGAGTGGCAGTGGTCCAGGTCTAGGCCCAGTCTTAGTGCTGCTGCTGAATTGTACTGTTCAAAGCCTGAGGAGGTGAGGAGGGTATGGAGAGAAATAGAGAATTGTTTCTTTTGTGTTCAAGGGTGTGTCTGTGACATGCCGGCTTGGTCAAGTTGGGCACTTTCCAAATTTTTGCTACGCCCAGCCCAAAAAGTTTGTCATGGCTGTCCTAGGCACAATATTTACATGCAATTATAATGCACTGCCTGGAAAACTGCTTAGGTGATTAAAATTGCTTAGGCTGAGTTTAGCTCCTCTGCGGTGAAATGATTTATAATCTTAAAGTTTCCTGACCTCAGTATTGTTTCCACCATTCACAAGGAGAGGCAAGCGAAAAGGGCCTTTGGTTCTGGTCATGTTGGTGGTTTTCTTTTTCTTTTTTCCTGTTCGATAGCAAGAAAGAGGCCTCCAAACGGCCTTGGCTTCTTATAATCGGAGGGCAGTCTGGGAATGCCATGACTTCAGAGGCAAGAGGTGAAAGGGGAAAGGAAGCAGCTGCCCCTCCTTCCTTACCCTTTGGAGGAGGGTTCACAGGGTGTTGTGTGGCATGCAGAGTGGGAACTACTGTTGTTATTTTAATACAAACAGCCACCGACCTTTCTTTCTGGCAATGCCCTGAACTTTGCTAGATGTCACCAGCATCTCACTAAGCCAAAATAAATCTCAGGGACAAGCTGTTAAAAAAAGAGAATTCCTGCTGCAAAGATCACAGAGGCTGAGTTTTGCAGAAGCCAACGCCAGAAGGCAGATTCTGCACACGGAGGCACAGGTAGCACCAGAGTGCAGCAGCGAGAGGTTAACCTGCACAAAGGGCTATAGAGAGGCAAGTGGAAACGCGCAGGCCGAGTGGTGGAAATCCATCAGGCTATTTGATGCATTCCAAGCGAACTGTCAGTTGCAAAAATGTTTACACTGGTTCTTTCTATTGAGGCCGCTAACTGGGCTGTAGCAGCATGCCTGCCTGTTTCGCCAACTGCTGTCAGTGCCAAAAGGCATCCTGAGGACAGAAGCATTAGCGCATGATGGAGAGGATGCTCCATCTGGAACCGGCCCACTTGGAAGCATAATACCTCAGCACATTGTGTTGGATTTGATTTCTCTTCAGAATCATCTTAGGAAATAAATGAAGCTGAGTTGCCGTTGTGTGGCAGAATGGTCTTGTTCTTCGAGAGCTTTACTTTCATTTTTAGAGACGTGTGAAACTTTCTTTTGTCTACTGACACAGCACAGTTCTCATCTAAAAGTATATGCCTCTGACCTGGATCTTAAGCAGAAAATAGAACGATAGTTAGCAACATGCTGTTCTATTTTGCAGCACATTTAAAGAATATAATCATGGTGTAGAAACACAGGGCTTGCAATAGGTGTAGAGACAATTGCAACAGGTTTAGAGACAATTGAATCCCGTGCAGGATTTCAAATGAGCACAAACGTAAAAGAAATCAGGCTAACTTTTATCTGACCATAGCCAACAAATAATTCTTTTCTCTTCTTTGCCTTTGAATCAGTTTTGACTTCTGGCGACCGACTGAACCAGGGCCATGTAGTTTTTTTTGCCTGGTTTTTGGAAATGGTTTACCATTGCCTCCTTTCTAGGGTTGAGAAAGAATGACTGGTCCAAGGTCACCCATATGACTTTGTACCATATCTCCCAGTTTCTAACCCAATGTCTTAACTATTACACCAAACTGGCTCTCCAAATAGGTTGGAGTAATATTACTTCCTCCTTAAGCAATTAGTTCCATTATCATGCTCTGGTTAGGAAGTGCTTCCTAACATGCAGCTGTAATCAGCTGGATTTCTATAGGCAGACCAAGGAAACCCTATATGAGCATGAACAATAGCACCAATGTAATCCATTTGATTTTTCCCTTGGGATCAGTTTATTTGGGCTGATAGTGTGGAGGATGTTTGTCTAGTATGTTATAGTGAAGCATTGCTGGAATATTTTAACCTGTATGACATTATGCCCTCCAAATCTGTAGGGATGCAACAATCATTCTGGGAATAATGAACAATGTAATCCAACATGCCTGAATGATATCAAATTATTATAAAATTATATATTATTTTATAATATATATTTATATATTATAAATTTATGTTATATATTATTTTTATAATTAATATATAAAATATAAATTATGCTTCTAGTTGTAGTAGAGCAAAAACTATTCTGAAAGTGTAGCTATTTTGATCCCAGTTAGAAATAGCTCTTTAAAAGATCAGAAGTTTGGCTTCTATTGTTTTAACCTTTATTAGATATAGACACACTTCTATAGTCTCAGTGTACCTTTAGTTTTGGCCAACTCAGATGCTAAGCAGAGTTGGAACCAGTGGTGAAATGTAAAATTTGTTACTACCCGTTCTGTGGGCATGGCTTGGTGGGTGGTGGGTAATGTGACTGGGTGGGCATGGCCAACTTTAAAAAAAAACTTTTTAAAGCATTTTTTTACAACCTATTCGCCCGAATAGGTTGTAAAAAATGCTTTTAAAAGGTTTAAAAAAAAGGCTCTGACGATCACAGCTGTGGCGCACGATCGTCAGAGCCTTTTTTTAACCTTTTAAAAACAGGAAGTAACGACACCCGGGCTGGTGGGCGGAGCCTCATGCCGCCATCGCTACCGGTTCTCCGAACCAACTGCCACAATTGCTACCGGATTGCCCAATCCGGTCCAAACCGGGAGCATTTCACCCCTGGTTGGAACACATTAGTAGAGGGGTTATCCTGCAACCAAGTTAAAATGTTACTAGAGAACAGTGCCCAAACACCAGAAAGGAACATGGTGTGCCTTAAAGTGGCCAATAGAAATAGTTTGGGGAGAAGAGAAAAAAGAATTACTTTAAACTGAAACAGTAAAATGATTCTGCTCTGGACTGGAAATAAGACAAAGGCAGTTTTGTGCGGTTATTGGTATTTAGAAACAGGTTCCGGGGTCTCTTTCTGCCAGTTAAAGGGATGTTAAAAGAGGCATTGGGGCACAAGGAGCAAATTTCAAAATAAATATGCTGTTATAATGAAAACTGCATTCTTTCTGTATATGTATCATGATGCTGGATGAACATAAGTTGGTATGATAATTTTGGAACACTTATTTCATCTTGATTAAATTGCTGAATTCTCTGGATGTCTTCGAATCAGTATGAACTAGGGAGAGCAGTTCTAAATTAATCAAACCCCAATACTCTGGATGCTTTCATGTGAGTTTCCTCAAAGAGAAGAGATGCTTTGTTTGTGGAAAAAAGGATATTGTGGCTCTGAAGAAAAGAAAAAAGAAGAATAGGAATTGTGTCTATTGGGTAGAATTTCAATACCTCCGAAGCATTTTATCTTATTCTGCTTTTTTTCTGTTGCACATCTATAATACAAAGGCTTTGACACCAAGGTGTTATCTGGAACTGAATACAGGCAGAGTTGGACATATCAAGTTTCAAACAGTCCCAAAGCTTCAACAGTCCTTGCATGTGATAATGAGGCTTTGCTCAAGCAGTATGAGTATTAAAAATAAAGCAATTAATGTTTAATCCCATTGAGATGCAATTAGGCCTTACGCATTATTGTTTTTGAATTTAAGTATAAAATGAAGGCATTCTTTTAGTGTTTAATGATACTGAAAATACAGAACCAGATCATTAATCAGTTTTATTTGAAGCTCTTTGCTCTCAAGGACAGCAGCTCTGCAAGTTTGCCAGCAGAGGTCTTTCCCAGCTTTTTTTAGTTAAGAAGTCATTCTGGCTGCTTTGCAAATGCAAAATATATCTCCTGGTATTTAGGCTCAAATTATGCAAACAAACAAACAAACATGTATTTAGAAGCTGCTTGTTGTAATCACAAAAGCAAGTTGAGGCAACATAGTAAAAATTGTAAAATGAAAAGAAAAAAAGAAATCAAGAAATAATGAAATAACAATTACTAGTTGTGGAAGAATAACAAGGATGAAAAGATCACATAGCTAGTGTGGGTTTACAAATGACCTTGCCCCAGGGGCAAACCATTTTTTAAGAGCCTTCCTAAAAGGCAGGATCAAAGGGATGCGGTGGCTCAGTGGCTAAGACGCTGAGCTTGTCGATTGAAAGGTCGGCAGTTCAGAGGTTCGAATCCCTAGTGCCACATAACAGGGTGAGCTCCCATTACTTGTCCCAGCTTCTGCCAACCTAGCAGTTCAAAAGCATGTAAAAAATGCAAGTAGAAAAAATACCTTTGGTGGGAAGGTAACAGTGTTCTGTGAGCCTTTGGCATTCAGTCATGCCAGCCACATGACCACAGAGATGTCTTCGGACAGCGCTGGCTCTTCGGCTTTGAAACAGAGATGAGCACCGCCCCTAGAGTTGGGAACGACTAGCACAAATGTGCGAGGGGAACCTTTACCTTAAAAGGCAGAATCAGAGAAATGCATCCCATGGAAGAAATGATGTTCCATTTATTTGGTAAATATAAATGCCTCTTTTTTGTGCCACCCCTCCCCAAACCTTGAAGTAAGCATGCAGGTTCTGAGACAGAACTCTCTGAGATGGAGAGATGTTTTCAGGGTATGCAGTTTCCAGATCTTCCCATGCAAAACCTCAACTGAATCTTAAGTGAATCTGCTTCCCCATTGACTGCTTGTCAGAAGGTCCCATAACCCTAGAACACTGTACCGATCATAAAATATAAGTCATTTGCCAAGCATCTGAATTGTGAAAAATGGTTATAAGCAGTGGTGGGTTTCAAATTTTTTTACTACTGGTTCTGTGGGTGTGGCTTGGTGGCGTGGCATGGCTTGGTAGGCATGGCTTGGAAGGCAGAGAATAGATGGGGGCGGGGCCAGTCAGAATTTTTACTACCTGTTCTCTGAACTACTCAAAATTTCTGCTACCGGTTCCCCAGAACTGGTCAGAACCTGCTGAAAACCACTTCTGGTTATAAGTCTCTTTTCTCAGTGCAGTTGTAACTTTGAACAGTCACTAAATGAAGTGTTGTAAGTTGAGGACCACCTGTATACTTACTAGAAGTAAAGATCAGATTATCAGTTGTCCCTATTTAATATAATATTTAGTCTAAGTCTGATCTGGGCCTTTCAAATACTTTTCTATCACATTTTCAATTTGGCACCCTCCGAATGGGCTGGTTAATTTCAATTAGTCCATCCAGCAGAATTGTACTGCAATTTGAAACACATCTGGAGACTGGGTTGTAGCAGGAAAAAAAGATGCTTTAAATTATTTTAGAGTAAGAAGATCCTTTATACATTCATTCATTCATTTCTTTACTGTTAAAAATGAACTAGACACCTTGCAGCAAATTGCTCTCAGAACAATACAAAATACAAATACAAATCAAATTCATATATGGCAAATTACAAACATCATATCGGTCAAATAGTCTGCAAGAATAGGCAGCACATGCCGATCTCACTGGGTGTCCCATCACTGGAGGTATATCATACAGAAGTCTTTTCTGTCCCTGACTTGCACAGACTGATATCAGCAAATGCTTTGGACTTGATTGAAAATATACTAAATATACCAAAAATAGGAATTATTTCAAATAGAAATAGACCAGTTTTGGGAGAAAAAAATAACAAAGTCTTTTGGCACCATTATGTTTATTATTACATAAGCTTTCATGGATCACACTTCATTTTATGAGATATGTAAAAAGCACAGTCTCAAGAAATAAGAATTTCAAAGCAGCAGAGCTGCAGTAGATTAGGAGATTTTATCCATTTTCTCATGAACTTAACAGCAAACAAGGTTTCTTGGCACAAAATATAGGTCAACCAGTTCATCTGCGTATGGATGTTGGAGTCATATTTTACTGCATTGTTAATGATTAAAAATAATGATGATAATGCTAGAGTCAGTTAACAGCCTAGCTGCAATGTTTTGCTAGTGGCCAAATATTTGCCATAAAATATCAGTCAAATTGTTTGCTATAAGTCATTCTGTCTCACAAAGAAGGAAGTGGACTTATTTTCTATTGCCTTACAGGGCTGGACCAGAACCAATGAGTTAAAATTAGAAGCAGAACCAAATTGCAAGGTTTAGATGAGACATCAGAAGGAACTTTGTGACTCTTTGAGCTGTCACTCAATGAAACAAGAACTCGGTGGCGACTTTCCTCTGCCAGAGGCCTCAAACAAAGGCCAGATCGTCATCTGTCAAAGATTCTTTAGTGACTCTTTATGGTCTCTTTCAACTTTATAGTTCTGCAAGTTTTCCAGATTGCATTCAAAATTATATCCATATTCTGTAAAATCCATCACAGAATAGTTACCAAACTAATTCAGACCAGTGATGCCTATGGATTAGAATAAATATACTCTGTTTGGCAATGGGCTAATCCTTTATACTGTGAGGGGTCCTTTGTGCTTTCTGAGCTTGCTTGTTTTCTTGGAGATGTTTCATTACCCTAACTAGGTAACATCCTCAGTGCTAGTGTCATATTGTTTAATAATTGCTTTATGTGCTGCGTGGGAGTTGTCTCCATGTAACACAGTACATCCATCCATATATGACCACTTCCCTTCCTCCTGTGTAGGCTGGTATATCCTTGTAACATCAGGGTGTTTATATATCACTATACCTTAAAACTATATGTTTGTAGCTGCCTCCTAGCTTTTCGGTGGGCCACACGGTAGAGTTCAAATATAAAAGTGAATAAAGTGTTTTCGGGATGACTTTTTATTCAAGTTTTCAGATTGAAAGATACAGAAAATTGGATCTTGATTCTCATATATAACACATATATTCTACCTCTGAGCTGCAGTTCAATCTATCAATCCTATATTTATTCCTTAACAAAGTATGAAAAAGAAAAGGAATTGGAATATCCTTTAATACCATATCATCCTATGCCTCATCATCTGAACAACTTTTACCATTTTTCAAACCATCTTAAGTATTTACTTTTTTACTAGATTTATGTGCTACCCATCACATCTAGACAGTTTTCCTTTGGAATGTTTTTCCACCAACTTCAACAGCACATCTACTTCTGGTCCCATTTTCATTATACAGAAGGAAAAATTTAAAGCAGGACAAAAAAAAGGGCACCAAAGTGGTCTACAGTATCTATAATTCAGTAACGTTCATTTAGTATAATGAATATTCAAGCACATTAATAAAACACAGGAACCTCTTATTCCTATTCATGTGGTACAATAAACTTTGCTCCAGAAGAAAAGAGTTCAGATTATTAAAATGAGTATTTGATTAAGAAATTAGAGGAAATGAATGATATCAATGTGATTCCCATGAGGATCTGTCTGTCTGTCTGTCTGTCTGTCTATCTATCTATCTATCTATCTATCTATCCACCATCCATCCATCCATCCATCCACTGCCCTCTGCATAAAACAGTTGTATCTTAGCTAAGGTTTTCAGGAAAATATTAGATAAAATGCTTTATCCGTACAACAGCTGACAGGCAGACAAACACAGAGCACTTTCAATACAGTTAATAAGTGATTTTACATTGCAAAATTCTTTCAAGGCATTTGTCAGGAATGATCCCAGGAATTTATGTTTCACTGTTGTTCCATGAGGAGAATGAGGAATTTGTCTCTTATCTCTTGATGTGCCCATGTGATTCAGCTGATAGAGCGAGTTGCTGCTAAAAAGCCAATGGCTTTCAGAATGACAGAAGGCTGATGCCAATAGTTCTGCAGTGCGTTGCTTAGGCAAGCCATTCTTGCCTGCAGCAATGCCTAAAGGATGGTCACAACACTCATTACTTCTCATTGAAATTAGAAAGTTGTCCAACTCACTGGAGAGAAAGGATGAAGAAAGAAACAAGATCTGTGCAGTTAACTAGAATAATCCCAGGGCAGTTTAAATAATAACTGCCTACTTGGTTGTTTGAATATGTAAATCTGACCATATAATTTTTATCACTATTGTAATTCTACAACTTGGTAAGAAAGGCCAATATTATTATTGCACTTCATCCAGAAGTGCAGGGAGTTTTGAATTTGGGTAAGTGCTAGTCACAGCTGTATAGGTAGTCCTTCACTTACAACTAGTCACTTAGGCAACTATTCAAAGTTACAAGCTATCTAAAAATGGAGACTTACAACCTGGATCCAAAGTTCCAACAGTCACCCCCTCCTGGTCACATGACCGTACTTTGGACACATGACAACATTCTGGATTTACAGCTGTTTGCCTTGTCCTGCAATTACAAGACCATGTTTTACAAAGGTTTTATAAAACTGGGCACTTAATTCCAGTTTTTGGCAAAACCATGTCATAGGAGTGGTGGGTTGCCCCTGGTTCGGACCGGTTCACAAGAACCAGTAGTAAAACTGGCAGGAGGCTCCCCCCACTGACCCGGACATCATCAGGAAGCTTCTGCGCGCGGCTCCATTGCGAACTGGTAGTAAAGCAGGGGTGAAATGCTCCCGGTTTGGACCAACTCGGGCGAGTAGGTAGCGATGGCGGCAGGCAGTTCGGAGAACTGGTAGCAAAAATCCCTGCCCCCGCCCCCCATGCCCAGCTGAGCCGTGCGATCATCAGAGCCTTTTTTTGTTTAAATGGCTCTGATGACGATCCCAGCTGAGTTGCCTGCTAATCAGGCAACTCTGCTTGGCTTGCCAGAGCCATTTAAAAGAAAAAAAGTTTTTTTCTTTTAAATGGCTCTGGTGATCCAAGCTCTGACGATCCCAGCTGAGTTGCCTGCCGATCAAGCAACTCAGCTGGGATCATCAGAGCCTTTTGAAAGCATTTTTTACAGGTTTTACATGTAAAAAATGGTTTTAAAAGTAAAAAAAAATAAAATTGACCACGTCCACCCAGTCACATTACCCCCATCACCAAGTCACCCCCACAGAACCAGTAATAACAAATGTTAGATTTCACCCCTGTAGTAAAGGTAAGTAGAACCCACCCCTGATACCATAGCAAACAATGGGTTTGTTTAACGACCACAGCAAAAAAAGGTTGTAAAGTGAACAGGTGCTATTATGGTTTTAACTCAAGGACTACCTATAATTCTACCAAATACGTTCTACTACAGTAGTATGTAAATCTTGTGAACTTTTGGTTGTCAAAACTATAATAAAATTTTATCTTTCTTTATACTATAATATATCCTGATTCAGTCAAAAAACATAATCTGGGCCAGTTCGTTGAGAAACTCTCCTACTGAATTTGTACAACTGCATTTCCATTGGATGCTTTGGCAAAGTCATTTGATCTTTAAAATCCCGTTTGCATGCTTTATGGACCTAATGTGGTTACAGTAGGACAATCCTTCTGTTCATTGCATTGGATGATAATTGCACTCCTTTCTTTCCTTCTTCTTTCCCTTCAGTGAGTTGAACTTCTAATTTCAACAAGAGGTCATGAGTGACCATCCACTAGTCACTGCTGCAGGCATAAAAGGCAATTCCAGACTACATCATGGCAAGACTCCAGACTCCAGCATGACCATTCTAGCCCACATTATTATGCTTTATTCCAGATCAGTTAGCTTCTCTGAAGTCTAAGAATGCCCTTCTAAGAGGGACTTGCCAATGCTTCCATTTTATGTGATGTCAGGTAGAGACAGTTTCATTTTCCCACATATTTTTTTTAAAAAACATGTCAGGTTATTTAAAATCTCGCATTGCTACTTGATGATTATGATTGTATGCTGCATTTATTGCTATCATTGCTCCTGGTTTTCCTGGGTGTTGTGCTGTTCTCTGTATTGGCTTTTATACTGCTTTATTTTTTAGTGTCTTTTAACTGAATACACAGTACCCAGGGAGCAACTGTTATTAGCTGTAAAAGTGCCATAAATAAATGAACATTAAACAGACCTTCTTTAATAAACTCAGGGCATCCTCTTAGCGTGGATGATAGCAAAGTAAGTGACCTTCTCCATCTGCTTCACCACCCATTTATAGGTCCCTGCTGGAACTATCTCGCCACTCCCTTCGAGGATTGCCAGAGTTCTTAACTCTACTAGTAAAGGAAGGGAGAAAAAAAGAAGAAAGGAAATGAAGCTGCAGCTTATTTGCTGGGAAAACCTGCCACTGCTTTTTCTCTTCAGATCAGCGAGCAAGCTGGAAAAAGGAGCTGGCCAGTCAGCCAATGATGGCCAAAGCAGGCGGGTCGCTGGGGACCTATTGCTAATGTAAACAAGGAAGCCACCTGATGTGACTGGGTCAGATAAGACAGTCGTCACGTTAAAAGCAGGTGTTTCCTGCACAAAGTCCCTTCCAAGTTCCATCTTTAAGTAAAAACAAACCCAACCAATGCTCAGGGATAGAGTCTGGTCTACGTGGGCCTGGAGTTTATACTACGCGCCTGGGAGGAAGCTGCTTCCGAGCCCTCTTCTCTGCCTAGCCCCATAGCTGCACCTCTGTGTTTTCATTAATGGACAGGTTTGGTTTCTTTACGAGTTTGCACTTAAACACACAAACAATACGTGGCACAAGAGGAACAAAAATTGCTGAATGCTCCCAGCAGCACATAGGGACTTCACAGGTCACAGCTATTTTAAAACACCAGGGGATGTGAGCAGGAAGCCCAAAGGAACTCTTTTTTTTTTTTAGATCTATCAAAAGCCAGGTTGGATTTTTTTTAATGAGTTTGTTGTCGGGGGCTAATTGTCTCCCACAATAGAATACCGAGAAATTATCTGCAAAAATAGGATGCGGAGAATCCTTTAAAACTTATGCTCCTTTTCAGAGCTACATATGTGTCCAGAAGAATATGCACAAGTTGCACTGAAAAATAAATATTTTTGTTTTGTTCTGTATTCAAGGGAAATGTAAAATTACACTAGCCCAATGTTGTTTCCTATGTGTTTTCTGTCATAACTATAACCAAAATGACTGTTTGATTTAGCCCAAAACAGAAGGTAATGTTTGTGTAATATTCAACTTGGGGGAAATTTAGCATCTGAAGTTTAACCTCAAGTAGAGGGGCAGCTATATGATTTTTAATGCTGTCTCACCTTTCTTTCTCATTTTTCTGCAAGTCTGCTAATTTTTAATTTCATAGCTTTTGCAGGTTGTTTTAAGTAGAAAAACAATGAAGAGAGATAAATAAATAAACTCCAGGCGCCCCATTTTTATATAATACCATACATTAATCATGAATAGAAAAACATTTGTGATTTTTTTTTATTGGTAGACGCCTCTTTGAATGTTGTAAGAATAGGCATTCCTTCAATAAATAATTTGAGGGGGAAAACCCCTTTTGAGATCCCTACTTAATTAATACTGTATCCATGGAAATGGGAGAATATTTTAATGAGAAAATACCGAGAGAAGCAATAAGTCTTGAGGGTCTTTTCACTTCTACTTATGTACCAGAATGTCAAGGAAGTCAGCAACTGTGGCCATAGCCTTGACAAAAAAAAATGATGTAGAAATGATAATTCTTTCATTTTGAACAGTGGTACTTTTTAAATACTTATAGCATGTTTGTTTCTGCAGTTACATGTAGGAATGTCCAGAAACAAGAGAAAACTTCCTTATATGTCTATAACTGTCGCATAGTACAAGAACAGAAAGAATCTAGTTTTCCAAGCTTTGGGATTTACTTTGTTTTTTTTAACCAGAATCTTAAGATCCAACAGCTGTCTTACTAAGTATAATCTCGGGGGGGGGGGGAAATCAACCAGAAACATAATAATTGAATAAGATGCCATACAGGTAGAGTAGTTCTTGGCTTATGACCATTCATTTAGCAACCGTTTGAAGTTATGATGGTAATGAAAAAAGTACCTTGTGATCTGTCCTCGAATTTACAACCATCACAGCATTCCCAAGGTCACATAATCATGAATTGGATGCTTGGCAAGCACAACTCAGGGTCACATGATCACTATTTGCAACCTTCCTAGGGGGCTTCTAACCAGCAAAGTCAATGATGCTTAGTGATGGAAGTTCTGAGCCCAATTGTCATCATAAGTTGAGGACTGCTTGTATTCTGGATTCCCTCTTCCCTTCCCAGTTCCTTTCTACACATGTATGTAGAGTTGGAAAAAAATTTCTGAAATAGTTTCAGTGTTGCTTCACTGCTGATCTAACTTCTTCTTTTGAGTATATTGGATGCCAAAAAGGCATGGGAGATCATTGAAGAAGCTCAGAATTACATTTTACCAACCAGATTATTGGTAGGCAATGGTGCTTCTCAATGACAATGGCATATACAATTGCTTATTTATTAGATATACTTCCTACAGTTATCCAAGAGTTCAGTGTACATGAATTACCCTTCATTTTGTTCTCACAACAAAAACTTGGCATGATCAGCTGGTCTGAGAGAATGACTCTTCCCAAATCACCCAGTGGGTTTCCATGGTGGGGAGGAACTTGAATCTAGTCCTAATCCTACATCTTTACTATATCACCAAGCTGCCTGCTTAAAGCAAGTCTTGTGAAAAATAAGTTTTCTTACAAATTATCTTACAACTTGCATCATGCCATCTTGTAGCCACAGTTACATACCACCTGTCCTAGAAGGTGCAAGACCTCCCTTCTTGCTTGGATTACATTAGTGTTAGAGCAGCATCAAAGAGAGTTTTGCAGACCAATAGATGAGTTCTGATGTCATGGCTCTTGTGTGTGTGTGTGTGTGTGTGTGTGTGTGTGTGTGTGTGTGTGTGTTGTTGTTGTTGTTGTTTGCAGAATTTAGATGGAAAAAAGATCAAAGGACTGTGTTCTATATCTTAGTAAGGAGGAAGCCCTATTTTCTATAGACCCATAATATAGATTTGAGCAAGGAGATATATTGTCCATATCTGACTATCAAATCACATTAACTGTTACCATGAGAATTTACTAATTTAGGTAGAAGCAAATGAGACATCTTCCTTATTCTAATTGCTTCTAACACAGTGACAGTAACAATGAGGCTGTATGTGAGTCATACTCTTGAGCTATGGGACAACAAGTTATCATAAATACCATAAAGTGTTATCAGCCAAACAAACTAGATGTCAAATATTTCAAAGCCTTTGGCCATGCTCCCAGAAAATTATTGGATTAAGGTCTTATATATCTGGAGAACATAGGTTGGAAAAAGTTGTAGTTGATACTAATAACATGTTTTGATCCTTAAACTAACTTTCTGTCATAGAGGCTTAATAAATTGAGGTCCCCCTTGTCAGGGTCAGGTAATTAAAGTTATAACCATTAGAAGCCCTTTTTATATTCATTTGAGACTGTCAAGATCTTATCTTTCTGCACAATTGGAAGGTTTGCCCATGGTCTGTGGATGTCTTCCAGAATTTCAAGACTTGTGCATGACCACAAGCTACATTATTTAGGAATTCTAAGAATGGCATTCTAAACATAACCTGGGGTATCAGATTGGAGGTGGCTGCCTAAATAATTAGCAAGTCTTTCATAGATAAAAATCTACACGTGGAATATATTACTTTGTAAGGGCTGAATAAAACGTTAAGAGCGTAATATTATTCATTATAGAGATAACTTTTCTTCATTGCTTTACTGCAACTTAAGTCCAAATTCTAAATTTTCTTGGGGATTATGTCTTCATGGTGCTCTCTGAGCTTGGTTGTTTTCTTGCAGACAATTCATTACTCACACTAGGTAGCATCATCAGTGCTAGTGATAATGTTAACTAGTTTTGGACTAGCACGGATGGTGTTACCTAGTTTGGGTAATGAAACTGGCGCACAGTGCGGCCACGCGGGTGGTGATGGGAGCGACGTGACGCTCTCATGTGACACCGCTCCTGCGCGAGCTGCACTGGCTCCCGGTGGTCTTCCGGGTGCACTTCAAGGTGTTGGTTACCACCTTTAAAGCGCTCCATGGCTTAGGACCCGGGTACTTACGGGACCACCTACTACCTCCAATAGCCTCCCACCGACCGGTACGCTCCCATAGAGAGGGGCTCCTCCGGGTGCCGTCGGCCAAACAATGTCGACTGGCAGCCCCCAGAGGGAGAGCCTTTTCTGTGGGGGCACCCACTGTCTGGAACGACCTCCCCCCAGAAATTCGGTGGATCCCGGATCTTCGTGCTTTCTGCCGTGAGTTAAAAACTTTCTTGTTCCATCAGGTGGGCCTGGCATAATCTCTCCCCTTTTTGTAAGAAAATTTTAAATTTTAATTTCATAATCCAAATTTTTAGATTCGGGATTTATACATTTTAAAAAATGGGTTTTGAATTGTTGGGGCAATTATTTAATTCGGTTTTAATTGGTTTTTTAAATTTTGTATCTATGTCTTTTATCTTTGCCTGTTCACCGCCCTGAGTCTCCTCAGGGAGAAGGGTGGTATATAAATCTAATAAAAAGAAAGAAAAGAAAAGAAAAGAAACATCTGCAAGAAAACAACCTAGTTCAGAGATCACCAAGGGCCCCTCATAATTATGTCTTCCTTCTATTCCTCCAAAAATTACTCATAATCTCCTTAATATTTTTGTTACTTTGACAATATCTATCACCTTTAAACTATGTTTTGCCAAAAATTAAGCATGGTTCAGATGTCAGTTATTTTATTTCTGTCCAAATTCCTGGAGCACCACTTCACTCAGTATAGCAAATATTGAATAAGACAGAGAAATCTTATAATTATTTAGAATTTTTGTTTTAATTTTAGCCATACAATTTAAAACCTTTTAACATCTGGCATATTGCAGAATGGCTACAAAAGTTGACAGATAAATAGAACAATAATTGATTAATCACACAGTGTATATCTATTGAACATCCAAAAACTGGCAGCACAGAAATGTCTCTTTAAAAAAGATACTAGCTATATAAGAAAGGCCCAATGCTTCAGACGTATCATTTTCTTGTATGCAAATAAATCAACTGTTTGAAAATTGGACGATCAAGAGAAACATTACATTCAGGAGTTGGATTGCAACTATACAGTAAGCAATTTCAGACTAGAAGCTGCAAGCTGCCCAGCAGAGAGGCAATTCCACCCTCGTGCAATAGTCTGGATAGGCGTCTAAATTCAGAAATTGCTCCAGCGCAATTGATCATCTACTTCTAGCTGGCTGCTTGCGATCACTTTTTAGCTCATCTTTCCTCTGCTTCCCACCTTCCAAAGATCTGCCCCTATTGAGGATCTGCAGTGCTTCCTTTCTGTTCCTTTCCCAAATGGTAGATCTATTCTTGGAATGTCCGGCTATAGCTATTGACGTCAAAATTACTCAACATTTGTTGTCAGGAAGGAGTTTATTTGCATCTGAATAGAAAAGCCTTTTAATGGTTGAGAAATAAGATGTTATGCCGGACAATGTCTGGAAAGGTTTTTCCATAGTCAATATGGGAATCGACACATGTTCTGTTAAACAGTTCTGTACAAATATGGAAAAATGTGTACTAAGGGAGAACGTCACTAAGAAGCCAACTCTTTTCTTTTTCTGAGGTTCCACATACTCCTCGGCATACAATACACATTGCAGTGTTTCAGCTTCTTGCTTTGAAGGAAGGGCAAACACAGCTTATAAAAGTCCATAGGCTGCTCTTGGAAAAATATCTCGAAAGTGGGGCATGTCATAAGAGGAAAGGAGCAGGGCAGCTTGCTTAGTTCTCTGCAGATGCTCAGCGTTCTTTGTAACTGAAAAGGAGGAAGGGGGAGAGAATCAGCTTGAACTGGCTTTGACCCTCCTAATGTCCTCACGCTCGGCAAAGCAAATGATAAGTTATATTCAAGGCAAATGCTTGTCTTCTGCTCCTTTGGGAATGAGTCTTTTTTTATGCGACTGAAATCAGCTAATAACTTGCCTCCTTAGGTAGGAAAGTAAGAAAAGCCTTCAGACAAGAACTTCCAAAAAGCTTTTAGAGCTTTTTTTTTTAAAACCAGAAATATATCTTATCCATGAAATTGTGATTTAGCAAACACCACAAATTGCACCAGTCAAATGACTGATATTAGGGCTACCAGATCTGGGCAGCAAAAGTCCACAAAATCACTACTGATATTGTTATTGCTAGAAACAGTACATTATATATTTTACGACTATTCCCAATTGATTTACGGCATATAAAGAAATATTTTCATGAAACTACAGTGCGTGTATCATTCTATTCAATATGAACAATACTGTATTTTAAAAGGTTTTCTATATAATATATTTCTAAAAGATGTATCAACAACTAATATCATTTTCAAACTTAAATTTTAAAATTTATAGCAAGAGAGAGGGAATATATTTGTGGAAATGGAACAAGACCATACCTATCTTGTATACATACTGAAAATGATCTTAAACATTTGCACATTTATAGGAAATAAATTGAAAGAACCTAGATGCTTTAAAATCTTCAAATTTTTAACGTTAAATTCAGAATAACTGCTTTGAATTAGGGCCAAAAGTATGCTGGAAACTAAGACCCTCTCTGAATATCCCACCCAATGAAGTTTTGAGTAGTCGCATTCTGTGACAGCCGAATCAAGTGATTATAAATACTGTTAGCAAAACTAAGGCCTGATCCACTTTCCTTAGATAAAGGAACACACCAGAATTTTTATTTGTGCAAAGTGCAGTAGTCCTAATTTTTCAAAACACAGCTATTGTCCAGCAACACGTGACAGTGCAATAGCCATAAAGTTTATAACATAAACACAAGAAAATCATAATAATTTTACAACTCTGGGAAAAATAGGAAATTCAAGCAAAGGCATCTTCTTTTAGCAACCAATGATACTGCAGATTCAAGCTTTAGTTTCTGTTGTGTATGTTTTGTTCTTTTAGACCCGTTATGCTGATGAAGGCACGTAGAATCAATATACCGGTAGCTCTTTAATTTATCTGCGTTTGTTGTAGGCTTAAAAAAAATTCTGCCCACTGATTTTATGAAAGAAAAAATGAGGATGACCTGTGCCTCCCAATCTTCTTTGGAAAATTGCCTGATGCTTAGCCAAGTTCTTCAAACCACAATTTCCTCTACTTTATTTCCTCTGCATTAAGACTTTACTTAATACAGATCTCAATCACCAGGATGTTCTTTGAAAACAAAAAAAGCATGATCCAGTGTCCACAAGGTATGGTTAAAAAAAAGAAATCAAGATAGAAGCCATGACAATATGATTGAGGTCCCACCTCTTTCTGTACATACAACATACATGCTTAAAAAACAGACAGAGCTTCAATTGTATCACAGTGGTTCTCATGTGAATTTTTTTTTTTACCATACCAGTACATACCTAGGCTGATGGCTTTGCATTGGCTGCCAGTTAATTTCCAAGTAGACCCTACACAGTTTGGTTCAAGTGACTTGAGAGAATAACTTACTCTATATGAGTCCCCATCCCTAATAAACATCTGTCTGAGATAGTTCCCTTATAATTGCTACAGGTCACCTTTTGACAATTTAAGGCTGAGCTTCTTTTGCTGATGTTCAACTTTTTTGGAGTGCACTCTCTCTTGAGTTGAGGGACAAAACCTCTTTGTCCATGTTTTTAGAGCCATTGCAAGCATCACTTTGGGCAGACATTTGACTATTTGATAGATCTAGTCAGTATTTTCAGAGGGATGCGGTGGCTCAGTGGCTAAGACAGTGAGCTTGTCAATCGAAAGGTCGGCAGTTCAGCGGTTCAAATCCCTAGTGCCACATAATGGGGTGAGCTCCTGTTACTTGTCCCAGCTTCTGCCAACCCAGCAGTTCGAAAGCATGTAAAAAATGCAAGTAGAAAAATAGGGACCACCTTTGGTGGGAAGGTAACAGCGTTCCGTGCACCTTTGGCATTTAGTCATGATGGCCACATGACTACGGAGACGTCTTCAGACAGCACTGGCTCTTTGGCTTTGAAACGGAGATGAGCATTGTCCCCTAGAGTCAGGAACGACTAGCACATACAGTATGTGCGAGAGGAACCTTTATCTTTACCTTTAGTCAGTATTTTCATTTTTAACAGGACTTTGTGGTATAACAACATATGGCTTCCTCAGGAGGAGAGTCGTGCTAGACAAAAATGCCAAGCTGAAGAAGAACCCTGGGCAGATAAACAATTAGCAAAACTCTATTTCACAGAGTTCTGATGGAGGAAAAAAATCCCCTGAACCTTAAAAGAAACAGCTACACTCTTGGGGGAAACAAAGCAGGACAAGGGCAAAGCACAGTGAACTTGGGCAAGAGTAGGCAGGAGGAGAAGCTGGAGGAGAAGCAGTGGTAGATCAAAGTCCCCTATTCTTGAGATGAAGGAACCAAAATGACTTATTCCGCTGTTGCAGGAGTTGCAGGTATGAGGAATTTTGACTTTGCACAGCTATCATAAATTGGTTGCAGGAAATCTAGACTTCGATCTTCAAGGCAGCATTTTTTTCTGTTGCATGTTTGTTTTGCTTTGTTGTGAGAAATTTTTACTCAGCTCCTCAACCGGCAAGAGAGCATCTTGTAGAGTAGCACTACAATCAATAGCAGCAAACAAAACAGAGAAGCACTTAAACATATAAAGAACAGAGGACAGCTAGAACATAATTTGTAGATTTATTTTCAATCCAGCAGGAAAAAAAGTTGTTTTGTATCTGAGTAAATAATCTTTTTCTTATCCAGCACTGAAAAATAAATAAAGTTGGTGTAATTAGTATAACCCTTATAAAACATAATTTACATGCCAGTGCTATGGAAGAAGCAGTGGGAGAAAGAAACATGGAAAATGGAGACTTATTGATTTATTCTGACTATATAACTGAGAGGAGGCAGGAAACATTTGAACTATAAAGATATTTTCAATAAACAATTCATTATTTATGTATGTATTTATTAAGCAAATTTATATGTCTGTCCAACTCACATACAATTGACTCCAATTAATACAATTAATATTAATGCAACATTAAAAACCACCAACATAAAAACACTGGAAACTACCACTACCTCCATGGTAATAGCAACACAGTCAGATCCACCTCTTGATAGGCTCCATTTCAGGGATGAAATGCTACCAGTTCACCAAACCGGTAGTAAATAAATGATTTTTAAAAGTTCCGACAATCAGCTGAGCGACACGCAATCATCAGAACTTTTTTTTTAAAACTTTTTAAAGCATTTTTAACTACCAGTTCCAGAGAACCGGTAGTAAAAAATGCTAAAAAAGTTGTAAAAAAAAGTTCCAACAATCACGCGTTGCTCAGCTGATCATCGGAACTTTTTTTTTTACTCTTTAGGCATTTTTTTACTACCAGCTTGGGCGAATAGATAGTAAAAAATGCTTTTAAAAAGTAAAAAATAATAGGCTCCAACAATCACAGCTGTTCTGCATGATCCCCGGAGCCTTTTTTTTACTTTTTTAAAGCATTTTTTTTTATTACCCATTCGCCCGAGCCAGTAGTAAAAAATTGCTTTTAAAAGGTTAAAAAAAAAGATTCCGATGATCGCGCAGCACAGCGTTTGGTGCATGCGCGGCCAGCAAACCAGTAGTAAACCAGTTCAGATTTCACCACTACTCCATCTCCATTTGGAGTCTCCAGACTCACTGACAAAACCATATCTTCAGGGCCTTTCAGAAAAGCAACAAGGTAGGGACTAATCATATCTCTGCGGTAAAGATGTTGATAGGGAAAGGGCCACCACCAAGAAGGCCCTTTTTGTGTTTTCACTAGATGTACATCTGTAATACATGCGACCCACAATGCATTCTGCCTTCCCTTCCTGGTGGGCCAGGTAGATTTAATGGGGGAGAGGTGGTCCTTCAAACAGCCTGGCCTCAGACCATGTAGGGCTTTAAAGGTGATAACCAGCACCTTGAACTGTACCCAGAATTAGATTGGCAGCCAATGCAGTTCCCGCAAAAGATATGGCACATGTGGAAGTCTAGACTTGCACAAAGCTATGCAGGCTGCTGCATTATGGAAACTCAAGTTTCTGGATGGTCTTCAAGCTTTTGTGATTCTATCCAAGTCAATGTTGTCCTACTGTGTCTATTAAAAAAAACTCGGGCTTATAAAATAGTTTTAAAAATATGAAGATCAGAATAAGGTTTAACACTGATTGTTTTGCATTATCCTTTAGCTCAAGGTGAATCCAGGAACTAACAGCAGCAATATGAGAGGACTCCAATCAAAGTAACACTACTTATTATATTGGTAAGAGGATCCTTTTTCAGGTTCTATTAACTGTGACATGAAGAGGCGTCTCTGTTTTTGTAGGTCATGTTCTCACCTTCATCTCACCCACAGTGTACCATGCAGACAAAGTACATTTACATTTAGCTGTTCCATTTTAGAAGTACTGTTGCTGGTAATGAAGGGTGGGCAATTTTTCACAATAATGCTGCTGTAGAGGTTCTGCTTGATTGAAAAACCTGCCACCAGCACACATAATACATAACTACAAGGATCAACTAGTTCAGAACACATGTTCTAGCCAGGGGTGGGATTTAGCCAGTTCATACCGGTTCAGGTGAACCATTAGTTGTGACCAAACCGGTAGTTGTGATCTGCGGGTGGGCCCGCCCCGGCGCTATGCTGTCCTATTTAACTGCGTTTTTTAAGCTGTGTGCATGCACGCAAGCATGCATGTGAGCAAAGTACATGTGCAGAAGGCCGCACAAGCTGTTCTGCCCCAGCTATGGATCCCAAAGAACACAGCACACACAAACTCTGAACAAAACTTAGTTTACTCAAATAATGCAGTTTTAGCAAATGCTGGCTGTTAATAAGCGTTCTTAACAGCCTGCCAGAATTCCACAGATAAGATAGTCAGAGTCTTACTGGAGTTGGCAGAAAGCCCAGAAGCAAGGTTGTAGAGAAATCCCAACGCGATGATTAGCGAACTAAAGTTGTTTCCTGCAACTTGTTACAAGCTGCATTCTTTCTTAAATAAGGTAAGGGCGTGGCCAATTACCCCCAAGCCTTACTTTCGAGGAGACCTCTTCCTGAGGAACCACTCCTGCCTTTTGGCAGCTCTGTGTGCCTGTGCATTGAGAAGAGGCTCCTCCTCTTCATCCTCTTCACTTAAAGGAGCCTCTGGAGGTTCTGAAGGCCCTGACTGAATCCCTGCCTCTGGTACCACATCTTCTTCAGCCTCCTCGCTGTCCGACTCAAGCGCCGGCTGCACAGGCTGCTGGCGCAGCACCACACCAGCCTCCTCGTCGTTGGGATCAGCAACAATCCGCGCAAGCCGCTAGCTGGCCACAACACAAGGTCACATTTTTTGTGCTGGGCGAACCGTTTGTTAAATTATGTGAAGCCCACCTCTGGTTCTAGCCCACTTTTAAACTGCCTCCTCCCTTAGGGAAAGGAATTGGTGGCATTTTTTTCCCCTGCTGACAGGTGAGAATTCATCACTTGCTTTCCTTAAGATGTTCCACAATAAATCTGCGAGGAGGCATCACAGTTGCTTGCCTTGTTGGTGAGACAGAATAGGAACAGTAAAGAAGGAAGTGGAAAGGGTGCTGGCGTGCTCATTGACTGGCGGAGCTTATATTTAACGCAACTGAGAGGAACAGCTGAATATTCCCAGCTATTGTATATCAGATCCTAAGAGAAATATACGATTAGCAAGTGCACATCAACTCTTTTCTGTCTGTTCTCAGAAATGATAATTCTGAAATATTTACCCACAACATAGAAAGAAAAGACGACAGAGCGATCAAGATAGAATGAGAAAGAGGAAGAAGAATACATGTTGCTAAAGTATACATGTTTGCCAAAAAAGCTGCCATAAATATAGTTTATGAATCTCACTCCATTTTGCCAGTTCCTAATTTTCCAATTCCCTCAACCAATCTCGTAAATTGCACCAAGGTCTTGTTTTATATTCTGTGGCTTCCAGGACTAACTTGAAACTCTGGTGCTGGTTTCTCTGTTTGTACGGCACAGTGACTGTTTACTGATAAACATTAATTAAATTTCAATTTTCCGTGCTGCCTTTAACTTCAGTTCTCCTTGCTAAAGTCAGTGTAAATTACACCAATCACACACACGAGTACACACACTGTCAAGGTTGGGGCCAAAAAAATTTGAGTTTTCAGCAGCTTCAAGCACCCATTTCACCTCTTAATAATCCCAACTCTCCAAAACTCATATGTTCTTTCAGAGCTATCCCATTTACCACATGTACTGTATACTTTTGGAATATGATCCTCAACATGTTCTACAAAGTCTGGCATGTGTTGAAGAGACCCAATATCTTGAATATTGAGTCAATCCCAGGGCATCAGATTTCAAAAAAGATTCAGAGAAACAGGAACAGTTCCCAGAGAAAAACAAGGAGGACACCTAAGGAAAAACTAAGTGCTCTGAGGTGAAATTGAAGGAATGAGTAACATTTAGGCCCAGAAGAGAAGCTTGAGAATGTATATTGTCATATGCCCCAAATATCCACAGGTAATTTTCAATTTATGACCATTTGTTTAATGTTGATTCAAAGCTTTGGAAAAAATGACTTACAACCTGTTCTTGAAATTAATGACCAGTTAATTACAATGGTTGCAGCATCTTGCAGTTATATGATTGCAGTCTGTGACCTTGGTTCCCACAAGCAAAGTTAATTGGGGAAGCCAAATTCACTCAATGGCCATGGTAAAAATCTTTGTAAAGTTGGATCTGGTCACATGTTGACTTCTTTAACAATCACATTGTTGAATATGCAAGTAGGAGTGAGTCTTACATCAGCCTTCACTCATTGGTTTATTTTCCCACCGGTGGGAAAATGAACAAGCATCAGTGGCTGACAGGCTGGACAGCTCCCGGTAAAAGGAGCTGCAGCCTCAGACAGTTCTCAGTTTGTAGTTAGTTTTTTGTTGTTCCCTGTTGCCTGCAATAAACAGTTGTTTTACTTCAGTATGATCGTCCTGCCTCTCCTTTTGTGTCCGGAATTAACAGCATTGCTTTAGGTATCAAAATTCCAGTCCCAATTGTGGTAATAAGTCAAGGTCTACTTGTAAAAGAATACCACACAAAAGAAAACCATGTTCTCTATTACCTTAGAATGCAGGACATAGAATAAAGGTAGTCCTTGCCTGTACTCTTCCTGCCTGGTCAGGCAGCTTAATAGCACTGAAGAAGTAGATTTACGACTGGTCCTCAAACTTATGGCAAATACAGTGTTCCTACAGTTATGTGATTCGGGTGTTTCCCAACCAGCAGGCATTCACCTGCTGTCACCTGAACGTCATTTGCAATCTTCATGGTTGACTTCCAACAAGCAAAGGCAAAGAGGAAGCCGGCAATAAGTTGCAAGTTGTGGTCATATGATATTGCACTTAACAAACTGGAGGTGAGATGCTTAACAGCTGCCGTGGAACTGGGTGAGGTCATGTGATACGTCACTCAGTGATGGAGTTGCCAATCCCAGTTATAGCTGTTCAATGAAAACTGCTTGTGAAGGGTTTAAATTTGCTGAGCTCTGGTGGCTCAGCAGACTAAAGCAGTGTCATTAACTGTTATTAAGATCAGCTGCCTGCAATTACTGCAAGTTCAAATCCCACCAGGCTCAAGGTTGACTCAGCCTTCGATCCTTTCTAAGGTAGGTAAAATGAGGACCCAGATTGTGGGGGCAATAAGCTGACTTTGTATAAAATATACAAAAATATGAAGGCTATTGCTTAACGCATTGTAAGCCGCCCTGAGTCTCCGGAGAAGGGCGGCATATAAATCAAATTTTTTTTAAAAAGTTACAAAATGGCTGTAGATTCCAGCTGATATTCATAAAAACTGAACAATTTGATTATGAAACTAATTACCTAGAAAGAAGCTACACACAGGGGTGTTGCAATGTGTGGTCAAAAAAATCAAGATGGATGTGATGATTGTGTGACTGAAGCTTTACCTGGGTTTTTAATGTGCCATACATAAAAACAGGCAGCTTCAATCCCACTACGACTGTCAACATCTTGAATTTTTGCCATATCTTATGGACATTCCTTCCTGCACAAGATATATTTAAGCAGAAAGCCATCTGTCATGTGTGCTTAAATTTGGGTACCCACATCATGTGGAAGGCTGGATTCAATGGATGAAATTGCTCCTTCCAACTCTACAATCTTGAGAATCTAAATGGGTAGTTAGCAGCTTCTTCAAGCTTAACAAGGCCAATTATTTTTACCAGGCTTCTATATGTTTATATCCATAAGTTTTGGAGGAGAGAAGAGAAAAGAGAGACGGGAGGTAAAGAGACAAAGAGTTTCATAAGCACTGTATTTATTTTATTTGACTTAATGATAGCAATAGCACTTAGACATATATACCGCTTCAAAAGTGCTTTTTACAGTCCTCTCTAAGCGGTTTACAGAGTCAGCGTATTGCCCCCAACAATCTGGGTCCTCATTTTACCCACCTCAGAAGGATGGAAGGCTGAGTCAACCTTGAGCCTGGTGAGATTCGATCTGCCAAATTGCAGTCAGCCAGCAGTCAGCGGAAGTAGTCTGCAGTACTGCACACTAACCACTGTGCCACCACTTCTTTTCTTTCTTTCTTTCTTTCTTTCTTTCTTTCTTTCTTTCTTTCTTTCTTTCTTTCTTTCTTTCTTTCTTAGATTTATATACCGCCCTACTCCCGAAGGACTCAGGGCGGTGAACAGGCACAGAATAAAATACATAGATACAAGCGTTAGAAGCATAATTAAAACCAGATTAGATAATTTAGCCCAAGACAATTAAAAATCCCAATAATTTAAAAACAGATTAAAATTTTCAATTTAAAAGAATTTAAAAGAAAAGGGGGAAAAGGTTAGGCCAGGCCAGCTTGCTGGAATAGGAGAGTCTTAAGAGCATGGTGGAAAGCGCGCAGATCCGGGATCCTCCGTATCTCCGGGGGGAGCTCGTTCCAGATAGTGGGTGCCCCCACAGAGAAGGCCCTCCCCCTGAGGGCCGCCAGTCGACACTGTTTGGCCGATGGCACCCGGAGGAGCTCCTGTCTATGAGAGCATAGCGGCTGGTGGGAGGCTGTTTGTGGTAGTAGGCGGTCCCGTAAATAACCAGGTCCTAAGCCATGGAGCGCTCTAAAGGTGGTAACCAAAACCTTGAAGCGCACCCAGAAGACCACCGGGAGCCAGTGCAGCTCGCGCAGGAGAGGTGTCACACGGGAGCGCCACGGGAGCGCCACGGGAGTTCTGATAATGGCAGAAGACAACTAAGTGGTACTAGAACTGCCTTCTCAAACTCTGGCATGAGAATTAAATCATGTATAAAAACTGAGTAAGATGAAAGAGAACGGTTCTCTGTTCCAATGTTCAGTCTTCTCTCATGGCAAACCTAGATTAATCTGAATATTTCCCATGAAATATTGAGCATCAGGAATAATACTGGCAAGGAGAAGCAAGTACTGTAAATCCTTGGATATATAAATCAGAAAATGGGGACAATTTTCATATAAAGTACACAAAGGCAATTAGCAAAGGCACTTATTGTGATTGTCTATTTACATATTTCTTTTGGAAATTAGCAGTGCTTGGATGTGAGTAGATCCAGAGAACATCCAGAGAATGTTAATGGCCTGGAAGCCAGCTTGCAAACAATGAGCACAGCATGTAAAAGAAATATTGCTCAGTCCAGACAGATGTCAGTGTGGAAGATGTAAAGCAAATGCTTGCATCAGTATAAATTGTTTTCAATAAGGGAATTTAAAATATTGAGGCTAATAGAAGAGGATGCTTTAGATGTCACTGATAACCCGAAGACACAGATCTCTTTCTCCAGATGGTGGCCGTTAAGAAAATTCCCACAAACATCTGCAACATCTCCAAGATGAGCTTCTGTGTTTTGGACTGAAAGGCAGTTACTGTAACTTTGTTTTTTTAAAAATATCTCCCAGAAAGTTTTAAAAAAAGAGAGTTTGTTTAACGTCTGTTCTAGTTATAAATAAAAAGTAACATTTTTAAATGGATGGAAAACATAATTAAAATAACATTTTCAAATGTCCAGAAAGGATAAGTTACTGAAGAAGAAAATACATTCTTGTTCTCTAAATGTCCTGAGTTCTTGGAGAATGCCAACACATGGTGCATATTGAGGCAAAAAATATGTACTTTACATGGATGTTGATAGGATCTGAACTGGCGCTTACCATCCTGGAAAATGATCTTGGGACTTTGCCTGAGAATTAATTTTAGACACTGATAGATGACATGTAGCACTACCGTTTCAATGCTATGTAATCTAATTAATTATATGAAACCATTGAACCATTTAATACGGGATTCAAACGTTAATATATGACTTACTTTAAGGCTTTTCTCTCTCATCAATACATTGGTAAGAAGCAGAGATCGGAATATTGCTTTTATCTTACTCTCTCCTCCTCTTCTTCTCTTCCCCTCCCTTATTGTTACTTTCACAAGTAGTTCTTAAAGACATCTTAAAGTTCTTAAAGTAGATCTTAAAGGAATCTACATCTCTTCTGATCCCGTTTACAATGAGTTTGGAGAATTCCTTAGCTTCCTAGTTATTACAATGGGTGCCATATGAAAGCAATCTTCTTTAGCAGCAGCCCATAGTACTATGACTCAAACATCCCACCATGGCATGTCTATTGGGTTAACAAGCTATTGTCAAGAGACTGTAGAGGGTTAACAGCCCATCTCTTTCACTTTAAAAAAAATGTACAAATCATTTTCTGGAGGCAGGAACAGGGCAGGGACTCAGTCTGTCCAATGAAGAAGCAAATTGTGATCTTCCTAAGTCAAAGGTGAATGAGAAGAAAACAGACAATTTTCTGGTGAATACAAAGACACTTGAGTATTTGGCAGGCTGCAAGGAGCATTCCCTGGACTGAGGGCACTGTTTGTGAATGAAGGGAGGGCCTTCAGAACTGATACCCACATGGCAGGGAAGGAAATGTTTTAGGATCAGTATTTTTCACAATGTGTAGAGTACTAGGGAAGTTCTTTTTAGTAGGACTGGGGAGATGCATCTTCAAGTCTACCCTCAACCATGGAACTCCTGGGTGACTTTGGGCCAATCATTTACTCTTGGACCAATTTATCTGAAAGAGTTGCTGTTGGGTGGATAAAATAAAGGGAGATCCCCATCTAAGATGTCCAGGGTATCTGGTAGGGAAGGTAGGATATAAATCCAACAACAAACATAACTGCTTTGAAGGTTCTTCTCTCTTAATGTTTACATGTGAAAGTGTATTTTAATGCATGGGGGGGATCATAACTTTTTTAAAAACTTGAATAATTCAGACAAAACAGATTTCACTCAATAAGGCAGTGAAAGGTAAAGGGTGTTTTGGTGCAATTAACATCATTCCTCTTCCCAGTTCTTGTGCACTTTTATGATACTTCTTTTCTAATCTGATTTTAAGCTGCATTCTGCATATGGAGAAAGACAAACAATTCTGGCATTGTATATTTCTAAGGCAGAATCAAGATTGTCTTCCACTTGCAATATGTCTGGAAAAATCAAATAGAAACTCTGGAGCGACCGATCCTTTTTTTCTCAGCCTGCTGTCAGCACACTGCAATTCTCTTTGTATGATACACTCATACAGTTATTTCCATATCTATCTCAAGCCTCTGCAACTTCCTGTTATTAATTCAGTTGCAAGGACTTCCTTAGGGCTACAAAATCTGGGCTGTGAAATCCCAGTTGACCACTTGAGAGCAGTAAAAACCCAGATGACCACTTGAGAGCAGTAAAGAGTTTGAGTTTTCGGCATCCCGCCCTAATGGTCACCCTGATTCTTGCAAATTAAAGAGATTAACTCTAGATTTCCTGTTACCATAGAGCTCTGTCCAAAGAGCATACTCTGGTTCCCTTTCCTCTCCAGCTCCAGTGCCAAGTTGCGTGCATCGTTTATAATTCTTAGATACACATGGTGCCACTTTCACATAGAGATATTTCCGAAGGTCAAAGAAGGGAAATGGTTAATTCCTTTTCCTCGATCCCTAACCTCCCTCTCCCATTTCCCACCCCCACCCTGTGTGAACAGGAAGTTTAAAAAGGAAAAGCTTTCAGAACGAGCAGCTGGAAATAAAGGAATCCTGGAACTTTATGCTGCGGAGGCTCAGAGACAATAACAAAGGTTTCCCCCTTCTCTAATTAGTGGGTTTTGTTGTTTTTAATATATCTTCAATGAATCTGCAGCTAACAAAGAAGCAGAGGAAATCCAGAGGACAAACCTTTCAAGCAGGTTAAATTGCCTTACTATGCATTTGTGGATTGCTTTGAATCAATGAAATGGCACTTTAGCACAATCCAAGCCATGCTTCAAAGTAATCTCAGATGAAATCTGTAAATGATGCCTTAATGTCAATATGAGGACTCCATCAAAAGTGCCCACCCTCTGGAACATCCTTCCCTTGGATGAGACTTGTCCCGAACCAGCTGGCTTTTTGCAAAGCCTTGAAGACTTGGTTTTGCCCTTCAGCCTGGGGCCCTAGGACTTGACGGCGCTGACAGCAAATGTTTGTTACGGGTGGTTGCTCAACTGCTATTTTTACGTTAGTTATAGTTTTAGTTTATTGTATTTTTAATCATTAGCTGTCCAGAGTCATGCAATTGAGATGGGTAGAATAAACAAACAAATAAATATTATCGTATTAGATGTGGCCGGGCACCACACTTCCATTGATCAAAATACAAATTGTTCAAATTGTGTTGCGGAGCATCAGCTTTTTGAAACATGAAACTGGGAGATGAATACCTATCAGGGGAAGAAATAATAATAATAAACAAAAATACTCCCCCATGGATAGTAAGACTAGAACAAGAAGTGTCAAAAATCAGGAGGGGGGGTTTTAAGCTGCCAAAACTATCATGCCAACTTGTTCACTAATCTTAATTTGTTGATTAAAAAAAACAAAGGTTATTGAAAATTCAGATTGCAGAATCCAGGGTAAAGCTTTACGTTGGGGGTTATGCATGTTGTTGTACAAAAACAGGATAGAAAATGATTGCCTTAAAAAGGCTGTCCATTAATGCATACACAGCCTTGGACAAGCATGTTTGGTCTGGCCCAATTGCTCCCCTCATCCCTGTTCCACTTCCAGTGTTTATAAATGCTTTGAAGACATGGAGAGTGTTTCCTGTTTGTAGTTTGGATCTTGTGATGCCAGCTCCCCACCCCCCACCCCCTCCACCTCCAGCCTATTGTTCCAGAGCTTCGTGTGTTTAGGGAACAAGGATATAAAATATCCACTCTGAGATTGTAAATCCAGCAATCAACATGAAGGACGAGCACCTTCAGATGATAGCCATTTAAGAATTGGTGGCCGTGGAGCTCACAGTATAACGAAATCCTCCATGTTTCCCATCTTTACAACAGCTAAGGAAGGGTACATTATGTTTTGTACAAGGGTTCTATTTTCCTGATCCGCTACAGGTAAAAGAGTTATAAAACTGATTTGTATAACATCCTTTCAGCCAGGAATGGGAACAAAAACAACACTATTGTAGTTGCCTTGTTAGAATAAAATAGGAATCCATACCTAATACTTCTCTTGGAGAAGTATTATGTTTTGGTAGTACAGTGGACTAAAGCACACTGTTATTAACACCAGCTGCCTGCAATTACTGCAAATTCGAACCTCACCAGGCTCAAGGTTGACTCAGCCTTCCATCCTTTCTAAGGTAGGTAAATTGAGGACCCAGTTTGTAGGGGCAATAAGCTGACTCTGTATAAAATATACAAAAGTATGAAGGCTATTGCTTAGCGCATTGTAAGCCGCCCTGAGTCTCAGGAGAAGGGCAGCATATAAATCAAATTAAAAAAAAATGTTCAGTACCATCAACTGTGGTACTTTTCTGGTCAGTAAGAGACCAGTAACAGCATTGATCACAACTGAACCAGTGGTGGAATTTAATTTTTTTTACTACTGGCTCTATAGGCGTGGCTTAATCGGCGTGGCTTGGTGGGCGTGGCAGGGGAATGCAAAATCCCCATTCCCTCCTCACTCCTGGGGAAAGGATACTGCAAAATCTCCATTCCCACCCTACTCTGGGGCCAGCCAGAGGTGGTATTTGATGGTTCTCCGAACTACTCAAAGTTTCCGTTACTGGTTCTCCAGAACTTGTCAGAACCTGCTGAATAGCACCCCTGAACTGAACTAGCAAATCATAGCATGCTGAATGGAAACAGGCTGTGTGGTTAATTTATGGTTCAGCTAGTGTGCTATGTAAACTTCAAGTACCGGGTCAAGTAAAGAAGCCATCGTCTAGTTAAAGTACCCTGCACCAACACAGCCAATGGGTTGCATTAGCTTTCTTCTGCCACCTTTCAGTGACGAACACTATTGTTTATTCAGACAGAAGACAGCAGACTCTAACACAAGAGAGAGTCTCTTCTTAACCTGGGAAACCCACTTCCCTACCCTAGCTTACTTTGCAGGACTTTTATTGGGAGGATAAAGTTAGAGATCTTTGAGTCTGAGTTCCTGGCAAACAGGTAGCATAAAATTGTAATAGAAGTAATAGTAATAATATTAGTACCAAAGCTTTAAGGAAAAACAAAAACAACCCAACTTATCTGAGATTAGTTGACTTTGTGGTGGGAATAAAATGGGAATTCAGAAATGGAATGGAGAGGGCTGGCACTTTTGGAAGTAGCCCCCCCCCCTATTTTCCTGCAGATTGTATTCCTTTTCTCTATACTTTTATGCATGCATGCATGTATTTATATAATTTATTTAATTCAATGGACTCCAACTCTAGATATATGGAAATGAGATGTTGTAATTATGCTAATTAAGTTTTATGTAACTCTGATGCTCTGAGTTAGACTGGATATTTTCCATAGAAGAGAGGGATCTGGGCCAATTGCTGATTTTCAGGGGGGTATTTCACTTCTTCATTCAATGATCATTCTTATAAATCCTCTGCTGCACAAGTGGGAACCACTTATATGTATGGGGATGTCTGCAAGGGAGGGGGGAAGCAGTCACAAAAGTTAAAAATGCAGCTGTACCTCTGCAGAAAAAGCCTTGCCCCTTTTTACATGTTTTGCACATGCAACAGACATTTTTAAAAGGGTGGAGCTTTGTACTTGGTCACCATCTTGATTTTTTTAAACCTTCAATTGTGGACATTCCTGTGGTATGTCTAAACAGTGAGAATCTATATGTAGTTCATGGCCAGGGTCAGCTCAGCCATGAAGAGATGATACCAGAGGTCGGTTTCAGCAGGTTCTGACCAGTTCTGGAGAACCAGTAGCGGAAATTTTGAGTAGTTTGGAGAACCGGTAGTAAAAATTCTGACTCACCCCGTCCCCATCTATTCTGTGCCTCCCAAGTCCCAGCTGATCGGGAGGAAATGGGGATTTTGCAGTATCCTTCCCCTGGAGTGGGGAGGGAATGGAGATTGTACAGTATCCTTCCCCTGCCACGCCCACCAAGCCATGCCCACCAAGCCACGCCCACAAAACCGGTAGTAAAATTTTTTGAAACCCACCACTGGGTTGCTGGACCACATACGTGCTGGACCATTTCATCCAGAAGATACGCATTATAGGCTTTTAATTGATGTTTCTGAGGATTGTGGGGAAATTTAGATGTTCTGTTTCAGGCTTCAGACTGTTTAGCAGATGGGTTGAGGCAATGGTGAAATTCATTTTTTTTAAATTACCAGTTCTGTGGGCGTGGCTTGGGGGGGTCTGGTATGGCTTGGTGGGTGTGGCAGGGAAAGATACTGCAAAATCTCCATTCCCACCCCACTCCAGGGGAAGGATACTGCAAAATCTCCACTCCCACCCCACTCCAGGTGAAGGATATTGCAAAATCTCCATTCCCACCACATTCTGGGACCAGCCAGAGGTGGTATCAGAACCTGCTGGATTTCACCCCTGGGTTGAGGTTAAAAACTTCCCTGCTATCAGATCTAGAAAATTTACTTACCTATAGATCTGTTAAAACATTAAATACTGGAATAGTACTGGAAGTACACATTTTTACTGAAGTTTGGTGGCTAGGCAAATTCGTATATTGTTAAAATATTTCTTAAAGATCAGTACCATTACCGGATGTATGTTGATTCCTTGCTTAGTACATTTCTTTGCCTTTTCTTCAGTTTGTTTTTCACATGCCTCTTTTGTTTGTAACATTCCTGTTTAATGGTTGACAATAAAGTTTCCTTCCCTCGTCCTTTTCCATTTGGCAGACATTGCATTTTTCCTTTTTGTTTTTTATGGAGCCAAAGCCCCCATGAGTCTCTTTTGTTTACTTCCTTGTGTGTGTCTAAGCATCACTTATGAAGTTAGTGAGATATGGGTCAGGGCTCTGGGAAGACCTAGACTGACACTACTCATACAGGTCATAAAACAAAACAGCATCAGGTCTCACCTTGGAAAATGCAGGACTTATAAATTTCTCCCCTGCCGTAGTACTTCCTGATTTCAGCTAGCACCAGATGTGGAAGTACCAAAATACCATGAGATAGTAATAGCATTTTGCAGCAATTATCCAAGCTGAGAATAATAAAATGTCATGTTTGGTAGCCTCAGTGTGTTACCTCTGTGAGAAAGGATTCACAATTCATTAAGTTATGAAACTCAGAACTAAGACAAAATAAATCAGTGAAAGAGGAAGGAACAGGACAACCAGGGAGATAGAAGAATATTTATTTCATTTCATTTTTGCAATGTCTTTCTACTTCGATGGGTTTTCACACAAAATGTAAAAAACAAAAACACCTCATATAAGGACGATGTAAACCAGCATCAGACCTAGATGGCTGCCCAGCTTAACCATGGCAAAATGAAGGAGCAAAATCCAGCAAACACCAGCCTGGCAGAGTCTTTTAGGTCTTCAAATTTCTTGTCGGGTAATACGATGGATCTCATTAGAGAATTTAAGCCTATATTGCTAAATATAAATCATAACTTTTCTTAAGACTGAAGGACTTCCACAGATTTCTCCCAGGTAGGATTTATAATTGAACCCTTGACCACTGGTGAGATTCACCAGTTGTAACAACCGGTTCTCTGCATGTGTGCTGTGCGCTCGCTTTGCTCGCATGTGCGCCAGACCCGTGCTTTTGCACATGCAGATTATGACCAAAAGTTACCTTCTACTGAATCCAGAGTGAGTAAAACATCTGAGGCGTGGCAATCCGCTCTACTGCGCCTATCAGCTAGGTAGGTAGATTATAGCGCAGGGGCCCATCTGATCGTCGGAGCAAACCGGTTCGCTTTCAGCTGTTCATTGGAGCTACTAGTATGCCTGAACTGGTCAGAACTGGCTGAATCCCACCTCTGCCCTTGACCTAGGAGAGTTGCAAAGTGGACAGTTGCTTTTTGGGCAAAAAACTATTCTACGCAATTCTGCTGATTTAATAGCCACACCAATGTCCCCTTCAGTGATTTGCCTAAGCAAGGCAGAAGCTGTTAGATTCAGCAATTATGACAAAATATGTCATAATTATAGACATGTATGGCTGATTTTCAACTTTCTGCTTAGGCTGGAATGAGGAACTATTAATTCAACTGTTTAAATTGAGCCTTTTTGATAAATTACAACATTGGCTAAATCAACAGGGCAGTCCAGACACTTCGGGAGCGTAAACCAATGGTGTCAGACTATAGACATATGACTCAAAGAATTGTGACTATGTATGGAGAAAAGAGATGCCAGTCCTCTCTCCTTCTCCCCACTACTTAAGAGACTTTGAATGTCGAATCCACATAGCATAGTCACATTGTTGTTTACAGAAAAGCAGTGCTGGTGCACACAAGAACTTTGTTTATAGTGTGGAATTTGGGGACACACTGCAGTACACTCTGTCTTCTAAACCTTCACATTTTGAATTATCCATGAATGCCATATAGGTGGAACAAGAGAACATTTTGCAAGCAACTGTTCTAGATGTTCCGAGCCCACCAGGAAATGACACCATCGCTCCCTTTTGAAGATGAAAAAGGAAGGCACCCAATGGTGATAAGGTTTCATCCACACTGCAATACCAGTATGATTTTTTTCTTTCTTAAAAAGAGAATATTTCAATATAAGAGCCGTGGTGGCCCAGTGGTTACAATGCAGTATTGCAGGCTAATTCTGCTGACTGCCAACTGCCAGCAGTTCAGCAGTTCAATTCTCACCGGCTCAAGGTTGACTCAGCCTTCCATCCTTATGAGATCAGTAAAATGAGGATCCAGATTGTTGGGGGCAATAGGCTGACTCTGTAAACTGCTTAGAGAGGATTGCATAACACTGTGCAGCTGTGTGTAAGTCTACTTGCTATTGCTATAAGTGGTGCTGCCTTCACTACAGTGCCTTGCCAATAAGACGGTTAGTACAGCTGCTCTGATTTCATGGAAGATATTTCTATTTTCCAATCAATTTCACCCTCTCCTCACCCCAACCTACCTCTACCACATGCTTTTAGTAAAGGAGGAATGTTTGTGGTGGGGAAAGGAAAGGATTAAATTGACCAGGAAACAAAAGTAAACCTCAAACTCAATTGAGGCCACTCATCAAAGAATAATTCGCCTCATGAAAGATCCACATTTTGTCTTCCGCAAGGCTGATATTCTCCTGACCAAACCAGAGAAAAGGCTAGGGGAGATTCTGCTCTTTCTGGCAAAGTACACATGCTATGAAAGTGCAGAGCCAAGTGACAAAAGAGGAAAAACAGATCCTGCAGAAGGACCTCATTTGAAGATCACTGCTCTCCAAAATCTCCTCCTCTATCCAACCAGTCTATTTGCATTGGAGTTCTTTTATTTCATGAGTAAGGAAAATACTATTTTCATGTTAGAACACCATATCTGGCTTCAGCCCATCTTAGCAGCAGGCCAGCTATGAGATAGTGGCCTCTACAGTGGGGACATATCTTCATCAAAAGATAAGGAAGACATCATCAGGCTGGGGCAAAAGGTCTGTCACATTAGACCATGGAAATCTATACTTGAATGGCCTATGTTTTCCTATAGCCTCTGCCTAGTTCCTTGGCCATCTTTGTCTCGTCCTGCTCTGGAGATCATGGGCTTCTTGTCTCTCAATAAGATGCAATAGGCATGAGAAAAAAGGGTGATATGTTATACTTTCCCAGCTTCATCAATAGTACTGACTTCCTCAGTGCATTTCCTCTTAGATTATTTGTTGGCCAAGTGGGAAGAGTCAACAATGATGATCGTTTAGGTCATTCTCAAAAATATATTGGGAGCATTTGAGGAAATGTGTCAATCAACTGGCATATCCAAGAGCAGTTCTCAGCAAAATCAAGCTAGTTATAAACAATGTCCTCATGGCCCATGTTAGTACCTTGTACCCAGAGAGTTCTTTCCCACTCCTGTCAAACAGGTTGGGCTCTGCCTGCCATTGCAGGTTCGCTATTGAATCTGAGGCCACCTGCTATGATTTCTGTAGCATTCACACCTTGTCTTCTATAATATTTCACTCTCTGTTTTTTTAAAAAATTTGATTTATATGCCGCCCTTCTCCGGAGACTCAGGGCGGCTTACAATGCGTTAAGCAATAGCCTTCATACTTTTGTATATTTTATACAAAGTCAGCTTATTGCCCCCACAAACCGGGTCCTCATTTTACCTACCTTAGAAAGGATGGAAGGCTGAGTCAACCTTGAGCCTGGTGAGATTAGAACTCGCAGTAATTGCAGACAGCTGGTGTTGATCACTATGCTTTTAGTCTGCTGAGCTAAACCAGACTCCTATTGTGAACGCAAGCAAAATTCATCCATTTTCACTCCTTGAAAATGGTAGCTTGAAGAAATCAGTGGTAGAGTTAGGGTATAATTTGAATGGTTGTGGGCAAGAATTGTTTTGCATGGTTTGTTTGCTTTTTGAATTTATTTTGTTTTACTTTAATATTTCATCTCAGAAAATCAATTTTAAGCAACACATTTTCTGAATAAGGAAATCAAGTTCTAAGAAAGCAGTGAAATGTAATAGAATTCAATACATAAGTAATTGTAAGAGCCAGCATATCTAGTGAAGTATATTTCAGGAGTGAAATGCTCTCGGATCAGACCGGATCGCCTGATCCAGTAGCAATTTTTCCTTGTGGTTTGGCGATCCGGTAGCGATCGCCACCAGGTTGCCATTACTTTCTGGTTTTAACCAGGAAGTAATTGTTTTTACCTTCTGCGCATGCGCAGGTGTGCGCACACACATGAGCAAGCAAAGCAAGCGCGCATAGCGCATGCGCTTCCGAACCACTAAGGAAGGTAAGTAGATTTCACCCCTGGTATATTCCCAAATTTGCATCCACAGAAAATATTCCTATCTTTGATATTAATAGTGATATTTTTCTTCATCTAATTGCATAAAGTTTCAAAGTTGGACCATCTTAAATAAAAACCATATACACAGGAAGAACCAGGGAAGAGTTTGCTAAAATATATTATTATAAAATGTATAATCTTCCTAAAGGCTTATATTTTCCTTTAAAACTTTGGCCAGTCCGTCACTCCTCATCTCTTAACAAAAGGAAGCCCATGTATGGTATCTTCCATATTCTGAACCAGAATACTGATTTAATTCAGCCTTGCCCACATTGGTTCTAGGAATGTATCCAGGAAGTCACTAGAACAGTGATGGCTAACCTTTTTGCCATCGCGTGCCAAAAGCAGGGGGAGCGTGGTGGGATCACACGCATGCGTGCCCATATCCATAATTCTATGCGCCCCGCCCCCCCCCGTGCTCCCCCTGTTTTTGGTATATGATGGCCCGGTGGGCCTGGTAGGCTCGTTTTTTTGCTCTCCCCGGGCTCCAGACCCTTTCTAGGAGCCTGGGGAGGGCAAAAACGGCCTTCCCCACCACCCCCAGAGGCCCTCTGGAGGCCGGAAACAGTGTGTTTCTTGACTTCTGGTGGGCCCAGAAGGCCCAAAAATTTGCTGGCTGGTGCAAGCATGCGTGCCGGAGCTGAGCTTGTGTGCCCACCGATATGGCTCCCGTGCCATAGGTTCGCCATCACGGCACTAGAACATGTTGTTTGAGGCAAAAAGTGTGTGCATTCCTCCATGCAGTTTGGACACTAATATGGGAGGAATTTGGGTGGCTTCAAAGGTATCAGTCCTAAATCTTAAGTCCCCATACCCTTTCTTGGAAAATGTAGAAGACTCACTGATATTTTTTTAACACTGTTGGATTAAGATTTTTCATAAATATAAACTTGTATCAAAAAGAATATATTCCCCTGGAAACAATCCCCGAGGACTAGTAGACATAAGAAGACTAGAATACTGTTATTATAGGTAAAACATTTTTATTATATACAAAACAATGTAAAGTCATAGTTGCCAATTCTATAACTAGTGTTGGCTTTCATATGCACCAGGTTCTTTTCAAGTATCTAGAATGTCATTATAGCATAGGATCCACATAGGATATGTGTGGATCTAAGTAATGTGGCCTTTTGAAATTGACAAATGAACATTTTGTCAATATGCAGATTTTCTAAGTGTTGTTCAAGACTTTTTTGCTAAAGCATGCAATGTTCTGATAACCACTGAGACCACCAAGGCTGGTTTATGCCATAATCTTCCTATTTTGTTTTTCAGATCTTAATACATTTTGATCTTCTTCCGTTCTTTATCTTCTATTCTACTATCCCTTGGGTAGCACCACATCAGTTATTCACACTTTCTTTTTAACCTCAGTTAAATCTGGTGTGTTGTGCTCCAAGACTTAGTTTGTATTCAGAAATCCTACAATATTTTAACTTCCTCATTTTTTACTAGTTTTTCAACTCCATGTTCCCACCAATTTTTCATTACTGGCACATGATATTTTTTCCAGATGTTCCAATGAGTAGTTTTTGTGACTACATCATTGTTTATAATGAGTTTTTGCACTGTTCTTGCATGAGCTGAGAATGTGATCTACATTATTATTGTAGTTGGTTGCATAATCAACTAGATGTTTAGACTAGATTTGGCACTTTTCTCCACCTATCAAGTCCTTGTCAAGGACCTGGAATACGCAGATGTTGTTACATAATAATATTAAAGGTGGTGTTGTAGGATGTAAGCTGTTCCAAGTAAAGCTGCCTTTTGCAATTGACTGGTGGTGATTTTGTCAGTGCCGATAGTGCTCAAGTGGTGGTCCAGATGTTTGGGGATTAGACCCAAGGGACCTAACGCTATTTCTATGATTTTTGCTTTCTTTTGCCAGTCATTCTAATTGTCTTTGTATTTTCGCCACCAGTACTTTCTCTTCTATTCTGCTGTCTCCCGGTACTGTAATGTTCTCCCTCCAGAATTTTTTGTCTTTATCAAAAATTGTTAAATCTGGGGTGTTGTATGGCAGATGCTTGTCTGTTTGAATTTTGAAGCCCCACAGCTCTTCATTCTTCATTTTTTATTACTTTATTTTTGGCCCCATCAGTTCTTGCTTGCAGGCAAATAGTATTTGTTGCGTAGATTCTAATGCATCCTTGTTGCTACTTTTTCATGCCATTGTTTGTAGTCATTCTGAGGAAACTTCTTGCAGGAGCTACAGCTTATTATTTTAAACTTGTACGCTGCCCAACTCTCAACTTCTCTGGATGTTGAAACTAGTTTTGCAATGCTGGGAAAGGCTGCTTCATTTATAACATGATTCATAACCTTCCAATTTTTCGTATGCTGCTGTTACTTAACTAGAAGCAAATTTCAGTGGGAAAACTCAAATATTTTGTTTGGATGTTTCTGTCCTAGACGTAGTATGCTTAGAGAGTGGATTCCTGCTGCGTCAAAGGCTTCAGCAGCAACAGCGGTGTGGTCCTCCTTATAAAGGCAACCTGTTGCAATATTGTAGATGACCCTGTGACCAAAAGGGAATTTTGGAATTCTAAGTCTGCATGTTCCTCTTTTTTGGCACCTCTGCAGTCCTCTTTGACTGTGATGTTAAAAAGCAAATAATATTGTTTTGTGCCATTTTGAGATGTCAAGTAGGTAATCACTAGGTAATGGTCCCCCAAAATAGGTATAAGTCTAAAACAGGGGTAGTCAACCTTTTTATACCTACCGCCCACTTTTGTATCTCTGTTAGTAGTAAAATTTTCTAACCGCCCACCGGTTCCACAGTAATGGTAATTTATAAAGTAGGGACAAAACCCCTACCGCCCACCATGAAAGCTGGAACACCCACTAGTGGGCGGTAGGGACCAGGTTGACTACCACTGGTCTAAAATAACACAATATCTTAAAAACCTAGGGGAAAATACATAAAAATCTGGCCCCGCACATATACAAGATATACGGATGCTATTTTACAAAGCTACACAGTTCTTTGCAGTCCTCAGTTCTATAAAAATTATTTATTTATTTATTTTATTTTATGCAATTTAAATGCTGCCCTTCTCCCGAAGGGCTCAGGGTGGCTTACAAAGAAAAAATTCAACAATTTAAATTTAAATGTAAATTAAAATCCAGTTAAAATTAATTAAAATTATTACAATGTAAAAGCCCCTAGACGGGTCAGTCCATTTGATGAAAGAGCCACGTCTTCAGTTCGCAGCGGAAGGAGAGGAGGTCGGGGGCTGTCCTAAGCCCAATGGGCGAACCATTCCAGAGGGTCGGTGCTCCCACAGAGAACGCTCTCCCCCTAGGGGCCGCCAGCCGACATTGTCTAGCCAACGGCACCCTGAGGAGGCCCGCTCTGTGAGAGCGTACGGAACGGTGGGAGGATGGCAGAAGATGCTCCTGCAAGTACCCCGGGCCTAAGCCATGTAGGGCTTTATAGGTACCTACATACCAGCACCTTGAAACTTACCCGGAGGACCACCAGCAACCAGTGCAGCTCGCGCAGGAGAGGTAATGATAAGAAGAGACTCTGATCAATCAAATGGTTGCCCACACATGCTGTTGGTAGTGGTCACCATCTACCACATTTCCCAAGCTGCTGTTACAACAAAAGTCACACTCATATGGCAAAGAAGAACCAGTCCTAATTCCTCCTTTCCTTCTCACATGATCTAAATTTAGATTGAAAGCTTTAGGGAGGGAGGCAACAATCTGTCCTTTTCTCATGCAAATCTCTGTCAAGGGCTGAGATGTGCACTTCATCACTATCGTCTCATGTTAGCAATGATGGCAACTCACAGAAGAACAGGGAATGCTATAGTAAATAATCTGTCTCACCTACATACTTGTTCCTTATGTGAAATTTCAGATATCAAACTTGTTTTTTTTACAACTGTGCAAACAATTATAACGTATTTATCTCAAGTGGACCTTGGTACTATTATTCATGTCCTGAAAAGCCTGTAGCCAGAATCTTATTGGAGTTTCTGAGAAAACAAATAGTCAATGCTTTTGGCTTTTTTCATTATTTATTCATATAATACACATGCACACACACACATATACACGAGATAACAGGCTGCCCTAATGATTTGTGCTCATTTCTGAGTACTTTGTGATAGTCTGATCAATATTCTTCACAATAAAATCCTGTGAGGAATGTAAGCGATAAAGCAGTCAGGCAAAGAGAATAAGATTTAGTATCCCTTTTATTAATCTTCTGCTGAATTTTACTGGTGCAAGGGAAAAGGTGATAACCCGGCCTTCTGTTTGTTTTGCTGTCCAGTTAATCCTTGCATTATCTGAGGCAAGCAAAGCTTCACAAAGATTAATGAGCCAAACTAAAACAAACCCGAAAGCTCCAAGAACATGAGCCCCAACTTAAAACAGATCTGTCAACAGGGGCAAGCACCACTTTACGTCCCTTAAATGTGGTTGAGCTTTGCTTCTGCTCCTTGGAGAGAAACTTTCTTACACAGCCTTCAGTTTAAACTATACATTATCTTTGGTGGAAAAGATAAACTTCACACAATTCAGAGAAGGGGAGGAGAAACCATAAAGCTACACACCCCAATGACTGTTTTTCACTATTCTTTCAGGGTGTTTTGCCCTGGAGCCTGTCTTCACCCCTACAAATTTGCAAGGTCTGATTTTGAGACCAATAAAATTAGTGCCGAGAAGTCACAGAATCCCAAATCACTTCCTACAGTGTCCAATCAGAAATCGGGGTTGACCCCATCATGTTATTTTACCACCTGGCAAGATCTCGGATAAAATAATAATAACAACAAATCCATCCCCTACTCCCATACTGGATTTTGGAAATGTTGTCTTTTACGGAAAACGGCGATCTGCATCTACTCTAAACATACATGCAGATGACTTTTCTGTTGCTGGGATTTTTTGCTACGGGATCTAAATATGCTTGAAGAGCACCATTAGCATTGACCTGTGAAAAACTAATCTGAGTTTGGCTAACCTATGTAAGAAAGGGCTCACATCAAACAGAAATTTAGAATGGTGTCATCAGCTTTACAGTCAATGGGGAAAAAAGAAGATTGTTGCCTAATTAGTTTAGGGTCAACTGAGGAAGACAGGAATAAAAAAACTGACTTTGCAAATAGAGCTGGGATTCCTTAGGAAAAAAACCAATATAGGTAGTCCTATGACTACCTATATGACCACAATTGAGCACAGAATTTATGTTGCTAAGTGGGTAGTTTGTTAAGTGAGTTTTGTCCCATTTTACAACTTTTCTTGCCACGTTTGTTAAGTGAATCACTGTAGTTGTTAAATTAGTAAAACAGTTTTTACGTGAATCTGGCTTCCCCATTGGCTTTGCTTGTCAGGAAGTCGCAAAAGATGTTCACATGACCCCGGGACATTGTAACCATCATAAATATGAACTAGTTGTTAAGCATCTGAGTGTAAATCACGTGATGCTGTAACGATCATAAGTGTGAAAAATGGTTGGCATTTTTTTCAGTGCTGTTGTAACTTCGGTCACTAAACGAACTGTTGTAATTCAAGGACTACCTGTATACTTATGTATACAGCAGAACGTTTATATTCTTATGTGGGAATTTATCAAAGCAATGCTTTTGCATAGACTTTGCCCAGGGTTCAAATCTTCACTGTGGCCATTTTTTCAGCCCAACAGATAGTATATGACATAAACATATATTCCCACTTGATCTCCCTGGAAACACAATGGAAGAAAAGTTTAGTCAGCATCGCTGCTACAGTTTTGTATCTATTTTTAAAACTGATTTCTCACTTCAATTTTTAAAAAAATGAGTATTAATAGATGGGGGGGAGGTGGCTTACTTTTGAAAGAGAGAGAGTACAAAAATGTAGTAAACAAGTTGAACCATTTCTGAGAACAGAGAAAAGGGGGATAATATTAAATAGAGCATCTTATTACAGCCCCACAAAGTAATTCCGTTGGGCAGGAAATTTCACAACGGAACAGCCTCTGCTGGAAAAAAAACCCTATATACTTTGCAGCTAACTGCCATGTTTCTAAGATCAAGGGATCCAAATGAAGATCAGATGATGAATATAGCACATGAGGGAAAAGATACACAAGAAGACAGTATTGGAACACTCTCAGTTCTTCTGTTTCACGTGTGTGCAGAAAAACCACCATCACGGCCATGCTCTAACCTCAGCTTCCCCCAGGCTAGCCTTATAATCTCTATGCTTACTAATATTATAGCTCCTAACACAAAATGCCAGTGAGAAGATCCAAAGTGCCATGTATTATTTCCAATCATTTGTTTCCAGGAGCAATTGGACTAGGACAAGCACCGAGGCACCACAGACTAAATTAATCAAATCCCTGCACATCTAAATAGATGGAGCCTTAGCTTTCTCTTCTGCTAGCAAGCATTAATCCAGTTTTACATTATTTTATTGTACGTATACTGCTCCCATTCCTCCCTCTTCTTCTTGTCATGCAAGCCACATATTCCCCTGGTTTCGTCCATTCTCCTAAACAGTCCAACATCACAGAATATTGACAAACATAAAGTCCAAACAACTTAAAAGCTGCAGTGATGTTGCTTATCTTCTGAGACAAGAACCTACTCAATACATTTTCAGCAGTTTCCAATTAGCATTCAGGTCCTACTGAATATGCTGGCTTTTATTGTTTAATAATTGTTCTAGGGCCTGGATCCACATATCTCAGAGCTTAATCCATGTAAGTCCCAAAGGTGCTTTTTCAAGAGGCCACTGGACTTTCTGATTTTTCCTCAAAGATGTTTCACTTCTCATCCCAGAAGCTTCTTCAGCTGAAAAAGCTTCTTGGATAAGAAGCAAAACATCTTCAAAGAAAAACCAGAAAGTCCAGTGGCCTCTTGAAAAAGCATCTTTGAGACAACCATGACCTGGATGACTGAAAATCTCCATAGACATTTAATCCATATAAATTACATCATTTAACTTTCTCATTGTATTCCTTGCTCCATGCACCTATGTATTACATAGCTGTGAAATGATCAAACTTGAACATTTCTGGTGACTTTTTAGAAGAGACGTAAAACACATTTTCCCCACAGGGTATACTCTGGTCTTAATTATTACTGTTTATTTCATCATTGTAGTGGGTTTTTTTTTCTTATTTGTCTTTTTTCATGAGACCATGAAGTCTACCAGGCAAAATTTTCCATCTGGGTCAAACATGACATTTTGTCTATGGTTAGAAAAAAAGAAAAGTAATCATGTAAGAGAAGAAAATGGAAAAGCAGGAACAGCAAGAAAGAATTTTTGGCAATTCTGCTTGCAAAGAAATGCTACTGAGTCATACCTTATTGCAGTTTAATTTCTGGAAGCTGTGTCAGAACTGAAAAAAAAGAACACATGTGATTAATTTACTAATTTATAATACAGATAAATGAAGTTTCTTTAGACAATCTATAGTAAATTAATAAATCCATAATGAGATTTAAAGCTGAAAAGTTAAATCTTAGCTTGATGTAACTAAGAGTGCAAGATATACAGAAAAAAACTCTTGTGAGGGGTCTGTTATGCTCTCTGAGCTTAGTTGTTTTCTTGCAATCATTTCCTTACTCAAACTAGGTAACATTATCAGTGCTAGTAAGGAGTGGGCTCCTTACCCCTCCTTACTAGTACTTATGATGTTACATAGTTTGTGTAATGTCTGCAAGAAAACAACCAACTCAGGGAGCACCAAGGATCCCTCATTTCAACCTTGAGTTACAAATATTCTCTTTATTTAAAACACCTGTTTTAGTTTCTCTGAGTTGGTAATATCAACAATGTTTTCTACTTCCAGCTGTGCACTGTGGTAGCTCTTGGAAGGAAGAGGAAACAGGGAAACAGAAAAGGAAAAGAGGAATAAGGCAAAAGCGAAGTAAAGTATTAGAATTTGCTGTAATTCAGCAGCAAAGCCCTCGTTCAGTTGTGAGCATCTTCAGATAAGATTGTGAACAAATTATGTCTGAAACAATGGGAAGCTGCTGTCATGAGCAATGCCATATGGGATAGACTGATAATCTCATATTAGACCATTTCCTAAGAATAGGTATGAATTCTGGGTACTTATTTCTATCCATTTCTCTGTGAGCTTTCTAGGAATATCAGTCTACTTTTGAAAGGTGTTCTCCCTGGATTATACAGACAGAATTTCCAGTGCCTCTTATATCAAGCTTCATTGCTTATGAAATAAATTTTGACATCTCATAGTGGCTTACTATACGCCAAAATACAGTAGAAACATCCCATGAATATGAAGTTAAAACACACTGCTAAAAATAATGCCCAATGATTCCAAAAATTAAGACATCTAAGGAGTTTATTCCCCAAAGGTTCTCTAGAAAAGTTCAGTTTTGGAACAGCACTTACTGACCCCAGACCTCTCATTTCATGGATGTCGATGATTCTGGTTATAATTGCAAATAGGCTTACCTGTGGTTAAATGAATTATAGTCAATTCAATACATCCAGTTTTCTGGAGTTGCCTGGCACACTGAACCAAACACTTGGCTAATTTATTGTTGAGAATATTCTGCGAATATGAAAGAGACGGTTCCATTAAAGCATTAGGCTAGAAACCAGGAAACGGAGTTCTTGTCCCATTTTAGGCACAAAGCCAGCTGGGTGACTTTGTACCAGCCATACGTTTCCAGCCCTAGGAAGCAGACAATGGCAAACCATTTCTGCACTCTTGTCTAGAAAACTAATTCAGGCAGTTACCACAAATTAACACTGACTTGAAGACAACCCCTCCCCACAAAAAAAATAAATAATCTGCAAATATAGTTTCGCTGTTTTATTTCAGCCATGCTTGTGAGCTTTTAATAGCAGTTTGCCACAAAGAACTGTAGCAGGTGAACTACTATCTGTCGAGATGCTGAAGGTCAGCTGCTGGCTAAATCTCCTTTAATGGAACAGCGCTGATTTGCAACAAAACTCCTAGTGCAACTTAACCTCAGGTTGAATCCTGCAGTCATGATGGCCCCCAAAACACACAAATAAAAGAAACCTGACCCCAGCAACCAACCTTTGATAACTTCCTGAGGGCAAACCAAGAGCACGCAATACACCTGCTTTAAGTAAGACAGAATCTGGAGCTCAGAGCCATGTATTGCTGGTACATTGAGAGGTGTTGCTAGGCAACAGCTACTGAGGAGGCTGCTGCACAGGTGGAGGGAAAGATGCCCTTGACCTCTGCAGATGTATTTAGAGAAGCTTCGGTTTTCTTTTGGAGGATGTTGCATTGGCAAAGCCTTCATTATTAACAGCAGGTTCTAAATGAGCTGGAGAGGCCACGGGTCAGCAGCGGATAGCAAAAGCATCAGTATGGCCCCAGTGAGTCAGGAAGTCTTCTAGAAGGAGGCTTAATGGAAAAGGTTCCATTAAAAAATTTGCAGGGCAACAATAAGAGTATCTCTTGCTTAGTTTTGCCCTCTCAAGTCAACAGTTGACCTAGATCATCAGCATTGCTCTTTGCTACTTCAAAGATGAGAGGGTATTTTGTGCACTAAGCTACAAGTAGCAGTCCGCAGTCCTCTAGCAGTAAAGTACAGGTAGCCCTTGACTTAGGATCATAATTGTACCCCAAGACTTAACTCAAAATTTAAATCAACATTTCTTCAAGTGTTCATGGACCCCCTGTGATGACACAGCAAACCCCCAGGGATCCACAGACCACTGGTTGACGACCACTGGTCTAAGAGATGAACTTAAGAGCTGAACATGGGATCCTTTCTAGAATCAGAAAAAGTGGGTACAGTCTCAGCTGAGTTAGTATGGAGGTCATTATTCTTCCCCTCTAAAGTGAAATGCCTCATATCTCCTTTTTTTTAAAGTGTGTGTGTGTGTTGTGTGTGTTAACTTATGCAGAGATATGCCTTCTTTTGTCACAACCATCGAAGTCCTTCAGCACTGAAGAAGTTCTCTAATGTGAACCTTGTACTTTGAATAGTTACACAGGCAGTGGTGGGTTCCTCCCAGTTTGGCCCGGTTCCGCTGAATCGGTAGCGGTGACGATATGACATCACCGAACCGGTTCTGCCCCCCTGCCCCCGCGTTATTATTACCTTTTATTTGGCGCCACCCCCAATCTATTGCTGCTTCCTGAGTCCCAGCTGATGGGCTATAAGGAAAAAAACTGTTTAAATTCTTGCTGCAGGGCTTCAAAGGGCCGCCCTACAGCTGATCAGTGGTAAAAGGCAGTTTGGTGGTAGACCGGTGCCTCCAAAAACAAATGAGTAGACCGGTGCTTGCAAAAATAAATGGGTAGACCAGTGCCTGCAAAAATACACGAGTAGACCAGTGCCTGCAAAAATATATGGGTAGACCGATACAGCTCTGCAAGCAGTTAAAAGCCTGGTAGACCAGTACCTCTGCTAAATCCTAAAGAATTGTCACATGACCATCAAGCCACGCCCACAAAATAAGCCACACCCACAGAACCGGTAGTAAAAAAATTTAGAATCCACTCCTGTACACAGGTAGTCCTCAACTAACAGCAGTTTGCTTAGTGACCATTCAAAATTACAACAGCACTGAAAAACATGACTTTTGACCATTTTTCACACTTATGACCATTGCAGCATCCCCATGGTCAGATGATTTACATTCGGAAGCTTGACAACTGACTCACATTTATAACGGTTGCAGTGTCCCGGGGTCATGTGATCGCCTTTTGCAACCTTCTGACAAGCGAAGTCAATGGGGAAACCGGATTCATTTAACAACCGTGTTACTAGTTTAACAACTGCAGCAATTCACTTAAATGTGGCAAGAAAGGTCGTAAGATGGGACAAAACTCACTTAACAAATTTCTCACTTAACAACATAAATTTTGGGCTCAATTATGGTTGTACGTTGAGGACTACCTGTATTATATGATCTTTTCCAAATTGATTTTTGTGAAAAGAAACAATGAATAAGCCATGTATTTTATCCCAGGTCCCTTGCATCCTGGGGATAGAACTACCGTATATACTCGAGCATAAGCCGACCCAAATATAAGCCGAGGCCCCCAATTTTACCACAAAAAACTGGGAAAACTTAGTGACTCGAGTATAAGCTGGGGGTGGGAAATGCAGCGGCTACTGGTAAATTTCAAAATAAAAAAAGACTGGTCAAAAGTGCGAGGACCTGTCAGAAATAATTTTTTTCAGCCCTCTGGGTAGTCCTTTTGTGCATATGGACTACTCAGAGGGCTGAAAAAGTAATTTTTGACTTGTCCTCGCACTTGTGACCAGTCCTCGAACTTACGACTGTCCTCACATTTTACGTTTTTGCCCTATCTTATCACCATTTCTCTCTCCCCCTCTCTTTCTCATTCTTTCTCTCTCCCCCTCTTTCTCTCTCTCTCTCCCCCACTCTCTCTCTCATTTTTTTTCTCCCCCCTTTCTCAAAGAGAGAGGTGGTAGGTTTGAGGAGAAAGATTGCTGTACAATAAAAAAGATGAAAGGGAAGAAAACCAACCCCAAACAAATATAAAGATATCAAGATAAAGAATGAATTGTTAAACTTTAAAGAATAAAAGAGAACAAATATGAATAAATAGCAATAATTAGAAACACACATACAAACATACAAGGTATTTTCTTTGAACAAAGTATTTGGCCAGTTCACAAATTTAAACAGTGTTTAGTCATTTCACTTAAATTTACAATTTCTATATTTCCTTTTTGCCATATTTATTCCTCATCCTCAACCCATTTTTTAAAAAACCAATATTACCCTTCATCCTCATCTCTAATCTTAATCAAATTCAATTTTTCCCTTCTATTCTATATTATACCCCTTCCCCTTGTCATCTATTTTTATATCCATCCTCACATTGGTTAATTATGTAATATTACAATTGTTCAATACAAATTCAACATTTTAATATAAATCAATTAGTTATATAACTATCTTTTTTGTATAATAATCAATATGAACATGAATATTCCAATTATTTCCATGCAATCCAATTTCTTACAAATCAATTACCAGTAATTATATTTACCAATAATAATAAACCAAATAATTTCCCCCATATATTCTTCCAAACCACAACTTAACCATTTCTGCTTTCAACACAATATACAATTAATAGTATCTCAATTATTACAATTCCCTGGTTAAATAGAACTTTTTTTTCTTTTGTGTTTTAAAATCTTGAACTCTCCTCTTTTGCCATTTTCCATAAATTTCCCATTGTTTGCACCTACCTTTTTTGATGAGGAAAAAGAAATCTGCCTTTCCAACGTTGCAAGCAAACAGCAAAATCAGCAACCTGCTTTAGTTTCGGTTTCGGTTTCAGCTTGAATTGCACAAGGAGAAAAAAAAATGTGCTCCAGCAGCACTCTTTGCAGCTAGAAAAAGACCCCTGCCCAAAACAGCTGAGAGCAAATCAGCTGAGAGTCGGGAGGCTGTTCAAATCAACTTATGGTAATTAACCTATACTGAAGCTGAAAGGAGCTGTTTTTTCTATTTTTGCAGACATGGGTCTACTCATTTGTTTTCTTTTAAAAAGGCATTTTTTCATGACTCGAATATAAGTCGAGGGGGGCTTTTTCAGCCTGAAAAACATGCTGAAAAACTCGGCTTATATTCGAGTATATACGATACTTCAGGTAGAAGGATTGACTCATTTGTTTCTAACAGTGATTGCATTTTTTTAAGCCAACACAAAGTGGTGTCTCTATAACTACATATACAACAAATTTACCGTATTTGGGAAAATCTTCTGTATGGTCTTGCCATTCTATACGATTAATCATTCAAGTCAACAGTCAGATTGGTCATCCAAGGGCCAGTTCTCTTCCCCTTATGAACTTCAGCCTTCTGAGATAGGACTGTAGGAGTTTCCACATCTTTAATATGCATGTGACAGACAGATATTTGGGAACTTAAATATTCCCGTGATTGCATCAAAACTGAAGTTGATATCTCTGCTTTGTTACTACAGTATTATACCACATAAGAGTCCAGCAATATTTCAGGCCCACTTAGTACAAAGAGAATTCTCTTTTTCCTCCAGTGGGGGTACAGCTGAAATACTAAAATCCTGTCGCCCCACATGCATATTTTTTTCACTTTGCAGCCTACAGTGGGTAAAACAGGGATAAACACCACCAAGGTTTTAGGAGCCATGGTGGCGCAGTGGTTAGATACAGTACTGCAGGCTACTTCTGCTAACTGCTGGCTGACAATAGTTCAGCAGTTCGATTCTCACCGGTTCAAGGCTGACTCAGCCTTCCATCCTTCTGAGGTGGGTAAAATGAGGACCCAGATTGTTGGGGGCAATATGCTGACTCTGTAAACTGCTTAGGGAGGGCTGTAAAGCACTGTGAAGCGGTATATAAGTCTAAGTGCTATTGCTATTTTAAGCAAATATATATCATCTCACACATAAAACCTTTCAGCTAATGCATCAAATGGCAGATTACCAAACGAGATGACTCATCCCTAGTGCATGGGAACATAATGACTCATGCTTAGTGCATGGTTTTGCAAATTTGTTAGGCCAATGCATGACACACACATACATACACGTGCTGGGACTAGGTTACTAGCAGTATTATACTGCAACCCAAATGGTATTAAGTAGTGCAACTGTTCAAAGTTGTTTTATTGTCACTGTTCTATGATTTTGTGTGTGTATATTTGTATTTTTTGAAATATTGAAGCTTTAATAACAATATTGCTGAAATATTGAAGCTTTAATAACAATATTGCTGAAATATTGAAGCTTGAATAACAGTCTCTATATCTGTTCTTCTAAAAACCAACCAGTCTAGGAAATGCTGGCTGCTTGTGCTAAAAACTACTTCTGCTTCTGCTGTCAGTTGTAGGGTAGAGTGAGGGAAGTAAAAACCCAAATGATTGGGAAACAGCCTTTATAGAAAGTATTCTGTGTTTTTTATGTTGCAGAACTTTCTTTATTAGGCATTCCCCCCCCAAAGGAGACTTATAGTAATAAGAGCCTGAGTGGCATAGAAGGCTAATGCCTCCTACTAAGGCAGCATTTAACATCCAGCTGCCTGCAATTACTGCAAGTTCAATTCTCACCAGGCTCAAGGTTGACTCAGCCTTCCATCCTTTCTAAGGTGGGTAAAATGAGGACCCGGTTTGTGGGGGCAATAAGCTGACTTTGTATAAAATATACAAAAGTATGAAGGCTATTGCTTAACGCATTGTAAGCCGCCCTGAGTCTCCGGAGAAGGGCGGCATATAAATAAAAAATTTAAAAATAATAATAATAGAAGAAAACACAGAATAATCCTCCTGCCATCTTGATTGTAGATTGTATTTGAATCTCTATATTTCTATTGTCTTTTTATCTTAATGCTTATGAAATATACTTATGCATACCCTGTACATACATAAAGCATAATATTGTACACATTGAAAATGTGCAAGGCTCTAGATTGTCTGTAGAAGATTCTGCATATATCAACATTAACTAACAAGATCTGTCTATATTTGCATGCACAAACTTAAAGAAAATAGTTATTAATAAGAGACATGACTGCATTTTTGGCTGCCTAACCCAAATGCATAGTACGTTCATTTCTCTCTACAAAAGATACCATTGGTATTTACAAGTCTGCTTCCAATTATTGATCATGCTTACATGAACCATGACAATTTCTTTTTACCATTAATCATTACCAAATGAGTCTGTGATGTATCAATATATAAGAGCAATGGCATATATCCTACCATAAACCCACAGATAAAAACATTGAAACGCTACTCTAGTTGTAGCACATCTACTCTCTAGTTGTAGCACATTTGCTCCTTCAATCTTCCCCTTCAGGTTGGGTTTGACTTCATGGATACATCCATGAAATCTGTTTGCCACTTTTGTCTTCAACATCATTTATGAACCAAGGACTTCCCTCCCCTCTAAACAAATAAGAGGGGGGGGAAACACGTCTCATATACTATGCATCATTGTCCTGCCTTTTGAGGCCTTTCAGCTCTCAAAAAAGATTTAAGTGTCCATCAAAAGGATGCCTTAAAATAAAGAACTATGTCTGATAGGACTTCAAATATAGGTATGTTATCTCTGAAGCAGGACTCCTTTAGGTTCCACAATTATTCAGCACACACATAGATAGAATGGGTGCCTATTTGCCTCTACTGTCCTTCATGAAGCTTCCATGTTCCTGTCACTGCTTGTGACCCATCCACCACAATTATTCGCCATACATGCCTTTAGCCATGGGTGGGCTGCTGGGGGTTTGCAGAGGTTTGGGAGAACCTCTAGCTAAGATTCTGTGCAGTTCAGAGAACCCCCAAATCCCACTCCTGGCTGGCCCCTCCCTCCCAGGAGTCTCCACGCAACCCGTTTTGGATGCAGGTAAGTGCAGGGAGCGAGCGGAGGTTGGGGGAAGGTGAAAAACAGGCCTACTGGAAACCTGGGGAAGCTGTTTTTGCCTTCCCAGAGGCTCGAGGAAAGCCTCCAGAGCCCAGGGAGGGCAGAAATGTTCCCTACTCCATGATGCAGGAAGCCGACTAGGCCACACCCACCATGGCCACGCCCACACAGCAACCAGACAGAAAACCCATTGCTAAAATTTTTGAAGCCCAGTCCTGCCTTTATCTCCCAAACATTCAAGTTCCCAGCAACCACCTACACAGCTGGTTGGTTAAGAGGCCCAGACCATACTGAGGAAGAGGATATAGAAAAGGGAGAGGCGAGGTGATCCCACCATAATCTCCAACAGCCCATCAAAGTTTGATAAACTTTAAAATGTTTGTAATATTGCTTTGGAGAGTAGTGATGTGAGTTGGGATACTCCTGTGTTTCATCCTTTCCATCACAAATACATTCCCCATTGCTCATAGTTCCCTTTTTTGAGCTATGGGGGAACTGTGTGTGCTTTCTCTCTTTCCATATATGTATTCTTACATCCCCATGTACGAGTACGCATAATGTGTCTATCTGCACAATATATCTTTGTTATATGGAAATAATATAAGACTGTATGTGTGCTTGCAGAATGTAGGCCTTGGGTACAGAAGCACTGACTATCTTTTCCTTAGTTTTCCTTATTCCAAAAAATAGAAGGGCCCAGGGTTAAAACTAAATGTAACTTAATTACATATAAACTTAATTTGAAATCAAACTACATTGAATAATACAATAAACATGGCTTTTCCTCATGTTTTGGTATTTTCCCCTTCTATGATATAAGCATTACAATTTTCGGGAAACCTTTAGAAGTGCCCTGGGAACTGTACCAATGGTTTTCTGGAACCTATATGCAACTCTGTCATCTCCTGTTCTATGTTTTTGCCTAAGGGGGAAAAACATAGTAAAACCTGCTGAGACATCCACGAAGCTCCAGGTAGCGTTTGCTCCATCTCATCTCTTGTAGAGCTCATCAATTCCCCAACTGACATTTCCTTGCCAAATCCAGGTCTGAATCCATATTGAAAAGGGTTCTAGATAACGTGTTTCCTTTAAAATATCCTGTAGCTACAGTACCACTACTTTCTCTACTGCTTGGCTAAATGCATTGTGTCTCCAATATCATGTTCAAGACATTTAAGAAAAGAAAGAAAAACCAGAAAGTTCAGTACCCTTTAAATTAAAAGTACCTTTGGGACAACCATGACCTGGATGAATGAGAAATTGTTGAAGCAACTGATATCTGCTCCACTAAGTGGACCAGACTAGGAATTCAACTCCATAGAAAGACTAAAACTACTTTTAAAACAGAAAAAATGAACTTACTATATATGATTTTGATTACTAGACAGGATAGATTATAGAAAGAAGAGGGTTGTAACCTTAGAATAAGTAGATTTATAATTGTACTTTAGCTGCTATAAAGAATATTGAAAGTCACTTCTTTATATCTTTTTTGTTTTTTCTGTTTTTCCTTTTTCTCTCCTTTTTTCACTTTTAGCTCTTTTCTGATTTCTTTTTTTTCCTATTATTCTTATTTTATATTAGTTTGTAACAGCTGTTATCTCCCTTTTTAATATCTATCTATCTATCCCCAGTGAATCGGGGAGGTATCTGCTTGAGCCACTCCTAAATGATTGTGGGTTAAAAACCTAATTGAAGCTGACATTCCTATAGCTCCATCAGTGGGAATTTTCACGCACCTGGTATGACCATTGTCCTACCTCCATGTGTGATCTGGTCATTCTTGGAAACATCCAACCTTGAACTTTACTTACTTTCCCTGCCTCATTCTTCTGCCTGCCTCTCTGTCTCACTGCCAAGAACCACAGAAAATTTAAAATGTCTTGCTGCCAAATACACTGGTCAGTTTCCATATTTCCTATCACCCCAGGAGCAGCCACTTATTTCTTTCATTCCTTGCTATCAATAGACTTCATTCACTGCATTCACTACTTCAAGTTGTGAAGTAGTGGCTGAAGGTGGTGAAGGAAAGACAGAGCAACATCTTAGGAAGACCTTTTTCTCCTTGGCTAGAAGCAGTGGTGGGATTCAGCCAGTTCGGGCCGGTTCGGGTGAACTGGTAGTTAACTTGCTGGCTGGCCCTGTCCCTTCCCGCCCCACCCCTTCCAGGAGTCCCCACGTGCCCCATTTTGGCTCCCAGGTAAGTGCAGGGAGGCCTACTAGGCCCAAAAAGGAGCACAGAGGTGTGTGGCACCCCCCCCCAGTGACCCGTTTTCATTCCCAGGAGGCTTCAGGGAGGCCTCCTAGGCCCAAACCGGGACACAGAGGGGGTGCAGTATGCCTCCACGCAGCCAATTTTCGCTCCCAGGAGGCTGCAGGGGGGCCTACTAGGCCCAAAATGGGGGGCCGGGGCAGTGCGTCCCCCCCATGGCCTGTTTTTGCTCCCAGGGGTGTGCAGGAGGCCGAGTGCTGCCCTTGGCCACACCAACCATGGCCACACCCACTCAGCCCACTGCCCACTCAGTCATTAGGGCAGATAATTGGTTGTTAGATTATTTGAATCCTACCACTGGCTAGAAGTAGGTTCTCAAGGCTGTTCCTTTCCCCAACACTCAACCACATGCCCTCAAGATTCCTTCTGACCCAGATCCAGACAATCTAAGCAAGAGCAAGTACTGGATTTTGGACCCATTCAGTCAGAACAGAAAAACCTGCACACAGAAAACAAGAGTCACAGCAGTTTCACCTGCAGTCTCCTGAGCTGCTACCCTTGTGCAAGGACATCATATCTGCAGACCTTGTTCCAGAAGCACAGCAAGAAGAACACTGCAAGGGCAGAATCTCCCATTAATATAATTTCCTCCCATCTCAAGGTCTGGAGGAAAACATTGCAACAGGCATTACTTCTTGTACCTTCTGTTTTTATAGGATGGGCCTAGCAAACAGGCTCTGTTGGAGAGAATGAAGCCATTTTTATTACCAGGGGGGAAATGTTTCCCCCCCCCCCTCCATGCCATTCTCCAGCTAGGAAAGAAGATAGATGGCAGTTCAACTCCCATCTTGTTCACATCAACACTGACAGAAATCTAATATTGTACAATACAGGAGTTCCTGAATTCTGTCCGTTCTAATATGTTTGGTTTGTCTCTTACTAGTATAATTATAATTATGTATTGGATATTATAATTTGATAAATATCAGTTCAACATTCTTGCTGCAGTGCTTTAAATAGCACCCATTCTGTGTCTTGCTTTTTGCAAAGTTTTCATCACAAAAGTCCCGTCACTGTTTTATTTTCACTTTGAGAGGTCAGCTGATGTTTACAAATAGTTATGAGACAACAGCTTTTCTACTCTTGCAACATTATCCTCACTTTCGTGTTTAATTCTTCTCCTTGTGCAAGAACACATGTACTTTTTTCTGAAATCAGTTGAGGGAAATCAGTAAGAAGGGAGCATTTCAGACCAGATTGACTGTCGCATTTGAACGATGACAGCCATAAGGTTCTCCCTCAAAGCAGCAGAAGCACCAATTTAAAAAAATATCACCCAAACAGAGAAAGAGGGTGGGGGACATGAGAGACAGATCTTCCTTTTTAGATATTTAATGTTGTAATTCTAGAATACTTTTTCATTAGTCAAATTTTCTTCTTGCCTGTCCCCCTTCAGAAATGGAAGATTCTCAGGTTCTGGCAATGTATTTCATCTGGGCCTATTTTAATTCTTAATGGAACTGATTGATGTTACTGCTGTTGTTGTGTATCTTATTTTTTCAAGATAGCATAGTTGTTTTTGTTTCCTGCTCTGCATTTTTTCTATTCTGCATACCAGAGTAGAAGAGCACGTTATACATTTACATTTAGATAGAAGCTCTGTGGCATCATATCTAGTGGAAAAGCTAACAAAGCCACTTATTTATTTATTCTTTTGCTTGCTTGCTTTTGTTTTTGTTTAGCTTCAACGGTATCACACTAGTTAGCACGGAATGAATATCTGTGAGGTACTTTAATGTGCCTCTATTAGCGACCAGCTTCCAACATAACAATGAGCTTATAAAAATGCTTGCATTTTCCTGTAGTGGAGTAACACCTGCTGGGATGCCGTTCAGAGAAGCTGCTCAGGCAGCTGGAGACTCCAAGGCACGAGTGCCAGTCAGCAAGGAGCTGAAGATGTCACAGTTGTAAATCCTTTGAGGGGACGCTCGTCACGCTCTGCTACCAGATGCAAGCAAACCTATCCTTCCCGTGGCTTCCCCTCAGCTTACTGACCAGCAAGATTGCATCATCCACTGAGCCTCAGCCTAGGAGTGTTAATCCCCCAGTGGGTGAAATCTGGCGTCCTGTTGGGTAACCTGACGGACTCTGTAGTTCCCTCTTCCCTGCGCCTGTAATCAGCTTGGGATTTTTGGGACTCAGGGGACTTTTACACAGAAGGAGAAAGCATCCTTTCAGCAGGTTGGCTCAGCACAGACTTGGCTTTCTAGCGAGGTCAGTCACTAGGATGCCTGGAGATACAGATGCTTTGCAAGGGATGGTATTTGCCATCCGCCTTTTCCTCGCTTCTTTGTGGCTGTGTGTTGTCACAATGACAAATGAGAGAGAGGGGAGAAGCAGTTCTTTACACTGACCGAGCGTGCTTTGGGCCCCTCAGGGGCTTTGCAAAATACTGCAAAGCAGCAGCTGATAAAATGGACGCAAATTTAATTAGGGAAAATTAATTTAGAGGGGAAAAAAGCAAGGGGTGGCTTTGCCAAAGCCATATGGGGAAGCAGCAGTGTCTCTATATAGGAGAAAAGAAAAACTTAATTTACAGAATGAACTCGTGGGTCTTCATCATTCTGTAGCCACCCAGGAACTGGCCCTGATTAATTTTATACACAGCATGGCAGGCACAGGTATAAAGGCAGACAATTGGGCATCTCTGGCAAAGGGAGGTGCTAATTTCAGTCTAAATATGAAAACCCAGTCCAGGAAAGCAGTGTGGGGAGGTAGGCAGTGTGGTTGTTTTAAGACCGTTCTATAAAGTAGTGAGAGAGCCATTTCAGAATTTACCCTAGTCTGCTAATTGAGGGATATTTTGCTAATGGCTTTAGAAGTGGCTGAGAAAAATGGTTAAGAGGCAGGCTTGGTTTATTAGGATTTCAAGCAATTAATGATTGTTACAAGCCTATAGAACACCTTCCTTGATACAAGAGAATTGCCCTTCCTTTTCACAAATCTACATTTTAGCTGATGTTCTTACAACTAGCTAAAGCTAGTCAAATATATATTTGACCATTTCAGTATTTCAAAACATATAATTTCAATTTAAATTACAGTTCAATAACTGTAAACAGGATTAAATATGGGATGTGATTGCATTTTTTTATTCAACTTCCCTAACTATCTTTGTGAATTCTTTTTCTCAGTAAAAGAAAAGAAAAGTAAAGGTAGGATTAGATTGTACTTGCTTTAATGTAGTTTGGTATTTACTCACAAAGTATCATTTCCGTTATTTTTCGAAACCGAAGTTGTTTTTCCTAGAAGATTCCATTCCTGCAAAAGCTTTCATGATCTTTTAGTCCATCTTTTTCACTGTTACTTCTATGAGGAAGATTGAACAGATGTCCTCTGCATTAAACATTGCCCATGGTAACCATGAAGTAAATCTATGAGGATGTGTAGAACGTTGCAATCATATTGTCTATTTGTAGAGTGCTTGAAGACATTAAAGCACTCCATTTGCATGAACTGATCCTAAGAGTTCCAAAAAACCTTAGGAATATTCTCCTCCATGACTGAGAATGCTTGCAGTGGCAAATGAGTGAAACCAAGAAATCCCCTTGAGATCATCTAATTGTAAGAGCTTTCAGTAACATCTGGTATCTTTCTATGGAGTGACATGCTTCCCTCAACTTCTAAAAATAGGGCAAGCTTTACATTACTGTAAAAACCATGATTATGACTGAACACATTGAGAAGAAATTATCTATGATATTTTGACTAAGTAAAAAGTAATATTTTGACTAAGTAAAATTAATAAAATATTTATTAGAATTGTACAATCATATTGTACAATTCTAATAAAGCAATGGGTGGAAACTAATCAAGGAGAGAAGCAATTTAGAACTAAGAAGAAATTTCCTGACAGTTAGAACAACTTGCCTGTTGCCTGAAGTTGTAAATGCCCCAACACTGGAAATTTTTAAGAAGATGTTGGATAACCATTTGTCTGAAGTGGTGTAGGGTTTCCTGCCTAAGCAGGAGGTTGGACTAGAAGACCTCCAAGATCCCTTCCAACTCTGTTATTCTATTCTATTCTATTCTATTCTATTCTATTCTATTCTATTCTA
>WNWU01000001.1:41657412-41704060 GCA_012654045.1 Ptyas mucosa | reverse complement strand
ATTCTATTCTATTCTATTCTATTCTATTCTATTCTATTCTATTCTATATAGCTGAAACCAGTTGTATAGCTACTGGGTCCAATTCCCTGCTCCCTACAAGAAATAAAACATCCCCAACAAATGGTTTCCTAGCCTCCACCGGAACACATCTGGAGAAGTGACACTCATCACCATTTCCCTTAATAGTAGGGATTTCCTAATGGTCAACTAAAACCTGCTTTTTAAAAACTTAAATCTACTTCTGTACTTTCCCCCCATTTTTAAATCCTATGTCAAAATGAATAGTTTCAGTTTAAAAAAAAACCCTGCAGTATCGTTGCCAGTATCATTTTCCACTCCAGAAATAAAGTTAAAAAAAGAATCACACCACTCCGTTCCAAGGAAGGAATTATTAATGTCGCATTGATACTCATGTTAACTTTCAGCTCTTCTAAGCAGACCTGTTGTATAACGTTCTAAGAGTTCACTTTCACTTTTCATTCATTTTACCCTAGCTGACAATATGCTCTTTCAACTAGAGGTTATTCATACAGCTGGACACCGGTATCATGCACTTAAAAATAAAGACTTAAACGGAATATGAAACTACAGTGGACTAGAATTAACTGATCAAATAACAAGGCACATGTGTTTTGAGGGAAAAACCACAAGTTTTATCTCCTACATTTCTCAATCTTCAGATAATCAATACAATTCATATCATAGGGACCTGCCCAAGTAAAATGAGTCATGAACTATTAACACGACTGATTTCCTGACATATACTGTATGTTTAACTGACGTAACTGAAGTATACAAGGTTCCTTCTCTGTCCTTATTGTATGTGATACAGTACTTTCCAATGTTTTGCAAATATTAATCATGCTTTAGGCAAGGAGGCACATAGTATTGGATCATATAAATGTACTGACCATTTTTATATGATTTGAGGGAAAGCACCTAACAAGTAGGGCTGGTGTTTTGCAGCTATTTTGACTTAGTGGTTTTGGGTTTGCGGTGAAAGGAAACTTACGGAAATTCTATAGGAAAAGTCAGAAACATTAATAATAGAAAGTGACATCTGAAGCTTTTTTCCCAGTGCAGCTCAATGAATAAGAAAGATGGAGACACTTAAACGGAAACATACCAGTAAAATAAGCTCTTTGAACCATTTCTTTCTGCCTTCTTCATCACGTAGGAGAGATATTTCTCTAATTATTTTTTTAAAATCATCTGTGAACTTGTAATTTCATGTTGATATGTGCTTTTGCATTTTCAGTGACACTTGGACAATATTTTCCAATTAACGTTCAATGTTTTTTTTTAAATATGCAGACCGCATCAGATTTTTCTTCAATCAATTTTTTCACTTTGTTGTATATGCTGGATCTGATCCATAATAAAAAATAAGCAATATTGTATATTTTAGATAAAGTCTTTTATCTTTCTTGCTGCTAGTTTTCCAAACTGTTAAATATATTATATTAGGATTGCATTTTTGGATATCTACATATTCATCACAGAATAAAACTGCATCTCCCTTGATTAAAGAATTCATTTAAACTTCTGCCATTGGTAACTACATTTCCTACCAGCTTTTCCTACTATTTTTACCATGAGTCAAATAACACATTTATTATAAATTTGGCATTCTCAAAGTTATCTGTTTTTCTGTGACCTCTATCCAAATCAAATAATGAGATTCAATAACAAATACATTCATTAGGGAAAAATTTACTCTTTATAATTTTATTTGACCTGACTTACTGTACATTTATTTTCATTAATTTGGCACTTCATGATCCCAACTCCTTCAAATTGTAATCTATTTTACTGTTAACCTATGGCATACTACATGCTATTCTATAAATAACTTATAAAATTATTTCATCTGTTTAACAATAAATATAAACAATAAAATATAAACAACCATGAGTTGTCAACAACAAATATTTTCTGTATCTCTTGGTTGCCCTCTATTGTTTTTCCAGATTATTTCTGCAACCCACATCTGGCAACTCTATGGAACTATGCTGTCAAATAATTTCCATAGTGAAAGTTTCCATATGTATCACTTGCTGGCATTAAAGCATTCTGAATTAAAACAATACAATTTTTTTTTGAACACTTGGCTTCTTGTATTTTGGCTAATCTGCAGCAAATATAATGGAGAATTTAAAAACAGAAGGTTTTTATTAAGTATACAGATGGTAACCGTCATATAACTAGTGTTTTACTTTTAAGTTTGAAAACACAAATTTTACAACAGTAAATATTGATATTGCAACAGATTGATATTGGGCGGATACGTTATAAGATGTCCAGAAATGAACCGAATGTAAGAACCAGCAGTAAGATGGCCAAATATTACTAGTAATACTAGTAATACTACTACTGTTGTTGTTGCTGCTGCTGTTGTTGTATGAAATTGTTACATTAGACAGGAGACCACAATGCTAATTCAGAGTAGCAGTTTGGCTGCCAGTATACCAGCTTTTTTGTAGGATGCACTCCCGTGCTTCCCAAGGTACACCCCAGGAGGATGAGCTGGTTTCACACCAGAAAGAAAGATGAGTGGCTCTTCCTTCAGTGTCATCCAAGAGCCCCTTCTCTTCCCCAGAACCACCTCATAAATGGGTGCCATAACTGGAAGATTCAAAGCCAGCAGGAATCTGATTGCCTGCATGGAGCACCAACTCATCTCCCTACCGAAATGGTACCTATTTGTCTACTTGCGTACAACATGCTTTCAAACTGTTAGGATAGAAGCTGAGATGAGTGACAGGAATTCATCTTGCCACACAGTGCTAGGACTCAAACCACTGGATCAGAGACCATCCCCAGTGATATTAAGCCATTGAGCCACCACACCGCCAACCAAGACTGTTGATGTGATGCCAAATTATATAAATAGTGAAAACTGCTGAGGACACTGAGCAAATAGGAATCAGTTCTGACAAATTTCAAAAGTGAGTATTAATATTACAAATGAAATATAACACAAAGATATAAATAATACACGTTAGAGGGGAATAATAGCTTCAGATAGTTTACAGTCACACATAATAGTAAGGCAATTTTTTTTAAAAAAAATCATTTACTAAGCAAACCATTTTGATCTGGTTCACACATAATGTTAAATCAATCCTCTATGAATCATTAAATACAATATCGCGTCACCAAAAGACTGATCAAGTTATCAATTTGAACTTTCCTCTCAATACAGAAATTCAATTGAAACTCTCTACAACAGATGGTTTTGCTTGAATACAGCTATTAAAAGTTTGCTAATCACTTGTTTCACTACTAAACAGACCCAACTATTGGGAACTTCTTCCTGATTATTATTCCTGAGATCAGTATTACTCAGTACACACAGACATATATACACAAATATATGAAGCTAAAAGGAAAGGAAACTAATACATTCTACAGTTGCAAGGAGAGACAGCTGGTACATGGAGACATAAGTCTGGGCAACCCCGGAGGATATATCCAAACAATGGTCAGACTAGAGCAGTAAGCAAACAGAAGTCACGCTGTCTGCCAAGGAATTTCTTCGGGGTAGAATGAAAGTCATCCAGGGCTACCTGTTAAGAGACCAGTGAAGGAACATATTATTCACATGTACTTTACTGAGCATCCCTACTGGAACACATATGCTGGTACAATATAGACCAATTCAGTGGTGAAATCTAAATTTTTTTACTACCGGTTCTGTGGGTGTGGCTTGGTGGGCGTGGCAGGGAAGGATACTGCAAAATCTCCATTCCCACCTCACTCCAGGGGAAGAATACTGCAAAATCCCCATTTCCTCCCCACTCCTGGGGCCAGTCAGAGGTAGTATTTGCTGGTTCTCCGAACTACTCAAAATTTCCACTACCGGTTCTCCAGAACCTGTCAGAACCTGTTGGATTTCACCCCTGGACCAATTATAGATCAATGTTTTCTGTTGTAACTTTGAAGAGTCATTAAACAAATGATCATAAGTTGAGGACTACCTGTAATACAAAGGAGTGATGAGTAGTAACAGGACCTACTGGATTAATGAGTTAATATTACACATTAAAAAGGGCTAGAAGGCAGCACTGCTTCATCCTTCTCTGAGTAATGATAGCTCCAGAGAAATGTCCCCGGGGGGAATATCTGATGCCAAAGTGGTGTTAAGATGGAGGGACTTAATGAAAATGATCCTGTTTGGAATCTCCTTAGATTTTTCCACAGCCTCTTCCTTGGAATTAAATTGAAAGCTGTTTAAAATCCACAGGGCTTAAAAAGAGAATCTTTGGACTGAGAAGGGTACTTCTTGATTAAACAGGGGAAGAGCAGTCAGGAATCTGTCAAGAGTTGATCAATCCCCTGTGAGCCTCAACCTCAGAAAGAATGTTTTCACTTTCAATCCAGTCCAGTAGTTTTATGTAGGGATATTTAGCTTATAATTTGCCGATTGTACCAAGCAAGCTGACAGATCTATAATTAGCAAGGTCTAGTATATTTCCTCTGTTTTTATAAAATGGGATAACAATGGTGCAGCCAGTAGGAAAACATACTACACTGTTAATACTGTATAGGTGTCTAAAGAAGCCAACCAGTGGTTGGTTGCTACTGGTTTGCCCTGAATTTGGCGAACTGGTAGCGGCAGCGGGAGGCTTGGCCCACCCACCCAGACATCTCTGCGCATGCGAGCGAACCAGTAGCAACCCCCGTGAGCGAACCAGTAGCGACCAAAATAGAAACCCACTACTGAAGCCTATCCTTGACTCTTTGACTAATTTCATGGGCTCTAAAATATCCTCTTGGGATTGTTCTAGGTTTTAGTTGGGAATAAGGTCCTTGCCCTTTGATATGGACATAAGAAGCTAGTCAGGAAGAAGATTTTGAAAATAAGTCACAGCTGGATTGCCTAATGATTCCATTGTGGAAATATCTCTGGCAATAATCCCAATATAACTATTTGGATATTACAGAAGAGCAGGAGAATAGGCCACTTGGGAAAATTGCAGGCACCTGTGCTGCTTTCCACCCCTCCCCAGAGTTGTCTATAAAAGCTGCAACCTTGAAACAGGTGGGGAGGAGATGTGTGTTTTGGAACTCTGCAACCAGCAACAAAGCAGCCAAATAAAGGGTGTTTTTCCCCCTCACAGTGGCTGAATGGTCCAAAAGAAAAAGAAGAGACATAGCAAAGTGCCGCACAAAATGGGAAGATGCAAGCACTTTACAAACTGTCCCTTAATAAATAAGAAAAAAGTAGAAGAAATCACAGAGAAGAATTAAGGACAGACCACTATCTGTGAGAGGAAGAAAATCCTCTATGCTGCTAAAAGTAATAGTAAAAAAGTAATTGTATAGTAGCAATAGTAGAAGAAAGAGTATAGGGCCATGATGGTGAATTTATGGCACACGTGCCAGAAGTGGCACTCAGAGCCATCTCTCTGGGCACATGGAGCTGTCGCCCATACTCTTCCAGATTCTGGCGCACTGGCCAGCTGGTTTCCATACGTGCAGGAGTGCCAGAAATAGAAAGAGCAGCTGCCCAGGGTGCATGTGCATGCTGGGAAGATAATCTTCTGGTTTCTGGTGCGCATGCGCATGCACGTGCGCATGCAAAGACCAGCTGGCCAGTGCGCATATGTGCGCCGGAAGCTGAAATCAACTTCCCAGTGTGTGCATGCATGCCTCGAGGCTGCTCTTTCAGTTTCTGGCATTCCCGTATGCATGAAGACCATGTGGCTGGTGTGCTGGAACCCAGAAGAGCAAGGCGAGCAAAGCTGCCAGCCAGGATAGGTGAGCCGGGGCTTCCCTCCCTCCTCACCCTACCGGGCTTCTTGCATGGCCCCAACCCACCAGCTTGCAGCTCTGACACCCATCCATGGTCCGGAGAGCCTGACCAGCTTGGGCGCATGGGGCAGGGATTGCTGGCTGAGTGGCTGACCGCCCCGGCCGCTGCTCCTGCCACTGCGAGGGGATGGTAGCAGTTCTCGTGCTGCCGCTTCTGGCAGGGATGCTGAAGCAGTCAAAGGAAAAGGAGGAGGAGCTGCCGCCAGGAGGGTCAGAGGAGAGCACAGCTCCTCATGCATGGAGATGCCGCTGAGGGGTAAGGAAGCAGCTGGGGAGGGGCTGTGCTGGGTTGTTCCCGGTGGCGGGCTAGGGGGGGCACTTCATCCCATCCAGATAGCTGGTCTTCACGTGTGCATGCATACCAGAAACCAGAAGAGCAGGTGGCCGGTGCGCATGTGCGCGTCAGAAACAGGAACGTCATCTGCTTTTCTGGTTCCAGGCATGCACGTGCGCTCCCATTTTGGCAGTCAGTGCTGAAAAGGTTTGTGCACACTCCCGTTTCAGCACTCGGTGCCGAAAAGGTTTGCCAACACTGGTATAGAGTAAGAAAACACACACATTAGTATATTTCAGTGTATTTTTGTGTCTTGATTTTTTTTTCCAAATTAAAATTTCCCCCACCCTTGTAGGCAGGTTAAAATAATTTAGTGTCCAGGGTCCAATGCTTTTGTGGATTTTTTGAACCTGGGTCAATTAAATTAGCAATAGCAGTAGCACTTAGACTTATATACCGCTTCACAGTGCTTTATACAGCCCTCTCTAAGTGGTTTACAGAGTCAACATATTATCCACAACAATCTGGGTCCTCATTTTACTAACCTCAGAAGGATGGAAGGCTGAGTCAACCTTGAGCCTGGTGAGATTCGATTTGCCAAGCTGGTGGCAGACGGTGATCAGCAGAAGTAGCTTGCAGTACTGCAATCTAACCACTGCACCACTGCGGCTCATTAGGTACAGTCTAAAACAGAACCTATGACAAATAACAGCAGATAAGACCAAAATCCTATAATTAAGGGAGCTGTTAACTAAATGCTAGAACCAAGATGGGTTCTTGAGTGTAGCAGCTGCTAAGATCATTAAGTGCTTGAGAGAAGTTAGCTCAGTGGAAAAGGAAAATAAAATGAGCCTAGCTGGGAAAGAGTGGGAAAACATTACCCTGGAAGAACAGTACACAAAAGGTGCTGTCACCATTTGCGCTCCTGAGTCCTTGAGAGAAGCAACTTAAAGATTTTGTATGCCAGCCTTCAAACCTGTTGCCTCAAAACACTGAGAACTAGAAACAAAGATTATTTCCCCACTTGGAGTTCCCAGAGACCTTTCAGTAATAGAAATCCTGTCATCCACACTTCATACACAAGGAAATAAATGGTATTTGCATGCATGCCAATCCACATCCTTGTAGCTGGTTGTATATAATAGAATCCCAACAGTTCCTGCAAGGGAAAGCTGAGATGTCAAGTCATCATTTCCTTGAAAGACGCAGAGAACCAAAATGTGACCCAAATGGGGAACTAAACTGACCTCAAGTGCTAAAAGTAACAGAAAATGTGTAGTTTCAAATACAGCATAGCTGAGTCAGAAGTAAATCAGTTCAGCTCTCAAGTAGAGCTGATGTCAGAGGATCACAGGGTACTGAGCGGCTCGCATTGTGAAGTTGCAGAAATTTTGTGTGAGAATGCCTAGGGGACTATTCTAAAGAAAGGAGGAATATTGCAAAACATGTAAGCAACTTAATGACATTATGAATGTTACAAATTTTTTTGAGCGAGAGAGACAGAACCAATGCTTATGTGGTATGGAATAAAACAGAGGAAATTATAGGACCATAAACCTGTGTATGAGCCATGGTGGTGCAGTAGTTGGAATGCAGTACTGCAGGCTACTTCTGCTGCCTGCTGGCTGCCTACAGTTCAGCAGTTCGATTCTCACCGGCTCAAGGTTGACTCAGCCTTCCATCCTTCCAAGGTCAGTAAAATGAGGACCCAGATTGTTGGAGGCAATATGTTGACTCTGTAAACCGCTTAGAGAAGGCTCTAAAGCAGGGGTCCTCAAACTACAGCCCCCGAGCTGCATACGGCCTGCTGAAGCCATTAACCTGGCCCATGCAGGACCACGAGGCTGCCCTCCCACATCTCCCCGCCCACCCGGCTCCCACCCTTTAGCCAAGCACAGGACTTACCTTCGCAAGCCCTGCAGGCTGGAATTGGAAGGTAAGGCCAACATTTTTGGCCAGCAGAATGTTTCTGAAGGTGGGGGAGGTGAAAAACGGGGCATGTGGATGCTCCGGGAAGCCAAAAATGGGCCCATTTTAGCCAATTTTTGGCCTGCAGAATGCTTCTGGAGGTGGGGGAGGTGGAAAAGAGCTGAGGTGGCACAGTGGTTAGAGGGCAATACTGCAGCTACTTCAGCTGACTGCTAGTTCAGCAGATCAGCGGATCAAATATCACCGGCTCAAGGTTGACTCAGCCTTCCATCCTTCTGAGGTGGGTAAAATGAGGACCCAGATTGTTGGGGGCAATATGCTATTTAGTATACTGTCTTTGGTATAAGCTGTCCAGAGTCCTTGGAGAGTGGGCGGCAGAGAAATATGAATAATAAAATAAAAATAAAAATAGGATGCGCAGAGGCCTCCTGGGGCATCCGCGTTCTCCATTTTTTACTGCCCTCACCTCCAGAAGAGAGAGAGAGAGAGAGAGAGAGAGAGAGAGAGAGAGAGAGAATGAGAGACAGAGAGAGAGAATGAGAGAGAGAGACTTGTTGATTGTAAGCTTCTTGGGACTGAGAAGAATTGCTGCAAAACTGAGTTTCCTGAAGTGGACCCCTAGACTCCTATACAACTTAAACAATGATCTAGTAAAAAGAAAAGTCAAGCAAAAGAGCAACATGCAAACAAAAGCAATAAAACACCTGCAGGAGCAAAACAAATTAAAGTTTAATTTGTGTGCATTGTTTAATGGACTGGTAAATTGGCCACGCCCACCTAGTCACATGACTACCTAGCCATGCCCCCAGTCCGCCACGCCCCCAACAGTCTGAGGGACCGTGAATTGGCCCCCTGTTTAAAAAGTTTGAGGACCCCTGCTCTAAAACACTGTGAAGCGATATATAAAACTAAGTGCTATTGCTGTTGCTCGGTGGAAGGGATCAAAATAAGATGGCAGGTGCAGCAGTGCAACCGAAACCCAACCCCTTTGTATATATTTGTGATGTCCATGCACTGCAAAACAAGTGGGGATTCGATTGTGCTGCCATGACTTTTGTGTCCATTTTTTTTCTACCTACCCCTGCAGGTACCAGGGATACATGCTTTATATGTAGAATGGCTTAGTGTTCTGACCTAGCCTTCCTGAGTCAATAAAACACACGAGTAGTCCCAAAAACCTCTTTTAGTGCAACAGCTGTGAATTCTGTTCATTCACATAGTTGTAAAGAGTCCTTCGGGATAAGGCTGATAATCATCCATCTTTATCTCCCTTGACACGCTGCCAAAGACCTAATTGGCAGCGTGTCCAGAATCCAAAGTCCAGAATCAGAGTTTCAGACTTTAAACTGAACAAAATTAACAACGTTGTTTCCTGCAAAGGCCCACATGCCTTTGCTCCTCTTTTAAGTCTTATGGGAGGGGCCAATCATCTCCAAGCCCTACTCCTGAGTCGTCCCTTTTGTTTTAACTATTCTTGCCTTCTAGCAGCTCTGCACATGTGCGCACTGGGAACAGGCTCCCTGTTCCTCTGCCTCGTTGAGGTCCGACTCTGGAGGCTCTGGAGGCAGCACATACCTCCCAGATGACCCTTTCTCTGCCTCTGACGCAAAGCCCTCATCTCAGCCTTCCCCAGACTCCAGGACTGGCCCATGTTCCTCCCCAAGCTCCTCACTGTCTGACTCTGCTGTCAGTTCTGCAGGCTGCTGACAGACCACAACACTTAGAGACAATCCCCAGTGTTACCTTGTAGTGATAAGGAAGACCGATCAATCTATGTTGACAACACTAGCCTAGACAGTACAATAGCTTGCCTCCATATAGGATATTTTTTAATTTTGCCTTCTGTGTTCTTAATATAGAAAAGGAAATTTTCACTTGAAAGTTCTGCTAATTGTACTTCCTATGGAAATCCTTTTTCCAGTTCTTATTATTGGTAACAGATCTGACACTGGAAAAATTCATGAGATATCTAATTTCAACACAGGATACTTTTAATTCTGTTTCATTGGGCTGCTTTTTATTGCTGTGGGATTTTGATGAGTAAATAGGAGACCCAGAGAAATAATGCTTAATAAAGTAATGGCTTAAAACAGCAGTGAAAACCTTTACAGCAATAATATTAATCTATTCTGGTAAATTATACATCTTCTTCACAGTAAATAACCTCCAGAAATGAATAATTTGTTGGTATGTGTCAGAAAGAAAGTGTCTTTAAGTTTAATGATGACTGAGTGGATAGCTCTAGCAGCTATTATTGTGAATGAGCATGACAATATAGCCTTCTTGAATATGTGCTGTCCTGGATTTCAAGACGTGAACCTATCCCAGTGCCAAGAAAGAGGAATAGAGACAAGTTAACTGTGACCAGCTCCCATTCTGTGCTGGTGAGATATGTCTGGCTACAGGAAAAGATTGGGATCCCATTTGTGTACCATCAGCCCTGCTCCCCAGAAAGAACCCTTTCTGAGCCATTTGACCTTGGTGTTGAGGTTATTCTGATTTTTTGTACCAGAGAATTTCATCTACTGTTCCCCTTAGGATGAGGTCTGTCAAGACTAAAGATTTCCATAGGTGGCTGTAATGTCCGGTGGGCAGACAGGTAGGAGGCTAGGTTGCTTCAACACCAACTTTATTAGAACAATAACATAACAAGAATGATCCATGATGAGGCGTGGACTACAGAACTCGAACTGAACCTATCTGACAGCTCCTTATATAGTTAACTGTCAGAGAGCGTGAACCAATCGCGAGTCGCAGTTCTCCCACTATTCTAGCTGCTCGCGTCTCAGCCAATCCGCAACGCCTGGCAACAGAGCCTATCACAGAGGCACCGTAACTGCGAGGATCTAACAGTGGCATCTCCCCCTGGCAAGATTGGCTAAAATGTTTAGCAATATATCCCCAAATTGTTGGAAATGTAAACGAATACCAGGCACATACTACCACATGTGGTAGACCTGTAAAAAAGCAAGGAAACTTTGGTTACAAATTCATATGTGGTTAGGAAAAATGGTTAGACAACGTATAGAGTTCAAGCCAGAATTATTTCTATTAGGCACTATAACAGATGGCTATGACAAAGGGACAATATACCTAATACTACACATCCTGACCACAGCAAGAATGGTGTATGCGCAGCAGTGGAAAAGTGAAAACACCCCATCAGAAGAGGAGATAAAAAGGAAGATACTAGTCTGTGCAGAAATGGATAGACTAAAAATAAAAATAAAAGACAAAGGAGAGACAGAATATTATGACACATGGAACAGATTCTATCAATGGCTAGAAGACTATTCCATTGACCATTTGGTCAAATGTTGACTGGGTCATGATGCAATTCCTCCCACCACATTTTTCCTGGTTTATCAAACAACATTGGGAGATGAAGCATCTGAAGAAATGACTACAAACTGAAGGAAGACTAAAAGTGAACTTGACTGAACACTTGTCAGAGTTTATTTTTAAGCCTACATCATGATGACAAAATTATCAAAGTGATTACAGTTCTCCATCCTCCACAGTTCTCCACTGTGTCAGTGGGATGTCATCCCATAAGATCACTGAATTTTGCTAGCAAGAAGAGCTACCATCTGGTTTCTGTGATGCGTTTGTACAACCTTTTATTAATGAAGTAGTTCAAATTCACCACATACCTGAGCATCCATTGTTGGTATCTTAAGTAGTGAGTGCGATATTCTGTTTCTGGGACTAATTCCAGCTTATGGATTCTGATGAAATGGCTAGGAAGCTTTCCGGCATGATCTGGTCTGACCGTAGTTTTGATTCATGCCCTTCTTGGCTCCTCCAAGTAGCAGGGTATGTCTAAGAACCTGGGTCAATGGCAGGGATGAAATCCAGCAGGTTCTGACAGGTTCTGGAGAACCGGTAGCGGAACTTTGAGATCTTCGGAGAACTGGTAGTGGAAATTATGAGTAGTTCGGAGAACCGGCAAATACCACCTCTGGCTGGCCCCAGTGTGGGGTGGGAATGGAAATTTTGTAATATCCTTCCTCCAGGAGTGGGAAGGAAATGGAGATTTTTCAGTATCCTTTCCCTGCCATGCCCACCAAGCCACGCGCACCAAACAATACCACGCCCACCAAGCACGCCCACAGAACCAGTAGTAAAAAAAATTGGATTTCACTACTGGTCAATAGTATCACTAAATGGAAAGGGATTGTCCTCATTGCTTTTAAAGTGTGTTGCTATACTCCATTTAGAGTCATATATAAATGAATTGTGTAACACTATTGATTTCAAGTGCCTTTACTGCACCTCGGTTGGTACTAATCTAAGTGGCGTACAACATTATTGTTCTGTCTCCAATCTTTCCTTTTTAGTGAAGGTTGCTGAGAAAGTATTATAGAGCTACAACTACAGAGGCCTCAGAGGAAGCAGATTGGACTTTTTCTGTCAGGAGAGGCATGAGACTGAAATGCTGTTGGTCATTTTGATGGATGACCTTTGTAAGGAACTGGATCAGAGGAGTGCACATCTCCTGGTTTTATTTGACTTCTTGGTGGAATTTGATACCATTAAACCTATTATATTATCCCCTTGGATTGCCTACAAGGGTGGAGGAATCAGAGGCAGGATTTTATTCTATCCTAAGCAGGTGCCTTTACTCTTACCTAAGCTAATTATTTCATTCAACAGTAAAATGTGGGGGGAAATTAGTCCTCTGATAGTTCTTTAGGAATCCTAAGATATTGTTCCTTTAATCTCTGATATTCACATCAATATGAAGCTTCTGGGTCAGATATATTGCCACTCTAGATCAGTGATGGCAAACCTTTCAGACACAGAGTGGCCAAACTGTGCGGGCACATGCCCAAACTGAAAGGTGTGTGCATGCATGGACATGCGCAAATGTGTGCATGCATGGATATGCGTGCATGCACAGCAGAGACCCAAAGACCAGCTGGCCGGTAGGAGGCGGGGCATCCCAACACCGGCAGCGCAGCAAGAGGTAAGATCTTTTTCTTTCGTGAGCTTCTGTTTCATCATTTGCAGGGAAACAGAAGCTCATGAAAGAAACGCCATGGAGATCTGACCTGGGGCGACGGCGCATGTGCCCGCAGAGAGGGGTCTGCGTGCCACCTCTGGCACGTGTGCCATAGCTTCGCCATCATGGCTCTAGATTAAGTTAGAATTGACATGGGACTCTTGACCCAATATTTGGAGGCTGTAAGAATCTGGATGAGATGAAACAAACTGAACTTGAGTTCTAAAAATGCAGAGCTGCTGATTGTCTAGAAACCATCTGATTCTCCCAATATACCAAGATTATCAGCACTGGCATAATTCATTTTCAGTAACATTTTAGCTACAATATACAAAGCTCATCAGCAATGTTATTAGTCAGAAACAGTGCTCTTCCAAAAATTCATACCCTGAGGAGAGTTTTTTCCATGATACTACCAGGTTTTTCATTTGAAGATCTTATCCCAAGGTCTGTCAGGATTCCCCATATGGGTGGGGAGTATCATAGATAAGTTGCATGCCATTCAAAAATATAGTGTAGCCCTCTGTATGAAAAAATCATGCAAACTTCTGCTACATGTCTCCATTTATACTTACATTTCTCTGTGCTCAGCAAAGATTATGTTAATCAAATGTTAATACCATAGAACTACAATCAAGTGAAATTCTATTCATATCTTCACAGAAGTTAGCCTCATTTTGAGTTCAAAGGACTAACTTCCTGAGAAGTTTTGATCTAGAAACACATGGCAAACAGTTTACGTGATAAAGACGGAAGATTCGTTGTTTGTCTCTGTTCCTAATTGCATTTTTAAAATTAAAAATATATTAATATCCCAATTGAAAAGACATTCCTCTTGTTTCAAGGGTTCTCCTTAAATATTAATAATAGTCTGTTATTTAAGCCATAACATATATATCCTTCTCCTCCATACAGAATTCCTGCTGCAAAGTAACCATCCGAAAATATCTGTGATCCAAATCATCTTCAATTACAAAAATAAGAGAACACAATAATGTCTAATAATGACCTTATTATCACACATGGCAACACATGAACTTATTATTAACAACTTACTGATATTAAAAGTAAAATTAGTTATGGATTAGTGACTCACAGATTAGTCACCCAGTTAACAATACTTGTTGAGAGCCAGTTAAGGAAGAAAAAAAATTGCAATGTTGCTGCTTCACATTTTCTGTAGAAATTACTTCGTACAGAACGGGCTTTACAGTATAAAATGGATGTATCAATTAAGATAGCAGTACACAGAAGCAATCGGAGCCTTTTCTGCTAGCTAGACCATATCTCCTTTTCATTTCTTTATTCTAGTAGTAGTCATTTTCGTTTCCGATGTAAGTTCACATACGTTTACAATAACTCACTTCCTCATTTTCCTTTGTTTACTGTAGGTGGATTCGGTGATTTCCATTTACTTGTCATGCAGTTTGTCATACAGGAGTAATGCGGATAGTTTTATTAAAAGGGTTACAACAGTCTGGTAATTCAGAGGCTGGCTTTATGCCCCATCTGGGATGGGTTCGTTTTTCAGTGCTCTCAGGAAATATTTGCATTTGGCATCCTTCAGCTGCTTTGGTCCTGTGCTTGTGCCAGCTTTATCCTAAGCTAGTTTGAGAAATCTCTGGACTGAGATTTAGGCAGCATTGTGTAAGTCCAGATAGCAGGCAACACCATCGTCCCACTGGGTGATTCCCCTCCTGTTGTGCCCTTCCACTTTTCTGCTCCAGAAGAATACTATAATTGCCAGTTGCTTTCTTTCCTGTGGACACATCTTCTTGAATATATATGCTTTTATATGAGAATATTTACGTATTATACAGAGAGAGAGTGTGTTAAATTAAATTGATATATACAAAGTTGAAAGATCAAAATTCCTTTCTTACTTTCTCAGTGCCTCTAATATCTTCTATTGCTATCTTGATTAAGAATTTTGTAATAGTATTGCCTAGCAATATACAACACTGCTAACTTGGAACTTCTGTAATAGCATTGCCTAGCAATATACAACACTGCTAACTTGGAACCTAGAACAACTCAGGGATGAAATGCTATCGGACCTATCAGACCGAACCGATAGCAATGGTGGTGGGTGGTTTGGAGAATCGGTAGCAATGGTAGCGCGAGGCTCCGCCCGCCCACCCAGTCGTTACTTCCCGGTTTTAAGCAGGACATCACCTGTTTTTACTCTCTGCGAATGCACAGAGGGTCTGTGCATGCACTTCCGAACCAGTAGGGAAAGTAAGTAGATTTCACCCCTGGAACAACTGTTTAGCGAAACAAAATGAAATTACTATTTTCTTCCCTTATTAGACAACAGAAGTCTAATAATCTCTGTTAAATACTAGCTAACCCTCTGCACCTGCCCCACAACTAAATGGTTTCTTGATATTCTTGAAGAACATCAACCACATTGTGTTGTGCCTGAAACATCCCAAAATTCCTTAAATACTAACTCTGATATAAATGTATCACCTTTAAAATTAACAGATTGATTTGATGTTTGTGTTTAATTTATTTGCATAAATTACAGCCTAGCTTATGAAGCAATACATGTTGTTACTGGAAGGATGTAGAAAGAAACCCCATACCCTCCCAGCCCATAGCTGACCATATGTGACCACCCTCTCCCATGACACACAAACCTACCACTGTATGCAGACCATGGTTAAAGAAAACATAATTTGCTCTGATATGAAAACCCAGCCTCTTAGATTAAATCAGTGGTGAAATTCAATTTTTTTACTACCAGTTCTGTGGGCGTGGCTTGGTGGGCATGGCAGGGGAAGAATACTTCAAAATCTCCATTTCCACCCCACCCCAGGGGAAGGATCCTGCAAAATCCCCATTCCCTCCCCACTCCTTGGGGAAAGATATTGCAAAATCTCCATTTCCACCCCCACTCTGGAGCCAGCCAGAGATGGTATTTGCCAGTTTTCCGAACTACTCAAAATTTCTGCTACCGGTTCTCCAGAACCTGTCAGAACCTGCTGAATAGCACCCCTGGATTAAACCAGTGGTGAAATCCTCCAAGGTTTGCTACTGGTTCGCTGCCCGCGCTGCACACCAAACATGTGCTGTGCACATGCCAAACGCACACTGTGCATGCATGTACAATGCACACCAAACGCACGCTGCGGATGGAAAAAGAAGGCTTAAGAAGGAAAGTAGAACAGCGAGGGGGGGGGAAACAGCTGTGCCACGCAATTTAGAATATAAACCGTGCACCACAGCTGATCATCGGAAATACCAGTTCAGACAAACCGGTCGCTTTTAGGTTCACCCAAACTGGTAGCTTTTTTTTTTTACTACCGATTGCCCGAACCGGTAGTTTTTATTATTACTGGTTCATCCGAACCTGTAGCATCTCACCCCTGGATTAAACCCTACATCCAATAAATTAACTCCAGAGCCTCATTTCCAACTCATCCAAGCATCCGAGCCTCCAATCTAGAAGTTCTTGGGTGAAACCCTGCATTTGGAGACTATGATGGTTTGTTTGTTTGTTTTTCATCTAGGAGCCCAGCCAGCCTTGCTATTATTCCTGTATCTCCTCTCTGTAGTAAGGGGTTATTTCTCAGTTTGAGCTAGCATGGGTAATAATGAGGCCTCTTGAAGTTTCACAGCAGCTTTTCTTCTTCAGAGTTTGGTCAGTGCCAATTCCCCAAAGGCATCCATGGCAGCAGGTTAAATGTCTCCATGGAGATTTCAGTGGCTGCTTTCCTCTCTCCCTCCTCCTTCCACTGTGTCCTTCTCTAGATTATTGGTTGTAAACAGCAGCAGCAGGATTTCCAAACCAGCAGAATCCTACCTCAACCAGGTTCACTACCCTTCTTGCTTTGCAGCCTCACAACTGCCCTAGCAAAGCAATGAAGCCATCTTGTTCCAATAGCCTGGTGACGGTAACAGTTGACGGATTATGGCTGATTCCCCCCCACCCCACCCTCTGTCCTGTCTGGCTTTTTCACTGCAGCTGCAGGAACCAGCTTGCCAAATGAGGAGTGTTTCACAAAAAGGCTGGCATTATGGGGAGAGGCCTTGGGATCTGGCAGATTTGCATATGCTGAGGGGTAAAATATACAGGGTGCATATCTCACCTCTTCTCTCAGTTGTCCACCTCTGCCAAGGATTAGACAACATGTAACAGGAACACAGCAAGGTCTTGGTTGGGGGGGAGGGGGAGTTCTGCAGGTGTTTTCCTCTTTCTGGTTCTTTTTCCCAGAAGGATGTGATGGGGAGAGAGCAGGGATGAAATGCTCCCGGTTTGGACCGGATCACCCGATCCGGTAGCGATGGCAGCAGGTGGTTCGGAGAACTGGTAGAAAAAATCCTTTCCCCCCCCAATGCCCAGCTGAGCCTCACAATCATCAGAGGCTTTTTTTTAAAAAAAAATTTAAGCATTTTTCTACAACCTTTTCTGCCGAAAAAATGCTTTTAAAAGTTAAAAAAAAAAGCCTCTGATGATCAGGCAACTCAGCTGGGATCGTCAGAGCCTTTTAAAAGCATTTTTGTTACAACCTCTTCGGCCGAAGAGGTTATAGAAAAAATGGTTTTAAAAGTAAAAAAAAAAAAGTTGGCGACACCCACCCAGTCACATTACCCCCAAGCCACGCCCACAGAACCCGTAGTAACAAATTTTACATTTCACCACTGGGAGAGAGAAATATGCATGTATATCAATGTATCAAACCAATATAAATATATCTTTGAGTTTTGTTCCATGATTCTAAGTTCACACAATAGGAAAGCTTGCTTCATAAAAATCAAAGGGCAAGTTTAGTATATTCCTATTCATTTGATATGAATTAGGAAGTTTACTACCAAATTGAGACTGTGTCAGTATGATTTATTAATATCATCAGTCCTAGGTTTTTTTATGACAGTTGTACAGTGGAAAGAAATGGAAGATCATTTAGTTATTTCAAATGGTATGATAATAGATGTCTTAGGACAATTCCACACTGCAGCCAAAATCGCTTGCTCCAGTAATGCTCCAGGAGTCCAGGCTGTTCCTTAAATTCATTCAGACATTCCAGACTAGATTGTGGTGGGTCAGCAGTTGGACCAAGGAGATTCTCATCAGGGTGGGTTCTACTTACCTTTATTACCCGTTCGCAACGGGAGCATGTGTGCGCACTTCTGTGCATGCAGAGAAGCTTCTGTGCACGCGCAGATCGTCCATTATAACGCCCAGGCAGGTAGGCGGAACTTCCCGCCGCTTTTACTACCAGTTCACAAGAACCGGACAGAACCGGGAGCAACCCACCACTGATTCTCATTCTATCTACACTGTGGCCATCACAGGACATGATGGATTAGTCTTCTGCTTCTCGTCCTTATTGGGTGGCTCCTATGAAGCAGGATCTACCAGCTCTTGCCTTTGCCTTTTAAGTTCCTCTGAAGACCCACAGAAATTTTGTACCAAGGAAGAATTGAAAGTTCATTTTCAGAGAAACAAAGTAGAAATGTCTCTTTGTTACAACCTAAAAACTTAAAAAGAGTGGTGGGTGGGTGAGAAGGAAAGGGCATTTGTAAATCAAATTCAAACGCTCCGGATGTTTCTAGTCTGAACCATTTCAAGCTGGTGTTATTTAGATGGGTTGAACAGGTTGAACTACAACTCCTGTTACTGCCAATATTGGCTGTGGTGGTGAAAATTGCATTCTAATACTCCAGAGGTAGATGCATGAGGATATCACTGGTAGCTGAGAATTTCAGGAATCTAGCTTTCACATAACTTTTTTAAAATAGGGCTGTTACTATACCTCCCCATGGCAGGTCAATTACTTGCAATTACTTCATAGAATCATTCATTATCTGAATCATATAAAACCAGACAAATCACTAGAGGCTAAAATCATATGGCTACGTCTGATTTACTTTGGTCATGTCATGCTTGCAAATTCATTAGAGAAGTCAGTGATGCTAGAATGGTTACTGGAACAAGAAGAAAAGGACACTCTGGCTTGATAACATCAATTCTGATACAAGGATGAACATCCAACAAATGAAATGAGCTGTGCTTGACAGGGAAGCATGGAGAGCATTTGCCTATAAAGTCATCAAAAGTTGGATATGACTGGATGGTTAAAACAACAACAACCTACATAGAAAGGAGGTTTTTACATACTCAGACTCTTGAATCCTAAGAGACTCTGGCAAGTACTCCACTAATAGATTGTATGGATATTTCCCCCAATGTTCACATTTACCATTTTCCTAATAATAACTGTGCAACCAAATTACCTGATGATGTCAAAAAATATATAACCAGTAAAAAAGATGGGAGGAGGAGAGATTGAGATTATTATTTTGTGCCATCAGTTTACTCTTGAGTACCTGGATAAGTCCCTGCAGTTTTCTTGGCAACATTTTTGGAAACAATTTGCCTTTGCATTCTTCCTAGGGCTGAGATAAAATCACTGGTCCAAAGACACCCTGGCTTTGTTCCTAAGGACTAAAATTCAGTCTCCTGGTGGCTAGCCTGGTAAGTCTTCCTGGTAAAATTGGACAGAGCAAGATAATATTCTTTTTCACATTCTGGATCTTTACATTGCTGCAAGCAAAAATTACATTTGTCTTTTTAACTGCTACTGCATTATTCTGCTGACTTATGTTCAGCCTAGAGTCCACTAAAAAAGAGACATTTGACATACAGTATATTGCTGTCAAACCAACCCAGATGTTAGCTGTCCTGTATTTATGTAACAAATACTTCTACACTAAATTCCATGTTTCTGTTTTTCCTTTTCTCCAAACTCAATCTTATAGCAGTGTACAATGTTAGTTGTCAATTTAGAATACATGGTTTTTGTATTTGTACTCTTAGTTGCATCATTTTTATGATAACACTATTGTTTGTTTGTTTACATTTGTATTTATCTCTGCTGACATGCAGTTTGTTATTTTGTCCCTCTTCCTCATCCTGTCAAGATCACATTGAATCCTGTTTTCATTCTCCAAGGTCTTGGCTAATTCAGTCAAATTAGCGTCATCTACAAAGTTTAAGACAATTTCCCTTCAACTACGACATTGACAAAAATTATTGAATGATTCCAAGCCAAGAGAAGCCCGCAGCAGCCCAGTCTTTTAACAGTTTTAACTGTTAAACCCAGTTTAACCCAGTCCATCAGTTTTAACAGTCTATTGTCAATTCTTCTTCTCTTTTTCCTTCTGTTCACTGTTCAAGCATCTGAGGCATTGCTTCCTCTGATTGGCTGCCATTCTAAACTTTAAAAAGTATCTTCCAGTACCTTAAAGACACACACACAAACACTCATCATGCTGTTCCTTTTGAGGTAAGCAATATACAAAATAGTAAGCCAAATAAAGTTGACAGATAAGAGACAAGAAAAAAAAATATAGTTAATCTTCCGTGGCTAAGATACTATCAATAGTTTGTTTTTGACTTATTGATTGTACTTTGTACTTTTGCTTTTTTGCATCATAGTTTTACTGTGTTTGTAAACTGCAAAGAGTTGAAATGAATGTGGTGAAATAGAAATCAAATATATACGTACCGTATTTTTCGGCGTATAAAACGCACCGGAGTATAAGATGCAGCTTAGTTTTGGGGGAGGAAAAGAGGGGGGGATCTACCTGCCAGATATTCATCTGCAGCCTTAGTCTGGTCAGCTTCAGCAAATTAGTTTGCTGGTTTTGAGCGCGCATGCACGCTTTTTATTCCCTGCTTGGGGATAAAAAACAGCTTCTAAAGCACAGCTGAGAGGGAGCAGCAACGAGAAAAGCAGATAAAGCATGGAAATCGCTTCACTCATTAGCGCCTCGTTAGGGCTGAAAAAAAGCTTTGAAAAAGCTACATTCGGAGTATAAGATGCACCCAAATTTTCAGCCTCTTTTAGCGGGGTAAAAGTGCATCTTATACTCCAAAAAGTACGGTACATGCATACATACATGTAGTAATCAATTTAAGATCACAATTGAGCCTCAAATTTCAGTTGCTAAATGAGACAGTTGTTAAGTAAGATTTGCTCCATTTTACCTTTTTCTTTGCCCATTGACTTTGCTTTGGCAGAAAGTCACAGAAAGTGATCACATGACCCTGGCACATTGCAACCGTCATAAATATGAACCAGTTGCCAAGCATCCAAATCTTGATCACATGATCACGGGGATGCTCCACCAGTAATGAACGTGAACAAAGGTCATATCTGTCCCTTTTTTCAGGGCTCCTGTAACTTTGAACAATCACTAAACAAATTGTTTTAAGTCGAGAGTTACCAGTGCATACATACTGTATTGGTCAGTTTGGGCACATTTTTGGTTGGCATGCCACAAGTTCAACCATTTTTACCGCAAGAAAATTCACATTGTTTGGTGCAAGCTAGGATCTCTAATCTACAAACCAACTTGCTAGCCTACTTCCTGTTGCCTGCTTCAGACAACAAGGAGCTGGATTAAGTTTCTTGACACGTTCAGGACAATAAACTCTGTGATCTGCATGTAAATCTACACAATTGATGGAAAATGTACATAGTAATTAGAGCTAGGTTCTGTACATGTATTTCCTTTAGGTATTTCTGTAATTGTGTATTTGAATTGTGTACCTCAGATTCTGGTTTTCTGTCCCTTTGTTCTTTTCGCTTTCAGAAGTATTAATGTAGTTGTGGTGCATGGCACTACCCCCTGACAGGTCCCAATCTGTCTCCCTCCTGTTTGTTCATGTGGTATGAAATATCAAAGGCCATGTGATAACAAGAGTATACACTGATTTCTTTGTTGTTTAGTTTGTGTTTTTTTAATCTCAGGTTGAAAAGTACAGAAAAGATTATATCTTGCATATATACTATGGTTAAATGCCTCAAGTTTACACACAGATTGGGGGAAAAAAAAGAAAAGAATTTCCATTACTCTTCCCTGATGTGTTTCCAAGCAAAACCATAGGCTGGAGAAAGAATCCAGATTAGCATAATAACAATGTCTTTCTCCCTGAAAAAACAAGGAACTACAAACCAAGCTGTCCCAGAAGACCCACTGATTCAGATTTTGCTTCACAAGAGGAAATGTGCAGCATGATCAGTGGAGAAGCTGTTAAGAAGGAGCAGGTGGCACGTGCAAAAGTCTCTTAGATCTGAGGCTCATTGCCAAGAAAAACTTATTTCTCCATGCCTAGCCTCATCCACGGTCTTGGTGGGGCAGAAGAAATCTAGTTGCTCCATCTCAACTAGATAGGGAGCTAAATGGGATTATTTATTTTACAAGGAACTGATCTTATAGGTGTTTTTTTAACTCAAGAGAGGGATCACCAGCTAGGGACATATATTTGCAAAGAATAATTTTGATGAAGGAAGACAGGAGAAACATGGAACATTAGAAGGAAATTTGAGAATTGGATGAGTTATCATATACACCAAAAAAAAAACACATGATGGAAATGCAATTCTGTAATAGGTTATGTTGCTGAACAGGAACGCAATTTGACAATCCCAGCAGCTTTAAAGGAATTTAACGTACTGTCTAACCATATTGCATTATAAAATGCCTATATTCTGGTTTTGGAATAAAGACAATAAATAGAACACAGAACCAGCCTCATTCCAAGGGTCTCCCTTGCTATTTCAGTTCCCAGATTATCTTGTTAAATTAAGGAGCTTCTCTGAATTGGTGAATCAGGAGAGATCTATCAGGAGCAATTCTGCCCAAGATCTGAACCACCTGTATATTCTACTAAGCAAATCAAGGATCAGCAGAATTACCTGTTGCTTGTTACAGATAATCCAGGGGATCATCTGTTATATTTTGGGATCATGGAAAGCAAGAAGAGGAGTTTTAAGTCCTCCTAATTTTTTTTGATTAATAAAAGAAAGGAGGGAGGAATCTGGGCATCAATAATTACACTGCAGAAGTTCACAGAAAGAAGGAAAAAGTTAAATTGCTCTCTCCCAACTGTAGAAATTCTCCAAATGGACCCTCACTCACTATTGGTTAACTCTTAAACTTAAACACGCATGCACAGACAGTACACATGTTTAATGTCTTGCACAGTTAAATCCTTAGAAGGAACAGGAAATTCAGTCATTGTTGCTACCTTTTGTGTCTGGCCAGATAATGGCTGCTCAGTCACAGCCGCACTGTAGAGCTAAAGAATAAGCATGTCACAACATGCAACTTCCCTTCAAAACTCTATGGACCCTGCATTGTGTCCCTGCCTCTCAAATGAAAAAAGTTAGATCAGCCATTCACTGATTTTGTTTAACTAGTTCCAAGCAAATCTTATGAGACCTAGATATTCTGTTGTTTGCATAGGCCAGAGAAATTTGCACAAGCATATTCAGCCAGGAGCAAAATTTTGTTGCAATGTTCTTCCTTATAGGAATGGGCTTAAGCTCCAACAAATGAATTTTGCAGTTGACGTTCAGCCCACAAAAACAAGTGTTGCACTCCCCCCCCCAACATTCATTCATCGAATAGGCATTTGAAGAGTTTTGGGACCATTATAACAAACAATTCACTGAGGTTCGAAGGAGTAAGAGGAAACATTGCTATGACCTGGGTTTATAGGTTTAAATGGAAGGGAGTCAAAGAAAGATCAAAATTCTCAGACTCATCCTTTTTCTAATTTGACCTTAGTGTATCTTGTCACCTATATCCGACAATGAACGTTGGAAGTTTATAACAGACTTTTCTGTTCATAAGAGAAAAACTGCTATATAACGGACCTGTTCTGTAGAATTTCTTTCCAGAATATTGGACGGGCTTCCCCAGTACTAGGGGAAATGGTACACATCAGAGATACTCTGGAGAAAGAAGGATTAGCCATCTTGAGTAGCTGTCAATTCCCTCCTGTTTTTTCCTACTTCTCATTAGGATCAGAACCACCATTAGATCCATTGGGGAGACTCTTTTGTTTATAGTTTAGTGTGTTATGTAATCTCAGCCAGTCTGGTTTGTAAACCACAATGAATGGTTTAGTGTATTTTCTGAAGCAAGGCAATTTGATTTGTACATTAAATAATAATGTTTAAGGAAGCCGTGGTTTAGTATATTGTATAAACAACCACTTTATGGCAGAAATCGAGCCTCATCTAACCGAAGGACAACTTCCAACCAACCAGATAGAAGGGACAACTGGCTAAATCAGAGTCTATAAGTAATTTTTAGGACCATTTTATCACATCAATGCTGATTTAGTCTTTTACTCACATTTTTGATACTCTTTGGATACTAGTGTAATCTGCACTTTCATGACTTACTGGAAAGTTGTGAAAACCCGGTTTTTCAAGTAGGACCCTTCATGATGGAATGTCATCTTATGCGTAACCATGAGATTGTTGCTGTGCAGAATTTTATTAAGAGGTTGTTTATAATTAATGAGATTAATTGGAATTATTGTATTAAGAAAGTTATTGTGAATGTTTATTGTTTTTCATTATTGTGGATTTTTGTATTATGTTGGCTACTTTGGATGTTATTTTTATATAATTACCATAGGCATTTTATCGTTTTAATTGTTCTGTAAGCCACTATGAGACTGCTAAGATTGGGGGGCATTCAATGAATAAATGAATGAATGCTGAAGCCTAAACTCAAACCTAAACTGAAAAAAAGAAAGTTCTAGTCTTGGATCATTCTATTTATATGCTACTTTTTCTCCGATGATTACAAGGTAGCATATGGTCCATTCTCTCCTTTTTTTGTCCTCCTAAGAATCATAGAGAGTGTAGTAGGTCAATGGAGCCTGTTTTTCACACAATTTCATGAACTGCAGCTAACCTATCAGTAACATATTGTATGAATGCAGTCAACATTGGTTTACAGTCTTACGTTTTGTAGAAATTACCAATTCAGTGACCTGTGTAACCAAGTAATAATTTGAATTCAGATGTCCTCATCCAGCAGTTCTAACCTCAGGTCTCTCAGTTCAAGCTAAGCTAGGAGCAGTAATATGTTAACCAAAGTCTTTTTTTTAAGTTCAAGGTTTGAACATACTGATTCCTTTTCGCACTTTAATTCAAGATCACATTTATTACTATTTATCATTTTAAAAAGAAAAAAAAACATTTTCGGTCTTCCTCAAGGAGAGACTTAAATGCATTTTGTCCTTGAGTAACTGTTTAGCTCAGCTTTCATTCTGAAGAGACCATTGTCCAATTATCACAACTTAACAGGGAGATTTTCCTCCCTGCAAACTCCATTGTTTCTCCTTTTTCAAAAGCCACTAATACATGCTGCAGCACAAATTTATCACATATTCTTTTTTTCTCCTCTAATCCATAGAATTCTCCTAGATAAGGAGCCACAATTGAATTTTAGAAAAAAAGGAGAGACTGTTCAATTCAGCAGCCCTCATTCCGCTTAAGAATGGACATCTCGTGAAATTGCAAATAAATCAAGGTACTTTTTTTGTTTTTGTTTTTTTTCCCCATTCTTAAAAATAAACAGAGCAATGAAAGTGAACCATGTCACCATTCATACATTGTAAAATAACATCTTTAATCTGCTTGGGAAAATCTCTTTCTCCCCTAACAGGAAAAAATATTAGTTGTCCCGATAACAAGCAAAACAAAATCAAGCAAAGGGCATCAAGGGACTTCCTGAAATTGAAAGGGGAAAAAAAAAGACGAACAATGTTTCATGTAGTTAGATTTTTTTTTAAAGGAAAAAAAAACCTGCAAGTACAGTGATCCTTCCAGGTTGCTACTGGTTTCAGGAACATGAGGAGGAAGGAACATGTAAGCTTAGGAACGGGGTGACGAGGCAGACTGTTTTCTTAATAACATTGAAATATTTTATAAGCTCCCTTTCCCCAGACATAAAAGAATATGAGACTATGTTTCTAAAAAAGACCCTAGTTTTGCTATTAATAATGTCAGGTGGTACAGTTGCAGAACTGATATTATCTTGTCTAAGTTTCAAGAAAAGCTAAATCTATACCTCAGGTGAAGGGACTCCTTTTGTGGTTTTGACAGTGACCAACAAGAAAGTCTTGGCTCAGATAAGGCAACCGCATCTCCGAAATGTAGGGGCTGCATCTCATACTAAACAACATTTTTGTAAGAGTTGAGAGCTCTGACTGAACCCCCAAACTTTAGTTCCAAAAATCAGTGGAAACGCTACTCTGACATTTTTAGGTTGGAAAACTCCGTAAAGTCCTAGGACAGACTTCAGCACATTTTGTAAACAAGGGGGGGAAAACACAGTATCTTCATCATAAAATCAAAAAGAAAACAAATCCCCAGAAAATTCCACGCACAAAACTTTATGTTATTACCCTTCTTGTCCATAAGGGACCTTGGCCCTTGGGGGAAAAAATGTGACTTTGACTACAAAAAGTTTATTTATCCTAGAGCAAAGTACTATAACTGTCCTAAGGCGGCCCTATGTTCTAGCTTGCAGTTTTTGAAGAACACTCAGGGAACAACTTCCTTCCATCACTTATGGAAATCTTCTGGGAAATAAATTGATGCTCTCGTCCCCTTTTAAGCCTCCAATATTTCCTTCTCCCTATTCATGTCTTTGTTTACTGGGGGAAAAAATCCATTTAGGAAGGAAAGATAGAAAAACTGCATAATGCCTTTTGAGTGGTAACACTCAGAACCATTTATTTGCAAGCACTTAAAGTCTGAAAGTTTTTTTTGGGGGGGGGGAGGAACCTAAAATGGAGTGCAGGTGCCTTGAAGATGTCCATCAACATTTAACACTTGGACTGCAGGCTGAGCAGTCTCCCGGCTTATCTCATTAAATCTTTGGCACTCTTCCAAGATGCATTGTGCTTAATCATAGAAATTATATTTTCAAATTTGTCAATTAGCATATGCAAATTTTAAATAAAAGCCATGTTCTTTTTTTAATGGGTGATGATGATGGGAATGGCCTTCCTGTTTTTAGACCCTGTCTCTTTGCTAGTGCCTATAGGAAAATAAGAGGTACCATATTTTTCAGAGTATAAGACACACCAGAGTATAAGATGCACCTACCTTTTTTGGTTGTTGTTGTTTTTAAAGTTTTTTTTTTTTGGTTTTTTTTTAGACAAACACATACAAACAAACATACAATGTATTTTCTTTGAACAGAGTATTTGGCTGGTTCACAAATTTAAAAAGTGTTTAGTCATTTCAATTAAATTTACAATTTCTATATTTCCTTTTTGCCATATTTATTCTTCATCTATTTTTTTTAAAAAACCAATATTACCCTTCATCCTCATCTCTAATCTTAATCAAATTCAATTTTTCCCTTCTATTCTATATTATACCCCTTTGCATTGTCATCTATTTTTATATCCAACCTCACATTGGTTAATTATGTAATATTACAATTGTTTAATACAAATTCAACATTTTAATATAAATCAATTAGTTATATAACTGTCTTTTTTGTATATTAATCAATATGAACATGAATATTCCAATTATTTCCATGCAATCCAATTTCTTACAAATCAATTAATTATATTTACTACTAATAATAAACCAAATAATTTCCCCCTCTTTATGTTACTCATTTTCATATCTTAAACTCTCCCAATAACCCACATAGTTTTGCCCATATAATCCTCCAAATCACAACTTAATCATTTCTACTTTCATCACAATATATAATTAAAAATATTTCAATCATTACAATTTCCCTAATTAAATTTAAAAATGTTCTAGCTGTTATCCAAGGTACAATTTAATCCTTTTTTACTTTCACCACCATATACCATTAAAGGTATTTCAATTGTTAGTTTATACTTATTCATATTTCTAAAAAAAATAAATAAAAACTTATCATTGTCTAGATTTCAAAAATACAAAGACAAATATTCCAATTATTATTCATTTCAATTTTACAATCATGATTTCCCATTTATTTCTTACTACTATTCATATTTCAATTCTAAATATGTATAACATTTTTCTCTTTCATTTCTTTTCCTTTTTCTCCCTTTCCATTTTTATTTTTGCCTTTTTCGTTCTCCTTTTTTTCTTTTGTGTTTAAAATCTTGAACTCTCCTCTTCTGACCTAAATTTCCCATTATTTGTACCTACCTTTTTTGGTGAGGAAAAAGAAGAAAAAGAAATCTCCCTGTGTCTCTGCCTAATCTTGCCTCGCTGCAGCAAATAGCAAACAGCCTGCTTTACTTTCAGTTTCATTTTCAGTGTAGCTTGATTAGCACAAGGGAAAAAAAAAATCTGCTCCAGCAATTTAGCTCTTTGAAGCAAGCAGTAGAGCCCTGCGCAAAACAGCTGAGAGTCGGGAGGCGATCTAATCAACTTGTGCTAATTAGTCTATCTTGAAGCTGAAAGGAGCTGTTTTTTCTTGCTGTTTGCTTGCAAGGAGGTAACTGCTGCGAGGCACAGCCAAAGGGTGAGGGACAGTGGGTGGGCAGGGCTACATTTGGTGTATAAGACGCACCTAAATTTTCACCCCCTTTTTGGGGGTAAAAAGGTGCGTCTTATACTCCGAAAAATACGGTATTTAAGAAGAAGCCATAATAGATATGAACAAAGATCCAACTAGTCCAACATTTTGTTCCCACAGTAGCAAACAGAATGCCCTCTTGCTTCTGTTGATATTCTTTCTAGAATCTATGCTTAGCCTGACTAATTCATGCCTGCCTCTCACTAATGTCATAAACACCTTAAACCCTCTGACTTTGACGATAGTTGATGCATAGCAATCAATGTAATGATATGTATGAGCTTTTAATTGCCCATTGATACCAAGGCAGCCTATTCAGATCTGTGATCAGCACATTAAAATATGAAGAAAATGTTAGTATTAGTGGGAGGACAGCACTTCCTGGAGGTTTTTTTTTCCCTTTGTTTGTTTTGCTCCATTGCCAGATTAATAAATGCTCTGCATTTTTTTCACAAATGCAAAGAAGACTTCACTGAGAATATTGTGTCTGTCTAATAAAGTTATGACAGAAATATGCTGAAAACCTTGGACAGACCATTTTTCAAGATTAACTGTAAAAAACTGAACATCTGCAAACAAACAACATGAATGTCCAACTTGAGGGTGGAATTAACCACATCCCAATTTGGTGTCAACATTCAGTATCTTTGCACAACAATTTCGGGCCAAAGATTTTCCCCAGTTACCTCTGAGTCTGAGAATCTCAGAGAGGCCAATTTAAATGCTTACAATGCTAACTTAGAGTTGTTGCCAATCCCTACTAAGCATACATTAGAATAGTTTAGTTCAGGGGTGTCAAACTCGTGGCCCCCTGGCCAGATACATCACATGCTGGCCACGCCCACCCCCACTTTAGTGAAGGGGGAAAAAGTTGTGAAACATCACGCGACGACAACATGTTGTCGTGAGTTTGACACCCATAACAGTAGTGGGACTCATCTCCAGAGGAGATGAGTCTGCCTATCGAGATGAGGTGGGCCAGTTGCTTTCATGGTGTGGAGATAATAACTTGGTCCTTAACACCAATAAGACCAAGGAGTTTATAGTGGACTATAGAAGGCATGCAGTCCTTGCTTATCAATGGAGACCGAGTGGAGCAAGTGGCCAGTTTTAAGTTTCTAGGTGTTGTCATAAAAGAGGACCTGACTTGGAGCACTCACATTGCAGCCAGTGGTGGGATTCAATTTTTTAACAACCGGTTCTGTGGGCGTGGCTTAGTTGGGGATGTGGCTTGGTGGTCATGTGACTGGGTGGGTGTGGCTAGCTGGTCATGTGACCAGGTGGGTGTGGCTAGCTGGTCTGTGACCGGATGGGCGCGGCTATGTGCATAGGGACTACTCAGAGGGCTGAAAAAAGTCATTTCTGACTGGTCCTCATATTTTTGACCGGTCTTTGCACTTATGACTGGTCATCATTTATGCCCATTGTAGCATTCTTAACAACTGTGTCACTCGTTTCACAACTGCTTCTCTTCACCATGGTGACAAGATAGGGCAAAAACGTAAAATGTGAGGACAGTCGTAAGTTCGAGGACTGGTCAAAAGTGTGAGGACCAGTCAAAAATAACTTTTTCAGCCCTCTGAGTAGTCCATATGCATAAAAGGATACAGCAAGAGAGGGATGAAGGAAGGAAAGGGAAATTAGAGTAGGAGTGAGGGTAAGAGAGGGAGGAAGAGAAAAGGAGAAGGAGAAAGGAAGAGGAAGTAGGGAGGAGGAGAAGAGGGGGGGAAGAGAAAGTTAGAAGGAAAGAAAAGAGAGAGGTGGTAGGTTGGAGGAGAAAGATTGCTGTACAATAAAAAAGATGAAAGGGAAGAAAGCCAAACCCAAATATAAAAATATTAAGATAAAGAATGAATTGTTAAACTTTAAAGAATAAAAGAGAACAAATATGAATAAATAGCAATAATTAGAAACACACATACAAACATAAAATGTATTTTCTTTGAACACAGTATTTGGCCGGTTCACAAATTCAAACAGTGTTTAGTCATTTCAATTAAATTTACAATTTCTATATTTCCTTTTTGCCATATTTATTCTTCATCTATTTTTTTTAAAAAACCAATATTACCCTTCATCCTCATCTCTAATCTTACGGTAATCAAATTCAATTTTTCCCTTCTATTCTATATTATACCCCTTCCCATTGTCATCTATTTTTATATCCATCCTCACATTGGTTAATTATGTAATATTACAGTTGTTTAATACAAATTCAACATTTTAATATAAATCAATTAGTTATATAACTATCTTTTTTGTATATTAATCAACATGAACATGAATATTCCAATTATTTCCATGCAATCCAATTTCTTACAAATCAATTAATTATATTTACCAATAATAATAAACCAAATTGTTTCCCCCATATATTCCTCCAAACCACAACTTACCGTATATACTCGAATATAAGCCGAGTTTTTCAGCACGTTTTTCAGGCTGAAAAAGCTCCCCTCGGCTTATATTCGAGTCACGAAAAAATGCCTTTTTAAAAGAAAACAAATGAGTAGACTCGTGTCTGCAAAAATAGAAAAAACAGCCCCTTTCAGTTTCGTATAGGTTAATTACCATAAGATGATTTGAACAGCTTCCCAACTCTCAGCTGATTTGCTCTCAGCTGTTTTCGACAGGAGTCTTTTTCTAGCTGCAAAGAGTCCTGCTGGAGCACTTTTTTTTTTCTCTTTGTGCAATTCAAGCTGAAAACGAAACTGAAAGTAAAGCCTTTGCTGTTTCCTTGCCACGTTGGAAAGGCAGATTTCTTTTCTTTTTCCCCATCAAAAAAGGTACGTGCAAACAATAGGAAATTTATGGCAGATGGCAAAAGAGGAGAGTTCAAGATTTTAAAACACAAAAGAAAAAAAAGCTCTATTTAACTAGGGAATTGTAATAATTGAGATACTATTAATTGTATATTGTGTTGAAAGCAGAAATGGTTAAGTTGTGGTTTGGAAGAATATATGGGTCCTCGCACTTTTGACCAGTCTTTTTTTATTTTGAAATTTACCAGTAGCCGCTGCATTTCCCACCCCCGGCTTATACTCGAGTCAATAAGTTTTCCCAGTTTTTTGTGGTAAAATTGGGGGCCTCGGCTTATATTCGGGTCGGCTTATACTTGAGTATATACGGTAAGCATTTCTGCTTTCAATACAATATACAATTAATAGTATCTCAATTATTACAATTCCCTAGTTAAATAGAGCTTTTTTTCTTTTGTGTTTTAAAATCTTGAACTCCCCTCTTTTGAACTAAATTTCCCATTGTTTGCACCTACCTTTTTTGGTGAGCAAAGAGAAAAAGAAATCTCTCTCCCTGCCTCATTTTGTCACGTTGCAGCAGAGCCTGCTTTACTTTCAGTTTCCTTTTAGCTAGGGAAAAAAAATCACTTTTTGCAGCTAGCAAAGAACTTGCAAAACAAGAGCTTGCAAAAGAGCCTGCGCAAAACAGCTGAGAGCGAATCAGCTGAGAGTCGGGAGGCAGATCTAATCAAGCCTAAGCTAAAGCTGAAAGGAGTTGTTTTTTCCTGCTGTTTGCTTGCAAGGAGGTAACTGCTGCGAGGCACAGGCCAAAGGGTGGGGGCCACCCTCCTTGCCACTTAGCCCCCCTGTCGCCTTTTGCCTCTAGCGCCCCCCTGCTGCCCCGCCCCCCTAAGGCATCCCACTGCCCCCGGTACCGCCCCCTTTGGCAACCACTGGCTTAACTATTTAACTCCTTAACAACCGGTTCTACCAAAGTACCACTGGGTCTACCCATTTATTTTTGCAGGCAGGGGTCTACTCATTTGTTTTCTTTTGACACTGATCAGCTGTAGGGCAGCCCTTTGAAGCCCCGCGGCAGCTGCAAGGCCAATAAAATTACAAAAAAACACCGAACCATTTGTTAAATTGCTGGCTCGCCCACCCCTTGCCCAGTGGGCAGAATCCCACCACTGATTGCAGCACTGGTCAAAAGGACCCAGAAGAGATTATACTACCTGAATTGTTGTTTCTCAAGATACAACAACTGAATGAAAAACTGCTGGTGACCTTTTACCGCTACACCATAGAGAGTATTTTAACTTACTGCACCTGTGTATGGTTTGCCAATTGCACAGAGGCAGATAGGACAGCACCCCAGGGGGTCAACATCATTGCCCAGAGGATCATTGGTTGCCCTCCTTTCTTTGGAAGAACTTTATAGCTCCTGCTGCCTTAAGAAAGTTCAAAACATTCTTCAAGATCCATCTCATCCTGGGCACCCTTTTTTTGAACTTTCTGGCAGACGGTACAAGATAATAAAAACAAGGACAAATAGGCTGAAAAACAGCTTCTATCTCAGAGCAGTAACTATATTTGAATTCTATTATATAGTGCAATACTAATACAATATCGGGTTTTCAATTCAATTGTATAGAATGTAAAGGATGTGTGTTTGTGTTTTATTTTTATCGTTATAATGTACACTGAAGATGGCATTTAATTTCGTTGTACGAAGTGCAATGGCAATAAAGTTAAACTAAACTAAACTAAACCCCTGGTTTAGTTGTTTGCTGCTACCACCATTAAATTCTAAGATGGGGTGATGTAGGCGGTAATTGATCAGCAGGGATCCTGTCAAGACTAGATTATAAAACAGAATGCCATATCTAAGTGACATTATCAGGCATAACACTGGAAAATTATCTGTTTTCTGCTACCTAACATCTTCTCTTTCAGTGTTCCCAAACTTGCCTAGCTCCAGAGATATTTTATTGCAACTGTCACCCACTACCAGAGGAATTGTACCATTTTGAGGAAGGCTAAGATATAAACTCTTTCAAACTACAGCTTTGTGTCCGCAGGGTCATTGCTATCCTAATTAATCAGAATTTGTTTCTCAAAAGCCACTTTATTGGCTTTTTTGGCAGCTGAAGGACATTATTGGCTCATGCTTAATTTGTGGTTTGCCAGTAGACACAGATCCCAATACAGCTACTGGGATAAGTTTCACCTGCCTTGTTTCTGTACCTTTGGATTTTCCTATTTAAATGCAGAATCCTATATTCGTCATCATTGGACAGCATTATTTTTTTTATATAGCCCAATGTTCAATCTATCAAAATCCAACGTTGAATCCATCGTCTGAGATGTTTTGTATCATCTTCAGATCTGATGAGCATCTCTTCTATCTCCTGATCTAAGTCACTTATAACATAGTAGTTTCAACCAAAGCAGATTTCTTTCCTATCCCCTGCCAAAATGCCTTCTTCTTGCCAAACATCATCATCATCATCATCATTATTATTATTATTATTATTATTATTATTATTATTATTATTAATTAAATTTTTATACCGCCCTTCTCCTTTCAGACTCAGGGCGTTGAACAGCCAACTAAAAACATAGTATACAAAAGTTAAAATGATTTAAAATGATTTAAATAAAGTTTGGCCCAAAATTACAAAAACATTTCAAATTAAAATCAATATCAAAACTTTTTAACCAGCATGGGGTCAGGCCAGCCCAGCTAACTGAAAGAAATAAGTTTTAAGGGCCCGACAAAAAGTCCGGAGGTCTGGGATCACTCGTATCTCTGGGGGGAGGTCATTCCAGAGGGTAGGCGCCATCACAGAGAAGGCTCTCCCCCTGGGGGTCGCCAGCCGACATTGTTTGGCCAACGGCACCCTGAGGAGGCCCTCTCTGTGGGAGCGAACTGGCCGGTGGGAGGCGATTGGTGGCAGAAGGCGGTCCCATAAGTACCCCGGCCCTAAGCCATGGAGCCCTTTAAAGGTGGTCACCAACACCTTGAAGCACACCCGGAAGTCCACTGGAAGCTCACGCAGGAGAGGTGTCACATGGGAGCACCCTGTCACTCCCATAATCCCCCGCACGGCCACATTCTGCACCAGTTGGTGCATCCCATGGGGAGCCCCATGTAGAGAGCGTTACAATAGTCCAGACGAGAAGTGACGAGTGCTTGAGTGACTGTGCGTAAGGAGTCCTGATCTAGAAAGGGGTGCAACTGGCGTATCAGGCGAACCTTTTTTTTTCTTTCATATTCATTTTCACAATAGTTTAGTTTAGTTTAGTTTATTGTCATTGCACCTCATATAATTAAATTAAATGACATCTTCAGTGTAATTATAATTATAAAAATAAAACACACACAGCCTTCATAGTTAATTGTTAAGAAAACCAAATCATGATTTTTAATAACTATTCATCATTAAAAAATTCTCATCTTCTTTGTACCCTTCACTAATTCTTTCAGTCTTTCATAAGCAATCACATTAATTATTTTCAGTCCATTCCTTTTTCATGTATATAACATGAATATCTGCTTAAAAGAAACAGATCTTTTTCTAAGCAGATAATCACCGATCACCATTTTTGTTAAACTTGAGTCTCCAAATCATCCAATAACATTTTCTATATTTTCTTATCTCATTCCAACGCACCCATGCATGTCACCCGACAAAGTAATTTCTTCTCCTGCATTACATTCATTCAGAACCACTTGAATGTCATATACTTTAGTCCTATTTAAAAAAATACACTTTCCCTTGCATATATCCATCAGTTCATCAGTTCCAACCTAGAAGATTAAACTACCTTCAGCTCTGTGATACCTTTCTCCTTTCTGTAACTTTCACAACAGATCTATTTTTGTTCATTCATTTATTCATTTGATAATTATGAACTTTATCATTTATTCCTCTAACATTCTTAATTGCAATCTTCCAAATGGGCCCGTAGATCTTGACTTCATTCAGCCACCATGGCCTTGGTTAATTGAGCATTTCACATGTTTTTAGTAATACAAAAGAGTAGGTAGATAGCCCTCATAATTAAAACTGGAGCACAGAAAAATTTCCTAATAGATTACACTTATTACATTTTGGACAATATGCCACAAAGGAAGCAAAACCCAGTTTCCCCAAACACGTTCTCATTTTTTATATTCTTCTACACAAGCTAAGCTCTCTAATCCAGAGACTACTTTGCAAATAGTCTTACTGTTGCCGTACAGGAGATGCATGCAGTGTCCTTGCACACAAGCAAGATATAACTATAGAGGAGGACAAATACCAATGACCAGCATTGTATTAATTCAGTTGACCATCCAGTGTTTCTCGATTAGGAACAGGACAGCACATCATATCCTTTAGTTCAGGCAGCAAATTCTCCTTAGCTGTAGTATCAGATTCCTAACAGAAATTTCATCTGCAGATTATCATATCAGGATTACAAAAAAATAGATGAAGACTAGATGGCAATGCAGGGTTAGATTTTTCAGTATCTCTTTGCACTATCTTGTGGTCATATTGATTTTTGCAGCCAATATTTATTTATTTAATCACATTTCTATACCACCCATCTCACGTAAGTGACTCTTGGGTGGCCTATTAGCCAGACTTTATCTTCCTGGGTTTCTGGTCACTCTCTTGCAACTGAATTCAGTTTAGCCTAATTGAATGTAATGGATACGAATGGGCATCTCTTCTGGAGTTCCTGGTAAATAGATCATCAGTCATTAATTACTCTGAATAAAATTTTATTCTGAGAAGCCTAGACTCTGTAGAATAATGGTGCTTTTTAAAATGATCCAATTAGCTGGTTTGTTGTTCATTAAATTTCTCACTGGAAAAGTGTTTTTAAGCTGTTTTATTGCTGAGCATGGACTAAGTCCACTGACTCCTGTATCTTGTGTTCATAAAAGAGCCTTTCCTTTCCTTTCCTTTTCCTTTCCTTTCCCTAATAGCAATTCTGTCCAGACTCCATGACCGTCTTCAACTCACTCACCACCTGCTTTGCCTTGTTTTCTTTCCTTGCCACTAATTACTAAACAGAGTCAAGTACTAATGAGGCCATCTGATTTCCTGTTTTTCGGTACTTCTTGAACCACTTAAAGTGCCAACCCATAAAAAGAACCTATTCAAAACAGATTTGAAATTAATCACCTTAACCTTGGTGCTGATGGTTGCTATGTGAAGGTTTTTTCTGTGGCTGTATTTTTCATTTAAAGCTTCTGCACGAAGCAAACTCTCTGTGTGCTTTTCTTCTGTTCCCCCACCCCTCCTCTCCCCTCCCCTCCCCTCCCCTCCCCTCCCAGGCCCCCATTCACCATCCCTGCCCTGAGTTAGAAATTCTGCTTCAGGAAGTGGTTAGCTCCAGAAACACTCTGTCTAGGGCAGAGAAGGAAAAGCCGATGATGTCATAAATGACTGGACTGTGAGAAAAAGATGGAGTACAAATAAAAGGGGAAACGTTCTGACATCCGTCGTAAAAGATATAAGATAAACACTTGTTGTTAAGAAAGGCATGCCAGGTTTTCAATACCCAGCTTGTACAGAACAAAGTTAAAGTCTGGTAGAAAACACAAAGTGAACGGAAGAATACTTATAAAAATCCCTTTAACCATACACATCCTGCTTTTTGATCCCTGATCCCCAAAATACTTAGCAACAAGTGTAAACTTTGAAAATATTGTAAAATCCTGCAAGTGAAAATCAAACAAGACATCTATTATTTCCATAGACTCAGATCTTAACAATTCAAAGCCTGAAGCCAGCACACATCAAATGCAGTCCAGAAACTAAAGTTACTTTGCTTTTATGAATATGACAGCAGTATTCAACAAGTACCACGATACTTTGTTATATAGGTCAGCTGAACTGTTTTCAGTGGTGGTCCCATATCAGCCTTCTCTAAACTATTCTTTGGATGGAAACTCTGGAAACAAGTGGGAGAGAGTCCTTGGTGCTCTCTGAGTGTTGTTTTCTTGCATATGTTTCATTACCCAAACTAGGGAACATCATCAGTGCTAGTAAGGAGTGGTGTTTGCTCTAAATTTATATTCTAGTGGCTTGCCCTGTCAGTATTGCTGAGGGTAGTCTTAGAGGTTCTTTGGTTAGGCCAGGGGTCAGCAACCTTAAACACTCAAAGTGCCACAAAGGCCCTAACTGGAAGCTCCCATTCAATTCTGGAGCCGACCGGAAGTCCGATTCCCCCACCATAGAGTCTCCTCCTAGCACGGTGTCCTTTTTCCTCTGCTGACTGGAAGTCCGTTCCCCCATCATAGAGTCTCCTCCTAGCGCAGCATCCTTTTTCCTCTACCTGTCCTAACAGAAGGCCTATCAAGTGTGGAGCTGATCAGCAACAGGGAGCTGCAGCAGAGGGATGAAAGAGCCACATATAGCTCCAGAGCCGCAGGTTGCTGACCCCTGGGTTAGGCTGTTTACTGTTGGCTTGTTTGGCAGTTCCTTGACTGGGGTATTGCTTATTTGATCGTTGGTCTGATGTTAATCTTGGAGTTAATCTATGCTCATCTGGGTTCTGATTGCTGGTGGGGAGGTGTTTTGGTCTTTGCAAACAATATATGGGCAAGAGGGCAAGAAGTTGGGGAAAGCATTCCTAGACTGTTCATTGCTTTGGGATGGGATACTATTTTTTACTTCAGGAAACAATGGAGAAACATGTGTCAAAGCTTTGCCCTGCTCAATTACTAACATGAGTTTGATCCAAAAATCCTGCTGCAGCCTATAAGAGAAGTAACAACAGGATTGGTCCCAATCAGTGGTGGGTTGCCCCCGGTTCAGACCGGTTCACAAGAACTGGTAGTAAAACCAGCGGGAGGCTCCGCCCACTGACCCGGACATCATCATAGGTGATCTGCGCATGTGCAGAAGAGCGCATGGGTGTGATGCGAACCAGTAGTAAAGGTAAGTAGAACCCACCCCTGGTCCCAGTGTTTTATTTTGCAGGGTGGGAGAAGGGCTCTTCCTCTAAATTTGTTGCACATCACTGAGGGAAAGGTAAGGGGACATGATACTTCTCCTTACTCCTCAGAGTTTGCTCACTGAAAGATTGTATAGACTAGAAGTGCTAAGAAGTATGAGCAATAGAGCCAGAAGACTCCAGGGATTGGCAGTGGGCCATTTACTAGGATAACTCAGCAAATACCCAACAATGCTGAACTAAAGTGACCATTTTGTTCACATCCTCTGCTGAAATCACCATCCTGTCTCACTTCCTAGTCCACCAATATACTGTGATGCTGACATCACCTCCTACTTTGGGTTCCTGGTATAATATATAGAAAACTGCAGTCTCCCTCATCCTGGCACCCTTCAGACATGAAGCTGCAATTTGTAGAACTTTGTTGGTTTGGAAAGTGGAGGGAGGTGTAGGTCACAATCCCGACATTAGATGGGATGTTTGCATTCAAATATTTGCCTTATACCAAGACAGAACCAGTATAGCACGTTGTTCTGGACACTAGGAATATGCCACTTTTATTGTGTTATCTTTCCAAACTTGGCTATATGAGAAACATTTGCAACCTAAGCTTCCTTCACCACCCTTGTTCATTTTTGGAAGAACTCTGGTGTGCAGTCCATAGCTGAGACCTGCAAATGATTGCACAGTCATTCTTTTTCTGTCGGTAACATCATGAAGAGCAAGTGCTGACAGCATCACTTCTGCTGAGAAAAAAAGACCTATTTGGAAAATATTCCACCCACATTTCCCACCTTCCATCCTCTTATTCCCAGTGGTGGAAGGAGAGAGAGTGGGGAGAGGGAGAGGGAGTGGGAGAGAGAGAGAGAGAGAGAATGAGGTCATACCAGGAAATGACTTATGCACTGAATGTATCATTAACACATCATTGGTTACAGACCCAGCATATTGGTGGGGGGGAAAGGAGTGGTAGGTCTGCAGTTTAGTATGCAACTGAACTCTAATCATGTTTCCTCAGGTTTGCTTGCAAATGCTACATGTTGAGCATGATGCTGTATACTCAGTTCTCTCAAACCCACTATTAATAAATATGGGACATAAAAACACATGTTTCAAGTGACAGCATTCAAACACTGTCCATCAGATCTGCAGAATTAAAATCACGCCATTGCCCAGAACCAATCAAGTAAGCCACAAATGTCTGTTCAATTATTTTCTAATGTACATTCAGTGCAAAATATACGAGTCTGATTATTGGAAGTAGTAAGAAATTATGTATCTAGTAAGGTTATGAGCTGTTTTCATCATTACCGGTTTCATCTATCCGGAAGCTTTCTGGTAAAAACCTTTATAAAAAGATGGGTCTGATCATTAGAGGCAGAATAAGACAACTGATTCTAGCAACAACTTGACTGGTGTTTATTTGGACCTATTCTGCCAAATTCTGGTGGCACAAGTTGGGGAGAGGTGCTCTGGGGATCTCAGAAAAGAAATAAAAATCCCCATGCAGTCTGTCCACTGCTAGCTATCTACCCTTCTTGGACAAAGGAAGAAAGACAACATTGTGCAGGAAGTCTTCTGACTCAGCCTTAGCAGAAGCAAGAAACAGACTCCTTCTTACAAAAAAACACCTCTTTATTTACCTCTTGTGAATTAATGGCATTCATCCACCGAAAAGTCCAAGCAAGAGTCCTAGGAGGAGTTAAATGCAGCAAGAGACCTTATAAGTTCCTTGCGATAATTGCAAGGCCCTGAGTCCCAGCCGAAAAGCTGCAAATTAAGTTCTGGCAAGCAGTCTTTGATTCACAAAATACACTGAGCAAAATCTTCAGAAATGTGAACTGTTGTCTCCTACAACAACCAATCCCCTTTCCTTCTATTTATTCCCTAGCCAGGGAGGGGCCATTCAGTGTCCCCGAGTGCTTTACTTCCCAAGTCGACTCCTTGTCCTCTGTTGTTCTCCTCTCCTAATGCTCTGCGCATACGTGCATCTGGAACAGGCCCCAGCTGTTTTTCCTCCTCACTTATCTCAGCCTCCAAAGGCAGCTGCCTCTCCAGTGGCTGGGAAATGTCAGATGACCTTGGCTCTATCTCTGTGTCTGACGCAGAGCATCCATCAAAGCCTTCCCCAGACTCCAGCACGGGTGCAAGTTCCTACCCAACCTCCTCCTCGTCTGAGTCTGCCGCCAGCTCCACTGGCAGCTGGCAGGCCACAACAGGAACACAGAACTCAGTACGGTACATACAACACAACTGTACAGCCTACAACTCATCTTCCCAACACACAGCACAACTGTACAGTCTACATGTTGTCTTCCCAGCAGCAGAGGTAGCCAGTCCTAAAGAGTCAGCTTCCAGTTTGAATATTATCTGTACATGGGATGTACAGTAACTATTCTGCTATTTGTATTAGGCAAGAAAACATCCTGGTCATATTTACTAAAATGTTTAAAAGAACTTTTGCCAACATGATGCCCTCCATATGTCTTGGAGATGAGGAATATTCAATGGATATCAGTGGTGAAATCCAATTTTTTTTACTACCGGTTCTGTGGGCGTGGGTTGGTGGGCATGGTGTGGCTTGGTGGGCATGGCAGGAGAAGGATACTGCAAAATCTCCATTCCCACCCCACTCCAGGGAAAGGATACTGTAAAATCTCCATTCCCTCTCCAGTCCAGAGGTGGTATTTGCCAGTTCTCTGAACTACTCAAACTTTCCGCTACCGGTTCTCCAGAACCTGTCAGAACCTGCTGGATTTCACCTCTGATGGATATCAACCTTGAGAAGACAGTACAAGGCTAACTAGGTGCAGCAAAGCACTGGTATTCTCACAGCTGGTTCAGAATATCTTTAAATGGACCTTGGCATGCATTTATAGAGGTATCATCTACAGTGGTGTTTTTTCTTTTATTGTGGTATGAATATTCTGCATTTTTTTTAAAAAGCCACATTAATGTCTTGAAGATAATGCAAATTAAATAAAATGAAATCCAAAGAAAATTACAAAAACACAATTCATACTACTACACTGAATTTTTTTTTTAAATTTGATTTATATATCTTCTCCGGAGACTCAGGGTGGCTTACAATGCGCTAAGCAATAGCCTTCATACTTTTGTATATTTATACAAAGTCAGCTTATTGCCCCCACAAACTGGGTCCTCAATTTACCTACCTTAGAAAGGATGGAAGGCTGAGTCAACCTTGAGCCTGGTGAGATTCGAACCTGCAATAATTGCAGGCAGCTGGTGTTAATAACAGGGTGCTTTAGACGACTGTACTACCAAGGCTCAGAGAGATTCAGAGAGATTCTATTTTGTAACAAAGTGCTGAAGCATAAATTTTGGAAGGCCTCACCAAACTGCTTTACTGTATTTCTCGTCTCCAGTTGTCCTATGTCAAGGAGATGTTTTAATCACCATAGCTGCTTTAGTTAGGTTTATACTTATAATCTAGGCATTTCACTGCCGGCCTCATAGTATCAAGGCATGAATACTATAAAAAACATCAAGCCCCCCTCCAAATAAAAGTTCTGCCCTCATCATACACCCGAGCACATGCACGCGCACACACACAGATCCAATTACCCATTTTATTACTTTTTTTATTAATACGAGCTGCAAAAAATCTACAACAAAAACAGGGCGATCATCTTGAGGGATACCCCAGTACACCTCTTACAATGAGATTTTTTCCTCCCTTGCAAAGCTCAGAGGAACGTCACCCTTGCTGTGAAGAAACAAATAGTTGTGTGTTTGTGGTGTAGTAAAAACAAGGGGGAAAAAAACTTAAATCGTGGGCAGAGGGCAAATATGGTGGTACAGAATGTAAATAAAGATAAAACAGGATGGTGAGACTACACCAATGCTGTTGTGCGTCATTAGTGAAGAAGGCTCGGAGAAAGTAATTTATTTTCTATAGTATGCCTTTGAAATCCCCCATATACTGAATATTATAATTCCAGATTTCAACAGTATAAAAGCTAGTGAACCCATTGCATTCCAGCCCCACCTAAATTATAAAGCTGGAGGTGGAAGGACTTCAATAGGATCTAGATGATTATTATTATGACAGGGTTTTCCTCTCAGGATTCTGCCTCTTTCTAAATGGTGGGAAAAATTGCTTTAAACAACCCCCGCTCTCCACATGACAAAGTGTCTACAGTCCTGTAAACAGAATAGACGGAATAAGCTATTGTCTACACTCAAGGCTCAGTTACAACGAGGACTTTTGATTGGTTCAGGATGTCAAAGAACAAAAAAGTCATTGAATAAAAGAGGAACAATACTCTTCACCAGGAAAATGAGTGTCGACTAATTTATACTATGTTTGGTTTGGGCATCATATACATTGCCATGATGCAATGGTAACTGCCAGTTTCCAAAGAAAGTGATATCAGTAAACCTGATCATGGGAATTTCCTGTCACTGGGACAGAGTCCCTATACTTTGGAGTCCTGTAGCAATGCTGCAATTTGTAGGGACAGAGACCTTTTGTTCTTGTATCATGTCCCCATAAAGAGCTGAGATCCAATCCTCCCCCTTCAAATATTACTCCAAAGATTTCTTCAGATGGGGACTTCTAGTATTATTAGAAGTTATTGTTCATCATTCCATTTTTAGCAGTTTTGGTGCCTTCTGTATCTTTGTGAAATCAATGCTAATTTATGATTTAATATAAATAGTGCAAGGCTTAAGCATGTATAAAGCAATACATTCTATCCAGGCTTTTATATATAATTGCTACTTGTTAAACAGACTTGGACTTTCTTTGCAACAATACCAATAAAATTATATCTATTTTTTGTATAATATATAGACCAATAAGCATGTATTATAAGACTGTAATAATGTTATTAAGACACATACGGTAGTCCTTAGATTAAATGTGCTAACCTACCTTGTATGGAATAGAATGAGCACGTTTGAGTAAATCTGGTTGCACAATGGCATACTGATTTAAATTTGCCAAAATGTACTGGTCTTATGTTCCTAAAATTAACAGGGAATGCTGCATGTACAGTAGTAACTAAGGTTGGACATTACAAATACTCGATCAAGAGTTTTATGAAAGCCTCAGTGGACCAAACCATGACTGGCATTGGAGGTAAATATTCAAATTCCAACCTTTATTGTCAGAGTACAACATGTGTACCATGAGATTGGCTGAGCCTCCCATTGTGCACCTGCCCCAACACCATACAACTCACGGTGAAAGACAGTGAATCCTGCTAACTTCAAAGGCCCATCTAGTAATAGTTAATGGCATGTGACAGTTTGCTATTTGGAATTTAGAAATACATGCATATATGCATGCATGAATGAGTAGTAGTGTGTTTCTGAAACTTAAAGGATGTGAGAGAGATGAAGTGATAATAAATAAAAGAGCTAAACTTTATGACAGAAATTAAGAATAAGAATCATCTAGATTATTGTAGGTGCACATGAAACTGTGAATAGTGATGGTTACATGTTACATTCTAATGAAAATGATAATGATAATGAAAAAAGCATGCATGAGTATTGACCAAAGCTACATAGTCTTCTGAATAAATGAAATTGGACAAAAAGTTATTTTGTTAGATAAATGGATGTGTTGAACAAGCCAAAGGACTATAAAAGAGTTATTGGGCCATTTGGAGACCCAGGAATAAATGAGACTGTTGATTATTTGATCACTGTCTAAGAAAAGATCTGCTTGTTTTAAATACTCGGTTTAAGCATAAACCTAGATGTAGGTAGAATTTCTTTTTTCTGCCTTTCATTTCTTTTGCTTACTATAGTTCACTCTTTCCCCATGTTTTATATAACATTAGTCTAAAGTTAAGATGGGAATGTATGTATGCAATAATGTTCATTCTTTATAGGACTCAGGATATCTCTGCTTTAGTCTTCCCTACTAATTATATTTTTGTAAATAAACCTGTGCTTTAAAGAAGTAAGCAAATAAACAGATGCTGTCACAAAATAATTGCTAAAAGAAGCTTGCTACTTAATAATATGGCTGTTAAGGTTAATATGGCCTAGCACAAATACTTATTTAAAAGTGGAAAAACTAGTAACCATCTACCAATTTTATTTTTTAAAAAGGTTTATATATTTATTCCATTTCTATAGTTGCCCATTTCAGTCAATGCCTCTGGGCAGCTTACAATTCAAGAAATATATTGCAATTAAAACATTAAAAATGTTTCAAAACAATAACAACATCCAAAATAAACATACAGAGAAGCCAAAATACTTGACCAGAAGGGCCAGAAACAAGATCCTTATACATTCAGTATCCAGGCTCAAGAACACAGCCAGGTTCTTAGAGCCTTACAAAAGGTTAACTGGATTGGGGCCATTCTAACCTCAAAAGGGAAGGTGCTCCATAGAGCAGGGGCCACTGCAAGCCAATTCTCTGGTTTATGGAATCTGCCGCATGCCCATTCCGCTAGACTGGATTGGACAAGTAGCGACTCTTGCAAAAAGAGCAATCCCTCAGGTAACCCGATCCCAAGCCATATAGGGCTTTAAAGGTGACAACCAGCACCTTGAATTGTACCCAGAAACACAGTGGTAACCAATGCAGCTCACATAGAAGCCACATTCTGCACCATTTGAAGGTTCCCAATGCTCTTCAGGTGAAGCCCCATGTAGAGAGTGTTACAGTAATCTGATATGAAACTCATGTAGGCCCCAGAAGCTTTCTTGAAAATAATAATGATGTTAGAGACTGTTTTTTTTTCTTTTGCAACATCACTTTCTTTAATTAAAAGAATATTTTAAAAAAGCAGAAAAGGGTGCCTTAGAGGCATCAAGACATAAAAGCAATGCAACATACAAAAACATTTCACATGTGACTAGAGCAGGAGCAGGCAATTTGGTATTTTCTAGATGTTTCATATCACAACTCCCACAGTCCTTACAGCTGGCCATGCAGATTGCAGCTGAGAGTCCAAACATTTGAAAAGCATCATATTGTCTGTGTGTGGACTAAGTCTAGGAATTCTTAAGACAGATTCCTTAAAATAAACATGTTACTTTCAGCAATTAGGAACAACTTAAAGGCACAGGATTTTCATCAAACCCAGAATTATTAGGTGACTTTTGTGCCTATTTTCATGTTAATTTTATCTCTGTTTTTACATTTTTAATTCCTTTTATTTAAATATTCAGCCACCTTGAGAACTTGCCAGAATAGAAAAAGATGGGGTATAAGTCCATCTAACTATGGTTTCATTAACTCCAGTTGGAGATATCCGAGTTGCGGGGAGCACAAGAAGAGTAAACAACAAAATGAGCACTGTGTTATTGTAGTGCAACTTCCATTTGTTTTCCAAAGTATATTGTAACATTGCACACTTGTACAAAAGAGGCAGAGCTGTGTTATGCCAGCATGGTCGTATTTTGGCAGACACAAATAACCTTTTTGGAAAATGGGAAGAACAGTGATTTCTAGAACAGAAAGCGTGAATAGAAATGAGAGACAGGGGGAAAAAAAAACCTCACATGAAATGTTGAATTCAGATATGCCAGAAGGAATTGGAATCGAACAGATTTTAATAAACATAGCAATGAGCAAGCGTGTCTGTTGCAAGAGGACGTGTCTCAGCACAAAATCAGATGCCACAAATTTGATCATGGGTGTCTCATACAAACATAAGATCTCCATTAAGATCAAACCAAACATTTTTAATAGTTCAAACTCCAGGCTTCTATTTATAAATATTTGTTCCTAGCCAGATGTTTAGGGGAAAGACTTAATCAGAAGTTCGATAGTAATTTACTAGTCACTCTGAGTCCTCCAGCAACTTATACTGAAGCCTATTGCCTCTGATTCAGCATTTTCTGTTGCTGCTTATTGAACAATATGAAGGAGGCCATTAAAACACCATCTGTTTATCGCCTGATGTCTGCTAAACTGGGCCACAACTGAGAGCAGATATTTGCTGTTCTTTTTAGCATTTGAGAGGTAGTAAACTCCTAGAAGCTGATGAAGTCATACATTACAACTTAGCTTTGCCATTCAGCCTTAGGGAAAAAATAAGCGTGCCCAAGAGTGGTCAACATTTGCCACAATTTCAAGAAAGTCTGCTTGTAACCTCTGACAAAAAGGAGAAAAGTGACCAGAGGAAACTTCTTCGAGATAAAATGAAGAAATATATTGAACCATTCTGTAAATCTCACTCTAATTCTCACTATATCTTATTCCAGTGAAATGGAGAGAAGTATTACTAGTTTCTGATGTTCCCAAATATGCAACACATTTCAGTATCTGTTGATTTATGCGCTCTGTATACAGTAAAAAGTACGCTTTTGCCAGTAAATATAATTTCAAATGTGAAAATCTCCAGGTTTTAGGGAGTTTTTATCATTTTTTAAGGAAGGACATTTTTAAACACAATATTCTTCCCACTCAGGAAATACCCTTACACTTTCCTTTAGTTTAAAGATTCTACTGAGTGCCCTATATTTCACATCCTTGTGTTCTTTGACTACACGCTGTATTGTTGTTTTCAAAGGTCTTTATTACTGTCAGATATATACTGATGGTCGTGCTCATTCAGTCTATGTGGAAGT
>WNWU01000001.1:41595447-41657402 GCA_012654045.1 Ptyas mucosa | reverse complement strand
TAACCCCTTCTGGTGCCTGGGGCATCATACGTAGGCAATATCTGACAATTACTGCCAAATATTCCATCTTTCACATAATATTTCCAACTTTACAAACAGCCAGAGAGGAAGTCTATTTAATGAGTAACCCTGAAATGACACAATTGCATCCATAAACATCTTGGCTTTACTCCGTTTTTACTTTTAAATTTATTATTAATGACACCACCAAATCATAACGCGATTTTCATCCTTTCATAGATATCACATGTATCATTTTCACATTGAATAAAATCAGTTCTGCTTTGTGCCAGGTACAAGGCAGTAAAACAAATCTTATCAATATATCTATTTTTACTTTATCAACATAAAGTAAAACTTTCTGAAGTTCCTAGTTCCCAAGATTCCAGGCGATTTTTTAAAAAATTAAAATATATATTTATAACTTGGTCACTCTGGTGTGATGGATTTCACTGCAGTTTTCATTAAACCTAGCTATCACAATCAAAATAGTGTGGATAGAACATTACATGTTTTGTAAACCAACATAAGTGGACTTCATCTGATTGGAGAAGGCTGATGTATTAAATCATGGCTTTCCATGTTTGCAATGAAATTGGCAAGTTGGTTCGCATATATGTAGGTGTATCCACCTGGCTCACCAGGACAGGAAGACTGAGTATATTACGGGTCTCATCAATTAGGAATGTACATCTGGTGGGATGATGAGAAAGGGTCTCAGTGGTGGCCTCTTTTCTATGGAGCATCGTTCTATCCAAGGTATGGTTGGCCACCATTCTGTTGCTTTTCCAAAAAGCCCCAAAACAGTAGTTTTGTCAGGGGGCATGGGGACCACAAAGGGTGATGGAGCCAATCAAATGGTTGATTTGGTTGTGTTGTTGTTGTTGGGGGGGGGGGATTGGCAAATAGTTTGTTTCATTATTTGATTCAACTGGGTTATATATAGAATACATCAAGATTTTAATGTGACTTACCTGGCCATCTTTTAGGAAGGCTCAAAGTTAGAACTTTTCTGTAAATGTTTGAAGCCTTATTGTTATCAACTGGGGGCTAGTACCATGCTTGTTGTATTATTACCTTGGCTGTTACTCACTTTATTTTTTAAACTTATTGTACCTGTTACTGATTATGTTAAAAACTACTGATAGTTTTTAATCCATTTATATATAAATACAATAAATTAAAAAATAAACTTATAGAAATATTCAGGTTCCATTATCACTTAATTATAAATCTCTGGCAATAATGTCATGTCTTGACAAACCTTGATAAATTATCAACTTAATTAATAATCAGTCAGTCAATTATTAACTGATGCATCCAAAAGAGTGTCATTCAAATTTGCTCAAGAAAGCTAATTAGTGTGGAGATAAGAATTATCTTTGGCCACATTCTTTCCAATGTGTCCCTCTTATGATTGAGTTAATAAAACTTTAATCAATCAGAATAGAGCTAGAATGTATCTTGGAGGTTTTCTAGTCCAATCCTCTGCTCAAGCATAAGACCTTATACCATTTCAGACAAGTGGTTGTCCAGTCTCTTCTTAAAAGCCTCCAGTGATGAAGCACCCACAACTTCTGAAAGCAAGCCATTCCACTGGTTAATTGTTCTCACTGTTAGGATGTTTTCCTTAATTCCGGGTTGTTTTTCTCCTTGATTAGTTTCCATCCATTGATTCTTATCTTACCTTCTGGTGCCTTGGGGGGGAAAATTACCCACTCTTCTTTGTGGCATTGTACTTCACCATACTTTTCTAACTTTGAAAATCATTCCTGCTTCTGTCATAGCTATGTACCACTAGACATCTGTTTCTGAGGTTCTCATCAACTCATCCAACCACAATTTTTATTTTTTAATATCTATTGATTAAAGCAAAAGTAGTAGACTTACTGCTAAGATAAACTTTACTATTTTGTAGCTATGTTTGCACAACACACTATACATAGTTAAATGAACCCGGGTTTACTTAATCCAATTTTCTACATTTGTATGACTCATTGAACCATTAGCCAATCAGAGGCTGGGTTGACACAAAATGTTAGATTAAAATATAATTTGTTAGTTGTATCTTAGTATATTGTATGAAGACAGTTTTTAAAGTAATACTCCCACCCCTCAAAAAGAGGCAGCATACTTTTCTTGTTAGCTAATTGCAGAACTTGATTGGAATTTTTCCATGGGATTTTTTTCATTTTACCCAAGTAGATTAATTACTATGCAAAACCTATAGCCACTATTCATGATAATTCAGTCAAGTAACTTGGAATGAACAATGTTAATTAAATAACTCAATTTACTTATTTGCATATGGAATAGACCTATAAAGAGCTAGAGAGAAAGTCATCTATTACATTACATAACCATGAAAGCTTCTTCCCCAAACACATACATATATGTCTCTGTGGTTGGGTATTTGAGGAATATGAGAGAATTAGCCAACCTCTGCATTCTGTCCTTCTGTTTGTGCAAATTTTCAATGCTTTTTTAAGCAAAGTCCCATAAGACATCTGTGTATATTTATGTCTGGGAGGAAGAACATAATGAAGATGGATAAGAGCAGTAAATGGCAGATATATCTATCAGTTATACTTGAAAAGGCAAGAAAATCCAAAAGTAAGCATGGGAATATATGTATGAGGATTCAGGAAAATGATAGGTAAATAGAATGACAGAGTATACAAAAGAAATATACCATTATTAAAGTCAAATAGGACGGAATATTCAGTGCTAGTTTTGTGCTATTACTTTATTTTATTTATACATTCTACATCCTGAATCTTACTTTATAAATGTCTACAGATTCTGGTTAATTTGGGGGCAGGGAGAGGGAGGTGATGGCAAAGTGTGATTGCAAATGGAATCCAAGCCAATTTTCCCCCTTTCTCACCAAAGCTTAAAAGTAGACTAGTGTTAAAACAGGATCTTTTATATATATTTAGCACATCACTGTACAGGAAGTGGTAGATATAATTATATGCCTTTACTGTATTACGGAAAATCATCCAGGACTGTCAGAAACTGAGGAAGATGCCTTAGATGAGGTCTATCTTGCCCAATAATATTAACATTGATGGATAACTGTTCATCATAGTTTCAGCCAAGAATTCCACCCTTATGTGGAAGGGTGGAACCTACATTCTTTCTTATGGGACCAAGACCAGGTGCTACAACTTCAAGGAGGAAACTATACTACTGTTTACTTACAAGCAGACTTCTTAACTGTATTACATCAAAGCCTATTCAAAAATTCTTATGAATTCCAGATTGGAGATAAAAAAAGTAGTAGAGGCAGTGAACAGAACTTTGCCCTGGATATGTAACCTTGTAAAAACTGTAGCTTTTACTCTCCATTTTTCTCCTGGAGCTGCATTAAAGTCATGAAGATGCAATTGCAAAGCTTCATGATATTTCAGAGGATATACGGAGACTCCCACAGAAAGATATAATCCAGGACTACTTAGATAAGATTGATGTATCTCCTGTGGTTCCTTACCAAATAAATCAGAGTAGCATACTGTAGTTTTGGGATGTAGTTAGGAACCAGGATGAGCAAATAAACTAAAATGTCACTAAAATTAAAAGAAGCTAAGGAGAATACCCTTCCCAAACTACAATTCTTTGGAAGAAGCTATGATAATACTCAAGGTGACAGACATTTTGTCATCACTGCTTTTATCCCTATTTAATACACCCGTGGATTTGGGAAGTTTTAATTGGTTTGAGATCATTTGGAGAGTTTAATGCAATTTGATTCCAGATATCCAAACTCCATATCTTGGAACCAGTTTCCTTCATCCTCCAACCAATTTGCTGGGGATGATGCAAGTTGTAGTCCCCACTACAGGGACAATGCTGGTTGTAGTTCTGCTTATTATAAAACATTAGCTCATGATTAATAGCCAAAATTTAACTTTAACTGAAAAGATAAGTTAACATCATATGAATGTACACCAAGACATAAAATAATGGTAAAAAAAATAATATTCACTTGACCCTGCATGCCCTAGAACTTGGGTCAACCAGCAACCATTTTAGGCAATTGGTTTCCCAAATTAACAAATGCAATTATCTCTTTACACAGCTTAAACAAGTTTCCCATGTCCAAAAATGGTACACCTCTGGTTAACAGATGTTGCAGACAAACAGTACAAAATGTCTACTGGCATTATGCCTGGCTAATTGTGGGGTTTGTTTAGACCACTTCGCTGGGGAATATCATAAAAGTATGTTAGACAACATGGACCTTTGATCTCATATAGTATTGCAGTCTGTTATGTACCAGTTCAAGTGGACAGTATGCTGCGTGGCTCTTTATAGCATACAGATTTCCTAGCACTGTTTATTTCAGAATAGGTCAGTAATTAACTCTGGTTGTACCTCATTGTGTTCCTATTTCTCAACGTTGGTTTAATGGCTTGTGATGGCTAGGTAGGGACATAATAAACTGGATTAATAATCATTCTATCTCTCAGTGGATCCACACTGTAATTATGTGGGAAAGCTAAGAATATTTCCCTTTGTTTACAATGTCCAGACTGTGAGCACGGTTCTTTAGGGACCTAAAGTGGCATTATATTCACCTGGATGGAACTGTCAGCAAGTTTGCAAATCCACAATATTGCAAGTTTTTTTCTAAGTTCTGAAGTTCTGAACCAACATTTAGCTATAAATGGAGCCAGAGAATTAAGTACACCAATTCGCAATAACATCTCATGAAGAAACATTATTTGCAATAATGCATCTAATTGGGTAGGATGGTGCATGAGAAAGTGAAGTGCTTGTGGCAGTGATGGGTTTCAAATTTTTTTTACTACTGGTTCTGTGGGTGTGGCTTGGTGGGCGTGACAGGGGAAGGATATTGTAAAATCTCCATTCCTACCCCACTGCAGGGTAAGGTTACTGCAAAATCCCCATTTCCTCCCGATCAGCTGGGACTTGGGAGGCAGAGAATAGATGGGGGCGGGGCCAGTCAGAATTTTTACTACCGGTTCTCCGAACTACTCAAAATTTCCACTACTGGTTCTCCAGAATTAGTCAAAACCTGCTGAAACCCACCTCTGGCTTGTGGTCTCTTGCTTAATGCAATCCTAATGATGGGATATGAAAGTGCAGAGACAGCCCTTAAATAGTGGAACCAGGATTTGGAAGTCCAGTCAGCTGTGCTCCTGTACAGTCCTTTGAAACTGGTTAAATAACTTAAACCAACTTGAATGATGTAGAAAAAGCCTAATTCTGGCAAGATTAAATTCCATCCCAACAGCTGTTCTTGAGGGGAAAATTCAGGGTATCCCATGTGAACAAAGATTTTGCTCCTGTAGTGAATAAGTTCCTGAAACACAAACCCACATTCTTGTATATTGCTCCCATTACAAAAGGTGCTCAGTTGTAGCTAACAACTCCCCAGTGTCAGAGTTCCAAGTAACACCCCCAAAGAAAGATTTACAGATCACCGGATCCATTTCATTTAGAGTTATTATCCCACCAGTGTGATTTTATTTCACTAAATGTGGCTTCTTTTTTCATTATTTGTAAAAGATGTCATGCTCTGACCACAGTTTTTATAATTACAAAATATTTACAAAATATTTTTTGAGCTGGTCAATGTTGCAATGAACAAAATACTACTAATAATGTACCTAATTACATACTGGCTGCCGTCTAATAATTTCCTTAGGAAACATTGTCTTCGGTTTGATGCCCTCCGGGTGGGTTGGGACTACAACTCCCAGAATTCACCAGCCAAGGCTAGGAAGCTTGATTCAGTTCACCGTCCGACAAGACTCCAGACCAAACTGGTGGGTGTTGAATAGGAAGGCCTGGAACGACCACTATATTGTTATTGGGACTGCCCCAAATGGACTGCCCCTTTCTAGGGACACAGCTGTGAGGATGGCTAATGGACAATAAGAAGCCCATCAAATTGTCACAGGATTCTTTTTTTTTAAAGTTCTGTGGCCAATCAGGCACCAGGCTTCCCAGGAGGCGGGAAAGCAGTTAACTAAACTCCAAGGCCACCAGGGAGGTGAGGCTCCGAGTTCCATCTTGGCAGCGGCAACTTTAGGGAAGGATCCCGCGGTTTAATCTTGTTGCCAGGCTTGGCTCCCGCTGCTTGCGGCCACGGCCGCCTTTCTTAAGTCTGTTGGCAAGACCCCGGAGGAACAGGCTGCGAGAATCCCGCTGATGATCATTGTCGCCACCGCCTCTTTTGTTACGGTTGTTTAGCCAACTGTGAGATAAAAAGGCTGCGGGGCTGCGAGCGAAGCTCAAATAAAATTTTTTTAAAAGGCAGAAAGGGGCTCGCGAGGAGCGATAACAGAAGCGCTTGGCGGGGAGATAACCTGGCGCCAAGAGAGGCTTCATTGTTGCTCCCATTGAACAGGAAATGTCACCGAACGAGAGTCCCCCGAGCACATCTAGCAGCTGCCTCCGAGCAGCCTACGACCGCGGCTTGGAGGATCGGCCGGCCGGCCGGCCGGTCTGGAGATGGGGAAGCTTGACGGAGGGAGAAGGAAAAAGGTGGCCGATCCCCAAGAGCTCTTAGTGTAAGTGAAAGGAACACCGGTCCTGCAACAAAGGGGCGCGCTTGGTCCTAATAGAAGTCGGCCCATCCAACACCGGATTAAGTCCACAAGTGCTAGAGAGAGGAAAGGGACGGGGAAGTCGTTCGTCTACCTCTGAGCATGAGTCCACCTGGTCTTATGCCTCGTTCCCGCGAGGGTAGGAATCTCCTTCCCTCTGGATCATTGGCAGCAATTCCAAACAGATCTGGGTTCCCTGGAAACAGGGACGCTGTGTATAGGCGCTCCCCTATATACAGATTTGGCGGAAGAGGACAGGTTGACTCTGAGAGACAAGAGGATGTCCTTGGTTAAGTAACTGCCTCCAGCGTTCATTTTGCCCCATCTGTAAAATGAGCAACCCTAGTATAGGATCTTCTTGAAATCTCTCACAATTTGCAGACTTTGGGTCCAGCAAGGGGCAACTTTCCGTTAAAGGGAACCAGTCAGGGTTAATTCTGCGCATCTTTGCCTAAGAACAAGCTCCTTTGAGTGAGCTCTTAAGATCGTGCTTCAATGGTAGGCAAATGCTATTAACGTTTTTTTTAAATAAATCATATACCACTTGTCTTTGTGTACTTTCTTGGAGTTTCTGATAAGACTCCACTATTGGATACTGACTAATTGAGTTGGAATCTTCCTTCCTTCCTTCCCCCAACCCTCAGGATTGTGTATCGCACCTTCATTAACATAACTTCTATATAAGAATGCTACTGATCGGGACAGACCACGTTTACTTGGGACTGCCTATTTCTCAACATTTCAAATCCAAAATAAAGGCAAGGATGAATGGAATCTCTTCTATTCATGGATGTGATTAAGTACTGCAAACAGAGGTTCTCCCCACCTGATGCACACCAATTGATTCATCCACTTTTAACCCAGCAAGGAGGATTTATTAGGTTTTAATCTACGTCAGGATTCGGCCCCAGAACCACCTTTAAGCATGAGAAACTTTGGAGGAGCAGAAGACTGCTCTGTGCTTTTTTTTCTCACCCTTTAATAATCATTAACAATAAGAGTTGGAAGGGACCTTGGAGGTCTTCTACTCCAACCCCCTCACGTAAGAAGCCCTAGACCAATGGTTCACCAATCTCTTCTTAAAAATCTCCATGTTGGAGCACCCACAATTTCTGGAGGCAACTTGTTCCACTGCTTAATTGTTCTGTCAGGTAATGTCTTATTAGCTCTAGGTTGGTTTTCTCCTTGATTAGTTTCCATCCTTTGCCTCTTGTTCTCCTTCAGACATTAACTTAGAGGCCGTGGTGGATCAGAAACACCCATTTTTGCAACACTGAAGGGAAGTTGTTGCGAAGAGTAGGGTACCCGCTAGCCGCGACCCGTTTTTTGATTTTCAGCGCTGGGCGAAAATTGGAAAGCTGAACCGCGGTCTGCTGTTCACGAGCAGCGATTGGGCGGTCGAGCCCCGAGCTGGCGTGGGCTTTGGGGATGGAGTTGCAGCGGCATCTGGCCTGCAATGAAAAAAAAGGGGAGGGTGAAGGCAGCGGGAGGGAGGGTGGAAGAGAAACAGGATGCCTTATGAAGCTGCTACATTAAATTGGAAAATCGATTTATTGAATGGCAGGTGTTCGCAACCAAACAGATGGCGGGAACTTCAAGGCATAAACAGGCATTTGTATGGAAAAGAAGCAATCGATACAGCACGAGAAGTCAATCGTCGTCGTTATCCGATTTCAGAGGAAAGGCCTTGTTTTGTGGGTTGCACGCTAAATAACAAGAGCAACAAAGATCGACCTTTACGGATTGCTACTAACACCCCCCCCCCTCCACATGTCGCCGCCGCCGCCAAGGGAAAAATGCGCTAAATTGTCCTTTGCCGCCCCAGGGCTCGGTTCGGAAAGAATGGGGCCCGAAGGCAGCGTGCTTCGGAGGGCCAACTGGAGACGATGGGGATTCCCCCTTCTGAACCACTGAACCGGGTGTGAATCCCCTGCAGGCTCTTGGAAAAACGGGCGCTGCAGATGTTCCTAGGGGGTTGCAAGAGGTTAGGTCGGAGCGGCGTCCGAGTCTAAATCCCACCGCATTTGCCCCCTTAGGAGCGAGCCTAAAGCGGCCGGCATCCAGACGAAGTCCTAACGGACGTGTGCAATTGGCGGGAAACGTTTTCAGAGGTGCCGCTCGCTGCTCTTGTGCAGAATGCTGCAAATTAAAAAAAAAACAAAAACCCGGCCTTTTATTCTGTGAGACTGAAAGAAACAGCGCTCCCTCCACATCGCGGAGCCTCCTTGTGTCCGTGGGCCAAAGCTGCGTTCGCCCAGTCTTAGCTGACCCTCCTGTAAAACGAGAATAGCCTTTTTCCCCCTCGGGGGCCAAATTCCTGCGGGTATAGCACGGACGGTAAATCCCGCCGGGGAGGTTATTTCCCAACGCGAGCAAGGATTCTGCGGAAGGTCGGAATCCCACCGAAACGCTGAGCTTGGTCAGATTACCCGTTTTCCTGATCTTGCGACTCGAGAACCCCCTGAGTCACGTGACGGTCTTCTACCAAAACTTTCATGCCTTCCAGCGCTGCGATACTCTGGGGTTCCGGAGGTTTCTTGGCCTCCCGGTCTTGCCCTGCCCCACTCTCCGTCCGTCCATTTTAATCCCAGCCCTGTTCCAACTCCAGCGCCACGAGGCGCCCCTCGACGCCGACTAAGACTCCGCGCCACGTGCTGCGCCCGAGCCAAGGACGAGCTGGCTCGGCTCCTGAACGAAAGGCAGGCCTGCCGGAGCTGCAGCAGGTGTCTTTTGTGCACTCCCCGGCCCTGGATGCGGCGACTGCGGGTGTCTGGAGGCCGCCGGGCTGGGCCTCCCTGTCCCAGTTGGCACGTGGCGGCGCGCTTGGCTGGCTCGTGGCAGCTCCCCTGGAGCAGATGAGGCACGCGCCAACCTCATTACAATGAGAATGGAGCCATGTGGCAGCAACAGTTTGCAAATCTCCCCTCCTCCTGTGCAGATCAGGAAATATTTCCAAGCACTTGGCTCCCAAATCGACCACGTTTAACACCCCTCGGCGCCCTCTCTCCCAAAAGGGGGGTGGGGGGGCGGACATGGGAGCGGGTGTTGCTGTTGGAAACAAAACAAGCCGGGGATCGCGCATGGCTTATTTTCCCGAGTTTTGCAGAAGTTAAGGTTGCTGAATTAAAGACGGGGAGGAGTGGGGGGTGGAGTTAAGAGAAAGATTTACTTTTGTGGTCGGTCTTGCTGTTTTAAACTGCGGGGTGGGAAACTTTATGCAGCTTCAGAAACTCGCTTGAGTACCATGCAGGGAATAATACAAAAGCAATTAGCCTGGCACTGCTCTGCTTTCCATTTTCCCAGCCTTATACTTCCAGATGTGTTCGACTTTAATTCCCATTAGCCCCAAGTGAGGAGAAGGCATAGAGCGGGCTGCTACTTTGGGATGATGAATCTGGATGGTAGGGTACCAGTCTGTGGGAGGGTTACTCCAGCTACAGCAACTTCAAGACTGTTGCAAAGATCCTTTCCTTCCCCTTGTTTACCTTGTTACCAGATCACCTTGGCAACCCCAGAGTTCCTCCAGAGCTGGTTTTACCTTTTCCTCAGCCTAGGACATATTCTGGAAATCCACTAATTTTTCCTACTTAAGCCATCAGGGACCTCTCACAGCATCAATAAGTGGGGAAAAAATCCATACCACTTCTCCATTCTTTGGAGGTGCAGTTCTTGGCCAGAAGGGTGTGTGTTTGTTTACCAAATTTAGACACAGCCCATCTCACTATCCAAGTGGCTCTGGGCAGTGTACCGATACCAATATGGTACAAACAATACCACTGAATAATCCCTGAATAAACCCTGATGCCTAGCTTGGACGAAGTATTTGGTTAGTAGGACATTTTAAATAGAGGCTAGAGATCAGAATCTGGGTAACCCAATGTATGGCAACATACTTTTTTTTAGTAGACAGCAAAGATTGGTGATGCCTTGAACCACTACATGAGGAGAGGGCTCAAGTCTATAAATATTTCAAAGGATGCGGGGAAATATGAAGATAGATTAATAAAGAGAGGCAAGAAACCTTAATCACCATTCCCTGACACAACATTCAGGTAGAACTTGCTCCCCCTTCCCCTTTTTTGAATTTGTTTTTGTGCTGAGAATTATTTCTCAGAGAAATCCCTTAATTCTCTCTCAAAATAATTTGGCTATTCACACATTACTGGTTTTTGCCTGTAAACCACAAAATACAGTATATTCATATTTCATACTTATTATACTTCATTGCAAATGCCAGTAGGAAATATATTATTTTAAAAATGGGTAGACAGGTGGAGATATTTTCTTTCCAAAAAGAAGCAATTCCAAAAAGTTCTCACAGAGTTTCTTGTAGTTTTTTATGCATTGCATAAAAAACAAAATCTCTACTACATACCTTCAATGAGGAAAATTATCAAGTTTGGGACATAAAACAGATCACTTAAAACAGAACTAGAATTAGAATGAAAGAAAAATATTATCTGGCATGACAGCTTTGCCTGTTTTTATGCCACCTACAACCAGTAGTAAAGAAGCTGATTGCCTTGTTAGCCCAGTACAGCTAATATAAAGGGCAATACAGGAAGGCTTTGGAATGAAGGAGGCAGCCCCAGTGATGAGTTCATGGATCAGGAAGTAGCTGAAAGTAGAGGATTTTGGCATTGCAGTTACTGATTCTATGGCTCAACAATGGTCCTAATTGCTTTTGATCTTCAAATTAGGGATGTATGGTACATAATGTCATTCAGTGATTCAAAACTTCAACTTAAACGTAAGTCAAAACAGAAGCTGTCCACCTGGGATCTACATCTGATGTGAGATCTAGAATGAATGAATGAGTCTCCTATTGCTTAGAATAGAGAATACAATAGAATAGAATTCTTTATTGGCCAAGTGTGATTGGACACACAACGAATTTGTCTTTGGTGCATATGCTCTCAGTGTACATAAAAAGACATAGTTCATCAAGAATCATAAGGTACAACACTTAATGATAGTCATAGGGTACAAACAAGCAATCAAATTATACTAGGAAACTACAAACAATGGCAACAAAAAATGAAGTGAACTTTGCAGATTTAACAGATTTACCTGACAGGATCAATTCTGATTTAGGGTTTAAGAATAATATTTGTTTATACTATTGTTTAAAAAAATAAATGATAGGCCATTTCCTTAATCATGGTCATAAACATTTGCAGGCAACTTTGTTCTGTAGAAGTTGAAACCTACCAAATTTCAGAAAAAGGCACTGTGGATCTTTTAAAAAAAATACTAAGAATGTTTTTCAGTGGGAGTTGGGTGGAAGCTTTACTTAAGCCCCATATTGTTTGCGTTCCTAATAGCACTATAGATTTTGTAGGACTATTCATTTTAAAAAATCTCTTAAATTATGGGCGTTATTTGGGAGAATGAAATGGAAATATCTACAAACACTATCAAACTCTTTAAAATACAACTTCCCACTTGAGAAGCTGCTGCTATCAAAACAGAGAATCAGTTACAGCTGGGAAGGGCACATGACTCTATCTCTCCTGTAGACACTTCCATTGGAGAGCTTTTATGAATCATCTCCTGCTATTAGAAGATAGACCAGTCAGTCACTCATTACCTCTGCCGCCTTCCTAACCTATTTTCCATGTATAAAAAAGTGAAAGTAAGGAGGGATAGGACTTTTTTTTTTGAAGCTCTCCAAAGTGCTAGTTCACTCATAAGGCTTTGTCATTCAGTTGTGATGAAAGTTGGTTGCTTCAGAGAATTCATGCTTTACACTATTTGCTTGTTTTCCAGAATATCAGTAACACTTCAATTTGACATGAGGGTTGTCCGATTCTAGTGCTTATCGTTACTCAACCCAATCCATCTGCTGATTGCATTAAGGCCCTGGCATTCATAAGCTTCCCCCTACCCTCAATTTTGGGAGAGTTATTTATTTTAATTTTATTTTTTGCATTTCTGAACCACCCATCTCCTTCAAAGAAGGACTCTGGATGGTGTACAATAAAATTGTAAAATTAACTTCACATTTTGCTGGAAGAACTACATGTCATTGCTACAGTTTGCTACATTCCTGTCCATGAAGGAATGGGAGAAGGGGTTGGAGCATAGTTGTGCTTTAAGGCCAGGTGTAAGATTAAACTGAGATGATTGCCTGAGGCAGGAGAAGCAAGACATTACAATGTTTTCCTCTGTTGGGTGACAAGTGTTTTAGTCCAGGGGTCACCAACCTTTCATACCTCAGGGACCACTAAATTCATAATTTTAAATCCTGTGGACCACTAATATGATCTGCCTAATGACTGGCTGGGTGGGCGTGGCTAGATGGTCATGTGGCTGGGTGGGCGTGGTCAACTCTGCCTCCCCACCTGGGCTCCTTAGGGCCCCAGGAAGCAGTTGTTGGAGCTAAGCAGCCACCATGAGAAAGAGTTGGCAGGACAGCTCAGTTCAAATTAGATCTGACGGAGAAGGAGCCTCAGCAGAAGCACATCACTGAGGACTATGAGCATAGGCTTTCCAAGCAGAGGGAAGACCTGCGGGAGTGGAAGGCCAGGTGCTGGCACCTGGAGGCTCAGCAGGCTGAGATGGTCAGCCAGTTCCAGGCTATGATGCTGTCCCACTGGAACAAGGCCCTCCAGCTCTTTGCCACTAGTGGCGCTTCCCCCCAGCCTTCGCCAAAGCCCCGGCAACAGGAGGCTGAAGCAGACCCCAAGTCAGAATTTCTTCCCCCCTCCGACCCATACAAAAAGACCCCAAAGGGGGAGACTCTCTGCAGCAACACAAACATTAATTGCACGTATCTGTCCCGGGGGCCGTAGTTTGAGGACCCCTGATTTAGTGCAATATTAAAAATGCAAATAATTTTTCTGTGGACCACCAAAAGTTTCTCATGGACCACCGCTTTATGAGAGTCCCTGCCTCCGGTATAGGTGAGATTGTTGTCCCATCACTAGCCTTAGCTACTAGGCCAAGTGATTACCATATGTAAGATGAGAGGGGGAAGAAGGGGACAGTAAAAGATTTGTATTTTAAATTATGGCATGGGTTTTAATTATGATTTGAACAAACCACTGTAGGCATAAGATGCTAACTTAAAAAATCATAAGGGTCAGCAGTGTATATATTCTGTCCTAGGGTTGTTGTTTTTTTTTTGTCAGATTGTATTGTACCATCTTGCAGTTGAATAAAACTTTTAAGTCCTTTGAAGCCAGCTGTCCCTAATTCAATAGCAAAAGTATCCTATGTTTAATTTTCAGTGAAAAGTTCATATGTGTGATGTTACTCTCTTTAGCCTTATTCCAAACCATGCCCTATTGTTTTGGTTCTTAGTTAATTGTCTTATGTTTCCACCTATTATAGCAATAGAAGAGGCCTACATATGGACTCTTCTAACTATAGGGAGCTGATGCTGTGTTTCTGGTACAGCAACTTCCTTTGCCATATGGCAGCTTAGAAATCAGAAGTACCCCAGATTTACTGCTCTGTTCTTAAGGGAGGCCTACGCCCAAAGATCACAGGTATGGCTAAAGTTTATTTATTTAGGCCTGTTGGAATTAAGCATTAACATAGCAATAGACCTAAATTCATAGTATACGTAAAACACTGGGAAAAGTATAGAAATTCAGTTACCAGCATACAATAATTTAAATCTGCTCAATAAAGTTTAGAGAAAGTTCTCTGTCCTTATCATCAATATCTCTTCATGATATTGTTTTCATGATTTTGCATAAACTAGTTAAACCAACTTATAAACTTCAGTAAGTTTGACATGATATATTTATTCCACAGAAATTACAAGTAGGGATATATTACTATATAGCTTTGGTTCTATGTATGCTTACGTAGGAGAATACCCCCATATAAAAGGGATTTATTTTACAAAATCTTTTATGGTTCTCATAAAAGATTTAGACAACCATATTCAAATTAACTTATGGACACATTATGCAAATATCTTGTTATCTGAAAAAAGCTCTAATGTTGGGAAGGGTGAAAGCAAAGAGAAGAAGAAAACCAGCAACAGCATGGTAGATGGAATCCAGTTACAGTGGTAATGAAAGCACTGTTAGGACAGCTGAAGATAAGGTTAAAAACCAGCCCTTATAGAGAATATCTATCTGGTTGCTAAGAATCAATACTGACTTGATAACACATTCTTAATCTACCAATCAAGAGATTTAGATCATTATTTGTCCTCTTCCTAACATCAAGGCCTTGATTTGCAGTTACTGATTGCAGTAAGATAAGTCTTCACCTATTTGGTGACATCTATAAGTGTTGAATTACAACTCTTGTATTAACTCTGGTTCCCATTCATCCTGGCTCATCCTGGCTTGAGTAAATTGGGTTCTATTTTACCTTTACACTCGAAAGGCATAAGGCTATGAAAAGCTGGAACACTCAGTATATGAATTTTCTTATATTTGGACAGCTTTGACTATGTAAGACTGCAGTGATGTGTAATAAATAGGATAGCTTGCATCCAGTTGAAATCAAGAGTCCTAATATATAAAAATAGTCTTGATTAATGTAAGTTCCATTAATTTCAGTAGAAACATGTGTTCTGCAATGGAATTTTAAAAATTCAATAAACTTAATGCAGCCTTATCAGCCAGTAAATCTTTCAGTTGAGAGTAAAATAAACGTTAATGTTAAAATAAAACAACTAGCCATTTCTAACTATGTAGCTTTTAGGCCAGTCCTATTTCTTTTAATAGTTGTTTGATGCTCATTTCAAAGAGTGAGTCAGGATATTAATGATTTCTTGGAATATTTTCAGTTCTTAATACTGACTGCCAACAGTTAGAAGGACATGCAAACACTTGAGTAATAGAGCCATTAACTATGGAGAGTATTGCTTTCTTACAATTCCTAAAATATTTCCTAGGATATCAAATTCACTACTAAATTTTGGGATTTTTTTTTTTAAAAGTACTAAATCCCTGTCAAATTTTTACAAAATTACCGTAGGCATAATTGCGTGCAATAGATAGGATGACCCAAACAGGAAAACTTAATCCAAATGAAACATTCCTCAAATAAAAAATTCTAAAGGAATGCTCAGTACTAGATTTACTCTTTATTCACTTCTACTATCCCAGTCTAGTCAATCATGGTGCTAGAAACTCTTTTACAATTAAGATTGCTATCATGTGCTCAGGTGCAAATCCAATAAAACCCCACTATGTTGAGTGGACACATACAAAGATATGTCAGGGGTTGCAATGTTTAGGATAGTAACTAATCCAAATACATTCGATTTTTTTCAAAGCATTGTGATCATTGTGATTTCACTAATGAAGGGAGCATCTATTTAAAGGAAATTGCATAAAATAAAGGAAAAGGGGGGGGGACTGTTCTCTCGCTGAAAGGAATGTCTTTTTAAAATTCTATTATAGATAATAATCCAAGAGCAGAGAAATCCTTTTCCCTCCCCCCACTTCAGAATAGTTGTTTATATGTATATATTTGCAAATATACATTTAAATGTTATAGGTCTGTTAAACATCTCTGGCCATTGTGTATATTTAATTAATTAAGTATATTTAATTAATTAATTAATTAAATGTACACAGTGGCCAGATGAGCCTTGGATAGTACAGTGGTCTAAGCACCCTGTTATTAAGATCAGCTGCCTGCAATTATTGCAGGTTCGAATCTCACCAGGCTCAAGGTTGACTCAGCCTTCCATCCTTTCTAAGGTAGGTAAATTGAGGACCCAGTTTGTGGGGGCAATAAACTGACTTTGTATAAATATACAAAAGTATGAAGGCTATTGCTTACCGCATTGTAAGCCTCCCTGAGTCTCCGGAGAAGGGTGGCGTATAAATCAAATTTTTTAAAAAAAGATCTATTTCTATCCTCTGTTAAGAATTGCGGATGCAGGATCAAAAGGACCTGGTGACTTTACCAGAACGACCTTGGATTCTGACAAACCAGCAAAACGGCTGAAGCTACAGTACACGGTGCTTCCCATATGGTTGATGACAAACATTCAGGTAAAGAGACAGAAACGGGGAAAGGAGAGTCCTGCAAACTTGCTGCGACCTCTCAGATCCGGCAGCTGCCCCGTGTTGCATTTTCTCTCTCTCTCTGACTTTTTTTTTTCTTTCTTCGCAAACACAAAACAGATGGTCTATTCTGCTTCTTGTTTATTATTTTACTGCAGCCGCTTTAATAGCTACAATCACAACAATCTATGCCCGCGCGACTTTCAAGAAGATTTCACATCTGCTTACTACTACCAGGAAGAGGAGGGATGCGGGTGCTCTGCCCCACAAGTCATTCTGGGGCAGCCGGAGGGGAGGGGGGGGACGGGAAGGGAGGGAGGGAGTGGGGAAGGGAGAAAACTAAGCGAAAAGCGGGGGGGGGGGGGAGAGAAAGCCATTGCGATCCCCGGAGCGAACGGGGAAAAGAGGGCTTGATTTCAGGAGGGCGGGGTCGGGCGCTGCCCACTCCATAATATCTCGATCGCCGGGGGCGCGGAAAGCGTGCGAAGCGACAGGTGAAAAGACATCCTATCCGCGGGACGGGACCCCGTTGCAGGTTGGAAGGAGGTTTGGCCGAGGCGCGCGCGGAAGGAGCTCCGGCTGTAACCTACATTAGCCCGAGAGAATAGAGCGAGTCCATATGGTAGATGCTGCCTGTGGATCCGCGGCGCCCGGGCGATGCCCTGCTCCTGTATGCCGCCCAGCTTGTGCCAGATGGCGCCTGGGCCAAGTGGCCGCGCGAGGTGGCTCTGGTTAGTCTAATAAACCTCCGAGACAAGTCAAAAATCAAAACACACACATACTAACATCTGTTAGAGCCCATCGTGCCCAGCTAGCCTTTCAATCATGAATTAAAGAGCCCCACCGCCCTTCTGTTCCCCTAGGCTAGGAACTCATTACCATTTATCAGCACTGATGCTATCTGGCCTCTCTCGTTTTATTTAGTGCCGGAGCTCTTCGCATCAGTTTTGACAGTTGAGGAACGGGGGGGAGGGAGGGAGACCAGCAAAGCTACGGCGGTTCTTTGCCTGCCTTACGCCGGACGACCCCCCACTTCCACAAGCCTTTACTCCTTTCGCAGGTACTTCTCCTCTAGAAGAAGGCTCCGATATTGTCGATGGCGCTGGTTTTTCTCCGAGGATCTTGGCAAAGACTTTCTAGGCAAATCCCCCCCTCGGGTGTTTTTTTTAAAAACCCGCGATCAGATCAAGCGCGTGTGCTGCATTTTTCGCATCTTTTTTCCCACCCACCCCTTCCCTCTCCCCCCCCCACCCCGAGCCCCACGCCTTTGCTCTTCCCTCCCAAAGGCAGGATCGCTTGGCCAGGAATTCTCAAACATAATTGGAAGGAACAGAGAAGGAGGAGGTGGAAAGGTGTTAGATAAAGTGGTTGCCCCAAGCGTTTAAGGATAAAGGAGACCACGTACTCAGTGGACGGGGGGGGGGGGGGGGAATCCCCGCCTTACAGAAAAACCTTGCAAAGTGTGGTGCTGCCTGCGTTAGATTACAATGTTTTGTGTCGTTTAATTAAATTTATATGCCGCCCATCTCATTCTGCAAAGCGACTCATTTGGCAGACGTTCAGCAGTTCATAGACAAGGCTTTTTTTTTTTTAATACCATTTAGAGTCGCTTAAGATCCGGCAGAAAAGTGACATTTCAGGGGAGCGATTCCGCCTCCTACCAGCAGCCATCTGGCTTGCCCAAATTGTACCCTTCCCGGGTGTCCACATCTCCAGTATTTTGCCCTTGGTTCTCCCAGGGGTTGCGGTGCGATCATTCCGTACCAAAGTTGCCAGGCTCCGCTCTTTAAGACTGGGGTCTCCCGGCTGAAGGCAGGCGTCCAACCTCCCCCGTTTGCGTTTGCTCGACTCGGAGTAGAAAAGGGTATTCTCTCAAGATTGTTTGCCAATCGGCTATACAAGCTAAAGAAAGAACGCGCCAACTGGTTATTTCACTAATTTTTAACGCGGAAGGGCCCGATGAACCTCCTGAACTGGGGCTGGCAGAAAGGTGACAAAACCTCATTATCATACAGCTGAAGGCTTATCTTCTCCGTTTCCCCACCCCCTCCCTATTTAACAACAAGCTGAAATAAAAGCCACATGAAAGGCCTTCTCTGTGCTTGGCTTTAATGAGGGACACGCGACTCAACAATAAGCACACATTGCAGGCAGACCAAGGGGCCTTACTGGCAGACAGCAGCCTGCAGCCAGGAGACGGGCTGAGCCTCCCGGGTCGGTTTCGCACGAGCCAGAGGGAGGGCTCCGGGCTCAGCCCCGTCCTGTTGTTTTCACCCAGGAGAGCGGTGGCGGTGGCAGGGATGCCGCCGCCTCCTAGGGCGGGCGCCCATCCATGGCTTCTTCGCTCCCCAGGAAGCCAAGCCATCGGATTTCACCTGCTCTCCCCCCCCCCCCCAATTGTCGCGGACTGTGAGAAATGAGCTTCCCACGCCAGGGAAGGTGGCTTTGAGAGCGGCAGTGAATTCCCCCGCCCGCTCCTCTCGCAAACGCTCCAGAAGGGCTGTCAAGCGCTTGCAGGACAAGCCTCGCTTCGTTTGCCAATTCCCATCCGGAGAGGAGAACGCGCAGTTGTCGAGCTCCTTTCGCGCCCTGCAGCGTCGAGCTGCTAAGAGTAGGAAGCCCCGCAGGAGTTTGGGCCGATGCGTGCAGGGCAGGTAGGGCGTCTTCCTCGCGCTATTGTCGAGGGAGCGAAAGCCGTCAATAAACCGTCCTTTCAGTTTCTCAGGAACCACTTGATTAGTTTCTCCTAGCAGGGAGTGTAGGCGCGGGCGCCCAACCTACAGGTAGAGACGCGCAGATCTTGTGGAACTGCACTATAGTTCCAAATGTATCCACTTTCGCGGGAAACGGAACGGGAACAGGCATTAATTAACCCTCATTAACTCATGCTTCCCCCCCTTCCCCATCTCTGCCCTTGGCCGGTCTTCCCTCCCTCCCCCCCTCCGTAGCCAGCCTCGAGAGGAGCAAGCCCACCAAGGCTGGGCTGGCGAACGATCCAACTGTGTTCCTCGGGGGGCGACTTTCCCGACCACCACCCCCCCCCCCGGGCATTCGGCATCCGCGGGCTCGAGGCCACACTTGACTTCAATTCCAGAAAGATGAAAAGTGGGTGGGATCTCCGGAGTCTGACTGGCAGTTTACATAATGAGCTTGCACAGCTATATATGCAGCTGAAAGGAAGCGAGTTGCCTACTTGCTGAGCGAGCGCGGCGAGGCCGGGAAAGAGGAGCTACCGGTACCAGCACGCCGCGGCCCCCGGGGACCCCCACCGCCTCGCCTCTAGTCTTGCACGCCTCTGGAGTGTATCGAAAGGCGGCCGTCGCGGATCTTTTACTCCCCCCCCCCACACACACACGGCTGGCTTCAAGAGCTGGATTATACCCGACTGCCCTCCTCTCGAAGTTTGGGGCGTGTTCGGAAGGGAGAGCCGCTGCTGCACGGGGTGAACCTGCGGGCGACGACTTTGGGGCCGAGGCCAGAGGCGCATCACTGCAAACACCCCCCCCCTCGAGGAATACAAGGCGAGGACTTCAAGGCCGGCCCAACCAGCGCAGCAGCAGAAGGTGGACGTGGTCGGCTCCCGCGAGCACCCGAGAAGGATGGCCGCCTTGCGTCTCTTGGGCTTTGCGCTGGCTCTGGCGCTCCCGCTGCAGGTAATGGCCCAGCCGGCGGCGAGGCCGAGGGGCGCGAAGGCTCGGCCGGCTGGGGGAAAGCTCTGACGGGGCTCTTTTGTGTCTCTCTCCTCTTTGTGCAGCGGGTCTGCGGCTCCGGCGTCTTCCAGCTGGAGCTGCGCGAGTTCGTCAACGGGCAGGGTTTCCTGGCCAGCGGAGAGCCGTGCGGGGTCGGCTGCAGGACCTTCTTTCGCGTTTGCTTGAAACACTTTCAGGCGGTTATCTCCCCGGGCGCCTGTACCTTCGGGAGCCTCACCACCCCGGTGCTGGGAACCAACTCTTTCGCCATCAAAGAGACGGAGGGCTTCGGCAGTCCCATCAAGTTGCCATTTAACTTCACCTGGCCGGTGAGAGCTCACCTCCAAGAGACCTGGAACGGGGGGGAGGGGGAGGAGGAGGAGGCGGCAGCAGCTAAAGGGGGAGGGCGCTGCTCGGCTGGCCGAGAGGCAAAGGCGCTTAGCTGCGGTTCTTGCTTTCGCTCCGCGTCCTGCAAAAAAACTGCCGTCGCGTGCGGCCGTTGCAAAAGCATCTAGGCATGCGTGGGTTGCTTAAGTCGAGCGAAATGGAAAAGCGGGAATGGCATTCGCAGCGCGCATCCCGGGGCTGCCGAGGGATAGCGAGCGAAAGATGAGCTGCCGTTAGAGAACTTGCAAATGGTTAGCGATGGTTGGGTTCCCGAAGCCCTACAGCCCCTTTCCGATCCCCTCCACTCTCCGCTTTCTCTCACTGCTTCTTTTCGTCCAACAGGGAACTTTCTCGCTGATTATTGAAGCCTGGCATGCCCCTGAAGGTTATTATCCAACAGGTGAATTACCTTATCATTTCTCTCGGCGGTCGCTGGGGGGAGGCCGTGTGCTGCCTTACTTTACTGTATATTTAAAATAACTCCTAGAAAATAGTTAATTTTTCTGGTATTGTTCCAAAACAGCTGTCGCCAAAGCTAAATAAATACATCTGAGTGCACATAAAATTTTAGGATATCGTTTTGGTGCTTGCTTTAATTTGCAAGCCAGAGCTGTGTTCCCTACATCTTGATCGGTTTTGCTTTGATTTTTGTCCTCGACTTAATCTCCACACAATTGTGTTTCCTCCCGTTTATTTTTGGCGTGGGAAAGAAAGGAGCTCTTTGGTGAGAAAACGACAAGGCTGCCAAGAAGTCCTGACTGCCTTTTCCTGTATTTTACACCTTTTTCAAATTCCGCCCTTTGGAAAAGGAATAATGGCTTTGGGATGTTTTTCTGACATAAAGGAAAAGGATATTTCAACAGCAGCACAGCTCTTATTTTGAAAGCGTCTCGGAGAAAAGTGGATACTGAAGGCAATTTAAAATACTGGCTTTATTTTTTTTAAAAAAAATAGGGACTCTTTATTCCTTTCTCTAACTGCAACCAAGTAGCCGAGGCCTACATATTCCAGGAATTTTATACATTTCTGTGTGAACAAGAAATGTTATTTTACAGACTGTTATTGCTTGAACTATAAAGAGTTTTCCCCATTTTTGGAATTTAATCACAATGGTAGCATTTCCCCACAACTGCCAGGAATATAAACTGGTTGATTCTTTTTATTTGGAAATCACATGGATTTGGATTACCAGGATTTCAGACTCTTCATTTTAACTTATATTAGATGTTCCATTTGGAAAACTTTTTTTAAAAAAAAAACCAAAACAAAACCGAAGGCATCAACAGATGGAGCATGTTGCATAAAATCTGGGCAGACACTAGGGAGGTGTTACAGATGACCCTGGAGAAGGCATAGAAAAGGCGAAGTATAATTGGGAAATAGTTTTAATACATTAAAACAATGTGTTAGCAGAGAGCATTGTTGGGATGATGTAATATGACTAAGGCTGTCCCACCATATGGGAAAGGACAAAAGGAACTGTAGCCAACATGGGTTGGCATTGGCATTGCTAATGGTGGTTCATTGTCTTCTATTGGAAGGATGCAGGGCAAGATAGATTTCAGCACTGCTTCACACACACCCTTTCCCAGCTCTTGAAGGATTCACTCTGTTTAAAGGCAGAGCAGCTCTGCTATACTAGTAAAGCAGCTCCGAAGCCTTATGGGGGAATTCTGAGGGGATTGTTCACTTGTTACTTACTGGAAGAGATGCTACAACTAACTTCGACAGGGAGAAGTTAAGCAAGGCAGAGAAGCAACTCTCAGCGTGGATAACGTAGGGATAATTTCCTCTTGTGATGCAGCTGGTAAAGATACTCCTGGTCGGATGTCCTCCTAGGGATCAGTGTGGGAGAAATGACCGAGGAGTTTGGAACAATTGTGGAAAATTGATGGAAAGCGGCGTCTCCTGGAAGGGAGAGTGCACTATGGTTGCCTATAGACAACAAATGTATAAAGGTCTAACCCCGTAGTATCGTTCGCAGGCTCCGAGACCCCAGCTCGAAAATGGCTCATCAGCCAAATGGCGATCCAGCGCTCGCTGGCGGTGGGCGAGGACTGGTCCCAAGACGAGCAGAGCAACCAGCGCTCCAAGCTCAGCTACTCCTACCGAGTCATCTGCAACGAGCACTACTACGGCGATAATTGCTCTCGTATCTGCAGGAGTCGGGACGACCACTTCGGACACTACCTTTGCCAACCTGACGGCAGCTTCGTCTGCATGGCGGGCTGGACTGGAAACTACTGTACGGAGGGTGAGTAACTTTCCGCTCCCCAGTTCGCAGGCGGGAAGCGCCAGGCGAGGAGGAAGAGCGCCCCCTGGCGCTCGCGCGCGCTTATAGCGCCGCCGGCGGCGCGTGCGGTGGGGGCGCGCGCCTTGCAGGAGGGCGAAGTGGGGGGGGGGGGAGCGCGGGCCGCCACCTGTCGGTCGCGAGGGAAGCGCGCGCAGGAGGGACTTTCGCTCTGACCGTTAATGGAAGTTGGGAAGGATGGCTGTGGAGATTCTCAGCCATTCCAGGTCATAGTTGTCTCAAAGGTGCTTTTTCAAAAGGCAACTGGACTGGGCTTTTTTCCTTGAAGAAGAAGCGCCCATCTGTCAGAAATGGTGCAGGGTCTCCTGCTTGGGGAGTGGGAGGTTGGACTAGATGACCTACAAGTTCCCTTTCAACTCTGTTAATCTCTCTTTAAAGGAAACGTTTGGCTTCTCATCCAAAAAGCTCCCTCAGCTGTGATGGTGGAGGATGGAAGGATAGTTATTGACTTGCCCTTAGGTACTGGAAGGACAGTACCTATCCTTCCATCTATTGCCTAAGTGCCAAGTCCATATAAGTCTACAGGTAGTCCTCACCTTACCACCACAATTGAGCCCAGAATTTCTATTGTTAAGTGAGACATTAAGTGAATTTTGCCCCATTTTACGGCCTTTCTTGCCACCGTTGTTAAGTGAATCACTGCAATTCTTAACTTAGTAACATGGTTGTTAAGTGAAACTGGCTCCCCCATTGATTTTGCTTGTCAGAAGGTCACAAAAGTTTATCACATGCCTGTTAGGACACAGCAACGGTCATAAATATGAACCAATTGCCAAGTGTCTGAATTTTGATCACATGATCATGGGGATGCTGCAAAGGTTGTAACTGGAAAATGGTCATAAGTCACATTTTTCAGTGCTGTTGTAACTGAGCAGTCACTAAACAAATTGTTGTAAGTCAAGGACTACCTGTATAGTCTAAGTGCTAAATCCATATAAATCTAAGTGCTATTGCTATTGCTATTGCTATCCCCCACCATCACAACTGATGAAGCTTCTTGGATGAAAAGTGAAACATTTTTTTTCTTTCTCAATGAAAAAACAGTCCAGTTGCCTTTTGAAAAAGCACCTTTGAGAGGCTTGAAGAAGTTTCATTGGGGATAAGGAGGTATTTGGATTCAGCCATGTAGGATGTTCTATTATGTTCCAGTTAACATTGTTGATACTTGCTACAGAAAGATATGTAGGCATTTTCTAAATATTCCCAACCAAGAAAACAGCTTTACAATAGGAAAAGACTAGCAGTTGTACTTTGGGCATTTTCGCTTTGATTGCTAAAAACATTTAGATTTAGAGCTAAAGTCTAAGAGAGCAGTCCTGTTCTCATTAGTCCTCTAAAGCTAGTGGCTGTGCTGCTGTTGCTGAAATTTTATACTTTACAGGTTCTCCTTAGCTGGATTGAGGAAATCAAGTCTATGTTTGTTGTGAAAACAATATGGTCTCAGGGCTAAAGGAAATCTATATTTACTAGCAATACAGATGATGTGTTTTTTGAAGATATCTTTACAGAAAAATCAAATGCAGTGTAGGATTGACAATCTGCATTTAAATGTGCAGTTTTATGTAGAAAAAATCTGTTTGGGGCCTCTGTGGTCATGGACATAATTTTGAGCACTGCATAGTAATATTCCAGGAACAAAGAAGCTTCTTGGATAAAAAGTGAACCATTTTCAAGAAAAGAAACCACAAGAAAATCCAGCTGCCTTTTGAGAAGCACCTTTGAGAAGCACTACCATTTTAGGGCAAAACACAGCGCGCACCCCCCCCTCTTTTCCCCCCAAGGATAAAACTACAGATCATACCCTTACTCAGCTACTGACTTGTCAGAGTTTTTATAAAAATGAAAAGTGGGGGAGGACAAATGCTATTGCGTTCACAGGGAAAGTAACAGAATACAGATTAAATATATCTTGAAATGCATTAAAGTCATCCTTGAATGAAGTTTTGAATCTTATTCTTTTTTTTCCCCTTTTTTTGCAGCCATCTGTTTAGCTGGGTGTTCAGAAAAAAGTGGATTTTGCAGAAATCCAGGAGAATGCATGTAAGTATTAAACTTGAGAGCCAAAATTAAAGTATAAATCCCAATCATTTTTTCCCCCTCCCACTTGTCATCATTCATAAAACTTTGTCTTTCTTGGGACTAAATCTTGTTGAAGGAATCTTAAAACTTCTCAATTTCTTTCCAGTTGTCGCAGTGGTTGGCGGGGCCGCTATTGTGATGAATGCATTCCTCATGTGGGATGTCGTCATGGTACATGTACAAAACCAGGGAAATGCTTATGTGAGGAAGGCTGGGGTGGCCTCTTCTGTGATCAAGGTAAGTGGATAAGAATTATGACAAGTGTTCCGTCTTTCATTTTCTCTATTAACAATATGCCTTCTAAAAATATTTTGGATGGGATCTAAATAAGGGATGGGATGGGAGCCTAGAGTTTTCCTTGCCTCCCAGCTATGCCCAGGAAGTGGGAGTCCTGTGAAGTAGATGTGGGGTTGCTACTATCTAAAAGGAAGCGAGGAAGGAAAAGTTCCATTATTTGAACAGTTGACCAAAGCTGTATATAATCCCTTTTCTTTAAAATAGAGAAGTTGAGCTTTCAGCCTTGACTCTGCTCCCACAACAAAAATTCTATTTGAGCTGTATTTACATAACACCTTTAGCCAAGTGAGTAAAGATTGAATTGGCTGCATTCATACAACTTGTTAATCTTGGTTACTGTTAACATGGATTTTTTTTGCAGTTTAATGTGTGATATGAATGTAGTCCACAATTTATATCCAAATTAGGAGACCGCAGAGCAGTAGTTAATTCTGAAACCAAATTAAGTGTGTTTATATGTGCAGTTTTGAACTTAACTGAGTTGTCAACATTTCTGCCAAAAACTTACATCGAAAGCAACAGACTCAGGATCTATGTTATATAAGAGGAAATAACTTTATACAACAAATGCTAAGGTTGTATTTTATTAACTGAACTATTAAGATTCTTTTTAAAAGGACACTTTTGGTACAATTATGTGGCCTGTTATGTCCTTAGCTAAAAAAAGATATATTTTTCAAGATGATTGATATGTGCTTCCATTTACAATCAAAGTTATTTTTCTACCATTGGATAATTTCTTAAAATTTATTTTCATAGTCATGGCTTAATTAGCAATTGCAATTTTCTACCAAAGTATATTCCAAAGCTGAACTGTGTGGACCAACTCCTAGAATTTCCTAGCCAACATCCTGGCAAGGGTAATTCTGGGAGTTGAAGTCCACACATCTTAAAGTTGCCAGATCTGGGAAACATTGTTCTAAAGCATATACAAGCTGCCCCCTTGAAGTGTTCCTATCCCATGCTGATGCTGACTGTAGATTCTAAGCCATCTTAAATATTAATTAACCATTTGGGAACTGGGTGGAAAAAAAGAATCACATTCCAGTATTTCAGTGGTGCATGGTTTAACATAGTCCCACAGAAAAATAGCTCAGAAGATAGATAGATGATAGATAGATAGACAGACAGATGTATACATGCTAGAATTTGAAACAATAATCCAGGATTCTTCAGCTAACAGGAGTCTTTAGCCAAGGTTAGAGAGCTGCATGGCAGTGACCATAAACCCAGATGAAGGGGATATTCCTGCCATTACATGCAATAATCAAAGAGTGAGGGATTGCCTAGAAAGAAGTGAAGTGCAGCAGACAAAATGCTTTTGAGCTGGCAAAAGATGAAGAACAATACTTTTTAACATGGAACAGGAAAACACACTGGAAGGAGTTGAGGATGATGTCATCCTCCAAAAATGATTGGAGGGCATTTCTATTCATGATGGGACAATTTAATGGTGCAGAGATTCCTCTAATCTTCATTCAAGTTAGTATACTCATTCTGACAAATTCTAAAGCAAATTTGGTGATGCAGATTCTTTTTTCTCTCAGAAATTTGTTTGTTGTACGTCCCAGAAATTTCCTCCCTTTCGCACAGCTGGGATTGAATTCCACTGCTTTTTCTTCTATTTGGATTGAGTTCTGCTAGACTTCCTTTAATTTCAGAGCCCATTCTTCCAATTGTTCTGATACTGACAAGGACAATTTCAGTTCCTTGGCTTTCAATTTTTTTCCAATGATCAATCTGTCAATCTGTACTGGTCTCAGATATTCTCTGTCACCCTCTTTAATTCAGTTTGCCCTTTGAATCAGGTTGGCTGGTACAGTGATGCTGTTTATTATTCCTTGTATCTGACTATTATATCTATAGCAAACAATTATGATTCATATAACACTAATTTTCTTCAACACACGTTGTGCTTGTATGACCACCTAGAACAGATAATTTAGAGATGTAGTAGGTTGCCTGAACTCTGAATTTGAGAGAAAATAAAGTGAATTGACCAAGCTATTATTTGTACTAAAGATTTGTTTGAGAGCAATTTATAGTATGATTTGCAGGGATGAGCAACACATGATCAAACATCATTTGTAGTTTGCTTGTTCTAAAGACAAGGCTTGGTCCTTGTCCAATCTTTTTGAATTACCCGGAAATATATCCGGAAACATTATCAAGGAAAGTTTGTTCTGTTGAAGTATATATGACCTTGTAGGATGATTTTTACGAGTCAGATATTGTTGGCATTTAGGAACGGGGTGTGTGGGGGGTGGTATAGCTAAGGTGCTGGAGTAGAAATTAGGGAAATCCAGGTTCTAACTCTCCTTCAGGCATGGAAACCAAGGGGGTCATCTCAGTCCAGTAGTTCCTTCTTGATCCTAATCAACATCAGATTTATATGAGAAGTGACTATCATGCACTGATAGTTTCATTATATGACTTAAGTGACTTACATTATGAAAAATAAGCACCCAATCAGACAACACTTAGAAGAAAATACAATGTTGTTTTTTTTTAAACAAATCTTTAAATTCTATTATGCAAATCAGTCAAGACATACAGAAGTAAAGGATGGCTCCTGGTATGTTTATAATGTTTATATAGTTTTTCCGATTTAGGTTAGGTTAGTTTTCAGAATAAATCATCCTTGGAGCTATACGGACATTTATTCCTGATACATTGGCTTTGACTGTCCCCTTCTATTGTTAAGATTTTCTCCAGCAGATGGAATGCTGCTTGTCTGCTTTCATTATTAAAGGCACCATGCAGATACCATCTCACCTTGGATATGCTAATTTCACTAAATGTTCTTTGTCTGTTTCCTTGTCTCTTTATCTATTGGGATTAGGGTAAAAATGAAGTCTTCAAACTAAGCTGTTCTGCTTGCTTGCTTTACTTACTTACTTACTTAATCTACACCTGGAAAATGTTTACATTTCTCTTGTTGTCAAGGTCAAGAATAAAAGAGTAAAAAAAACCTGAAGTAATAACCTTGGACAAGTTTGTTTATTTTAGGCATTTTCTGTAGTCCCAGTAAACAGTAGTGAAGGCATATACAGCTAAGCAACAAACTTTCAGGCAAATATATTTTGGCCCAACTGATTATGTCTTGCTGTGTTTTTCATGTTTCTTCTTTGGAATGTCTGATCTGTCTCATTGATAGTTTTCTTCTGTGCTTTGTTTCTTGTTAGATCTGAATTATTGTACCCATCATAAACCTTGCCAAAATGGAGCCACTTGCATGAATACCGGTCAAGGAAGCTACACCTGCTCTTGCAAAGAAGAGTTCACTGGCAAGGACTGCGAAAGGAATATTAGTGAATGTGATAGCAGCCCCTGCAAAAATGGTGGTAGTTGCACAGTAAGGACAAATTATATGCTAATAGTTAATTTACGAAAGTAAAAATGGCATTATTATTATTTTATCCAGTTCTTTTTTCAAGGATAGCAGGATTGCACACATGAAATTATATTAATATATATTCATAACAATATACTGTCAAATTGACATATCCCCCACAGCCACTGTGCTTGCCCTCAAACCTACCCAATCCACTCATACATCCCCATTAATGTCTTCATCTTCTGGCTGCCAAGGATCTTCCAAAGCTGTATGGAATATTCTCCGTTTTGCAGAATTGTGCAGTGGCAGAGCACAGTTGTCACTTTTGCTAATGCTTTCCACATTTTCTTCATTTCCTCACTCATTTTGTTTTGCAACAAGGGAAAAAAATACAAATTGCCATTGTGCAGATACTTCCAATATGACTTATTGAGAGAGGCCAGAAGCCAGGAGATAGGATGAAATAGGAGTCCCTCCAACAGCCATTGCTTCCCCAAAGCTTCAGGCCAGAGACTTAGTGATGTGAACCATTTTGGGAGTTTCTTCCTAATTACTGGGGAAGGAAAACGGCAAAGAAATACTGTGGCCTACAAAAAGTATTGCAAATATAAATGATGCAAAAACGGGGGCATTTCTTTTCTACAGTTTATATTGATAGGAATTTAGTGTTATGTACTTTCATGTAACATTAAGGTATCAATTTTTCTGATTTACCAGAACCTTAGAATTTTTACCTTTACATTCACGGCAGAGGGCTTGCACACAATATAATGGACTCTTCATTGAATCACAATCAAATCTTAATATAAATAAAATACAATGAATTATTTTTCATAGGATTATGTGTGAATCGATGGAGTCATTAATAACTGATCTCTGGATCTCCATCAGTATATCATTGTTAGGCAGTTATTTGTATATTATTTTAAACTGTTATATGTGCCTATGCAATTTAGCTTCATCTATCTGGGTTTGTTTTGACTTAAATGCAAAAATAGCTGTAGTCTGAAACAACTGCTATTTCAGAGAACTAAATTTTATATATATTGTTTGCTTGCTCCTATAGGATTTAGGAAACGAATACAAATGTACATGTCTCCCAGGATACGATGGCATTAACTGTGAGCATACTACCTTGACTTGTCTTGAATCTCCGTGTTTTAATGGTGGAACATGCCTGGAAAAAGAAAAAGGAACTAGCTATGCATGCCTTTGCCCCATGGGATTTACTGGATCCAATTGTGAGAAAAAAGTAGACAGGTGCACCAATAATCCCTGCGCTAATGGTAAGCCATAAGAAGAGGACTTAGTTTTTGAGAATGGTCATGAAAGAAACTTTAATTGCTAGCACGCCAGTTTCATTTTCCTATTTTCATTCCTTAGGAATTTTCTAGGTTGACAAAATGCTAATCCTTACCTTCCATGGATGTTTTTCAGATATTTTTAATTAACAGATAATTAACGGGTAAAGGAGTGTTTGTAACTTTGCGTGCATATATACATATATATTCTCATTTCATTAGGCTATAGTAGCCATGTCAAGGAACAACTAAAACATATGTACAGTTTTGTTGAATTTGGACAAGTGGATTTTTTAAAATAAGCATGTCTTTAATCAGGTTGTTCATTCCTAATTTTACCCTCACTGAAGAACTTCAAGAAAAGACATTTAGAATAAAACATCCCTCAATTTTGTATTCTATCATAGATCTGCCACTTATCCTACTTTCCCCTAAACTAAGTTTAACTCTCCAAAAGGTCCTTAGGCAATATAGTTACATCTTGTGAGAGCCTTTGTTCACTTTAATTGTGTAGGATAAGAAGCAGGTTCAGTAACAGATTAGTGAAACCAAGACAATATACATAAGACACCCAGAAGCTTCATAGGAGCAAATCTGTAGAACTGAATTATATGTGCACTCATCTTTTGAAGGTTTTGTTTAAAAATGCAATGAGGGGAGAAGATTTAAGACCATGGAATAGGAAAAGGATTCTGGTTTGTTTTAAATAGTTATTTCCAAAGTTGAATATTCTAGCTTGGTGTTAATTTGTAGCTGGACATTCCTACTCTTTGCACTATTGTAATCATTGCAATGCTTGTGAACACTAAAAAGGCTTTTTCCCCTTCCGTAGGTGGGCAGTGTTTTGTAATGGGCCAACAGCATGTATGTCGCTGCCGTCCAGGCTTCTCTGGTCAGACGTGTGAGATATACATCAGCAGATGTTCAAGAAATCCCTGTTCCAATGGAGGATCATGTCAAGATCTTGATGCTACTCATGATTACAAATGTACTTGCTTGCCAGACTTCACTGGCAAAAATTGTGAAATTAGAACTAGAGTTGATTGTTCTTCTGGACCATGCCAAAATGGGGGGACATGCTATTTTGGGCTTTACACTAAAAGCTTTGCTTGCCACTGTCCCTCTGGCTTCCTGGGCATCCACTGTGAATTTGCAGTGGCAAATCCTGCGACGAGTATCATTCCACCACTTCCTAAGCCACTTCCCTGGGTGGCTATATCCATGGGAGTTGGGTTAGTAGCTCTCCTCATCCTGTGCTGCATGATAGCCATAGTTATCCGACAGATGCAGAGACACCCAGAGCAAAATTCAGAAACTATGAACAACGTGTCTGACTTCCAGAAGGAAAATCTCATCCCAGCTTCTCAGCTTAAAAACACCAATAAAAATAAAGACCTTGAAATTGATTGCGTACTGGAGAAATCAAACTACAAACTTAAAAACCATACATTGGATTATAACCTAGTGAAGGAACTGACAAATAGAGGAACTCAGGAAGATAAATACCATAAAAGTGAAAAGTGTATAGGAGAGAAATCACCCTTCTGGTTATGCAGGTATGAAAATTTCCTTTAAAAGATGAATTTATTTGCACTGTTAAAACAATGAAGAATAAAGATTGTGTTTTAGTGTAAAAGTATCAGAAAGGAGCAAATGAGTCTGAAAATATAGCTGAAAATGTCTGTCTTTGATATTTTTAACTTTTTGTATACTAATTAGTATACTAATTCTTCATTATTACAAGAAAACTAATTGGCCATGTTTTGAAAATGCTTTATTTTTCTAATTAGAACAAGAAATAGTTCCAACATGAGAAAATATTCTATATAAGCTTGAATCCTATATATTGGTTTTTAAATACCATTTTATTGTTATTTCTTTCTCTATATCCTCCTAATATCTTTGTTTAAGCTAGCATGGCATTACTATACTGTAGCCCATCCTAGGTTGGAAATGATACTATTGTGAACAGGAATTCACTAATTCCCTGGATCATAGCAGAACTAGAATAAAAATAAGGGATGATATATTCAATTCACAAAAAACACTCCCCTCCCTGTCCTTCATTGCAGATAAGTGGTTGGACTTGAGTTTATGATTGTTTTTATGATCATAAAATCACTGTGGTCCTTCAGTAAATCATGTGAACATTAAGCGAATCATGTCATTAAGCAAATCCAGTATATCCACTGGATATTTTTTGCTGTTTTCTACTGAAAAACGGCAAAAACATTGCAAATCAAAGTTACATGACTGTGGATCTTGCAATTATTCATAAATATGACTTGAGTGCCAAGCACCCAAAATGTGAGTATAGTGATCACAGAGTTAGGCACATCAATTGTAACTTTAAGGATGGGGTGTAAATAGCTTTTCTGAAGTATATTATAACTTCAAACAGTCATTAAGCCAACTACCATAAGGCAAAGACTACCTGTAAACCAAATACTGAAAACAAATTTAGTGAAATTATATCTTCTTTTTAACACTGAAGTGAGGTTATCATGTTCCAGTGTAATAATATGAACAATCTGAACTGTTATCTTTAGTTTTTCTTACTATTGTGCTAGTCTCATCATTTTGATGTGTAGGTTTAAACAGAACTTGTTCCATATTACAAGAGTTCCTGAAGTCTACATTCTATGACATTACTCCTTCAAGAAATTCCTGTAATTTGAGCCAAGCTACAATATATCACGTTTAGACAGTCTTTTTGTTTTTTTAAAAAAATGTTTTCCTTTCAATTAGTCCTTTGCAGTCACTTTTTTTTGTGTATGAAAGGTAAACTCAAGGACATTCAATGATGAGTACAGCTTCTCCTTATTCTAATTAAACTTGTGTTTTGAAAAGAGAAACAAGTTTTAGTCTTAAGTGTGTCCAAGTTCAAGCTGTTGCTTTGTCAAATACAATGTGACGGAGAGGGGTATTGATAGAAACCATAAGTGCCATTAGTTTCCACTGTACAGACATGAAAAAAATAACTCTAGAATGTGCAAGGAACTTATTATCTGCTGCTCTGATGCCAGTGCCTTTTTTCTTTCAACCACAACTTTCCTACAATATCCTTTTTTTCATGTCTTGCAATATAAAGCTTTGACATTGGTTCTGAATTTTCACCATGTATTTTATCTTATTTTTCAACAGTGAAAAGCCAGAATGTAGAATATCAGCAATATGCTCTCCAAGGGATTCAATGTACCAGTCTGTTTTTGTAATAACAGAAGAGCGGAATGAATGTATTATAGCTACAGAGGTATGTACATTGCCTACAGAAATGTGATCTTTGCTCTGAACAATGTTCAGAAATGTGACATTCAGAAAGAAAAGTGAGCAATGTAACTTGGTGCTTTCAACATAGACAGGCTTATTAAATATTGCTATGATCACCCCAAAAAATGATTCAACAAAATATTAAATTCAAATTCTGTGATCATAGAATATTTTTTTTCATGCTCCTGTGTGGGATCCTGTAACCCATTAAAAGTTGGGGATGGTAACTGGGGGTATCTTCAGAATGGCAAGGAATGTGACTGAAGAGGGTCAGAGCAGAAAGAGGAAATTGGGGGAAACCAGGAAACCTTGTGTGATCAGAAATAACTCGGTTACACAACACCATCTTTGAATCTAAGGTTCTAAATCAGAGCATAGGTAGTACAGACACAAGAATTCAACAAATTAAAGCATTGACTATATAACACTTAACTTAAATAAAGAGTGAAACGGGTGAAGGTTGAACTTACAAATCATAAACAGCCTTCCCCTGCTACTAAAATAGTACATTCAAACTATTTAGGTCAACAATTGTATATCTGTTATACTTAATTTTATTTTTGTATTGGATTAATTGAAATGTCTGTTTCTCTGTTCTATGTTTATGGCAGGTATAAGAGTGAAAGCTGCTCTGTTTGCACCTCAGTTCTAGAGATGCCACGAAGTGGACATTCCTACTACATTGTTTACAATTCAAAATTGGATTGGACTTGGTTTTTTTTTAATTATATGCAATTTGCTGCTCTCAGGAGGAGGAGTGGATGAAAGTGGGTGAACTGGACAGACTGTGAATTTAAAAGATGCAATATACCTTTTTGCCCCCTGTTTCCTTATTTTGAAGTCTAATAGGAGGAATGTAACTGACTACTAGCAGGGGAGAGACGAAGATGTCTCTTAGTAGCCTTTGAAACGACATGCCAGTTGCTCATGGACAGTTGTATGACTTTCCAGAACTTAAGTCTTAAAAGGTGCCTGTCAGCATAAAGGCCCTTGAGGTAATCACAAAGTTAATCGTCACTGTGAGAAGAATGAAGAAACATATTTTTCTATGCAGAAAAAGGATACAGAATAAATATCACTGTGTGTGGTTTTTTTCCCCTGGATTTGGAAGTGCCTAAAAGTGTGTCTGAGAATCTAGAGAGCCCAAATCAAGACCCATCAGCCTTTTCCCCCCTCCAGCACCCAAGCAGTATTGTCCAGGAGTGGCTGTTAGCCACTCCTGTTGCTCCTGTATTTAAGCCCTCCTTTCCCCCTTCCCCATTTATTATTCACAGACAACTTAAGGCTACTGAATTGGCATTTTGCCTCCTTGGATACTGCTTTGGTGAACTGAGCAGTAACTGGGTTTGTTCTTTTTGTGAATCACAGCGACTTCCCCAGACATAATCTGACCCGAGAGAGACTGATGACTTTTCTCTTTCATAAGAGGAAACTGAAGCCCAGGGCTCCCTGAAAGCCTTATAAGTGCGTTTAAAATCAATCAGCTGTTTTCATGACCTTTGCACTACTAGTCACCATAAACAGAAGTGTTTTTTTCTGTGTTACATGTATAAGGAGAGGATTTTTCTCTTGGAGATCTTGTCTTTTCCACTGCAGATAATCTGGAAGATTGCACCATTATGTTTTTTTACAGCCAGGCAAGTGTTTATGATCCTGCCTTTCTATTACTTGCTGCAGAAACTCCCATGCTGATTAAGTTGATTTTTTTTTCTAAACACCTGACAAAGACTAAGCTACAAAGGGGACTTTTGTGGTGGTGATGGGGAAATCCATTATGTGGCAAGGGGGAACTATAAAGCCCTTAGTTTGCTCTGTTTGTTTCTTTCTTCACTTTGCTACAAAGAAAAGAATATCCTTAAGTTTTTGAATCCAAAGGAGCAATTCTGAAATGGAAATTCAGAATTGACATAGACTCTCTTGTACATTTACAGCAATAATAATAGACATCTCAGATAGGAAGTGCTGTTCATAGCGATAAACAAGTACTGTGGGAAAGAGAATATGGCGGAAGCAGAGAGAGGAAGCAAATTTTCATTCAAGGAAGTTGGGATCGTGTTTTCTGTGATGGAAGAGCAATGTTCCTGACCTTGAAAATCCCAGGCTGGATTAATCCATCTCCAGCCTTGAACTGTGCAATCAAATTCTTGCTTGGCATGTTCACTACTGACACTTTGGTCTGACCACACAAGACCATTGTGAAGAGGAGCTTCAGAAATCAATAATATGGTTTATATTAGTGTCCGTCTGTAGTTTATTTTGAAGCCTAGCATTTCAATAATTTAAAGTAAAAATCAGAAGCACTGAACTTTCTACATTTTGTAACATTATTTTGTATATAATGTATATTTATAATCAGAAACAGAAGTGTAAATATGTTTATTACATATGTCATGTTTTTATGTGATGACAAAGTTTGAATTTATTTTTTTTTTCAAATAATGAAGATACCTTCTTGCTACTGCAAACTTTTAGTGTGGTTTCTTGTATTCTAATTTGCATTCATGAGCTTGCAGTGTTTACAGGATCACTCATAGCAAAGCTTGTAAGATAATAGAAATTTATTGCTAATAATAGTATTTCAGTAAATTAACTCAATATGTGATTTGAGTTATGGAATGTCCCATTTGATACAAAGTTTATCTTGTAAACATAATAGATTAAAAAAACAATGTCTTACAATATGAATAAAATCTTCCCATATATAGTTTTTGCTAGAAATAGGAACAGAAAAAGTCTCCAAGTCATTAATAAAAATACACCTCAAATTTATATTCTATTAACAAATGCAAGTTCTTTAACTGATTTTCTTGCTTTTCTCTACTGTAATTGGAATTCATGGTGTGTGTTAACATCTATTCTGAAATAGATTTAATATAGGGAAGCAAGTAATAGAGTCATTTATATAAGAATAAGAAACATAACTGTTAAGGATATTGATGTTGTTTTACCAACCAGCAGAGTAACTGCACAAGGAAACGTTGAGAGCAATGAATAAGAAAACTGGTTTAGCAAAAGTTTACTTTATCGTAGGAAAAAGCAGTAGCGTAGTCATAAACAAATCCCAAGTCTTCACCAATAAATCAGTCCAGTAAATCAGTCCAAACAACTCACTCTGGTTAGCAAACCACGATGGTAGCAGATTCATCAACAGATAGCAACTCCTTCACATTAGCAGCTCATAGCAGTTCAGTCACAATAGCAGTTTCTAGCAGTTCAGTCACAATTGCAGCAGCAGTTCCCAATAGACCAGGTTACAATACTTTGTTTAAATATACTCCCAACTAGTCATTATCCAATTACAGCATGACTCAGCAAGAACGTAACATTTACAGCTTAAAGTTACAGTATATATATATTGCCTGGACAACTGGTTCTAACATTATATATACCATATAGAATCCTAACAATAACAATTACTTTTTACATTGTTTTCTGCATTGCTTCTATACATCTGGTTGCTGTTTATCTGAGAGTGTTTTCAGACACACTCAGATTTGTGTTTCCACCAACACAAATAGCATATTGGCAGAAATTACAATTCCAGAAGAGTAGCCATATTTGTCTCTGACAGCAACAAGGATAAAATCTACAACAATTTATGGCATCTGATTGGTTTTTAAAAAGAGTTACCAGACTCCTGTTTGCCATTGGACATAATAAAGGAGACTAGAGGTTTTGGTGTTGCCATTACTAGGTTTAATCTCTTGTATCCATGCTACAATATTGGGGCATCTTTTTGACAGCAGCAAAGCAACCAACAGAAAACTTTTGATCAGTTTGTCATGGCAAAGTTCTGTCAAGCTAAAATGTTCAAATATCAATCTAAAAATGTGACTTAGATTTGCTAAGCTTGTTACAACATTCAATTTTAAAATTATGGAAGTGAAAGAGTAAACAAGTTCTAAGTGCTATCAACTTGAACTGCAGATCAGTTATCAGGAATATATAGATTTAAGCCGTGGAATTAGTGTAACTAATTTATAAACCATTTTAAGGCAATAATGCAAATTTTCTTGCTTTATCTTTTAATGGCAGCTGTAATAACAAAATTGCAAAGGATCTTTTTAGCTTGCTCTTGTTTTAATTATATGCAATTTTGTTTACCTTTTAAAACATTACGCATGTGTGCTTTCCTGTTTAATTCTTTTCTTAAGAAAATCAGTTGAAAATCCTAATCAGTCTCCTTGACAACCATTTGAGGCAAACAATCATCAAGATGGAACTCAGAAATAAATAGAACCCTCCTGTCTCTAAACATTTGTCTTGTAGAACAAATTATGAAAAACCATTGACAAAAAGCAGAGCAGATGCCCCTGATTTGCAGCTTTTTCTTGGCAATGAGAAATAAACTCAACAGATGCTTCTCTTAATTGAACTCATGGATTATACACATGTACAAGCACATAAATGCAGAGTTGTTCTTCAAACAAAAAAACAAGACAAACAGGAAAAGAGTCAGGGAAATCTTCCCACAGCTTCAAAAAGACAATAGTGGGATTTAAACATGGCTTTGGGGGTTCAAGAGAAAGAATGGTAGGAAACACGAACTCTGAAACGTACATGCGCCAAAGCCTACAAAAATTATTTGTGGGTAGTTATTATATTAAACATGTTTTCATGCATGGTTCTATAGGAAAAATTGAAAAGAAAGCCATGCATATGCATTAAGAACTATATATGGTACATAATTCAAGATTACTTAAATCTGGGATCAGGGTGTCTCCTTTCCTCGAAGTAGATTCTCACTGGCTTATTCTATCAATTTGAGAGGAGATGTAGTTGGAAATTTGGCCCAGGAGGTGAGGCAGTGGATCCTGCAAAGCAGAGTTTCTCTGAGGCACACCTGGCCCTCATGATTAAGCAATTCCCCTGAGATATAGATGCACTTATACTTACCACCCTCAGAGAAAGCATTACAACTTGACTTTTCCGCCATCTTTCAGAAATTGGATATCCTATCCTTTTCATCAGCAATTTAAGCCTGCTGTATTCCGAAATTTAATCTTTATTTTTATTTTTTTATATTAGGGGATTTGAATGTTTTCTTTTATTAACATCTGTGAACCATCCACAGATTTCATAATATTGTAGTACAGTATTTAAAAGGGGGAAATAAATATACAAGCTCCAAAAATAGCATTGGTTTCCAACAGGATCACGTGGGAATTGGGACTTGCATGTACAAATCTGATTGTGAAATATATTCAGTCTCCGCTCCCAAAGTGCTGAGGAAGTAATATCTTAAACGACACACTGTTCGGAGGATTTTATACTAATCCTTTAAGGGTGAAAAAGGTAATTTCTGAATTATTTGATATAGTACCAGTATTCAGTTGAGCGATAAATAGTCACAACTTTTTAGAAATGATGAATCATATACAGAAAATATAATTTATTTTTAAATTGTATAAGAGAAAGATTTGGATAAAGCCTACCTGAATATCATACACCTTATTATTTCTGAACTCATGAATAAAGCCCTTAATTATGAAACTTTTATTATATAGTTCCTGTGAGATAACTTGTATGATAAAATGTATTTTGGGTTTCCTGACTAGACCATTAAAATATTTAAAACAAATAATGTCAATAATAAAAGTTTCTATAAGAAACTATCTCTGACCCAAAATATAAGCTCTGTAGAAATAATATTTGAAATAGTATTTTTTAATTGATCATCTGTCTGCTTCTTAAAATGAGATATGTAGCAGATATTGGAGATTTCCTAACAAGAATGTTGTGTTAAAACTCGTAAAGGTACTTCACTCCTACTTCAAGCCTTTGTTCTCAAGATCCTTTGTCACTGTACTTCTTTGTCACACACATTTTTTCCTAGTTGCATTGTTTCTAGCTTCTTCAGAGTGTGGGAAGAAATATCCATCTGGTTCAGTTCCAAGCCAGGAGAAAGGAACTAGAGAAAAAATGAAGGCTGGAGGCTGATTGGAAAGAGGGTCCATTTATTCATAAACAGAATCATATGAGTTATGGTTCTGGTGCAGCTGACCACATGGAGTTGAGAGTGGATTTTTTTGTACCTTCTCTTGGGCTTCCTGTTCCTGTGCAAAAACACGTACTCTATTGACTGTTGTCAGACTCCCATGGGGCCACGTAGGGATTACGTAGGGGTCATAGCTGGCTCTATAGGCGAAGTATAATCCTAGGTATTTGTCTGAGCTACGTTTGGTTGAAGTTTCTGAGGGTGGTGAAATGACTGCAGTACCCTTAGGAGATTGTGCAATGTAGTGAGCTCCGTGTCTTCTGCTAAATGGTAGTGGGTTAATCCTATTATGTCCTGAAGGATAATCCCATCATCCTGGAGCTAAAAGTCTTTTGTTTTGTAGTTAGGGTTGCCCAGTCGTTCTTAATGGCCACAAAATATCTGCTGGGGGCAGGGAGACTGAATTTGCTTTCTGTCCCTAAAAAAACATGTTTCTCAATTTCTCCCTTTGGGAAATATAATATTCTGCCTTTTTAAATATTCCTCAAAATGTTTCATTCTTTTAGGACACGGGGTGACTTCCCACAAAAGAATCAGATGAAGGGCAGTAAATTTTCCTCAAAATATTTTGCTGTTGTTCAAGGAATTCTTAGTTTATTAAGCCACAACCATTTGTAAAGAAGGATGGTAAAAACTGTGTGTTTGCTGGCTCTTTTCTCATGATGAAGACTGTGCATCTTCACCCTTCAATTTACTCCAAACTGACTTGCTTTGCAATATGGCTCATTGCTTCACTTCTTCCTGATTTGGTATTTTTGTTCTTGGCTATATAGTTTAAAGTTCAGGGTGGGGAGGATCAGAGTTTGTTTTCTAAAACATTGATTTATTTTTGCTTCTGGTTACCATAACTGTATATAGCTACACAAAACATAATTCAAAATTGATCTGTAGACTTTCATGAGTCATTCTTGTATTGGGTGAAAAGTATATCCAAATGGCCACATTTTGCTTCAATCTAGAAACGTTTAAGTGATCTTCATTTATGGCAGCTTTTCGTTGTTGTTGTTAAAGGTTTGGGGGCAGGGACAGGAATATTCCTCAAAGACAATTCCCAAAAGGAAAAAGGCAATTTACTATACGACAGTGATGGCTAACCTTTTCTGGACCGAGTGCCCAATGCGCATGCGCAAAAGCGCACAAATGCGTGAGCGCCAAACCCCCAGAATGCAACGTGTGTGCGGCCCCTGAACATGCCCTACCCCCATGCATGCACACACGCCCCCCCACATGCGTCCTGTCCCATGCACATGCACACGTGCCTCCCGCATGCATCCCGTTCTTGTGCATGCACAGCAGAGGCCTGAAGACCAGCTGGCCAGAGGGAGCCCCATGCGCATGTGTAGTGGTGCTGAATGGGGGGACAGCTTGCATGCCCAGAGAGAGGGCACTGAGTGTTACCTCTGGCATGCGTGCCATAGCTTCGCCATCTCAGCTATAGGAGAAGAGGTGAATGAAGAATGAGGACAATTGCAGTGAACAAAATAGTGACTGGTTTGTTTTAATCAGGGTTGTTGAACATGCTGGTTTTCGTAGAATGCAAAACCATAAACCATGGCTTTCAAGCAAAATTTTTAGACATAATACTAAACCTTGACCAAACAAACAGAGTATGTGAATCAAATTTGTTTGTTATACAACTGATCAAGTTGTATAACTGAGCATTAGCAGACAACTCAGCTGGGATCACCAGAGCCATTTAAAAGAAAAAAACTTTTTTTCTTTTAAATGGCTCTGACGATCCAAGCTCTGACGATCCCAGCTGAGTTGCCTGCCGATCAGGCAACTCAGCTGGGGTCATCAGAGCCTTTGGAAAGCATTTTTTTACATGGTTTTACATGTAAAAAATGGTTTTAAAAGTAAAAAAAAAAAATTGGCCATGCCCACCCAGTCACATTACCCCCCCCAAGCCATGCCCACAGAACCAGTAGTAACAAATTTTAGATTTCACCCCTGCTGTGGAGACATAAAATCTGTCCTGCTCTGCCCATCTATAGTTGTTTAAAAAAGGTAAAAGTTTTCATGTCAGTAGTATCTGACTCTAGGGCAGTGCTCATCTCCATTTCTTGGCCAGGGGAGCCATCATTGTCTCAAGACAATTTCTGTGGTCATTTGGGCAACATGGCTGTATGCCAAAGGCGCACGGAACACTGTTATCTTCCCACCAAACTGGTAACTATCGACTTGCATTTGCATGCTTGCAAACTGCTAGGTGAGCAGGACCTGGGGCAAGTAACTGTGCTGCCCTGATCACTCGCATGCACACATAATGGTGGTTTAGTGGGTTTATTAATATTCCCCACCAATTCCCTTCACCAGAAACCCAGAACTATCCCAATTAAGTCCAGCCAAAAGCAGACCGGTGCCAGTCCACAGATTAATGGCCAATGAGTCCACAAAGCACTTGAAGGTTTCCCAAGCAAATCCACAGGCAAAATTAAATCCATAACACAAAAAAGACATGAGACGAGAAAAGTCTAGAGTTCACAAGGCACAATCCAAAGTCAAGGCACGATGTCAATCCAAAGCAAGGCAGAATTCACAATGACCAGGAAACACACAGCAACGAAATGAATACATTTGTTCCCAGCATTGCCTCCATCTCTCTGCTGTGCTAAATAGCCAGCTTCTGGTGCAGACCATCAACAAGATGAGCTACCTCCTCACAAGTAATCAGATTGACCTTCGCTGCTCCTGCTCTTTTTTCTCCCCTATGTGTTCTTGGATCAGGTGCAGAAGGCAGTTCCTCTTCCTCATCGCTGACTAGCTGCAGCTATGTGCTTTACCTACCTGAAGCCTCAGGGCTGTCTTGCTGCAGCTGTGCTTCAGCCAAATCCCTCTCAGACAGCTGCTTGGAGCCATTGACCAACCCCCTCCAGATGTGGCTGGAACTGGTTCATCCTCCTCCAAGCTGATATCTGCAGAGGTATTTGGGGAAGTGTCAGGGGAGTCATCACAGTAATGGGCACTCACCCCATTGCTTGGAACTGGGGTCTGGAACCCAGGTTGTCAGCTCAGGTCTGCTGGTTTTGCAAATATCTAAATTTTCCATCTTCCACATCTGGAAGCTTGGGAAAGCCTATATTCAAACTAAGGAAAAAAAGATGGCTTATGTCAGGGGTGTCAAACTGGTGGTCCACGGGCCATATGTGTCATGCACAGGTCACGTCCACCCAGCTCCACGAAGGAGAAAAACATCGCGACACATCACGTGACAGCAATGTGATGCTGTGAGTTTGACACCCATGGCTTATGTTAAGTCTCTTTCTTGTCCTTATGAGGGAGGGAGAGGAAAAATAATGCCATTTAATGTATCTAAATTACAATTTCATGTGTATGCTATAGCTTTTCCCAGAAGAAATATTTAATGTTACTCAGTGTTTGCCTTATTGAGATGAGTTTACTCTCATGAACCAAACCTGCCCCAGAACCAGTTTTATATGACATGTCCTCATACCACTGTGTTCATCTCAGTCCAAGCCCATGGAAAAGGCAGCTTACAGTTGTGTTTAGTCGTTCCAGTTTTAAATAAATGTTTTCTTTTTTCTCCCCCCACAACGTTTGCCATTGACATGGCAGGAGACTTCATCAACAATGTTGCTGAAGATGCACTCAGGGGTTAAGATTTGACCAGGCTTCTGTTGGCTACTTTTAGGGTGCTACAGAGACATTCCACCTCCTCCAGTAGTTGGGTCCTGTTCCATGTGACTGTTGTGATTTCAGCTGTGGGAAATTGCCGACTCCTGGCTTGTCTATATGTGGCTGAACATGTAATGCCTGGCTGAAAAGTTGGCTTAAAACTCAATATTAAGAAAACTAAGATCATGGCATCTGACCCTCTCAATTCTTGGCAAATAGATGGAGGTAGTGACAGAATTTATTTTTCCTGGGCTCCAAGATCACCATAGATGGGGACTGCAGCCAAGAAATTAAAAGATGTTTGCTCCTGGAGAGGAAAGCTATGGCAAATCTAGACAGCATACTAAAAAGCAGAGACATCACCCCGCCAACAAAAGTGTGCATAGTCAAGGCTATGGTTTTCCCAGTTGCAATGTATGGCTGTGAAAATTGGACCATAAGAAAGGCTGAGCGGCAAAAAATTGAGGCCTTTGAACTATGGTGGTGGAGAAGACTCCTGTGAGTCCCTTGGACTGCAAGGTGATCAAACCGGTCAGTCCTACAGGAGATCAACCCTGACTGCTCTTTAGAAGGCCAGATCCTGAAGATGAAACTGAAATATTTTGGCCACCTAATGAGAAGGAAGGACTCACTGGAAAAGATTGAGGGCAAAAGAAGAACGGGACGACAGAGAATGAGGTGGCTGGATGAAGTCACTGAAGCAGTAGGCATGAGCTCAAATGGAATCCAGAGGATGGTAGAGGACAGGAAGGCCTGGAGGAACGTTGTCCATGAGGTCACAATGGGTTGGACACGACTTCACAACTAACAACAACAAATGTTAGATTTGTTTTCAAAACGAGAACTAGCATTTTCTGGAGAATCCTATGCAGCATATAAATTCAATTTGAACCAGGAAAGAAAGACAGGTTCTCTGGATGCATTTTACTAGTTCATTACTGTTTTTCCAATAAGTTTTCCATGGCTATTTTTTCCAGGGTCGATACATAGGAGGTTGGCCTTCTAAATGCTAACTTCCAGTTCTGGCTGGATGGTGCTGGCAAGCTGGCAAAAACAAGCGGCTTCACCATTACCCTATTCCTTGGTTGCTCCTCCAAGACTTTTAGGCTAACTGTGGATCTAATTTTGGTGCACTTCTGTCATTGTGCCTCTTCCAGGCACAATGTCCAGACACAACATGATTCCAGGACTATGTCTAGATGCTGCCTCTCTTGCCATTTCACTTTTTTCACCACTCCTCACTTTTCCCTTCGTGAGTCAAGGGCATGGGGTGAATGAAACAGAAGGGAGATTTCCTGGCGCTGCTTGCCCCCTTCCTCATGCTTCCAATTTGTCACTTAGGCAGCTCGAAAAGTATTTTTCCCCTACCACTATCCCCCAGGCTGCATTGACTCCCAATAGACTTCCGGGTTCCATTCAACGTTCTGGTTATCATCTACAAAGGCTTTATGGCTTCAGGTCAGGTGATTTGTAAGACCACCTGTCTCCAATTATTTCTGCCCGCCCCACCAAATCTGACCGAGTGGGCATGCTCCAGCTCCCATTTATTAGGCAATGCCATCTGGTAGGATCCAGAAAGCGTATGTTCTCTGTCTGCCCTCTGAAATTAGCACCCTCCCCTTTCCCCCCAAGCTTTGCGTGGCCCCCCCACCCTTCCTTGCTGTTTCGCAAAACATTCAAGACTTGGATGTTCCTCTGGGCATTTATTTTATTTATTAATCAAATTTATTTAGCTCCCCTGGGCATGAAGTCAGTATTTGTTTTTACCATCTTGAACCTTGTTCAATAAACTGTGATTTATACTTTTCTTTTTACTGTTCATTTAGTGATTACTATATTTTCTTTTTCTAGCCCTGTGTTAGCTGGCCAGAGTCAAATCTGAGTTGGGCGGCCATATGCATTGATTAAATAAATAAACAGCAATCTTTTGCCAAGGTTTGTTACTTTGTTTGCATTATTCTTTTAAGAATAATTTTCATAATAATGCAAAGGAACTTAACTGTATAATTTTGGTACAATTTTTGTACAGGTAGTCCTCAACATATGTCCACAATTGAGCCCAAAACTTATGTTGTTAAGTGAGAAATTTGTTAAGTGAGTTTTGCCCCATTTTACAACTTTTCTTGCTACCTTTGTTAAGTGAATCACTGCAGCTCTTCAATTAGTAACACGGTTGTTAAGTGAATCTGGCTTCATCATTGACTGCTTTGGCAGAAGGTCGCAAAAGATGATCACATGACCCTGGGACACTGCAACCATCATAAATATGAACTGCTACTAAACATCCAAGTGTAAATCACCTGACTGTGGGGATGTTGCAATTGTCAATAACTGTGAAAAAATAAATAACTTTTTCAGTGTCATTGTAACATCAAATTATCACTAAATGAACTGTTGTAAGTTGAGGACTACCTGTGTAAATATTGGAATCTGGGAATTTGTATCTGAGAATTTTAGCAAAACTGTAACAATTCTTTGCAAAACTGCTCTTTAAAATTCTGGTAATGCACCACAATATCATCATTTTCAGATTCATAATAGTGTAGAATGCGAATGTGCAGGTGCAATAAATTATTGAAAAAATGCCATTAAGCATGAACTATCCCCTACAAATAAACTTTCCCCCTCTCCTCTGTCCTCCCTAGTAATCCCAAATTCTGATGACCACAACCATAAATCCTTGCAGTGTTCCTGGCAACATTTGAAGAGCTGTGGTGGTGCAGTGGTTAGAATGCAGGCTACTTCTGCTGACTGCCAGCTGCCAGAAGTTCAGTTCTCACCAGCTCAAGGTTGACAGCATAGGTGGGTTTCAGCAGGTTCTGACCAGTTCTGGAGAACCAGTAGTGGAAATTTTGAGTAGTTCGGAGAACCGGTAGTAAAAATTCTGACTGGCCCTGCTCTGTATAGCAACCGGTGGTCAATAACTGAGGCGAGGCTTGGTAAGTCAAACAGGAACATTTATTGCTAACAGAACTGGTTGAGAGAAACAGAGCCAAGAGCTAGGTGGTTGACAGCTATTTATATCATAGCTGTCAAACCAACAACCAATAGGGATTGAATATTCTCCCGCCGGCCGGAGGGTGCGTCTCAGCCAATCACGGCCGCGCGTCGTAAGTGCGAGGACTTCATCGTAAGTGCGAGGACTCAACACCCCTTCCCCCTTGGACGGAGCAGGCGTAGTCTGCCAGGTAGGCAGGGCGCCTGCGCGGCCGGGTTGATCTGCGCAGTTCGGGTTCGGCGGCAGCAGGAGCTGAGGGCGTTTCTGGAATCTGCGGAACTCCCTGCGACTCGTCCGGTATCCTGATGTCGACTTCCTCGGCAGGCGGCTGGAATGGTAAGTCAGGTTCCGGAGGCGGGTTTGAGTCAGGGAAGACAGATGAGTAGCCCAGGGCTGGACTTGTCGCGCTGTTTTCCAGGTCGGTTGGGGAATCTGGCCCGGGCGTTAAGCGAGCCCGCAGCTGGTTGATATGGCGATGCCATAGCCGGCCGTCTGGCAGCCGGACCTGGTAAGAGTAGGGTCCAGGGATTTGTTCGACGGTCCCGGAAACCCACCTTGGCTCGCCCCCGAAGTTCTGGGCATAGACAGGGTCACCCACGATGAAGCTGCGGTGCCTGCCAGTAGAGTCTGGGGGCTTTTCGGGGGCATAGGATGGGTGAAGGCGGTCGAGGTCAGTGCGGAGGCGCCGGCCCATCAGAAGTTCTGCGGGGCTCCTGTTGGTTGAGGGGCACGGAGTTACATGTTGTGCCAACAGGTAGCGGGACAGTTTCTCTTGCCAACTCCCATGATTGTAACGTGACAGGGTCTCTTTGGCAGACCTCACAGCTCTCTCTGCCAGTCCATTACTGGCAGGGCAAAAAGGTGCCACCCTGGCATGGCGAATCCCGTGGCTTGCCAAGTACACTTGGAAGGCTGCGGAGGATAGCTGGGGGCCATTGTCCGACACAATGACATCGGGCAGCCCATGGGTGGCAAACAGTTTCTGTAGGGCTGTGATGAGTGCGGCAGACGTGGTTGATGCCATGCTGACGACCTCTACCCACTTAGAATAGGCGTCTACCACCACTAGAAATGTTTGCCCATGGAATGGCCCGGCGAAATCCACATGGATTCTTGACCAGGGCGACTTGGGCATTTCCCACTCCCTAACTGGGGCAGCGGGGGCAACTGGTCTAGAGAGTTGGCAGGGTTGGCACCCTGCAACCCACTGGGCGGCTGCGTGGTCAAAGTTTGGCCACCAGACGTAGCTGCGTCCTAGGGACTTCATCCTCCCTATGCCCGGGTGTCCTTCGTGCAAGGCTTCTAGGACTGGCTGTTGAAGTTTGGCGGGCACTACGACTCTATCACCCCATAGCAGGCACCCTCGCAGCACTGATAGTTCGTGCTGCCTGATGTGGTAGGGTTTGAACTCGGGACCTACAGTCCCCGAAGGCCATCCCCTGCGCACCCAGTCCAAAACTCTGCGGACGGTAGGGTCCTTGGCAGAGTGTGCTGCGACATCAGCAGCGGTGAGTGGCAGGTGCCAGGAGTCAATGAGTAGAACAGGAGAGACAGGAGAGGGGTCATATACAGCGATGGGAAGGGGGCAGCGGCTGAGCGCGTCTGCATGGGCAAGGTGCTTGCCAGGGCGGTGAAGGAGGGTGTAAGAATAGGCAGCCAGGAATTCAACCCAGCGTGACATGCGGGGGGAGAGAACCTGGGGTGTTGCAATGTTGCCAGCAAGTATGCCTAGCAGGGGCTTGTGGTCCGTCACAAGAGTGAACGGACGGCCATACAGGTATTCATGGAAGCGTTTGACGGCGGCCACGGCAGCCAGCGCTTCTTTGTCAATCTGTCCGTAGTTGCGCTCCGTGGAGGAGAGCGTGCGTGAGTAGAAGGCAATAGGGGCTTCGGTGCCATCAGGGAGAACGTGGCTAAGGACAGCTCCAATGCCAAAGGGGGACGCGTCAGCAACTAAGATTAAGGGGAGGCTGTCCGTGTATTGGGCGAGGACTGCATCAGACGTCAAAAGAGCTTTGACAGCAGAGAAGGAAGTGGCTTCTCTTTGGCCCCAATGCCATGGGGTGTTTTTGTCTAAGAGGCGGTGAAGGGGTTCCGCTACAGTGGCCTTGTGGGGGAGGAATGAGCTGTAGAAGTTTAGGAGGCCCAGGAAGGCTTGCAGGTCAGTTTTGTTAGTAGGGGTGGGAGCCCGCCAAATGGCAGCTGTTTTAGATGGTGTGGGGCGTATGCCTGAGGCATCTATTAGATAGCCTAGAAACTCTACCTGGGGCACCCCAATCCTGCACTTCTCTTTCTTGAGCTTTAGGCCAGCCGTTTGAAAACGGCGTAGGACTGTCCTTAACTTTCCCTTGAGGTCTGCTGGGCTAGAAGCTGAGATGATGACGTCATCGAAATATGGGATGACTCCTGGTAGCCCCTGAAGTAGGCTCTCCATAATGCCCTGAAAAATGCCCGGGGCGACGCTTACGCCAAACTGGAGACGGTGGCACAGGAAAGCTCCCCGGTGTGTGACAATTGTTTGGGCAGAAGCTGTGGCCGAATCAACGGGGAGCTGTTGGTAAGCTTGCGCCATGTCCAGTTTGGCAAAAATGGAGCCCTTGCCCAAGGAGTGCAACAAGTGTTGCACAACGGGCACAGGATATGGGTTGGATTGGAGCGCCTTATTGATGGAATTTTTATAGTCCGCGCAGATGCGGATTGACCCATCAGATTTGAGGGGTATGACTATAGGGGTCTCCCAAGGGGCATGGTCTGTGGGCTCTAGGACGCCCTGGGCAATGAGCTTGTCTAGCTCCTTGTCAACGAGGGGTTTGAGTGCAAAAGGCACTCGACGAGGCTTAAGCCTGATAGGGGCAATTTTTGGATCTAGGTTGAGGGTGATAGGTGAACCCTTATATTTACCTAGACGGTCGTCAAAAACATCAGCAAATTCTGCCAGGATGTCTTCAAAATCATTGATGGATGTGGAGTGGATGCCAGTGATGCCAAGCCCCAGAGCGCTAAACCAGTCCAGTCCAAGTAGGCTGGGCAGAGGGTCTCTCACGATGATTAGAGGTAGCTTGCCCGTGAAGGTTCTGTGTTCTACTAAGAGACTGGCGCCCCCCAGGATAGGGATGTCGTTGCCTTGGTAGTCTCTGAGGTGGACTCGGCTTGACAGGAGATCGCTTTTGCACATTTTTGGAGCAAGCAGCTTCAAGGTGGCCCAGGAGATTAGGGATTTGGAAGACCCTGTGTCCAGCTCCATCCGGCAAGGATTTCCCTCGATGGTTACCGTGAGGAAAATTTTCTTGTTTGCTGCTTGTTTGCCCGGATGGGCCGACCTCACAGGGGCGTTGTTGGCCCTAGAAATGGCAAAACAGTCGCCGCCCATCTTCAGCCCTCTCTGAAATGGTCTGCCAGGGGACTTAAATGGTGTGCCAGGGAGGTTAGCCCGGCAGACTCGTGCCAGGTGTCCCTTTTTCCCACAATTACGGCAAATGGCAGTCTTAAAGCGACAAGCCGCTCGAGGGTGCAATTCTCCGCACCCTTGACAGGGAGACCCAGTAAAGCCTTTGTTTGGGTTTTTTCCCTGCCCTTTGACTGTTTTGAGGTGGCTAACTTCGTCGTCCTCTTCTTCAGTTGCCTCAGGGTCTAGTTCTTCTGAGTGGACGGTGCTGGGCTTGTGGACAGGAGGGCTGGTTTGCGCTTTTCGGATTTCTACAGTGGATTTGCTTGATAGCTCGCAAGCCTGTGCCTCTTCGATGGCAGCTGAGAGGGTGATTTCTTTCCTCTCAAGTAAATGGCGCTGCACCCTCAGGTCCCTCACACCACACACGAATTGCTCCAGCAGGGAGTCTTCTAGGTCAGTAAATTCGCAATTTAAAGCAGCAGTCCTGAGGGAGGCTATGTAATGGTTAATGGGCTCTCCCTCTGCTTGCGAAATTTGCCTGAAAGCGTACCTGCGGGCGATGCGTGAGGGGGTAGGCTCGTAGTGGTTTTTTAGTTTTTCCTTCAGAACCTCCCAGGGCACCGATTGTACTGGAACTGGAGCTAGCAGGGCCATGGCGACAGAGAACATCTCAGGACCACAGGCATTCAAGAAGTGTGCCCTTTTCTTGCTGCTGGACAGCCCCGTGTAGTCATTCGCCTCCAAGAAACATTCGAACCGGGCCTCATACGATTTCCAGGTTTCGGTAGCCTGGTTGAAAGGGGCGAATGTTGGAGGTGCCATCCTTAGACGGATGGGCTCTGTTTCTGAGGAGATTTTCTCTCACACGACGTCTCGTCGTGTAGTGACTCAGCTGAGCGCTTTGGCTTAGCGCTAGTGACCTCAGCTGTTGACCACCAGCCTCTGTCCTCAGTATCCCACCCTCGTCGCCAGTGCTCTGTATAGCAACCGGTGGTCAATAACTGAGGCGAGGCTTGGTAAGTCAAACAGGAACATTTATTGCTAACAGAACTGGTTGAGAGAAACAGAGCCAAGAGCTAGGTGGTTGACAGCTATTTATACCATAGCTGTCAAACCAACAACCAATAGGGATTGAATATTCTCCCGCCGGCCGGAGGGTGCGTCTCAGCCAATCACGGCCGCGCGTCGTAAGTGCGAGGACTTCGTCGTAAGTGCGAGGACTCAACAGGCCCCACCCCCATCTATTCTCTGCCTCCCAAGTCCCAGCTGATCAGGAGGAAATGGGGATTTTGCAGTATCCTTCCCCTGGAGTGGGGTGGGAATGGAGATTTTACAATATCCTTCCCCTGCCATGCCCACCAAGCTATGCCCACCAAGCCATGCCATGCCATGCCCACCAAGCCACACCCACAGAACCGATAGTAAAAAATGTTGAAACCCACTATTGGTTGATAGGCCTCCATCCTTCTGTGGTCAGTAAACTGAGCATCCAGATTGTTGGGGGCAATATGCTGACTCTGTAAACCACTGAGAGAGGGCTGTAAAGCACTGTGAAGCTGTATATAAGTCTAGTGCTACCATGTTTCCCCGAAAATAAGACCCTGTCTTATATTTTTTTGAACCCTGAAATAAGCGCTTGCCCTTATTGCCATGCGCTCAAAAGCCTGATTGGGCTTATTATCATAGGATGTCTTATTTTGGGGGGAAACAGGGTATTTGCAGAAATGGCTTTGGCAGTTCCTTGTTCCAGGGCTTGGAGGACTGGTCTGAAGTCACACATTGGGCTTCCAAACTTAAGTCAGGAACAGAGTTTAGTCTCTAAAAGTTTAATCTAGCACCTTAACTACTAGACCAAACTGGCTCATACCTGTGCTACATCGTGCCACGCTTGTTCATATTCTGTAACAAACAAGCCTATGTTATACACTTTAATCAGGTATACCGCAGTAAACTGAAATCTGTTTTCCAGAAAGCAACAAATATCACTCCTCTTTCTGTATTTATGGTAGGGAATAATTTTTTTCCCTTTAAGTTCCAACTGAAAGCAAAGAGATCTCATTGTGTTATAATCATTGTTTCCTGTTTGTTACCTAATGACATCATTTCCTGTTTCCTGTCTGATTAAATCCTTGCCAACTGTTTTTCTCAAGCATTAACCAACTTCCCCCTCTCCCTCCCCCTTACTTGTTAAACAAAAATACTATAATAAATATATTTGTAGCCGGAGGCTCTGACAAAAGAAAAACACAACTTTCTCAATTAACTACTCAATTGCCAACATTAATTCAATATTGTTACAATATTTCCTATTCATTACAAGTTTTAGTGAACATAACTTGCTATAAAATATATTTTAATTAAAATTCTGAACAGGAAAACAAAATTTAATATTTTTTAAAAAATATGGCTTCTTTAATTTGGAAATTAGGTTTATAGATATATTACTACAATAAGATATTTCTTAAATGTCTCTCCAGTTGAGGATGCAACTAGAAAGGATACTGTGAGCAAGATCTATGTCAAAAGCATGCAACTTAAGACTTTTAAGGCAGACCCCAGGTTTTTCTATGCAGCCCTTAGCCTAGAAAGGACTATAAAACTACCTACTGTAGTCTTTAAAATTCTGTTCTACAGCTACAGCACAAGTCTTGCTATGAACATGATCTAGGATACCTTTATCAATGATGTCACTGATAACATTTCCTGGCTTCTGCAACCATACCTACCTGTATAAGGTCTGACTGGTATTTTCTGAAAATATTAGTCAATCTTTAAACAAGCTGTGCACCTACATGGATTTAACATAGTTTTGAAAAAAACAATAGAACATTAAAAAAAAGATGGCTTTTGCTTTTATGAAAGAGCAATGGCCCTGTGATACACAGAGAGTCCATTTCAAATGACCTCTATGGAGATATGGCGAACTGAAGAAGGCTCCATGAAAGCGATTCAGGAAAGACCAAGGAACCAATAAGTATGCTGATTACTCAGAACCTCTCCAGATAAGGAGAGGATGGGTGATCACTCATCTGGGCTCCGGATGACTGTTTCTCACCAGGAGGCAACAGGGCAGCAGTTTTTTGTGGATTTGAGCACTAGAAGACAAAGGGACCAATTATCTTGCTTGCAGCCATGGCAAAGCCTTTTAAAAGACACAAGCCTCACTTTCTCATCACTTTTGGAAATTGCTTACTATATTAACCATCTTATAGCTATTAGAAAGCTTTGGAACAGCAGTTTGAAAGTTGGGTGAGTTTATCTTCAACTCTGAAAAAAAGAAAATGAAGAGTTGAGCTGTAATTCCTACAAAGGTGATATGGGATTGACAACATAATAAATGAGCAAGGCTGAAGGAAAAACAAATGTAGGCATACTGAACAGGGGTGAAATGCTCCCGGTTTGGACCGGATCACCTGATCCGGTAGCGATGGAGACGGGTAGTTCGGAGAACCGGTAACAAAAATCCCTGCCCCCTTATTGCCCAGCTGAACCACGCAATCATTAGAGGCTTTTTTTTAATTTTTAAAAGCATTTTTTCTACAACCTCTTTTGCCAAAAAAGTGCTTTCAAAAGTAAAAAAAAAAGCCTCTGATGATCACGCGGCTCAGCTGAGATCATCAGAGGCTTTAAAAAAAAAAAAGCAAGCCTCTGCCGATCAGGCAAGTCAGCTGGGATCGTCAGAGGCTTTAAAAGCATTTTTAAACAACTTCTTCAGCCGAAGAGATTGTAGAAAAAATGGTTTTAAAAGTAAAAAAAAAAAAAGTTGGCCACGCCCATTCAGTCATATTACCCCACCACCACCAAGCCATGTCCACAGAACCGGTAGTAACAAATTTTACATTTCAGGCTAGAATTGTTGTGAGGTGGAGGCAGTGGTGGGTTGCCCCCGGTTCGCACCAGTTCTATAGAACCGGTAGTAAAACCGGCAGGAGGCTCCGCCCACCGACCCTGACGTCATCAAAATGCTTCTGTGCGTGCGCAGAAGAGCACATGCGCGGCCCCGCTGCAAACCAGTAGTAAAGGTAAGTAGAACCAATCCCTGTGTTGAGGGACCCCTTCTCCATGCTATTTTCCTGGCTGAAATTGATATCCTAAATCTATTATTTTTTGTGGGATTAGGCACATGAGGCCACCATGTTGTGGTCTGCATCCGGTTTGAAAAGCATACTCACTTCTATTTTGGGAAAAAATAAATGGAAAAAACATTTGGCTCTTGCATACCACAGCTAGTTGGACTCCAATAAAAATCTTCACTGCAGCTGTTGATTGCATTTCTATATTAATAAATAATCCTATACATAACAGTACTTTGAGGGCAAGCAACATTATGCAGAGCACAGGAAATATTTATTTGTATTGTTGCATTTACTATCTGGTAGCATTTACCATCTGATATGTTTAGTTGTGCCATTCCAGTTTTCATAAATATCCAGGAATGTGGAGGTTAGAAGGATAGGATTTCAAGCTGGACTTCAGATAGATTTGATTTCTGATACACAAACATCTAGATTGACTTTACAGTCTCTAGGCCCAAGGAGCAACTTGTACTTCAACCCTGATCCAGTAGAGGGCACTCCAGACCCACTTGTGGCACTCATGAAGCACTAATGACAATTGCTTGCAATTTCCAGTTTGGGAAGAAGAAGCCTTCTCATCTTATCCTATAACACAATCCTCAGTGTTTTTATCACACCCCCATTTTTGGTTCAAATACAGTTAATTCTTATAGGCTGGAATCTCTTAGGTTACCTTGATGTCTATAGAGAGTCTCAGTCATCCAGGTCATGGTTGTCCCAAAGGTTACCTTGACATACTATGAAACAGGGAGGAGAGAGAAAATGGATGGAAAAAGGCAAAAAAGTGCATTTTTACTGTACTGTACTGTCCCAAAGTGGAAACCATGTCCCTCCCTTTCTGTCTCCATCATTCTAAATGCGTAAGCCTACGGCTGCAGGTTGCCCTCAAACTAGGTTGCCCTCAAACTGAAAGAGATCAGTTCAGATTCCTGGTAAAAGTGAACTGTTATTTTCTCCATGCTGGTGGCTTGGGCATTGAGAAGACATGTTGGAAGAGAACATGAAGGGAACTCAGAGAACTGACAAGTATCCCCATTCACATTCGGATGGTGGCCCTTCCCATTCCTTTGCTTCGGGCGCATCCAGGGGTGGGCTGCTGGGAGTTCACAGGGGTTTGAGAGAACCTCTAGCTAAGATTCTGTGCAGTTCGGAGAACCCCCAAATCCCCGCCCCTCCCAGGAGTTCCCATGCAACCTGTTTTGGATGCAGGTAAGTGCAGGGCGCGCGGGCGGAGGCTCAGGGAGGGCAAAAAATGGGCCAACCTGAAGTTCCAGCCTCCAGAGGGCCTCCGGAGCCTGGGGAGGCCATTTTTGCCCTCCTGGAGGCTTGAGGAAAGTGTCCGGAGCCCGGGGAGGGCAAAAATGCCCCCCCACTGTGGTGCAGGAGGTCGACTAGGTCACACCCACCATGACCACGCCCACCCAGCAACCAGGCAGAGGACCCCTTGCTAAAATTTTTGAAGCCCACCCCGGGCGCATCCATCATGAAGTACTCTGATTGGGCCTTTGAGAGGAAGGGAGCCTTTGAGAGATATAACCAATCCAGACAAATCTGCTGAGTGGCCTCCCTCTTTCTTCATTACCAAAAAGTATCCTGCAACTAGCAGAGCAGTTATATTTGTGTCCTTATTTTTAGAAAGAGAAGGCGCTCTTCTAGCCCTCAAAGCAGAATTGTGTTGGCTGCCACAGCATGCTTCTTCAACACATTCCATCACGAAGGGCGATCAAGCCTCAGAATCAAAAAGGTTTGTGGGTTTGGTTTTCAGTGATTGGAGGTGAAGCATTAGTGATGAGACAACTCAGAATTACTTGACCTAATTTTGTCAGCTTCCTATTGTCCCTGTCCTCCAGGCTTTATCCTTCCCTCAGTATTGCTTTAGCTCTAATTGCAGGTTGTTATAAATTGCTGGACTACTGCCAAATACATCTGAAAGAAGGAACTGAGCCAGTTTTTCCCAATCTGGTGGCTTACAGATATGTTTGGACTACAATTCCCCAGCAAACATGGACAAAGGTTGGGGCGAGCTGATTTAGGCAAGGAGCCGTAAAGTCATTTTACTGACTCTTTTGCAAAGAGTAGAGATACTGTCAGTGGTGGGATTGAACCGGTTCACACCACTTCAGCCAAACTGGTTGTTAAATTGCTAGCTGGCCCCTCCCCTCCCCGCCCCATCCAGAAGTCCCCATGCGCCCCATTTTGGCTCCCAGGTAATTGCAGGGAGGCCTACTAGGCCCAAAACAGGGTATGGAGGGGTGCGGCATGCACCCCCCCCCCCATGGCTTGTTTTTGCTCCCAGGGGGCTGCAGGAGGCCGAGTGCTGCCTGTCACACCCTCTGGACACGCCCACCATGGCCATGCCCACCCAGCTGGTCATTAGGGCAGAGAACCGGTTGTTAAATTATTTGAATCCCACCACTGGATACTGTACTTGTATCTTAAACTAGCATCTGCAGAATCCCAGATTCTTCAGATATTGTTGAACTTCAACTTCCATTGGCCCTAGTCAGCATGAAAAACACTCAGGGCCAACAGAAGTTTACAAATAATATTTGAAGGATACTAGGCTCTTCATTCTCACTGGAAAACTTTCCCAAAGTATTACTGCTCTAAAGACGCAGTCTGTTTTAATTCAGTCAGGATAATTTGTATAAGGTGAAACAATAAGGACAAACTTTAAGGATGTCTCTTGTTTATAAACTGAGATTCACCTCAAAAGGCCTTTGTGCACTGCACTGTTTTATATGCCATTAGATTCATAGAATTGGAGGAGCCTAATTTAATCTCTAGGAAATCTGAGACAAATTATTATTCAATCTCTGCCTTATACAAGATCTTATACAAGTCACCTGTCCCAGTAGTATAATCCTGTTTCATTACTCAGTTGCTCTCATTATCAAGAAATTTCTCCTAATAAAATCTACATGATAATCTTGTATCTGTTCTTTGCACTAAGCAGTAGGGAGCCACAGAGCTTACATCTCAATAGTTGTGTATAGGATTGCCTTGTTACCCATTTAAGCCCTTTATATCTAATTCTGCTTTCTGTGGCTACAGTAGGCATATTTGACATTTTGACCAAACTATGGTTGCATTCACAAATTAAATGATGGGAAGAACAAAGGAGCTACTTACCTTGTGCCCTGCCTCCTCTTAGTTTTCCCCATCTTCTCTCTTATTTAGTTCACCTTTGTGTTTTCCTGAGCAGTTTCAGACACAAAGTCCTGAGTTTCAGCTACCCACCATTTATTTTCAAAGAACAATAAGGATAGCTATGGAATCTGTATGAACCCCGGGGCACTGCTGCAAATGGAGATTATGCTGAGGCAAGCACTTTGCTTTACAATTAGCTAGCTTCACATTTGTGCTTCAGATAGAAGAATCTGATCAATATGGATGGGAGAGTTTGATGGTCTCTAAGAAAGGTGTCAGCGGGCATAATACCGGCTCTGAGAACACCAAATACAGCTGAATGTATTCAGTGCAGGGTAGAGTCTATCAATACTGTGAAGAAAATGCATGCATTCTTGGCAATAAAGCAGCATCTTGTTAAAAATCTGACAATGCATAAATCACACAATTACTTAGAAGATCCTAATACACATTCACACTTTAAGTGCTGAAATTGAGGAGGGGAGGAAAGCACCTGTAAACATCTGGGAGCTGTAATTGTAACTCAGAACCTGTAGAATATTTAGAAGAAGCAGCTGCAGGAAGATTAAAATATAATCATAGCCATGAATCTTCTGAACTGCCTCACTCTCAGCTCCTGAGCTTTTCCTCAGAAACAAATTTCAGAGGAACTTGGATCTCGAGTTACCAGCATAATGTGTAATTGTCCTTACTACCTTCACTGTCCTCTGCAATTTTGTGGTGGCCAGTATTTTGTGGTGAGGAAAAGAGCAGAACAACATTGTCTAAATCGGGGTGTCAAACTCATGTCGTCACGGTGATGGTGTCACATGATGTATCAGGACTTTTCCCCCCTTCACTAAACCAGGTGTGGGCGTGGCAAGCGTGTTATGCATCCACAGCCCTGGTCTAAATCATGGCATGAGGAAAGAAATGGAGTTGGGTGATACTGAAGTTAGATAAATAGAAATATTATCTTGCCCACTACCATAGCTATCATTATTTATTTATTTATTTATTTTTTAAATTTGATTTATATGCCGCCCTTCTCCGGAGACTCAGGGCGGCTTACAATGCGCTAAGCAATAGCCTTCATACTTTTGTATATTTATACAAAGTCAGCTTATTGCCCCCACAAACTGGGTCCTCAATTTACCTACCTTAGAAAGGATGGAAGGCTGAGTCAACCTTGAGCCTTGGTGAGATTCGAACCTGCAATAATTGCAGGCAGTTGATGTTAATAACAGGGCTTTAGACCACTGTACTATCCAAGGCTCTTATTTTACAATAAGAATACTAATCACTTCACTGAATTGTTCTAAATTAGTTTTTCCCCATTAGTCTGATACTGATGGGAAATTCTAGAATTATTAATCTAAAAGCATCTCAAATTAAATAACAGATTTCAAATTTCAGCAGAACAAGCTTGGAGACTATCATTCTTTCAATATATAACTTTCCTTTAGATCGTTGAAATGTCATGGACCTAACACATCTTAATTTCAGCATAGCAATAGCAAATACCTCCATAACATTGTGATTTGAATGGCTAAACAATTAAATGGATGCATAGCCAAAAATCAGGAAGAATTTAGTAGCATTTTTTTTTCTGACTTATAACTCTTTTTTAAAGGCATCCCCTTTGCAAGCTATGGTTCATTTCATCAGATGCACTGACTACCATACACTAACACGGATGTCCTCTTACAACGCATACATAGCTGGCTCAAAATTGTACTCAAAGAGTCCCTATCAGTAGTTCCTCATCAGACTAAAATGAGGTATTGAGTTGCCACAGGATTCAGTAATTTAAGATTAAATCTGGAATAATTGAAGGTTGGAATTGTTTCCCAAACAGACTGAGAGGAGGAGAACATCTATTTTTGATGACCTGCAAGTTTGAGTCTTGGAAGAGCTGTGTATATATAGTAAAGCTAATTTCAAGAAAATTGAATCCAGCTGGATTCAATGCTTGCCCCAGGATAAGGTTCCTTTGGGAGATTGACAAGGATCATAACATGATGCAATTCTGTCACCTGAGCCCAGCAAGCAAGACAATCATCCATATACTCAGGCAACACATTCCAAGATTGCTATTATGTAATGCTATGCTTGTTGTTTGTTTGTGTTGTGACTGATATTCCATTATGAGCATCCTCAAAGTTTATAGTGTCCTGTCACTTTAAATCATCAACTTCCAGCTAAAATGTTGGTGGAGTAAGGGTAAGACTGGAAGAAATAAGGATGGACAGATGACATTTGATTTCTCAGAGGTTCATTAACATGCAAAACCAACAAGTGATGATTTTATTAACAATATGGAATTAAAATTTAAGGGGGCAGCTCAGAATGTTGGAGACAGGCAGGAACCCAGCTATGTTTCCAAAGCACCATGCATTCCGTGGCTGTGGAATAGAGGAGGCGATCTTTGTCTCTGGGGGTGGGCAATTAATTTTCCCAAGGGGCCATGAGAAACTGGGGCTATGTTGAGGGCCGAGCCAATAAGTTGAACTTAATTCTGCTCAATATTAATTTGACCATTTTATAAAAACCAGTAAATGATATGCTTTTGATTAGGTACTACTGGTAAGAATACCAATTACGATATGACTATGAAAATCTGGAATAGATCAAACACAGCAATAAAAAAAGTAAAAATGCCAATCATCATATCACTATTTCATTTCATTTTTAATGAAGTTTTAACCTTCACAAAAACAATTCTGAAAATGTTTTATGTTTTGCAGTATGCTAGCGACCAGCAATTAATTAACTTTATACAAAAAGGAACAGCCTTCAGTCTGTTTATTTCATTCTGTACTTCATCAATATGTTCAACTGCTTCCTGTTGCTCTTTGTCAGAAATCTTTTCAGCCCCACCCATCATGGTTGGAATCAAGTTCCTTTTTCGTCACTTTGGCCACCAGCGCAGACATGTTGAGGGAGAAAGGAGCGTAGAGCCACTTCAACCTCCTCAGGCTGCTCCAGGCAAAAGGCGAGCACTGAACAAAAACAGAAAAGAACTTACCATATTTTTCGGAGTATAAGACGCACCGGAGTATAAGATGCACCTTAGTTTTTGAGGAGGAAAATAAGAAAAAAGCTGATTGGCAGGTGGAGCGGCCTCCCGGAATACCCCCAATCAGCTGTTCCCAGAGGTGAATTTTAGCAACAGGTTCTTTGGTTGTGAGCTCTGTGCCTTGCTTTTTTGTCTGTCTCTGAAACTCCATTTCAAAAAAAAACTTTCTTTTCTGCCTCTGAAAGCCTCCAAAACAGAGCTTCAGAAAAAAAACTTCTGAAGCTTGATTTCTGATGCTTTTTTCAGCCTCTAAAACCTTGGTTTGAGAAGCTGGGCGGGGCTACATTCGGAGTATAAGACGCACCCAGACTTTCACCCTCTTTTTTGGGGGGAAAAAGGTGCATTTTATATTCTGAAAAATACGGTACTCTCCTTGCCTGCCGTGGCCACCAGTGCAGAGTTGGACCCAACTCAACTACTTCTCCCACCCCCTGCGATGTGCTTATTTACTTTTGATTTCCAATTTCCAATTGACCTCAGGTGTGCTGGACAGGGACAGCCCAAGGGCCAGATGTGGCCTGGGGCTGTAAAATGCTCAGGTCTGTTCTAGTCCAAGGTTCTCGAAAATGATCAATATTGATCCCCCCCCCAAAGGTTGATGGGACTATCCAGGAGGTCAGTGTTGTTATTATTGTATTCATTGTATCATTAGTTAAAGTAATATTGAATTATTTTCATATAATAAATGTTTGGGGCGGATTGATGAACAATCTGAAAATATCTAAAGAGGCCAATGAGTTTAAAAAAAACGAAGACCTCCGTCCAATGGTGGGATTCAAATAATTTAACAACTGGTTCTCTGCCCTAATGATCTCTTCCAACAACCAGTTCACCAAGCTCAGAAAGTTAACAACTGATTCTCCCAAAGTGATGCGAATTGGCTGAATCCCACCACTGCCTCCGTCCTAGGCAATATTTATTTTCTTTGCTAGTAAGAACTGAAAAGCTTCATGGCTTACCTTTATTCCTCACTATCCTGCCACCAAAGAAGAGCTAAATCCTTGTGTTTTGCCTGCCATTACAAGAGAAAATGCTACTGCTTACCCCCCTCCCCCACCCCCAAATTCAAAACAGACTGCTCCAATATGTGGACCAGCTAAGTGATCTACTGTATACCTGCTTACTTGCTTCCCATATTACATTATTTTTACTATTCTGTATATAACTAAACTTCACCATCCTAGTGCATGCAAGTTAACAAAATGCTGGGGTGACAGTAGGGAATGGCAAAGATGGTCCACGATAGTCTGTGATACAAGATACTTTAATCTGTATTTTTGCAGGCCATGCATTCTATGCAGTCTTTTTACACTTTGGTACACAACTAGCTGGCATCGTGTCTACATTCTTCTTTTCTCCTGGATCAACCCTACTAAGCTTAGAAAGCCCATCATACTAACTCTGTGACCCTTGTTTTCTTCTGCAAACAGCCCAGTCAGCTGAGTGCCTTGGCAAGCGGTCAGTCGAAGCTGAGGACACTGGATTTGAAGTATGATGCCCAAAATCATTTGAAGTATGATTTGAATCTTCAAAGCCAGCTCCCAAGGGCTACATGGTAAGAGATATTCAGAAAAACAAACTTCATGTATGTATATATTTTCATTAGATTTATAGTTAATCCTTTTTCTGTATACATTCATCCAGAGATTCCTTCTATGTTAATCTGTGTAATATTGTAATATTGTAATACTGAATTTACTTTTGCATTAGTCTCCCTAGAAAGCAGTGGCAGTGGTTCAGCTAAGGATGAAGTTAAAATAGAAGGGAAGCCTGTATTTCAGTAAGAGGACACCCTTGTAATAGTTCTCTTACTGTCAGCAGAGTAGGTCAAAGGTTCCGTGGTACAGTGGGTCTTTAGACATTTCAGGGCTGCTGCCCAATCTTATCACATGGTGGAACAAAATAGAGGAGCATCCATCCAAGAATGAAGAAGCTGAGTTATTCTTATTGCTCTAGTTGCCCCACTCAACCACTTGGAAAGAAAAGAGGAACAAACATAGCTCTGATTCAGAGGTGGGATTCAGCCGGTTCTGACCAGTTTGGGCGTACCGGTAGCTCCAACAATCAGCTGAGAGCAAACCGATTCACTCAGATGATCAGATGGGCCCGCCTGCCCCTGCGCTATAACCAGGGGTGAAATGTAAAATTTGTTACTACTGGTTCTGTGGGCATGGCTTGGTGGTGGTGGGTAATGTGACTGGGTGGGCGTGGCCAACTTTTTATTTTATTTTAACTTTTCAAAGCATTTTTTCTGCAAATGCAAAAAAAATGCTTTGAAAAGCCTCTGCCGATCAGGAACACAGCTGGGATTGTCAGAGCCTTTTCAAAGCATTTTTTAACCACCTCTTCCGCTAAAGAAGTTGCAGAAAAAAATGCTTTAAAAGTCTCTCTGATGATCCCAGCTGAGTTGCCTGAT
>WNWU01000001.1:41563628-41590447 GCA_012654045.1 Ptyas mucosa | reverse complement strand
TATATATATATTGCCTGGACAACTGGTTCTAACATTATATACATCTTATAGAATCCTAACAAATTCACACCTCACTGTAAGATTAGGCTGGGATCCTTCCACAGGTACTCTGAACAGGTAAAGAGAAATTGTAATTTGACCTTTCCAATCCAGCACTTTAACTATGGCAACAATTCAATCTATGTCTATCTGTGTGCCTGTAAATGGGAAGATGGCACAGGATAGTGTCTCCCCAAAAGTTTCCTCTTTCAGTAAATAAACAAAGAAATTAGATGGCTTAGTTTTAGCTAAGAGAAGGCTCCATGATGCTAAAGCAATTGAGACTTTATATAATTCTGAAATGTGTGCTGATGGTCAGAATGTATATATTTCTGGATTGTTATAGGCGAGCACAGTCAAGGATGAAGATTCCAACTCCTTGGATTGTAATAATTTTGAGCTTTCTTCTTTAGCTTGACTCTATCTCCCACTCCATACCTCCACTGCCACTCAGAGATGAAACACACTTCTAACACATCTCGTATAATTTTGAAGAAAACACTGAGAACTCAAATACCTATTCCACTTCTTTTTCTGCCTACAGCAACTTCCATGATGATAAAAGCAATACATAGAGCACTTAGGGCAGTGATGGCTAACCTTTTCCATACCAAGTGCCCAAAGCACAAGTGTGATCCCCAACCCCCAAAATGCAATGCGCATGTGGCCCCTGTGCAAGCACCCTGCGTGTGCGTGCATGGTCCGGCATGCGCCCCCTGCACATGTGCAGCAGAGACCCAAAGATCAGCTGGCCAGCAGGAGGGTGCACACATGCGCAGCTGTTCTGCCCCAGCTAGGGACCCCAAAGAACGCAGCACATACAAACTCTATACAAAGCTTATTTTACTTAAATAACTTAGTCTTTATCAACCAAAGGCTGTTAATACTGTCTTAACAACCTACCAGAATTCTAAGTTAAGGTAATCACAGTCTTACTAGAGTTGGCAGAAACAATTTTGCAGAGAATCCAGATGCGAAGGAGATTGAACTAAAGTTGTTCCCTATAGCTTACTGCAAGTGGCATTCCTCCTTAAATAGGCTAAGGGAGTGACCAATTAGCCCCAAGCCTTATTCATGAGGAGACCTTCTCCTGAGGAGCCACTCCTGCCTTTTGCCAGCTCTGCCCGCCTGTGCATTGAGAAGAGGCTCCTCCTCTTCGTCCTCTTCAGTTAAAGGAGCTTCTGGAGGTTCTGAAGGCCCTGGCTGAATCCCCGCCTCTGGCACCACATCTTCTCCAGCCTCCTCACTGTCCAACTTGAGTGCCAGCTGCACAGGCTGCTGGTGCAGCACCACACCAGCCTCCTCGTTGTTGGAATCGGCTACTATCTGCACAGGCCACTGATGGGCCACAACAGCGGCGGAGCTGAACTGGAGCGACGGCTCAGTGCCTACAGAGAGGGCGCTGTGTGCCACCTCTGGCACGCATGCCATAGGTTTGCGATCACAGACTTAGGAATACCAACATAAACGGTATACTATTATTGTTCTCTTCATCTCGTTGAGTTGTGTTTTTCCCTCTTTCTTTTTAGAAGCAGAAGCAGGGTCCATTGATCCTCAGTCTAGAATTGAACACTATTCTACAAACACAGGAGAGAAGCTCAGAACACTTAGCAGAAATTAATACAGCCAAAGGAGAGGTTATATGTGATAACTTAGGCAATCTTTTCCTATCCTCTTCTTTTAAACAACCAAGATGCCTATAATCCCTAGTAAAAACAAATCCCCTTGCCTGTTTGGGCTGGGGATTGTGAACCACAGTATAGTCCAGTAGTCAACCTTTTTATACCTACCGCCCACTTTTGTATCTCTGTTAGTAGTAAAATTTTCTAACCGCCCACCGGTTCCACAGTAATGGTGATTTATAAAGTAGGGACAAAACCCCTACCGCCCACCATGAAAGCTGAAACGCCCACTAGTGGACAGTAGGGACCAGGTTGACTACCACTGGTATAGTCCATCATATACAAGGGACTCTAGCTTCAGGAATTCAGGGGTAATATTCACTGATGAAAGCAAAGAAGAGGACAACCAGCAGCAAGGTAGATGGACTCAGGTTGTAATGGCTATGTGCACCATTGAGAGTCCTGAAAGAGCAGGTTAGGGGTAGATCATCGTGGAGAAAATCTATATTTACTGGTTTATTTGTATCCCGCCTTTATTCTTTTTACAAATAACTCAAGGCAGCGAATATATCCAAGACCTCTTCTTCCTTTTCTTTCCCCTACAAAACAATGTGATTGCTAGTGGCAGGGGGGAAATGACTTACTGGCACATAATCAATCAATTAGTCAATTCAGTGATGCCATCCAGTTAGATAATTTTAGATTCTGGACTTAATAGCAGTAACTTCATTTCCAGCAAAGCTTTGAAAGTACAATTTACAACTTCTAATTGCTTGTGTACCAAGATAAGCAGAAGCCTCTCTCCTAATGATAAGACAGCATTTCTAAAGTAAAAGTGAGAGCATTTTTTCTGAATTCCAACTTTCAGATGTAGTCAACTCTAAGAAAGTATAGTTATACCAATTATAGAGAAGCCTAATATATATGTGCCTAATTCTAGCTCTCTTCTTCATTCTAGAGTTAAGGAAAGGGGTGCATGAATTAACTGCAAGATTTTCTGAACTTCCAGATTGATTTAGTGATGATGTTTTGGCAGCAAAACCCCTCTCTTCTCTCTTCGGCCATCTTCAACACCACCAAATGTTTTTGGCAATAAGTAGTTTAGGTTCCACTCCATGTTTCCATAGGGAGAGGAAAGGAAGTTAGCCTGATGAAAGCAGCACCACAATGTTGCGATGCAAGTCCTGCCCCTATGTCTTGCAAAGTAACACCCATGCACAAAGGGGGGAGGGGGCAGAGCTTGTGATTTAACTACACAATGCTGCTTCCAGCATTCTGATAAAAGCAGAAAGCTCCTGCAAACAAGAGTAACCCCATCCTCCTCCCCTTCAGTACTCTTTCCATAGACAACGCCCTTGAATACTTTGCAGATTTCAGGCCACCAACACAAACTTTACATAATCCATATTAGAATGACTATCCATCCTTGCTCTGGACCACAGGCAGTCCACCTTCAACAACCACTAAAGCAGGGGTGAAATGCTCCCGGTTCGGACCGGACTGCTTGATCCGGTAGCGATGGAGGCGGATGGTTCAGAGAACCAGTAGCAAAAATCCCTGCCCCCCCCCCCATGCCCAGCTGAGCTGCGCATTCATCAGAGGCTTTTTTTTTACTTTTAAAAGCATTTTTTCTACAACCTGTTCGGCCGAAAAAATGCTTTTAAAAGAAAAAAAAAGCCTCTGATGATTGTGCGGCTCAGCTGGGATCATCAAAGGCTTTTAAAAGAAAAAAACCCTTTTTTTTCTTTTAAATGCCTCTGACGATCCAAGCTGAGTTGCCTGATCGGCAGAGACTTTTTAAAAAATTCAGTTGGATCATCAGAGGCATTTAAAAGAAAAAAACCCTTTTTTTTCTTTTAAATGCCTCTGACGATCCCAGCTGAGTTGCCTGATCGGCAGAGGCTTTTTTAAAAAGCCTCTGCCATCAGGCAATTCAGCTGGGATCGTCAGAGCCTTTTGAAAGCATTTTTTAACAACCTCTTTGCCAAAGAGGTTGTAGAAAAAATGGTTTTAAAAGTAAAAAAAAAAATGGCCACACCCACCCAGTCACATTACCCCCACCACCACCACCAAGCCATGCCCACAGAACTGGTAGTAACAAATTTTAGATTTCACCACAGCACTAAAGCCAAGTATATCAGTGGTGGGTTGCTCCCGGTTCTGTCCGGTTCCATAGAACTGGTAGTAAAACTGACAGGAAGCTCCGCCCACCCAGCACAATATCATCATTGGTGATCTGCGCATGCGAACTGGTAATAAAGGTAAGTGGAACCCACTCCTAAAGTACATGTAAGCCATGAGCAGTCCTTGGTGCTCTCTAAGCTTGCTTGTTTTCTTGCAGACATTTCATTACCCAAACTAGGTAACATCATCAGTGCTGGTGCTAGTGCTACTAAAGAAGCATTTGCAAGAAAACAAGCGAGCTCAGAGAGCACCAAGGACCCCTCATGTCAACCCTGAGCTACGAATATTCTTCTTTATTAGTACATGTAAGCCATGTTAGCTACTAGTTATCATCTCCTTGTCAATGCTGCTTCTTCCCCAAATCCTTCTTGGTGGGCAGATAGCCATTCTATATCTCCCGTCCCCCCTTCCCCTTTTGTGAGAACTATTTCCTATCAGAGTCTAGAGACTAACATCTACTCTCAATTTCTTATCAGGAAAACAAAAGCAACTTGATTTGTTTGGGTTTCTTCATGATGCATCAATATGTGAACAGCCAGCAGGAAGCTATGGCTGAAAGCAGGCTCATCATAAACTGAGTTCATCATTTTATTTATTTATTTATTTTATTTATATTTATATGCCGCCCTTCTCCGGAGACTCAGGGCGGCTTACAATGTGTTAAGCAATAGCCTTCATACTTTTGTATATTTATACAAAGTCAGCTTATTGCCCCCACAAACCGGGTCCTCATTTTACCCACCTTAGAAAGGATGGAAGGCTGAGTCAACCTTGAGCCTGGTGAGATTAGAACTCGCAGTAATTGCAGGCAGCTGGATGTTAAATGCTGCCTTAATAGGAGGAATTAGCCTGCTACGCCACTCAGGCTCTTGCCTTTCTTATTTCATAAACTGAAATAAGAAAGAAAATATGCCATAGGGCCATGATGGCGAACCTATGGCATGGGTGCCACAGATGGCACACAGAGCCATATCGGTGGGCACGCGAGCTCAGCTCCGGCATGCATGCATGTGCCAGCCAGCTGATTTTCGGGCCTTCTGGGCCCACCAGAAGTCAGGAAACACACTGTTTCCGGCCTCCGGAGGGCCTCTGGGGAGGTGGGGAAGGCTGTTTTTGTCCTCCCCAGGCTCCTAGAAAAGCTCTGGAGCCTGGGGAGAGCAAAAAACGGGCCTACTGGGCCCATTGTGCCATCACGTGCCAAAAATGGGGGGAGGGCGGGGTGCATAGAATTATGGATGTGGGCACGCGTGCATGTGCCCCCACCGCACTCCCCCCACTTTTGGCACACGGTGGCAAAAAGGTTAGCCATCGGGAATAGAACCAACATTAGTGGGCCTTAGCAAGAGCTGTTTTTTTCTTCCAATAGTGGGAGTTTTTGGCGTTCTCTGAATTTAGTTGTTTGTTGCAACCCTTGTCATGAGAACATCAGAATAGCCCTGCTGGATCCAGCCAAAGGCTTATCTTGGCCTACATTTTTTTACATCCGAAGCCAACCAGATCTTTATGAGAAACTGAGGAACAGGACTAAGCTTATGTTTGGTAGCACCATTAAGATTAAAACTATCACCAGCCTTCTTCCTTGTGAACTTGCTCTTTCAAAGCTATCCAAGTTGGTGGGCCATCTCTATCATGATATCACATCCACATCGGGGGGCCCTTTTCCTGGTGGTAAGATCAGGCAGACCTTAGCCGAAGATACAGCCTCCTTCAGTTAACAATACATTCAAAACCATTTCCTCATAATCTCCTAGCTCAGAGAGGAGTATATGCCAACAGAGCTTGTTCAGATGTACTTTATGCCTTTAATTTAATCCAACGTCTCTCGCTGTCTAAGAGCTGGGCCCATGTTTTTCAGACTGATGCAACCTTTAAGCCATTCATGTTACCAGTGATATTTATGAAATCGAGCCATGAAAACGTGACAGTCCAGAACAATAACTCCCATTCTCATTATGTAATGGCCTATGCTTTTGTGCCTATACAAGATCATCCCATTATTTTTAAAGGAAAAAAAAAGATCAAGAAATAACATTGACAACAAAATAATGGTAAAATAACAAGCCCAAGATTGTATTACATTTTTAAATTTAACAGCATAACAATACAGGCACGACAGATACATTTTTAAAAAAAATTGAGAAGTTGCCTGGAAATTTATATTACAAGTGCATCACAGAAATTAATCAGATCCATTTTGTAGCCCAAACTTTGGTTTTAAAATGGATCCTTTCCATCAATTAGACGTCAGAGGAAGGATTCTGAATGTGTTCCAATATTTGCAGTGCTTTGCAGAGAAGTGAAACATTTCTTATTGCAGGCTCTGTTGGGTCCAATACTGTGGTTTAGATGCCACAGGACTGCCTTAGAAAATATGATTCACCCTAGTAATAATCATCTGTTCAGAAAATGGTTGGCAAACTAGCAGGATATCACAAATGCCACAAAAAGGAAAAAAAATGCAACAAGCTATAACATTCTGGTTCTTTGGAAGGAAAATACTACTACTATATATTGTAACAAAACAAATCAATTATATTTACAATTTACAGTCTCCAAAGGCAAAAGAAAAATAATGAGTTTAATTTTTATATTTATTTATTTATTTTTATTTTATATGTTGCCCATCTCACCTACAGGCAACTCAGTTACTGTATTAATATATCACATTAAGCTAAAGTATGGTTGCTTGCTTTTTTGTTTAGTGAAATGTCTGAACCCAGCCACTGTGAAGTATAAACCATTATTCAAACCTTAGCAGAAGGTACAATTCCAGACAAATATGTTTTATTTAATAATTGATTACAATGTTGGAAGAAATTTCCCCAGTTCTTTCCCAGCTGGAATATACCACAGATGCTGAGAAGAAATGGACGCAGAAGCCAGCTGCCAGAAAGTGGTATTCTTTTAATGTAGGAAGGCAAGAAGCAAAAAGTGACATAGCTGGAGCATTCCTGGCTTGCAAACACCTTGGGAGTGTGAATCTGAGCCTTTTATGTTTAATTCCTCTTTGAAGTTCTTGCAGCTTGATGGCTTTTGATGTGTTTCTGATTGCCCTGGGTTTTGTTTTCCTGGGTTAATCTTGGTCCCAGGTCTTTTGTTTTTCCTGTCCTTTGGGTTTAATCCTGTCAGGGGCAGGAAAAAGGGAGTTTCCTTTACCTTGGAGCATTTATTTTTAGCCTGGTTCCCCTAATCTTAATGGTTCTACTTAAGTATTTCTGTGGTCAGCTTTGTTACTTTTGTAACAGGCTGCTCTGAGTTTTCCTTTCAGCTGGTGCTTCTTGGTTTTCTTAAAGGGGGAAGGGCTGGCTTGAGTTCCTTGGCACTGTTTTCTGAGGTTTCTGGCACTGTCCTTTTGAAGTGTACTTTCCATAACATTATTATTAAATTATAATTGCCAGTTATAAATTATGAATAAATTTTGATTCACAATATTGTGGTTTAGCCTTACAATATTCAAAAGTTGAACCAATTGATGAAAAAGTGAGGAGTTTTTTTGAGTCTCAATACCTCCTTTCAGGGCAAAATTTCCCTAAAATACCATGTTAATGACTTGTCAGCACATCAATAAATTGCTGCTGGTCAGTAGAAATCAGAAGGCTGAGTGGCGTAGGAGGCTAATGCCTCCTACTAAGGCAGCATTTAACATCCAGCTGCCTGCAATTACTGCGAGTTCAATTCTCAGCAGGCTCAAGGTTAACTCAGCCTTCCATCCTTTCTAAGGTGGGTAAAATGAGGACCCGGTTGTGGGGGCAATAAGCTGGCAATAAGGGGCAATTTTGTATAAAATATACAAAAGTATGAAGGCTACTGTTTAACGCATGGTAAGCCGCCCTGAGTCTCCGGAGAAGGGCGACATATAAATCAATTTTTCTTAAAAAAGGCATGATCTGAGATTTAGGGTAATATATGGCTGCTGCTTATTTTATTTGAGAGATAAACATTAGTTTCATTGCCAGACATTGTTAACTGGCAGAGTTATAACTTCAAGCACCAATTTTACTGCTTTAGTGAAAGAAGTTTGTGATTTCACACCACAAAAAAGAGGCTTCACTCAGAGATTAGTGATTTGACATTGCAAAGACTGATTTAATTGCCAGAGAGTTTTGATTTTGAAACACGGTTTCTGGTCCCAGAAATTAATCAGTCATTTGCAGTTTCCATGTAATGTAAGAGGGAGGGACAAAAGGAAATAGATGATGTTTGTGTATTATTGTGAAGCAATGTAGATGTGGCCTCAGGAATGGGGAAGGAATGAACAAACTGTGAAAAAGAAAACTCAGTCCTAAGGAAGAGGACTGACTTGATTTAGTGTAAGATAGGGCAGAGAGAAACTCTGATAAGCTTTCAGGATGATAAAAATATGTAGAGATTCTTAGTCATCCAGGTCATGGTTGTCCCAAAGGTGCTTTTTCAGGAGACAACTGGACTTCCCTGCACAGGGTCTTGGATGAGAAGTGAAACGACTTCAAAAGAAAAAAAGAAAAAAATCCTTCCATTCCCCACTATCCTGTCAGAGCTGAAGAAGCTTCCTGGATGAGAAGCAAAACGTCTTCAAAGGGAAAAACAAGAAAGTCCAGTTGCCTCCTGAAAAAAGCACCTTTGGGACTTTCAAGATGATGTTATTTTATCCTACAACAATAAAGAGCATTCCCAGAATTCCCTCCGGTGCCTGTTTCTTGAGATTGCCTTCCTCAAAGGGTTGGCAGCTATATATTTTCGATCCTCTCCTCCAAAGTATTGCCTTTTTTTTAAAAATGGAAAATATTATAATCTTACCATTGTCAAAGGCACAATTACGTTTTTATAAAGATTTTAGGAGTTTGCATTAATCGCTCTAATTATGATGACATTTAGTCAGGCAATAAAAAAACCTCTTTGCTTTTTCATCACAATTTACATTTGGCCATACCTGAGTTTAGGTCTACCATATTTAAGTTGTAAAACGCTAAATGACCTCTCAAAAAACCCCCAGAGAAAGTCATACTGTGGTTATCCAGGTTTTAGTATATTATACATGTTATCATTCCAAGATGAATCTTGTTGAATTTTGCTTTTTCATCATAATCCTTTTCTTCGCCTTTTTCCAAAATACGCGACAGGATTTCTTCGTTCCTGTACATGCAGATTAGCGAGCAAACAGCAAACATTTTAGTCATTCAGTTCAACAGCTAGGGAATCACTCAGGTGATACAATTGAAGCAAATGTGAGGCTCTGATAGCCCTTTTTGTGTTGCTTAGTTGGTACAGTTTTCATTCTTCACGGCAGAACCTAACACGTGTGGACAAAAACTAATATGAGACAAGATTCAGTCCAAGAACTCTGTTTTTAATGTCAGAGGAAGATAGTAACTCTGATAAGAGATACAATATTTTGCCCCATTGCTATGTTATCAGAGCTAGCTCCATTGAGCCTGAATGTATAAGATAATTTTCCAAATTGCAATAATTCCTTGGAGTATCCATGAATGGTGCATGTTTTTGGCATCTTTGGAAGCCTTCCAAGAAAATGGCCTACGTGAACCTGCTATAATCCTGCCTTGTTTGCAGATAGCATGTGTGTGTACACACACACACACACACTGTTCTCAGAAGTGAAGTTTTATGAACACTGCTAACACTGCTGTCACAACAACAACTTCCGAAATTATGAGGCTTCATGAGCTTAAGTTAGACCGGCTCCAGAAAGTTTTATGCTATTGTCCAAACAATGCCAACCTAGAAAACTGAATTTTAGCAAACTAATTTTCAAGCCAAGTATTTATCTGGAGATTTAAAAAGAGTTAAAATCCTTAAAAAGGATTGAACATCCCACTGAAAGCTGGCGCAAGACAAGCAAGCTATCTTGAGCTTAGTTCACATTGCACATTTTCCAGAACTCAATGTGTGTTGTTTCAGGTATTTTATTTTTTTTAATCTCTTGGCTGCAGCAACTTCCAAGACAGAAGACGTATTTTCCCGCTTGTATAGTTAACAGGACAGCAGAAGTTGAAATGAGATCATTGCCTTTAATACAGTTTGTTCCTATGTGTCACCTTTGCTTTGCAAATGACCTTCTAGCTTGACTATGACTCATCACTGAAAGAAACCATACTTGTGCCTATGCTCTGGTCATCTGAGACTAAGAGACAATATATTCACCCTGGAGGGATTACTTGTTTACTAAGCAAGTGTGGTGGTGTTATTTGTCCATTCAATTTCTGCCTGAAAAAAAAATCATTTTTTATGCCTCCTTCCCTCCCAGGCTGCTTATCTATCATAAATTTTATTTCAGGAACTTGTAATATAATAGTACATTTATTTTTAAAAATATCGCATTTTATAATTTTCGTGAAAAGGGGTGGGGAAGGTATGACTTAAGTTTGAACGTTACAAAACTGATGTCAGGTTTCGGCGTAATCTCAAATAAACTTCATTCTCAAACACAAAGTCTTTGATGAATCTCTCATTTATTAAAGAATTTACGATCCGACCTAAACTCATATGCAGCCAAAACTGATTCTCCGAAACCAAACCCCTCCCATTCTGCCTCACAATATCTCAATACCCATTGGCCATCTTCCAAGTCAATCTCTTCTGCCAACTGCTTCAGATCACAGGAATGTCCCCCTCCCTTTCATCACCTGGGTAACCCTATCTATTAAGGAAGGGGGAGAAGGACAATATCTCAAATGCCAAGCACTAAATTTCAAACTGTACTGCTCGCTCCGTTTCCCCCCCCCTTATTCCTCTTTGATTATGGCAGCGATGAAAAAATGTAAGTTAACTCGCTGACAACTGAATTCTGGGCAGGAGCACTAGGATGGATAATCTTATTTTATTTTGCTTAAAAACAAAAGCTACTGACACTACAATGACACTACAATACTGTCCCCTGATGCTGAGCATCCCCACTCATTGAGGATGCCTAGACTGTAACTGTACAGCTACTTCAATTTAAAATATTTTCCCACAGATCATGAGAGTGATCTGAGATTATATTAGCAAATGAAGGAGGCACTCCTGCCATTTGGAGTATTAAGGAAGCTTTCTGGTTTTAAAAATAGCTGTTTGGTTACAGTCTCAGCTGGCTGCCTTAATAGCACACACTTGCATGCATCAGCCTAAGACTAGCCATCCTCATCCTCCTTGCTCTCTTGGTAGCTTTTGATACCATTGATCATGGTAACCTTCTGCAGCAGCTGTGGGGACTGTGAGTGCAGGCACTGTCTGGTAGTGGTTTTCCTCCCTTCTCAGCTGGTTCCAGTTGGTGTTGACAAGGGGAAAGAGATCAAATCTGTGTCCCCTTATTTACAAGGTACCTCACTCATGCCCTACTCACTTGAGGATGGACTTTTGTACTGCAAATATCATTTGGAAGCTATTGTTGGTCCAGAATGGAGTGGCACAACTAATGTTGGACACTATGCCCATGTGACGCCACTGCTATGCATGCTGTGCTGGTTACCATTTGACTTCCAGGTGCAATTCAAAGTGCTGGTTATTACCTTTCACCAGCTATCATGGTTTCTGAGAATTCTGGAAGTTGACTATTGTGTCCTCAGCAGCAAAAGTCCATTAAGGGTTACCAAAGATAGCAACATATCTACTTCAACCTTGATCAAATAAACCTACTTTATATTGCTTTATTTTACTTTCAACAATCTTGATCTTTACTCTCTTCAAATAAAGTCCTTGATTTTCTTTCAATTTTTCTTTGCCCTTCACACAAAATTCTTCAAAGCTTTAACAAGCCTCTTTTGTAAATCCAATATATGAAAAAAAAATTCAGGTCACTGTCTAGATTTGTTGTTTGTATATTCCTTTTAATTATTAAAACATTGGCTGGTTTCTTTTGTATGGTCTGTTTTGCATCCTTTTCCATATCTTTCTTGTAGTTTGTCATTTTTAAATCCACTTTCAGATCAGTTTGTCTTGTCCAGTAAAGCAATTTCCTTTTCCATACTATTTTTTAAACACAGTCTATCTTTAGGGGCACACACAGTTAAAATTAACTTTTGTATCCATTTTGTATCCAAAATATCTATGTCCAATCTTAAAATATTTTTCTCCATTCCATTATTAGTAAAATCAAATTTAAGTATTATTCTCCTTTAACTGTAATCTTTAGTTCCTTCCCTCTAAGTGTCTGATCTTCAATGCCCCACTCTTATCATTTAAGAATTCAAAAACAAAGCAGTTTTCCACAGGAAGGAGTAATATGATTAATTCCAGAATCTTATTTTAGTTGGGAATTTATATACAAAACAACTCTTTCTTTCTTTTTAGTTCCTGGTAAAATAAATTCTTCACCCAAGTTTTTATAAATCAAATATTTTGTCTCTTTTTCTAATAGGTGTTTCTTGTAAGCAAATTATATCTTGTTTTAATGTTTAATAACATTTTGTTTTCTTTTCAGGAGCAGCATTACAAACTTTGATACCAGATGTGTTTTCAAGCAAGGCAAAAATGTCAAGATGTTGGCCATGACAGTGTGATTGAAGTATTGCCTGTTTTTCATTTGCACCACATATGCAATGGACATAAAAAACAGAGAGATCTTAAATCATACCACTGTGCCACCATCTTGACTTTTTTTCACCATACTATGCATACCCTGGTTTGGTAGCATTTACAAGATAATGGTGAAATTGAGCCAATTAACAGAAAAAAGTGAATTAAATCAGATGTAATAGGAAAGGTGGGATTGAAAAACTGCAAACATGATGTTTCTATTGTTCCAAGGCTCCCTGAGTCAGTGAAACAGAAAGAGAGGTAGAGATTAATATTTTGAAACCTACCAGACTGTGTAAAAAAAAGACTTCTGCTTATGGAACAAGAATTTCTAGTCCTCTTTTACATCTTAACAAGCTCTCCGAGGCCTCCACATCTGTTCTGAAACAGATTTTGGACATATTTTGAGGATGGACAGAGAGATTGTCTTGGAAGAGAAATGAAAAGATGTAATTCCACACACAATAAACTGGTTGAATAATTAGTTCTTCTGAAGAAATGGGGAAACCCTAGTCCAGTGCGAGACCAGGGAATTTCTAGCACCCTGTTTGCCCCGTGTAGTGCTTCAGATTTGGGGAAAGAATCAACAAAAGTTGAAGTGGTATAAAGCCTATATATTTTATACTACAACTGTTGTAAGTTGACTGCTAAAATACATTAACGCTGACATGTCTGAGCATTTTGGACATTTCCACTATAGTTAGACCTGCAGAAGCTCTTTTCTCACAGGATCTTTTCCACTGCCATTTGCGATTCTGAGCCCAACTAGAATCAAGAAATACAGCTCCATCTCATAACTATTTTGGCTTACTTAAAGAAAGTTGGTGGAGGAGAAATAATAAGCTCCCAGAATTGGCCATGGTCTTCAATCTGGGCAGAAGAGCTTGGCAGGAACCTGAAGGTGCTGCTGGTGCTCAACATACCAAATATTTGGAACACACCAGAACTGCCTACCTTGCATGATATAAACAGATGAGATACAAGAAGTCAATGTGCTGAATTCTACATCACAATCACAGCTGGTAAAAGGGAACACATGAAACCATATCTCTCCTTTAATTACCTGTCCAGGATAAAGATTTAATGTGCCTCAAAGGTTCCCTCTTTACTTAATTGGTTCAGGAACTTTATATATTCAACTTTAGTTCTCCTAAACATCTCTGAGGTAATTAAACAGAGAGAGAGAGAGAGAAAGAGAGAGAGAGAGTGATTTCTCCCCAAACTACGCTAGAAGCGTTAGGGTATATACCAATGATTTGAAAGTAAGTCTGCAATTTCCAAATTAAACACTCAGTCCAATTTGTAATGGAAATATAACTTCTGAAATCATATTGGTTTTAATTGTAATTAAATATCTGTTAAACGGCTCATAAATTAAGCTCATAACTTAATTTTTTTTTGAATGACGCATTTAAAAATGATTCAGAGCTCATTTGATTTAATGGACTCTAAATTATGTGAAGCATATGTGACATCCTTGTTGCATCTGTTTTGGTGATCAAAGCTAGTTCCTCGAGATACAATATTTAAGGACATCATTTTGAATAATTATTTTAGGAAAGTTTAATAAAGGGGTTGGTAAACTGGTACCCTTGAGATTTTAGATTGCAACTTCTATCAAGTTTAGATAGCATGACAAGAGATTATGGTAGTTGTAGTCCAAATACATGTGGAAAGAAAGCTAATCTACACTATTACCTCCCTCTCAGGTAACATGTATTGGGTATGAAAATTCAGACAATGGCAACCTGAGCCATAAAGGTCTTCATAGTGATAACCAGCACCTCAAATTGGACCCAGAAGCCTCTTGGAAGGTCAGCAGAGGTTATTCTACCTTCCACAGGTAGACAGTTGTATTTTATATCAGATGCAGTTTTCAGATGACCTCCAAGGGCAATTTCATGTAACTAAATTCCAGTAGTCTAGCCAGGGGGCGATGACAAAGGCATGAATCACTGTTGTCAACACCTCCTGGTCCAGGAAAGGCCAAAGCTATCAAAAACTCTCTTGGCCATACACTGTACCAGGAATGATGGAGTCCAGAAGAAGCCTCAATTGTATATGGGGAAGAGGGAAGTAGAGATAATCCTTGACTTACAATCATTCATTTACTGACCGTTCAAAGTTATAACTGCACTGAAAAAAGTGACGTGATAGTTTTTCACACTTACGGCTGCTTGCAGCATCCCCATGGTCACATGGTCAAAATTTGGGTGTTTGGCAACTGGCATGTATTTATGATGGTTGCAGTGTTCTGGGGTTATATAGATCACCTTCTGTGACCTTCTGATAAATAAAGTCAATGGGGAAGCCAGATTCACTTTACAACCGTGTTACTAACTTAACAACTGCAGTGATATTGCTTAACAACTGTGGCCAGAAAGGTCATAAAATGGGGAAAAACTCAATGAACAAGTGTCTTGCTTACCAACATAAATTTTGGACTCAATTGTGCTCGTTAAGTCAAAGACTATCTGTACAACTTCGTCAAGAACTATGCATGAAACAAGCTGGTCTTGCCATCATTTAATCTCACTCTGTTCCAGAAATATAATTTTGATGAATTTGGGTGCATGGGGCGCAGCAGCTTCTTCTGTAATTTAAATGCACTCCTACACTGAATGTGTGCCAATGGGCCTATCAATTCTCTGATAGTGCCGCAGTCTGTAAGCATGGTTTATTGTAAACATTTTGTTCAATCCATCAAGCAAGTTTTACTAATCACTATCCTTCCCCCTAGGTGAGAAAAGTGTCTCTCAGTAGCAATATGCAAGAAATTCCAATACTAGCAGGACCAGAGCTTAACACTGAATTTGAGTTTACTGTATAGTTCCACCACTGCAACTTTTTGTTAACGTATTCAAGTCAGTTTTTGACTCCTTGCAACTGCCCTGACTAGTCCATGCAGTTTTCTTGGCAAGGTTTTTCAGAAGCGGTTGACCATCACCTCCTTCCTAGAGCTAAGAGGGAGTGATTGGTGTAAGGTAGCCCAGCTGCTATGTGCCTAAGGAGGGACTAGGGCCATGATGGCGAACTATGGCACGCGTGCCACAGGTGGCACACAGAGCCATATCGGTGGGCATGCGAGCTCAGCTCCGGTGTGCATGTGTGTGCCAGCCAGCTCATTTTCCGGCCTTCTGGGCCCACCGGAAGTAGGGAAACAGACCGTTTCCTGCCTTTGGAGGGCTTTGGGTGTGTGTGAGGAAGGCCTGTTTTTTGCTCTCCTTTCTAGGAGCCTGAGAAGGGCGAAAACAGCCTTCCCCACCCAGACGGCAAATGGGCCATTTCTGGCCTCCGGAGGGTCTCCGGTGGGGTGGGGAAGGCTGTTTTTGCCCTCCCCAAGCTCCTAGAAAGGCTCTGGAGCCTGGGGAGGGTGAAAAATGGGCCTACCAGGACCACCGTGCCAAAAGTAGGGGGGGCGCGGGGGGATGTCACACACGCATGCGTGGGGGCAGGGCGCATAGAATTATGGGTGTGGGCACGCATGCGCTTGACACCCCCCCCACGCTTTCTCCACTTTTGGCAAGTGATGGCAAAAAGGTTAGCCATCACTGGACTAGGGCTTGGTTTCTAGCCTGGTGCCTTAACCACTAACACCAAACTGGCACCCTATTAATTGCACCTTGTAAAGCTGAAATGGAAAAGTAAGGAGGGTGGTACAAAGCAGAAGGCAGATGCTGCTGCTTTAGGGATAGGCTTGGTCTAAGCTAAAGGCATCTAGGCATCTATTTTTTAACCTCACCCTTCCCAAGAAGCCCTAGACACATTGCTATGCTATCCAGAGACAGAATTTATTTATTTTGTCATAATTATACGGATGTCCATTGACAGACAAAATACTCTGTGTGGTGTACAATAAAGCTAAAATTAAAAGAAAAAAAATATGGGAAAGAGAAATGACCATGGTGATGCTTCATGTCTTTCCCTCTAGTTCAAACTTCCTGACCGCATTAGTGGGCGGGCCGGAAGTAGAACCTACTTCTTCAGGATCCTTTAACGCCTTTATTGGCAGGTGGGAGCAAGGATTGGTCAAATGGGCCTGATCCTTTGCCGAAGTCTGAGAAAAGCATGTGGACAAGAGGGTAGAGGGGCCATTGTCCCAAAAGTGCTTTTTCAAGAGGCAACTGGACTCCAGAGCTGAAGAAGCCTCTAGGATGAGAAGTGAAACGTCTTCAGAGAAAAACAAGAAAGTCCAGTTGCCTCTTGAAAAAGCACCTTTGAGACAACCATGACCTGAATGACTGAGAATCTCCATAGATATAGAGGGGCCATTGCTGCCTGCACAAGCATATTATTTCTACCTTCGCAATGAAACCCATTTTCACCTCTGTGGTTTAAAATGAATATTTTGATATGAGATTGTTCCCTTTTCTAGTACAGTACTGTTTTTATGATCAGAAAGGAATCCACTTCAGAGTACCCATTACATTATAGAGATGCACCTATATCTTACATACATGAGATGTAATTGTTATTTGCATTCACACACCTTTAGGAAACTGGAGCAAACCATACCCGCGAAATACCCGACGGAACCAATATAAATGTATTTGGCAGACCTTATAATCAACACACAAAGCCCGTTTCCTCCGATCGAACCCTCCTCTCTTCTTCCCACCAAGCTGCGCCCGAGGCGAGAGTAGCCTGACGCAATCCTCTACCTCTATTTCCTTCGAAAGCTCCTAGGCGAGTTGCATCATCTGGTTTTGAGACAGCGGAGAAGAGAAAAACCAATGAGCGGGCGCGTTTTGCTCATGTGTGACAGACGGCTTTGACCAATCCGGTCTTCGTAAACCGTTCTCCAGGCGGGACTATTTGCTTCTGAAAGCGGTGATTGGACAAGAGACGGCGGGAACCGAGATACCCTAACAACTGGGCGGGGGCTTTACCGGCAAGCTGGTATTTAAACGATGGAGAGCTGGAGGACAGCGCAGTTCTCTTTCCTTGCTTTGTGTTAGGGTGGTCGGTCGCCGTCTCTTGTGCCAAATCCCAGGCTAGCCGAGCTTAATCCTTCGGTTCAGTCCATTCGCGGAGATCAGAGCCACCAGCGCACCTCCTCCTGCGGAGTCATGAAGGGGGATCCGCATCCTCGGCATCTTTCCAGCGGAACGGAGCATCCGTCCAGGCTTCAGAAGGACGAAGAAGTGGAGGAGGAGGAGGAGCCCTCTGGTACAGAGGAAGGGTCGCCCAAGTCTCCACTCTGGGTCTTCGGTTACGGTTCGCTGGTTTGGAGACCTGATTTCGAATTCACTTCCCGCAAAGTGGGCTATATCCGGGGCTACAGCCGCCGCTTCTGGCAAGGAGACACCTTCCACCGGGGTAACGAAAAAATGGTAAGGGCTGTTCTTTCCAGGTGAGACTAAGTGGGTGGGAAAGGACAGCGGCTGATCCTGAGTTTTTGTATGTGTGTGTGTGTGTGTGTGGTTTTTTTTAAAAGAGATGAGTGCTTCTCTTGAGATGAGAGATCCCTTCCGTAGAGTGGAAGGGATGGTGGGATGGGCTGTGGGACTGGAAAATAGAGATAATCCAAGAATTGGTTATGTTTCGGGGAGCTAGAGTTAGAAATTGTAGGTTCCGCGGAGTCCACAGGAGTCTATTGATTACCCTTGGCTTGACATTGTTGTGCAGAATTTGGAGAGCCTCCCACATTAGTTTGTAATGCTGAGGGAGTAGGGAACTTCTGGACTGCACCAATGATGCTTCCTTGAGATGGTAGAACTTGTGCTTCTGGAAAAGAGTACAGTACTGCATATTAAAACTGCCTCTTTCTCTCCCTTCCCTTAGCCTGGAAGAGTGGTCACCCTTCAGGAAGACTATAACGTAAGTATTTTGTGCCTGCATTCTTAAACAGTTGACATGCATATCAATAGCCTAAGCCTAATCAGAAGGAGGGGAGAAGGCTTAAAACCAAGTAATTGCAGGTAGTCCTCAATTTACGACCACAATTGAGCCAAAAAATTTTGTTGCTAAGTGAGAAATTTGTTAAGTGAGTTTTGCCCCATTTTATGACTTTTCTCTCCACATTTGTTAAGCGAATCACTGCAGGTGTTAAATTAGTAATATGGTTGTTAAATGAATCTGGTTTCCCCACTGACTTGTCAGAAGGTTGCAAAAGCGGGTAGCATGACCCCAGGATACTGCAACCGTAATACATGTGAGTCAGCTGTCAAGCATCCAAATGTAAAACATATTATCATGGGGATGCTGCAACAGTTGTTCTGGTGTAAAAAATGGTCATAAGTCAGTTTTTTCAGTGCCATAATTTTGAAAGGTCACTACGCGATGAGGACTACCTGTGTTTTGAACTACCCACCTAGTATAGCTGCAGGAGAAAGGTGGAGAGTGAATTGTATCATTGCAACTAGAGGTTATGTAATTCTGTTACTTGACCTGCAGCAATTATAATTATCCAATTATAATTTGGATGAGTGATTATTTGGTCAGTAGAGTACTGCTTATCTAGGAGACCGGCCAATGTTTGTGAATATAATCTAAATGATAAAAGAAAACAGATCTTGACAATTATGGAGATGATAAGGTACCACTGCTGAAAAGAATTGGGCACATGGCCAAGATACTGTGGGTCATGCACAGTTTTTATTATTATTAACTTTTGCAAAGTTAATAGTATTAATTGCTTTGTGGACAACTCGTTTGGAAGGAATGAATAGCTATTTCAGAACTGTGCTTTTTCATCACAAAGCTGACTTTTAACCTAACTGACCTGATATTGTTTACAAATGCAATGAAACATGGCAGATAACATTTTTTTTTTAGTTTGGCATTTGCTTATTTGTATAGGTTATGGAGATAAGTAATTTTGTATTTAATGAAGCAGACACCTGTAAGTAACTTGTGATTTGATTTCTGATTGCAGGGGTGCACGTGGGGTGTTGGCTATGAACTTCACGGGCTTCAAATTGCTGCTGTCCTTAAGTATTTGAACATGCGGGAGGCTGTGCTTGGGGGCTATGACACCAAGCTGGTGAAGTTTTACCCCCAGGAAGAAGAGGCAGATGAACCTGTTCTAGCTCTTGTTTATATTGCAACCCCCCAGAATCCCTCCTATCTGGGGCCAGCATCTGAAGAGGATATTGCAGCTCAAATCATAGTCTCCAGTGGCCGTGCTGGCCACAACATTGAGTATCTTCTGCGGCTGGCAGACTTCATGCGCTACTGTTGCCCTCAAGTAGAAGATGAACATTTGTTCTCGATTGAGGAAGCCCTGATCTCTATCCTGCCCTGTATATATCCTGCTGAGGAGCCCTTGGTACAATAATGAAGTTGACAGTATTCACCAAAATGAAATTGGACGGACGCTTTTTAACCAAGGACGACATGCATGAATACATGAGCTGATGCAACTGAAGTCAGGTTTTAAAACCTGTACATGTAGGCCTTGGGAGAGAAGAGTAGTTGGAGGCACGGTAATATAACTACAATTTAAATAGCATTGGACTCCAGCCACATTTCTAGTCTTGAGTAGAGATTGGAGAGACCCACTGCTATTTTACTAGCTGCTGGTGATACAAAGCTGGTTGAAAAATACTTCCAAGTCTCATTTGTATACTCCAGAGAGATTAAGTCCTACTAAATTTAAAAGGGCTTTTACTTTAGAGTTCATGCAAGTGGGATTGCTGCTGTTTGCACTTTTAGCCAAATTAACAGTGTTCCTTGAATTGTTGAAGGGAAAGGGGGACGAAGATAAAATGTTTTTCTTTGCATGTTTTCATCCAAAGCAGGGCCATGATTATAATGCTATGAGCTTTGCTCTACCTCACAAGCTGATGTTGCACATGTGAAGTTGTGAAGGTTTTCAAAAGTTCTTCCAGCCTTGGTCATGGTATCCTCGTGTTTGCTCATACGCTGGGCTTTTTTTAGTGGAAAATAAACTTGATTTTAGACTTTGGTGGGGCCAAACCTCCTTAGGCAGTTAGTGTACTACTTTTTTTATAACTTGAAAATGTATTTATTGTAATGAAGATGTATATTTCATGGAGAGAAATGTCCTGCAGAGCAGGGCAGATTGCTAGCTTGAAAGCTGGCAGGGGAAATTGGGTCTTCTGGTTTTAAATATTTTTTTTTTCCTCTTAGAGGGGAGCTTCAGACCAGGGCAGCTGCTACAAGGTTACTCTTTTGAGACAGCTTTCAGTAAATAGAACTGTTGCACTACCTACACACAATATAGATGCTTTTACATTACAGTAATATTTTGTGACAGTTTTTGTAACTGCAGGGTGTATGTCTCTTGGCATACCATGCTCAAGTTTTGCCTGCATTTCAAATAATGGAGTGGGCACTTAATGTCTGGTTCTCTGAAATCACAAGAAATTAAAGTTTCTGAGAATATTAAATGTGTTCATGAAAAGAAAGATCTGTGCTGAATATTGTAGCTTGAAAGACACGATTCAATAAAGCTGATAAGAACAATTGCTTTCTGATGCAGCCTTGGGGAGAGACTTCACCCTGGAATTTGTTAACAGATCTTGGAACAAAATGGACAACTGCTGTTAAAAAGAACTGTGTATCTTTTATCTATAAATAAATGAGTCTGAAATTACATTGTTTGGACAAAATTTTTTTTCTTTGGTTTTGCATTTAAACTATTAAAATTCTTTGTCATGGGATTTCATGTAACTATAGAAAAATGGAATTAGTTTAACTACAGCTGTTGCAGTTACCTTCATAGTGAATAACTGTCAAATGTTTATGAAACTGTTTCCAAAGCTTCGCATCAGCAGTGCCCAAGCCATAGCTTTACAATCCGTTAGGTGCAACTTCTGCAATTTCCTATAGTTTTTGTGAACAGGACATCACTGAATCACACTAAATGATTCTAGTTTTGAAAAGCAGCATGGCCAACCTTGCTTCTAGCTGCATTGTCACTAATGTGTCTGTGCAATGCTCTGGGGATTATTTGGAGGGTGCAAGCTTTAAGTAGCACCTTCTTGCAACTTGGTAAAGCAGCTGCATCTTTTCCCAGAGTCGTGTAGCTCTTGTTGCAGCAGTCTGCACTGGAGTAGCAAAAATGCATCTTGTTTATGCTGACTTCGGGCTCTCCAGATGTTTTAGACTACATCTGAACTTTCTAAGTCGAAACCCGGAAGACTGAATAGAACTAGTGACTCCCTGTACGTGCGCTATGGCCTTTGGATAAAGCAACCACATTGCTGCTGCCGTAACCCCTACGGCCTCATTCAAACTTGGAGCCGTAGCTAATCCTCAAACTTGGCTGTGCTGCTGTTGATTGACCACCTGCCTTTCCAAATGTGCAAGCAGCAGAGACAAAGCTGCCTCCTTCATGTGGCTGACGTTCCATTTGGACTTCCAATTACCATGACATTCTTAATGGTAACTGGTGGCCAAGCTGGCTGGGGATGATGGCAGTTGGGGTTGAACAGTGGGGCTGAACTGAGGTTAGGCACACTGCTTGACCTCAACTGTGGCCTTCCGGAAGAAAAGAGCAAACGGATCACCTAAGGACATCTTACCCAAAGGAGCTGACACTGGCATGGAGCTCTGTAAACAAAGTAGACCCATCAATAACTTTTTGTTCTATTAAAAAAGGCCACCTCCTTTACAAGGGTGTCGAACTGGAGGCCCACGGGCTGGATGCGTCATGCACAAGCCATGCCCACCGCAGCTCTGTGAATGGGGAAAACGTCACGAAACGTCACGTGACGGCAACATGACACTGGGAGTTTGAAATCTGTGTTTTAGAGCGTTAAAGAGTTTGGTTTCTTTGCAATGTTTTTAGCATTTTGAATGATGGAAGCAAAGACAGGAGCTGCTCTTTTTCTAAGCATTTTGCAGGTTTCAGAGTTAAGAGCTTAGAGAAGTCACTTGCCTTAAGGCCCATATCACAATAATGAGGTCTGCCTCACTAGCTCATTTTGGTCCCTAAGTGCCCTAAAGCAGACCTGCTAACCAGACTGGCTTATATTAAAGGAGGTCAGTGGTGTGTAATTTCATACTTCCCCCTTAAAATATTTAAAAACTACTCCCAGATTATGCTTGTGCCTATTTTAATTCAATGGAATGATCACAAGGTTGTGTTCTTTGAGCCTCTGCCCAAAGAAACTTATGTGACTTCCTGATTATTTTGTTTACTTTTTCATGCAAAATATCTCAGATGTAACCATAGGTTATTTTTTTTTTACTTATGTATCATATTTCCATGTCCCTCATAGTTGCATTCTCAACTGTCTGATGCAGGATTCCAACAAGTGCTTCAGGAGTCAGTCATTTGAGGACAGAGGTCAAGTTCAATCACTTACTTTTATCCTGACAAGGATGCCAAGGAAGGTTTGCAGGAGGGTGATGAAGAATTTCCAAGAAACAAGGGTGGGGGGAGGGAAGTGCCTTGCTGTGCGTCTTCCTGCTTATGTGAAAAGTGATACATCTGTTTTCCCAAACTGTAAATGGTGGACCCACAAAGAGCAACTGAAATCACTGTAGAACAAACTGCCTATACAATCATTACAGTATTTATTTTATAGTCTATAGGCAGAAAATGAGTCCTTAAAAAAGTTTTCGAAACAGTTAAAAGCATACAATTCACAAGCTTCAGCACTGATATGAACAGTTAATCAGCCTACTAAGGAATATTTACCATACAGATTCTGGAGCAGAAAAAAAGCTGCCAAACTGGGGACACACACACACACACACACACACACACACACACACACACACGGATAATAGAAATGTGTTGAAGTCAAACTTCTTTCTCTTCTTCAGCTGTTTTGTACAAATAAAAGATGTACATACACAACTACAAAACTCTGCCCAACAACTATGCCTTTCTGGACTGGGACGCCTTGCACACGGTCACTCACACCCTTGTCACCTCTCGGCTGGACTACTGTAATGCTCTTTACCTGGGGCTCCCCTTGAAGAGCATTCGGAGGCTCCAACTGGTCCAGAATGCGGCCACGCGGGTGGTTATGGGCGCAACTCGTTGTGCCCACGTGACACCCCTCCTGCGCGAGCTGCACTGGTTCCCACTAGTCTTCCGGGTGCAATTCAAGGTGTTGGTCACCACCTTTAAAGTGCTTTATGGCATAGGGCCCCAGTACCTTCAAGACCGACTTCTGCCACCAATAGCCTCCCACCGGCCAGTCCGCTCCCACAGAGAGGGTCTCCTCAGGGTGCTATCGGCCAAGTTATGTTGGCTGATGACACCCAGGGGGAGGGCCTTCTCTGTGGGAGCCCCTGCCCTGTGGAATGAACTACCCCCGGAAATGCATAAGATCTCCGACCTCCGTGTATTTCGCTGTGCCCTCAAGACCCTGTTGTTCCGCCAGGCCGGGCTATCAATGTAATGATTTTAAATTGGGTGTTTTAAATTTTTGGGGTTTTAAATCTGACCCGAAATTATTTAATAATTTTAATTATTTTTAATTGATGTTTGTCTTTGTGCTTTTAATAGGCTGTACCCCGCCCTGAGTCCTTTGGGAGAAGGGTGGTATAGAAATAAAATAATAATAATAATAATAATAATAATAATAATAATAATAATATGCATATACAGTACATGCATATGTGTGTATGTAGGGGTGTGTATACATACTATATAATATGCAAACTAAACTTAAAGAAAAGAGAACAGAAAGGAGTAAAAAGTGCAGGAAAAAAGAGAAATGTAAAAGTAAGAATAGGAAAAGAAATATATAAAGAAGTGACTTCCAACCTTATCTTAACTATAAACAAATTTAATGACTCCTCACCCCCTCTAAGGCTACAAACATTTGTCTGCTCATCCCATATCCCATCTCCTTTTTGTAAACAAATTCATACAACATCATCTTCTCAGACCTGGTATGAGCTGAAAGCACATAGGGCTGTCAGAGGAAACAACATATCTTGTTTTAATTTTGATCATACAAACCAACTTTATATTTCTTCTTTTTACTTCTAACAGTTATCACCTTTGATTCATTCACTATTGTCATAGGATTTGATTTAATTCCTTCATTACATGTAATGTCACACATGTTGTGTGATAGCATGTAGAGTCCAGCTCAAGAATATCTAAACCACTTTTTTGAACCAGCCATTTGACTGGACTGTTCAAATACAATCTAATTTTTATCCTGTTTTAGAGTGCTTTTAGCCTATAAATATGTTTGTGTCTGGTTATATACAGATTGTGCTGGTATATTCTTTAATAAGAGATTCATTGTATTATTGCTCATTATTATTATTAAGACTTTATCAGGCTGGGCTTTGGCTGTAATAGCGATATTTTAATTCAAGAACTCATCCACATATCCTGCTTATTCTGGTGTAAAAATGCCCCAGTATCCATTTATTGAGAATATGCACAATCTCATCTTCAACCCATCCCAGTCCACAGTGAAGGCACTTTCTGTCCATCTTTTCTTGCTCCAAAGTTTTTCAGCCTCTGCCAGCACAAATTGTCCCAAATAGTCAGTCTATAGTGAATTGTTGTGAAGTAAGCAAGTTGGAGACTCACCCTGCTCTTATTGGTTATTTGAAGCTAAGTGCCACCCCCCAACCCCACCCGGTCCATGGCCTCTAGTTTTCAAGGCCATTCACTTTTTGTTAAAGAAAGACTCGGGCTCTTCCAGAAGCCAAAAAGCAATCTCTTTTCTTGACAACCTATTTACGGTAACAAACTTGGGAAGAGAAGGAAAAGGGTTCCTTGGATAGCAGATCTTTTGGCATAAGAGGTTGGAGTAGGTTTTAAAACTAATTCTCATCTGAAAATTATTATTTTTAATTAATAGAGCTGCTGCTGAACAGACACTTTCCATTCTTTGTTTGTGCCAGAACTAGTTCCAAGAAAAACTTGTTATGTCTTGGAACAGAACATTGGAGGACATTTAGTTTTAGTGCTTTCCAAGAACAATTCATTCATATTATCTCAGAATGTTGTGGGTTTTTTGCTACCAAGTTCATACTTGTATGAACATTGTTTTCCAATAACTATTACTAGTATTGCATCCTTAGCTATCTATACAATATTGCTGGCAAGAGATACACTAGAAGGTAGTTTCACCTGTTTTTTCATGATATGCACATGAAGAAGAGGTTAATTTCCAAAACATAAAAAAGGACTTGTATTTATGAGTTCATTTAACTTAAAACAGAAGCTCCCAAACCCTCTCTGTGAAAGAAATTGCTAGAAAAATGAAGCTACTGCATTCTTTCATTCTAAACCAAACAAATTAAAACAATATAAATCCATTTAAAACTTTTGAAGATGGACAAAAAAGGAAAACAGAAGATCCACTCATGCATCTCTAATACCCAGGTGACTTGAGTACAAGGATGTGTTAAATTCATCTGTATGATTTCTGACCTCAAAGATTGGGCAGTCTGGTGGCCGAACACTGGGCAGACACTTTTTTTCTTATCTGTCCGTCCTTTTCTAAATCCAATCATATAAGTTTATTTGCAGATGTGTGTATTTCATGTTTTGCAGCATGATCATTTTTGCAAGAAATAAAAATAAGGCAGTTTGATCTCTAGTATAGATAATTCCTTGATTTACTACCACAATTGGGAATTTCCAGTTGCCAAGCATCCAAATGTCGACCACATGACAGTGTGGATGCTATGAGAGTTGTAAGTGCAAGGACTGGTTGTAACTCATTTTTTTAGTTCCAGTTTAACTTCAAACATGGCTAAACAAATGATTGTAAGTCAAGGACTCCCTGTATTGTTGCAAAACAGTTAGGAGTTTTACCAGATCACACATAAAACAAAGTATGAAATAGTAGAATTAATCAATTACTACTGAGTTAATTCTAACACAATCAGAAGCAAACAGCCTGAAATTAAAATTTGAATCTGCTATGAATGGGGCTTGTATTTGATATAGTCATATATTTATCTTTTATTCATGAAACATGAAACTCAGTCAACTGAGCATTCAAAAATGCATCACAAACACCATTGACTGGTGCTAATGGTTGATACAGGTTGCTGTCAGCATCCTAGGTATCAACCAGGTATCTTATTATTGTTATCATCTTCTTCTTCTTCTCCTCCTCCTTCTCCTTCTCCTCCTCCTCCTCCTCCTCCTTTCTAATTTTTCTAATCCTAGTGTTTGTCAAGAAAAGGCTTGAACCTGTCATGGCCCAATTCCTTCTGAGGTGTCATTGTCCATATGTCTCCAAGACCCTCTACTCAATACTCAAAGTCCTGCAGTATCCCTTACAAATTATATAAATAACATCCCAAAAAAGAGGGATAAATCAGTGATTAATATAAGATAAGAGCTGGTGTATCATTACAACACCAATATTTGTTTCAAGCATTAGTGTAGGAAGGAATGCCATAAACAAAGATGGGAATATATATTCACCACAACTAAGCAGCAATCTCAAGACGGTAATGAAGGAGATATATCTGGGATAACAGGAAATGCTGTAGAACCACAATCTGATTGAGTGATTAAAAGAATAAATAGCCTGGGAAACTAAGGAGCCAGGATCCTAGCAATGCTCTAAATCT
>WNWU01000001.1:41525106-41563618 GCA_012654045.1 Ptyas mucosa | reverse complement strand
CTATTCTATTCTAATACTATTCTATTCCTACTCTATTCTATCCTATCCCATCCCATCCCATTCCCGGAGGCCTTTTATCACGATTAACAATTGTAACAATTGTTAACAATTAAAATAAGGAGAACAATACACAGGTACTTCCTAGTCCAACAACGGAAGAGGCAAACTAAAGCCAATGTCTTCATTAGCATGTAGGGATTCCAGATATTTTAAGCCTTGGTAGCACTCCAGGGAGTGCTACACAGATATTCCAAAGGACCCCTTGAGTGTCGTTTAAGACATTTCTAATAAATTGAAGGGACATAGTCTGGATATGCTCCCTTTTCATCTGTAATTCTCTTAATTTGTACTTTATAAAAGGTTTTGACATTCACTATGTCTAAGGAATCTCTTATAGAAGGTGAGACAGTGTAAAAAAAAATGGTCTGTGACTAAGATTATGTCAACAGGCAATGCCAACCCAATGCAAACAGTCAAAGAAATTGAAATAGTTGAAAGCTGAAAGACAGATTTTGTCTTTCTATGCTCCAACATTTACACAGTGATAATAGATATCAAATAAAGAGTTGTTGTTATTTGGGAGAAAGATTATCAGAGATGCAGACAAACTATTAAAATACAAAGAGAACCCACCAACAACAAATATATCAATTGTCAATGACATAGTTTTCCCAACTATAACATATGGCTTTGAAAGCTGGAACACTAGAAAGACTGAATGAAGAAAAAAAATGCTATCTTTGAATTATGGCGCTGAAGAAAACTTCTGACAATAACTTGGATCAAAAGAAGAACAAATAATTCAATATTAGATGAAATAAAACTGAAAAGGTGCTCATTGGAAGCACTAATAAAGAAGCTAAAGCTTAAATATTTTGTACACATAATGCAGAGTCATTGGGGAAGATTGTGATCCCTTGAAAAACAAGGGCAATTTTGAAAAAGATTGACAGAGAAAATACCTAAAGTATTAGATAAAGGCACAAGCATGAGCTTTTAATAACTCAAAGAAGTGGTAATGACAGACAATTTTAACCAAATAATATCTCACTGGATCATTAAGATTTGGAAGCAAGTTAGTAACTGAACAACAACAACAATATAACCTATCTGTTTTAGGTTTAATTTCAGCTTGTTTTTCATCGTCCAGCTCATTATTTAGCAATGTTTATAGGTACTAATTGCTTCCTTGCGGTTAGAGGGTATGGAACATCAGCATCCTGATGGCATTCCATTTCAGATCTCTGAATGACCTCCCCCAGCAGGTTCAGGTAGACTTAAACACTATTGAGGATTAGATTCTTGTGGGACACCATAGATGAACAACCTAGATATTAAATAGTAGTTCTTCAGCATCACCTTCTGGATATATCCCGACTGAAAGAAGTGGACGCACAGAAAACAGTGCATCTATGGTCATCTCTGACAGACAACCAGAAGAATACCAAGGCTGATAAAAGGCCACCATGGATGATAGCACTGAAAGCCACCATGAGGTTTAGAAGAAATATCAGGGTTACATTTTCTCTATCTGGTTTCCAGCATAGATCATTCTCTAAAGCAAGGGCTTCCATAGCATCATGAATAGATGATCCAGGAAATTCTTGAAATGCCGTAGAATTCAGACCCATCAGGCACACAGGTTTGATCTTTAATAGCCCTACAGAGGTTAATAGCAGATGCCAGTCCAAGACTAAGTAGAGAATAATGTTTATGATACCAGAGTTAAAGAGAGCTCCCCCTCATTCAGAACACTAGCTTTAGCTAAACAGAATACTTAATTCAGTGTATGCACCTTACTGTGTGTGGGACAAAATACCAGTCAGTGCAAGTCCATGATTCTCATGAGAAATGTGGCCAAGTTCAGAATGGGCTTTTAAGTTCAGAAGGACAAGATTGGGTAGTTTACCTATCACCATTCTGACTACCTCAGGAAGACAGAAAATTGTGTAACGAGTGAATTATACACTAAGGGAATCTTTATATTGTCCCAGCCACAGTAGTATTTAAAATCAGTACATCATTAGTTCAAACTTTTGATTAGTGAAATGGCATTGAGTGACGGTGGCACAGTGGTTAGAGTGCAGGATTGCAGGTTATTTCTGCTGACTGCCAGATGCCTGCAATTTGGCAGTTCAAATCTCACCTGGCTCAAGGTTGACTCAGCCTTTCATCCTTCCGAGGTGGGTAAAATGGGGACTCAAATTGTTGGAGGCAATATGCTGACTCTGTAAACCGCTTAGAGAGGACTGTAAAGCACTGTAAACCAGTATATAAGTCTAAGTGCTATTGCTATCCCTAAAGACTGCAGCATGCCATTTTTCCACCTGCCAGTCCTAGGTTGCTGTGAACAAAGCACATCTACGTACTCCCCTCTCAGTCAGATCGCTGTAATGCATACCAAGTCAGCACTTTCATCCAGGAATAAACCCTGTATATAACAGATGTTTTTCACCAGCAACTGATCTGACACTGAAAAACCAAACTTTCGTGCTGTATGACTCACTTCCACTGTCACCTTGATTTTCTTGACAACCAGCAGTCAGATTGCAGAAAGTTTGTGTGGAAGTGTCATCAGCTAAGCATTCTTCTTCAAAACAGTTGACACATATTAAAATAAATGAATGTTTGTGTTAAACAGCAAGCCCTTAAATTATACTAAAAAAAAATCCTTGGCCTTAAGGAGGAGCTCTCTCTCACTGTCTGAGGAAAGCAGCAGATACAGTTTTAGATGAGTGACAAATGCCTAAAATAGATGGTCTCTTTTTGTATTTAGCTTGGGTAGGCAATATTTCATATAATACCCTACAAAAGAATGTAATATCAAAGCAAAAGAATAATTAAATGCCTCTAAACCTAGAATAGATATCTTCCTTCAATGGGCTACCATGAATTCTTTTACTGTAAAGGATCTGGAGACCTGCACCACTGCATTGTGTTGCAAGAGAAAGTGTGGCCAAATATTTGCATTTGCTGCAGTAAGAGAAATGCTGGGTCTGCTTTTGGCAATGGCAAAAGCCATATAAGAAATCAAGATTTCAGGAGCATTTTCCTGCACACACACACACACACACACACACACACACACACACACACACTGTTCTCCAAATTTGGAATTGAGGTTGGGAAGGGGTAATTTCTTTCACTCCCTTGTCATTTCTCCAGTTGCTCATCCTTTCTGCCAGCTGAATGGCTGGGCTGTATGTTTATGCTCTGCAGTTCCTAAATTGTACTGCCAGTACCTTGAACTTTGGAGAACTAAAATAAAAGGTCAGACAAACTCAGTGACGGGGAGATGTTTACTGAGCATCTGAGACTTTCACCCTCTCCTGGGGACACCAAAACAAGGCATTTCTCCCCTTCTTCTTCGATTTAGCTATCTGTTCCTGTTTAAAGGGATTCAGTGCTTTCCATGAACATAGTGAATTCATCTATTTGTTGATCAATGTTATGCTTGCAAAACAACAAAGGAAATAAACAATAAACAGATTTTACAAGTGCTATTGATAAAGACAGTTACTACAGAGGATGGGGCGGAGCCCCCTCAATAGAATTATATCAGTATTGCTGGGAGAAACAGATCTTTTAAACATCAGTATTTTAAAGTGAGCATCAGGCGGAACCATTATGGTGTTAAAGAGATTTTACCAAGCCATTAAAAGTAATAGTGCAATCTTAAAGCATGTCTATTCAATGTCCTAATTAAATCAAGTTTACTTTCCAGGAAGTATGCTGTGAGTTGCAGCCTATATTTAATTAAATCATATTAGAATAAACTAAATATCTCTTTGTCCTCTTAAGCTAATTTTTAATCTTCAGGAATTAATTTCTGAGCATAAAAACAGTGCATTCAAGGGTAAAGCAGAAACCAGCACCTTTCCTTGAACCCTCCCTTCCCTCTTGGTAAGAAAAGCAGAACTTGAGTAAACTCATCTTCTAGCAACTCCAACCAAAATTGTCAATAGAATAAGATACTTGGAATTATGAGTTAGTGATAACTGGAAGGCCCAAACCCCTCCCCCCAATCCTGCAGTAATGCCTAGTACCATGATGGCGAACCTATGGCATGCATGCCACAGGTAGCACGCAGAGCCATATCTGTGGGCATGCGATCATTGCCCTAGCTCAGCTTCAGCTCACATGCATGTGCCGGCCATCTGATTTCCAGGCTTTCTGGGCCCACCGGAAGTCGGGAAATGGGCTGTTTCCGGCCTCTGGAGGACCTCCAGGGGGGAGGGGAGGCCGTTTTCGCCCTCCCCAGGCTCCAAGAAAGCCTCTGGAGCCTGGGGAGAGCGAAAAATGGGTCTTCCGGGCATCGGGAAACAGGCAGTTTCTGGCCTCCAGAGGGGGTGTGGAAGGCCATTTTCTCCCTCCCCAGGCTCCAAGAAAGCCTCTGGAACGCAGGTCACACGCACATACGTGGGGGGAGTGGGGGGCAGGGGGGCATTGAATTATGGGTATAGGCACGCACACTCATGACCCCCCTACCACTCCCCGTTTTTGGCACACAATGGCAAAAAGGTTAGCCATCACTGGCCTAGTACAATTTTCCTGAATCCTGACATCACTGTAATTTGCCTCTCCTTGCTTTTTTCAGAAGTGATTAATGATATGGAATAGAAGCCAAGGAGTGCACATTGTCAGGAAAATGAAAAGTTGAATAAATCATAAGAGGAAGAGAATAGGGTTATCTTTTAAATGATATTATAATTCTATATAATAGAAACCAGGGAACCAAGAATTCTAGTCCTGCCTTAATCACAAAGCTGGGTGATCTTGGGTCAATCACTTTCTCTCAGTCCCAGGAAGGAGACAATGGCAAACCACTTCTGACAACCTGGCCAAGAAAACTGAAAGGACTTGTCCAGGCTGTCTCTGAGAATCAGATATGAGTGAATAAAAGAAAAAAAAAGTATAGTAAACAGATATCTGAAAAGACAGAGGAGGACCTGGATAATGGGAAAGGAGAGCAAATGGGACAACACACTGTTTAACTTTCTTGGCATCTGCAACAAACATTAGTCAGAAATACTTTTCTCAATTGCAATATTTTTCCAACAAATGTTTATTTTCAAGAACACATGCTAGTCATACAGAATCAATAAAGGCCCTCTGTCAAACATCACCATAGAAGCATATGACAAGTCATGTGATCTATGGATGTCAGTGATGATAAATATGGAGTGGTGGCATTGAAGCTGACAGCTAGAATGAGGAAATAAATAATGCAAATCTAGGCTGTTGAGGGATGAAAGAAAAAAGCAGACAACGTACAAGATAACAATACACAAACATTTTAATGACTTCTTTTTGATAAGTGCAAATATAGTGGAATATTCTGTAAAGGCAGTTTTAGGATAACTTGCGCCATTAGATGCTAACTTAAAAATTTCAGGGAGGCTTATGATGCAGGCATAATTAAATACTATTAATAAGTGATGTGAGATCTGTGATAACTTATTTGAATATTGTTCCATAACAATGTTTGACTTCAAAATTCGTTCCATACTTATGTTCTATGTTTTTATACTTAGGAGATACACATAATGTTTCCTTTTCCAAATAATCCCCACAAAAACTTTGCGATATAGGTTGTGCTGAACAATAATGACCGGTTCCAAGTCACCCAATGAATTTCTGAGGTTGAAGGTAGACATGAATTTGGGGCTGTCTTTTTCTAAATTAGCATTCTAGCCATTAGATTACTATGGCTAAATTGATTCTTCACAGTATTTTATAATCGTTAAAAATTAACTTCCATCCAATTTTTCTAAGTTGAATAAAAATTGATTCATAAGAACTGTGGTTTAAGTAATTCAGAAATTAATAACACATATTTCCGGGATTGTTTGTTTTCTCAATTTCACTTTGATCCCAGTTTGAAGTGTTATTATTCTTAGGGGCTTTTTGTATTATTTCACTGCACTCCCAGAAAATAATTTCTTGTTAATTGTTTTAATGTTTGCATATACATTCCTAAATTCTATCCAACAGAGTTTTCATATATGATGGAATTAAAGTTGAGATCATATCAAAGGCAGTTTCAGTCAGACAGGGAGTGTTTTTACCGAGGATCAAGGATAGACATTTTTTCAGGTCACTGAAACATAGACTTCATGTATTAGCACTTGGATGATTGATGCAAAACCTCTACTTGTCTAATAGCTAATAACACATAGTTAGTCAGAATAGATGTGGTTTTGCCATTAACTTCCCAACCACTTTATTTATGTCGTAAGACTAATCAACCTCCTGTGTGCCTTTTCAACACCTTCTCATTTTACAGAGGGCCTCTTCCTTAGAATAATGAAACTGGCCTTTATCAGGCTGGAAGACAACACCTTCTGTGAAATCTCACATTGTTGCATTAAAAAAATTGACAACAGGAAAGACAAGGATATGAATGTCTTAATTTCTGAAATCTAGAACTAGGAACAGTAGAAGCCTGAAGTATAACCTAAGTATATCCAATATTGCATGCATCTTTCATTTTCTCCCAATTAACATTTAATTTTCTGATCATGAATAATAGTTCTATTTTTAAAGACACAAATTTATGGCTTATATATTTTTCATTTCTCTTGGCATGTCCTTGGATGCATTATGCAAAGAACTAACTCTCTGGAGAATCCTCTACTGTTGCGAAAGGGAGGGAGAAGGAGAAGGAGAACCAGCAACAAGGTGGATGGGCTCAGTTACAATAGTTATCCCCATTGCTAATCCCTATCCTATTTCTGTGGTGCAATTCCTGGTGGCTGCTGAGTGATATTTTCCTGTGTTACAAAGTGATTGTTTTATCCTTCTGCCTTTGTGATTCTTTTTCAGTCATTAGCCAATACAGGATACATCCACAAATCAGAGATGGATTACCGTATTTTTTGGTGTATAAGACGTACTTCTCCCCCCCAAGTGGGTGGAAATGTCTGTGCGTCTTATACAGCAAATGTTGCCAAAGCCCCACCCACCCGCCAGCCCCCACCCTTCAGACTCTGCCTCCTAATAATTTGCCTCTTTGCAGCAAACAGCCTGGTCAGCTTCAGCACAGCACAATTTAGCACAAGCAGCTGATTGGCGGTTGAATCTGCCTCCCGGAATACCGTCTATCAGCTGTGGGGATTGCCAATGCCCATGTGCAACAGTCTTTCATGGGACAGTCCAAATTCCCCTGTAATTTATTCCATTTAAATAATAATGTTAAGCAAATAATGTAAATTACTCTATATCAACTGCATCATCTAAATGACAATGACATCATGCAAATGATACTAACTTGCTATAATGACAAACAATTCAATTTACTGGGCACCTCATCTACCAGTTAGTCCATTATAAATGGAGATTTTACTAGACAGTAATGCGAAATAAACCACAGGAAAACAAATAGGGTAGCAATAATCCAAGAGGAAGAGGCAGCAACTGCGAAGATTACACAACCAAATATGTCATGTAAAGTGGCTGACTAAGTTGCAGAGAAACACCTTTCTTACTTCATAGAAGGGAAGGAGAGAATAATTGAAATGATAACAGAAGCAGAGAGGTTCCTACAGTTTCCTCAGAGGAAACAATGAAAGGCTTGTTGTTCTCTGCTTTGAGGTATTAAAGACCTGGTGTCATGTGATGAAGACAACTTGATAGGAACAAGACAGAAAATGTATATTGACAGGAGGGCATTTACCATTTTGATTTGAGGGATCTCTTATTTTAAGAATCAAGCAATGTGTGGATGATTATACAGTTACCATAACTCGGTGGAAGAGCTAGTAGAGTAAGTGGCCTGTGTCGACTACTTAGCCCTAGGTGAGGAGGATCAGACATGAATGAAACCTAGACCTAGAAGCAGGGATGGGTTCTACTTATCTTTACTACCGGTTTGCAATGGGCCGCACGTGCGCGCTTGCTTCGCTCGCTCTTCTGCGCATGCGCAGAAGCATTCTGATGACATCAGGGTCGGTGGGCGGAGCCTCCCTCCGGTTTTACTACCGGTTCTATAGAGCCGGTCTGAACTGGGGGCAACCTACCACTGCTTAGAAGAGTATTATATTTTTCCCAGGCTTGACTCTAGCGATGGAAAATAGCAAACTTCAGCAGCAGCAAGGGAATGGGCCTTTTCAATGATGCCTCCGATCTCCTCTGGCATGCCCTCTCCAGTGAAATACGTCAAATACCTACTTTACCTTTTTATTCTTCCACTGCATGCATATTAATACGCAAATGTTTGTAGACGTGTGTGCATGGAAATTCATTTACACAAGCACACCTGCATACACGCACACACACTATGGTTGAGTCCAAAAGATGAGCTGCCTCAAAGAAATTCTGATGCCTCCCTGTGGCTCCACTCTTGAATCATATCACGTGTGCATGACAAAAGGCTTTCATCTTATCACAATGATCATCCCATGGAAGTGATCAGGAGAAATCCCCACTCTTTGTTTAAATCAGTGGTGAAATCTGAACTGGTTTGCCACTGGTTTGCTGGCCACGCATGCGCATTGTGCGCCAAGCACATGCTCATGCATGTGCGTGCCAAATGCACACACATGCAGTGTGCACCTAATGCGTGCTTCACACATGCATGCACAGTACATGCCAAACGCATGCTGCGCACACACATGCACACTACGTGCCAAAAGGAGGCTTGGGAAGGTAAGTAGAGCAGCGAGGGGGGGAATCAGCTGTGCCACGTGATTTAGATTCACTAGAAAGTAGGATTTCCTGCTTCCTAGCAATTTTAAATCACGTGGCACAGCTGATCATTGGAAATACCGGTTCGGAAGAACCGGTAGCTTTTTTTTAAACTTCTGGTTCATTCGAACTGGTAGTTTTTATTACTACCGGTTTACCCGAACCGGTGCGAACCAGTAGCATTTCACCACTAGTTTAAACCCATTTATATTACAATCATCTGAAAAGTTAGGATAGTTCTTTTAGAGTTTTATAACGTATGAGCCAACCCTCTTATCTATTTGATTTTCTTCCCTCTACATTTCTGCACAAGAAATTTTCTCTAACTTATCTCACTGAAATTCAACCAAGGAGGAAAGCATAATGGAGAATAATGAAACCACATGCAACCAACAGGGTTTCATAAAATTGCTCTCCATCCCAGTTTTTATTTTATGTGTGGGTTATGACATGGATTTATTGTCATTTCTTAGTTTGGCCTTCACATACTGGTTAGGTTAATGCTTATTTGTCAAAGGGACACCATTTCCTTCATTCATCTGTATTTGTGTTCACCGGTATTTATTTGCTTGGCAGAATTGTCCATGGTTTAAAGTTTGTCCTACCAACACAAAACCCAGAACCATTCTTAGATAAAAATGGTTCAACTTTGCAATCTCAGTAAGCTGTAACGCAAGCAAGGTTTCAAAAGGAAGCAGAAAATAACAGTAACAACAACATAACTAAGAGGATAAAATAATTAAAACATTTAGACTAGATACTGAATAATTATAGTTACATTAAATATTGTACCTGCAACTTGTCAATACCAAAAGTAACATAGATTTAAAGCTGTCTCAAGAAGTCAATACATTATTTATAGACTGAATATATATAACTACACATTACATGGGTTGCTGGGAGTCTGACCTACTGCTGGCAAATAGTTTAGACAAAGCTGTTGCTGCTACAAGTGCCAACTAGAAAAGGTATTACAAGTTCACAGAATATACTGAATCAAGAAAAACAAGTATTGCAATAACACTATTTCTAAAATTAGAGAGCAGCGATCCAAGGGAAAGGAATGAAATAAAACAACAGCTTGAAAATCCCTATACTATGTTTATCCTGTGTGTACTTGGGATGAGCAGAAGTACAAGTTTGTCAGTGGCAATTTGTAAAGGCTGAATCGGCCAAGGTGGCAATCAGTAGCTTCCAGGTTAGAACGGACTATGGTCTGGTTTGGTTTAAAAGTCTTCTTCTGAGTAATCCAATTTCTAAATAAGATCTTAAGTATGTGCAGTGTCTTGATGTAAAACTTGATCCAACCAGTAAAAAAAACACAAGGATTGAGAAAAAGCTATTTCTAACCTGCTTTTGAAAGGTTCTCCAAGAATCCATGAAATCTTTACAGCATAAATAATAAATTATCATTAAGCAATGTACAAGAGCCCTAACAACCCTTAAATGCAAATTAGCTTTCCCTAAATTGCACCCTCTAGGTCTATAAAGATTATACTTTCCAGAATTATCAGTCTAACCATTTTGTGTAGAGATTTAATCTCAACCTATCTCAAAGTGCCTTGGATAGTACAGTGGTCTAAAGCACCCTGTTATTAACATCAGCTGCCTGCAATTATTGCAGGTTCGAATCTCACCAAGGCTCAAGGTTGACTCAGCCTTCCATCCTTTCTAAGGTAGGTAAATTGAGGACCCAGATTGTGGGGGCAATAAGCTGACTTTGTATAAATATACAAAAGTATGAAGGCTATTGCTTAGCGCATTGTAAGCCGCCCTGAGTCTCCGGAGAAGGGCGGCATATAAATCAAATTTTAAAAAAAGGCAGTAATATTGGGAATGGCTGCTAAGGGTGGAGTGAGGTGGGCCAGTGAAGTAAAGACTGAGATTTCCTCAGAATGGGCAATGGTCAGGCCCAAATGTTTTTTCTACAGTTCCTGCATATATCATCAAATTTTGGTGATGATTGCTAAAAATCAATAGAGAAATCAAATTGTAGATGGTGAACTTTTAACACAGGCTAAATAATGAAAGGACAAATATCTGTAGTCACCAGCCCCCAAACAATCATCCTTGCCTGTTTTGTGACATTACCAATTTTTGCATTTTCAATACATGTTAAATGTGACCCCATGGCTGCCTTGCCTATTCCTCCTCATCTTAGAATATTTTCACTTGGAAGCTCAGTTTTCTGTGACAGTTCACTGAGCTGTTTATCTTAGGAGCCTTGCCTTGATGTCACAAGTACCTGCGTGAGAAATGGAAGGTGTGCGTCTCCAGGCATTCCATTTAATGTATTAATCCATGCCAGTCATCGACGTATGAGGAATAATTGCAGTCTCATGAGAGGTTTTGTATCATTTTAAAGCAATTACAAACACAGAGATCTGAACAGTCACAGCATTGACACTCAATGGTTCCTTTTAAAGTAATAATTCAAAGGAATTCTAAGAGTCACCAAAGTGACAACTGCTAATTTAAGTGTTAATTGGACACCAGGAGAAGATCTCTTAGGCAGAAATGTGATAATATACATAAAAAGAGGTGCATGTGATACCAGCATCTGATTTGTACTAAATAAGTGGCTTTTACTATTTTGCAATAGTCAAAATTTGCTGTTTCTGTAATGAGAGTAGTATATAATCAGAAGTGTTTGTTTTTTAAAAGAGCTTACTTCCTCTTAAGCGTAAGACTACACTTTTCTGGGGTTATTTGGAAGCAGCAAGTTTCAAATAGGCAAGCATATGACTAGGCTGTGAGCCATACATCAGTCAACCTTTCCTGAAAAAAAAAATCAACATATTAATATTTCCTTTGAATGTTTTAACAGTACAATCCTAGATACATCTATTTAAAAATAATTCCCACTAGTTCAATAGAACTTAATTCTCAAGAGTATTTTATTTTACTTTGTATCTTGCCTTTTTATCCTGGCTAACGATTAAATCGTTAATTCAATTTAATTTAATTTAATTTAATTCAATTTTAACTTTAATATTTAAAACTGTTAAAATATTTTTTCTAAAAACCAATACTAATGGGCAGTAAAACAATTTAGTAAATAAAAGCCTGGTGAAAAAGATGCAGCATTACAAATTTTCTAAATGCTAAAGTGAGGACCAAATATAGTTCCCAAGACCTGAATAATTTAGGAGTAACACTGAAGTGTCAGAAAAATAGACCTGTGCAGATAGGCAATCTTCAAAAGGGTTTTTATAATGTTCCCAATGGAAGTACTGTAAATAGTTAAGTCCCAAGCAATTTAGGGCTCTATAACATTGTGTTTGAAAAGTACAGGTATTAATATTGTACAGTACAATAAACTCATTAACACTGTACTATTACCCTTTAAATCTTGCATGGTTAGCAGGCAGTCTCTTGTAATTTGCATCAACTGCAGATTTTAGGATTATCCCACAAAGCAGGTATAGTATGTGATATTCAAGGTGGAATACAATCAAGATGTCACCAGTAGGGGCACAACTCACACAGCAGATGTAATTGTGCAAAAGATAACTAGGTATAGGATTGCAAAATGACTGGAGTGTCTAAGCATTCAATTGCTATAATGGTCATCATACATCCTTCTCAAGCCCACCACCTGCATGTTCTTAGGGCAAACACATGGATGTGACACTCAGCATATCAAACTTGGATCTGCTTGGGGAATTAAGTTTATTATAGCTGTAAGCCAATTTTCTGTAGTATATTGTATCTAGAGAACTCTGCCTACCGCTTCTATTGTGGTACTAACCAAGGTATATGCCTATTTATTCATTTTTTAGCACACTGGCTCAGATTAAAATAGAGATGTTGGATTTCAGGTTTGATAATTTTTCTTGGGATATTATTGCCTTACAATTATTGTTAGTTTCCCTGAAAGTTTTAATCTTACTGCACATAAACAATCAGATTATTTAAATTGCAATCAAATACAACTGAAAGGCAATCATTTGAGAAAGGCAGCTGCAGGCTCAGAAAAGAGTAAAAAAAAAACCCAGTAAATTAAAGGTGGGTTCTTAGTTCCTGAAATACTGCACACTTTTGTTTGCTGCAGTTATCACCAGTTATGTTCAAACCAAAAAGGCAGTCAGGCATATACTCAAGGGTCTACAAAAGAACGAAAACATTTGTAACTATTTCAAATGATTAGTATGAATCTTTTCCTAGCTATACCATTACCTAGCTATTTCCATTAGCTAACTTGGTTTATTCAAGATTAAAACAATGGTAAATTCCGCATGCTCATGTATCATATAATCTTACAACGATAAGAAAATAAACTTAAGAAGCTAAATTATCACAGCAAATACAAATTTTGGATTATACATATAGAAGCCACGAAAGGCAACAATTATACTGAACAAATGTTTTTATGGGTGGAGAAAATGGAAAAGATGAACTTAGAAGTGAAATGCTACTGGACCAAACAAAAGAGCACTGAAACCTCAACAGAATTTTACAAGTAGGAATTGTTTCTCCTGACTAAACCAAAGTTGACTAAATTCAACTGCTTATTTCTTGTCCCATCTCCTATAACAAGTCTATATAATTCTACCCCATCTTCAGTTTGACAAATCTTCAAAAATACTGTTGGCTTAAATTCCACTTGTGATCCACCAAGACACCCAAATTATTTCTGTATGTCCAGCTATCCAATATGGTCCTTCCATTCTACAATTATATCTTTAACTTTTCTATCCAGTTTAGGACATTGCATTTCTCCCAAAATGAAATTCTTGCTGATGATTTCTGCATTGTTCCAGCATGCCAATATACTTCTCAATTTTAATACTGTCATGTAAGCTGTTTGCTATCGCACCCCACCCCCCTCCACCACACTTTCTGTTGGCTGCAAATTTAGTATTTTCTAACAATTCTAAATCATTTATAAATATTCAGGAAGAGGAACCTTATGGTATGATATTACACTAGACATCTCCTTCTAGTTTGATGTAGAGCTATTGACATTCATTGTGAATGAATGTCTAACCAAGTTCTATCCCTATTCCATGAAGTTGTAGTGGTATATATGGATGGGAATCAGATAGATTAGAATGAGAGTTAGGGATTGTCTCAAGAAAATTCAATGCATTTCACTGACTGATATAATCTTATTTTATCATGAAACTGCACCAAAATTAATGAGACATAGTATACTGGATGTAATGCTATTAAATTATCTTCTCATAGGAGAGTGTGAATATATCAAGAGCATAAAAACACCCTTGCATAAAATTAAATACTGGGATAAAAGGCCTTCAAGAAAATTATATTTATAATAGAGATCTAAACCAAGTACATTTATCCAAGTAAAAAGACACAATTATTTGAAGGAAAAAAAAAAGACAGGGAGAACCCTAATTCTCTAATGTTAGCTATTTGGGATAATATATTAGCATAGTCAGTCATTTTATTATATTCAGCAAAAACATTTTTTAAACAAAAGCATTTTACCCATCTTTAGGGAGTTCCAAAATAATGTTATTTTGAAAGTCAAACATCACTCTTAGCAAATCGCTTGAAACTTCTTTCACCCTTTAAATATTTCATTGTTGTAACCTTAGTATTTTCAAGTAATAAGAGTTAGCTCCTGTACAAGCTGTTCCGTATAATTTAATCCATAATGGCCAGGAAAAAGTGGTCTGTAATTTGTGTGACTATGCCCTAGTGCCGTGATGGCGAACCTATGGTATGTGTGCCACAGGTGGCGCACGGAGCCATATCGGTCGGCACGCGAGCTCAGCTCCAGCGCACATGTGCGTGCTAGCCAGCCAATTTTCAGGCCTTCTGGGCCCACCAGAAGTAGGGAAATAAGCCATTTCCTGCCTCCGGAGGGCCTCCAGGGGACGGTGGGGAAGGCTGTTTTCACCCTCCCCAGGCTCCTAGAAAGCCTCTGGAGCCTGGGGAGGGTGAAAAACGGGCCTACCGGGCCCACTGTGCCATTGTGTGCCAAAAGTGGGGGGAAGTGTAGGTGGATCATGCGTTGATGAAGGGGGATGGGGCGCATAGAATTATGGGTGTGGGCACGTGTGTGCGTGACCTCCCCGTGATCCCCCCACTTTTGGCACGTGATGGCAAAAAGGTTAGCCATCACTGCCCTAGTGGTTTAGGTTGAAAATGCTCAAGTTAAAAGTATTTTTTTTCATGGAATTGCTTTCTTTCTCAGAAGCTGTATACAAGTAGTCCTTGACTTACAACCATAATTGAGCCCAAAATTTATATTGCCAAGTGAGAAATTTGCTAAGTAAGTTTTGCCCCATTTTACAAGTTTTCTTGCCATAACTGTGAAGTGAATCACTGCAGTTGTTAAATTAGTAATACAATTAAGTGAATCTGGCTTCCCCATTGACTTTGCTTGTCAGAAAGTCGCAAAAACGGATCACATGACCCCAGGACACTGCAACTGTCATAAATATGAACCAATTGTGAAGCATCTGAATGTAAATCACATGACCATGGGGATATTGCAATGGTCATGTGTGAAAAATGGTCACTAAGTCGAGGACTACCTGTAGTACTGATAGAAGTTACTTTTTTCAATGCCGTTGTAACTTCAAATGGTCACTAAGTCGAGGACTACCTGTAGTACTGATAGAAACTAGATTTAAAATTCTTTTGATCAATCAAATGTGATTTCTATCACCTCAGAAAATCTGCCCTTCTTTCTCTTTGATTTACTCTTGTTGAAGATACTTTCCTTGAATTTGGGCAAAATTTAAGAGTTTCTGCTATAATACTAGAGATTTTCTTCCATTTATTACAAATTTGTAACATTGTAGAAACTTGAAATCCTGCAGTCACATGCCAGAATGTTATGATAACATAACATAATTAGCTAGTCAGATACATATCTTTCTAACAAAAGATTTAAGTTTGTTAATGCTTTTGGAATTAAGCATGAGAAAAAAAAAGGGGAGAAGAAACTTAAAAATGAGGGGGCTGAAAAATGAGGACATAATTCTTTTGATCTTCCCCTCAACCATTTCTCCCCCCCCCCCTTACTAGACCTAGACCTAGTTTGGGCCATTCAGCGAAACCTTGCAGCTGCTTGATCAATTTACAGCCTTCATTTTAAACATTTTTAAACATTTTCCTCCCAACTATCCTGATTGTCCTGGCTATCCTGATTATTCGATCTCATCTCTTCTGCCTGGATGCTCCACCTTACTTTTCCATCTTACCTTCAGATTTGCTTGTATCAAAAAGGGAGGAAGCACAGACATCGAGAGTCTTGAACGATTTATCTACACATCTATTCACTTGGATGGGATGGACCATCTCCTCTACTGTTTTTGAAACTGTAGACTGGTCACTATGAGAAGGCAGTCATTAAGACTCTTATCCCCCTTTTGGACCAACTTATTTAATCACAAGACTTCCCATCACCATGAAAGGGTGATGGTATTCCGATGTTATAGTATACCGGCTTCCTTGTACAACTATCCACCTTACCTTTTTGTCTTAACCATCTATTTTAAACCATCTTTAACACCTTTAAGAAGAAAATTAGCCTTTCATCACTTCCAATTCCATCTCTCCTCTAATGTATTCAAAAACAGAACTCCTCACACTGCGAGATTCCCCCCTCTCGCAGGTTTGGCCCTCCCAATTATCTAGGGCCGCCCTCAAGGACGGGTTTTGGAACCCCGAGAGGTGGTATGCTAAGAACCGGAAGCTTTGGGGTTTTTTAGATAGTTTTTCAAACTCTATTTTAAAAAGATCTGGGAGGAGGGTGGTTTCTAATGTAAATAAGGAGGCTGGGGGACCTCCCGGGAGGGGGGTGGGTTGTGTGGGTTCAGGGGTTAATCTGCAAGGGACGGGGTCTAGTCCGGCTAAGGAGCACGACGGAGGTGATACGAAATCCGGAGTCAAGGAGGGGGTTAGAGCTTATACTATCGGTAGACATTACATCAGTACTATAGGTGGGAGGGGCAGATATGGCGGGAGTAGGGGGCCATATCAAGTGAAGGGAGTACGCGCTCGCTGTCTTCAAGCGGTGGCATGCTCCGGCCCCCAATGCTCTGCTCGTTCCCCAGGTTGCACAGACCCTCAGGCCCTGGACCTTCGGCTGATGCTATGCAACGCCAGGTCTGTGGTAAACAAAGCCCCCCTCATTTGTGATCTTGTTCAAGAGGGGGGAGCGGACCTGGCAGGTATTACGGAGACCTGGCTGGGCCAGGAGGGAGGGGCTTCTCTCATAGAGATGTGCCCACCTGGTTTCCGAGCATTTCATCAGCCAAGGTCACAGGGGAGGGGTGGGGGGGTGGCAGTTATCATTAGAGAAGGTCTTGGCCCGAAGGAGGCCACTGTTCCTCAGACGGTTGGATGTGAGTCCCTCCTTGTGAAGTGGGGTCATGGGGTACAGATGGGCTTGCTAGTTACGTACCTGGCTCCCTGCTACGTGGCGGCAGCCCTGCCTGAGCTACTCAATGTTATAGCTGCGGTGGCGGTTGATATCCCTAGACTTATAGTCATGGGAGATTTCAACCTGCCATCCGTCGGTGAGGCGTCTGAGGTGGCTCAGGAGTTCATGGCTTCCATGACGGCCATGGACCTGACCCAGTTAGTTCATGGCCCTACTCACACTGAGGGAAACACGCTGGACCTGGTTTTTGTCTCTGGTCAGTGGTTGAGTGATCTTGAGATAGGGGATATAGTGATTGAGCCCTTGTCATGGTCGGATCACTCCCTCCTTCACTTTGACCTTTGAACCACCACACCCCGCCGCAGGGAGGCGGAACCGATAAGGTGGTTCCGCCCCAAGCGCCTGATGGACCCAGATAGGTTCCAGAAGGAGCTTGGGCCATTTCCTGAGGCTCTGGCACATGGCTCGATCGAAGACCTGGTGGCCACCTGGGATAGGGAGGCTGCCGGGGCCTTGAATCGAGTTGTGCCTTTGCGGCCTCTGACTCGACGCCGATCTCGCCTGGCTCCTTGGTACACTGAGGAGCTGAGGGAGATGAAGCGTCGGAAAAGATGCCTGGAGAGCAGTTGGAGAGCCAGCCGATCTGAATCTGACCGAACACTGGTAAGATCTCATATTAAGACTTACCTAGTGGCGATAAAAGCGGCAAAACATAACTATTTTTCCACTCTTATTGCATCATCAGATAACCGCCCGGCCGCCTTGTTTAGGGTGACCCGCTCCCTGCTCCTTCAGGAAGCGCGGGAAGACCCCTTGGAGGGTAGAGCCGAGGATTTTGTTCAATATCTGTATGATAAAATCGCTCAGATTCGGGAACACCTGGACTCTGACATAGTAGATTCAGAGGAAAGGATGGAGGCAGGTCTTGAGAATACCACCTGGAAAGAGTTTGATTCTGTGACTCCCGAATATGTGGACAGGATACTGGGGAGGCTGAATGCTACCACATGTTTATTGGACCCGTGTCCCTCCTGGTTGGTGCTGGCCTCTCAGGAGGTTACACGAGGCTGGCTCCAGGGGATTATAAATGCTTCTCTGAGTGAGGGTGTCTTTCCTGCTGCCTTGAAAGAGGCAGTGGTGAGACCTCTCCTCAAGAGGCCTTCCCTGGACCCGGCAATATTGGCTAATTACCGTCCAGTCTCCAACCTTCGCTTCGTTGCGAAGGTTGTTGAGAGTGTGGTAGCACAACAGCTTCCTCAGTACCTGGATGAATCATCTTATCTGGATCCGTTCCAGTCGGGCTTCAGGCCTGGACACAGCACGGAAACGGCATTGGTTGCATTGGTTGATGATCTCTGGAGGGCTCGGGACAAGGGTTGTTCCTCTGCCCTGGTCCTATTAGATCTCTCAGCGGCTTTTGATACCATCGACCATGGTATCATGCTGCACCGGCTGGAAGAGTTGGGAGTGAGGGGCACCGTGTTGCGATGGTTCTCCTCCTTTCTCTCTGACCGGTGGCAGTCTGTGTTGGCAGGGGGGCAGAGATCGACCCCGAGGCCCCTTATATGTGGGGTACCACAGGGATCGGTTCTCTCGCCCCTTCTGTTCAACATTTATGTGAAGCCACTGGGTGAGATCATCCGTGGTTTCGGGGTGAAGTACCACCAGTACGCTGATGACACCCAGCTGTACATCTCCACCCCAGACCACCCCAATGATGCCCTTGAAGTGATGTCCCGGTGCCTGGAGGCTGTACGGATCTGGATGGGGAGGAACAGACTCAGGCTCAACCCATCCAAGACCGAGTGGCTGTGGTTTCCGACATCCCGATATAGTCAGTTGGTGCCAATGCTGACTATTGGGGGCGAGTCATTAGCCCCCACGGAGAGGGCTCGAAACTTAGGCGTCCTTCTGGACTCACAGCTATCTTTAGAAGAACACCTGACGGCTGTGGCCAGAAGGGCTTTTTATCAGGTTCGCCTGATACGCCAGTTGCGCCCCTTTTTAAATCGGGACTCATTAAACACGGTCACTCATGCCCTTGTCACTTCCCGCCTGGACTACTGCAATGCTCTCTACATGGGGCTCCCCTTGAAGAGCACCCGGAGGCTCCAGTTGGTCCAGAATGCAGCCGCGCGGGTAGTTATGGGAGCGATGTGGCGCTCCCATGTGACACCCCTCCTGCGCGAGCTGCACTGGCTTCCTGTGTTCTTCCGGGTGCACTTCAAGGTTTTGGTTACCACCTTTAGAACGCTCCATGGCTTAGGACCGGGCTATCTTCGAGACCGCCTTCTGCCACCAGTACCCTCTCACCGACCAGTACGCTCCCATAGAGAGGGGCTTCTCAGGGTGCCGTCGGTCAAACAGTGTCGGCTGACGGCCCCCAGGGGGAGAGCCTTCTCTGTGGGGGCACCCACCATGTGGAACAAGCTCCCCCCGGAGATACGGACAATCCCAGATCTCCGCGCTTTCCGCTGTGCCCTCAAGACGTTTCTATTCCAGCAGGCTGGCCTGGACTAACCTCTTCTAAAATTGCTCTTATATTTTTAAATCTTAATCTCATAAATTTAGAGTTTTAATTTTAGGTTTAAGACCAAATTATTTAATTGTATTTTAATCAATTCTTTAAAATATTTGTATTATATGTATTTTATCATTTGTCTGTACACCGCCCTGAGTCCCCCGGGAGTAGAGCGGTATATAAATATAATATAATAATAATAATAATAAAAAAAATGACTAGTTCTTCCAGTTTTTGTTCCTCTTTCTGTAAAGAGAAAAGCAAATTCTCTTTCTCTTTTTGTAAATGACTAATGTACAATAACCAAAAACTAACAGGCTTTACAACTTTCCAATTTTGCTTGTGTGAATGTCCTTTTAATATAACCTATATATATATCTAAATATTCACACAAACATATCTTTTTTGAAAGATATAACTATCAAACAAATATGTTTAATATACTGTCATGCTTATAAAAAAAATCTCAGTTCTCAGTTTTAACACCTGCTTTTGGGGGCAACCATTAGAATATATATTTAGGAAAAAATACAGGAAATATCTGCAGAATCAGAAAACAACGTTCTACAAAAGAACTTCTCTTTACAGGATTCAGAGATAGGTAACTTGCAGCCATTTACTGGCCTCTAGCACTACACTTGAGTTTCCCAGAGCAAGCCAGAAATGGATGGAAGCAAGAATTGGCTTTTTTTGGGTAATTTATAGGGTTGGAAAAATGAACATTCAAGAGAGTTAAATAACTACGTTTGCTCTTTAATTCACCTTCCTTCCAAAAGAGTAACAAATTGGCTCTGCTTTCTATAACGCTGTCACTATATCATTAAAAGAGCCGAGGTGGCGCAGTGGTTAGAATGCTGTACTCTAGTTCAGCAGATCAGCAAATCAAATCTCACTGGCTCAAGGTTGACTCAGCCTTCCATCCTTCCGAGGTGGGTAAAATGAGGACCCAGATTGTTGGGGGCAATATGCTATTTAGTATAGTATACTGTCGATTGTTGTAAGCCAGAGTCCTCGGAGAGTGGGAAGCACAGAAATATGATTAATAATAATAATAATAAAAAAAGTTAGACCCTCTACAAACTTCAGACAGCCAAAAGATTAGCTATCCAGTTTGCTATGAAAGTTGCCTATTCCTAGAAATAGAACACTTAACAGCAACACTTAATGAAATCACTAGGCAGGCAGTCAAAGAGAGGAAATTTAACTGAAAGTAGGTTATATTAGAACAGTGATTCTCAACCTTCCTAATGCCGGGACCGTTTAATACAGTTCCTCATGTTGCGGTGACCCCCAACCATAAAATTATTTTCGTTGCTACTTCATAACTGTATTTTTTTACTACCGGTTCTGTGGGCGTGGCTTATTTTGTGGGCGTGGCTTGGAGGTCATGTGACTGGGTGGGCATGGCTAGCTGGTCATGTGACCGGGTGCCCATGGCTATGTGTATAGGGACTATTCAGAGGGCTGAAAAAAGTCATTTCTGACAGGTCCTTGCACTTTTGACTGGTCCTCACACTTATGACCATCCTCACATTTATGCCGGTGCAGCATTCTTAACAACCATGTCACTCATTTCACAACTGCTTCTCTTGACCATGGTGATAAGATAGGGCAAAAACGTAAAATGTGAGGACAGTCGTAAGTTCAAGGACTGGTCAAAAGTGCGAGAACCAGTCAAAAATAACTTTTTCAGCCCTCTGAGTAGTCCATGTGCACAAAAGGACTATCCAGAGGGCTGAAAAAAGTGATTTCTGACAGGTCCTCGCACTTTTGACCAGTTTTCGCATTTATGACTGGTCATCATTTATGCCCATTGTAGCATTCTTAACAACCGTGTCACTCATTTCACAACTGCTTCTCTTCACCATGGTGACAAGATAGGGCAAAAACGTAAAATGTGAGGACAGTCGTAAGTTCGAGGACTGGTCAAAAGTGCGAGGACCAGTCAAAAATAACTTTTTCAGCCCTCTGAGTAGTCCATGTGCATAAAAGGATACAGCAATAGAGCGGGATGAAGGAAAGGAAGGGAAATTATAGTAGGAGTGAGGGTAAGGGAGGGAGGAAGAGAGGAGGAGAAGGAGAAAGGAAGAGGAAGTAGGAAGGAGAAGAGGGGGGGAAGAGAAAGTAAGAAGGAAAGAAAAGAGGTGGTAGGTTTGAGGAGAAAGATTGCTGTACAATAAAAAAGATGAAAGGGAAGAAAACCAACCCCAAGCAAATATAAAGATATTAAGATAAAGAATGAATTGTTAAACTTTAAAGAATAAGAGAGAACAAATATGAATAAATAGCAATAATTAGAAACACACATACAAACATACAATATATTTTCTTTGAACAGAGTATTTGGCCAGTTCACAAATTTAAACAGTGTTTAGTCATTTCCTTTTTGTCATATTTATTCCTCATCTATTTTTTTTAAAAACCAATATTACCCTTCATCCTCATCTCTAATCTTAATCAAATTCAATTTTTCCCTATTCTATATTATACCCCTTCCCATTGTCATCTATTTTTATATCCATCCTCACATTGGTTAATTATGTAATACAGTTGTTTAATACAAATTCAACATTTTAATATAAATCAGTTATATAACTATTTTTTTGTATATTAATCAATATGAACATGAATATTCCAATTATTTCCATGCAATCCAATTTCTTACAAATCAATTAATTATATTTACCAATAATAATAAACCAAATAATTTCCCCTATATTCCTCCAAACCACAACTTAACCATTTCTGCTTTCAACACAATATACAATTAATAGTATCTCAATTATTACAATTCCCTAGTTAAATAGAGCTTTTTTTCTTTTGTGTTTTAAAATCTTGAACCTCCTCTTTTGCCCTAAATTTCCCATTGTTTGCAGTTTTCCACCTACCTTTTTTGGTGAGGAAAAAGAAAAATCTCTCTCTGTCTCATTTCGTCACGTTGCAGCAAAGACCCTGCTTTAGTTTGTTTCGCTTTTCAGCATGGCTTGGGGGAAAGAAATCTGCACCTCTTTGCAGCTACCAAAATAGCTGAGAGCAACTCAGCTGAGAGTCGGGAGGCCGATCTAATCAACTTATGGTAATTAACCTATGCTGGAACTGAAAGGGGCTATTTTTTCTATTTTTGCAGGCAGGGGTCTACTCATTTGTTTTCTCTTAACACTGATCAGCTGTAGGGCGGCCCTTTGAAGCCCCTGGGCAAGAATTTAAACAGTTTTTTTCCCTTTAGCTGTCAGCTCGGACTCAGGAGGCAGCAATAGATTGGGAGTGGGCGGGGTAAACGACCGGCGACCGGCGACCCAACAGAGGCAGAGGGTGAGGGAAGGCGGGGTGGGGGGCGAGAGAGGGCGTTGACGACCCATGAAATGGCCGTTCGACCCCCAAAGGGGTCACGACCCCCAGTTTGAGAACCGCTGCATTAGAAGGTTACAGAGACCTCAAGGGTATTATGTTCCAAAACAATTGCCAACTTAAGATTCAGAGATTTACAAACAAAATTTATGTTTAAACCTTGATTGCCTGGTGCAGAAATAATAAACTTTAAACATTTGAACAGTTTACAAAGAAGGACAATAACCTAAATGTTTGAAATGGCTGAATAGAGTGAAAAGTCCAATACCCTGATGTGAAGATTCCCTTTAGTTTGAAGGGATGCAGCAATAGGTTAAACCTTCCATTGTCCAATAATTTTGCACTAGCATTCCTTTCTCTGGGTATATTACATAGATCAGTGATGGCTAACCCTTTTGCCGTCGCGTGCCAAAAGTGGGGGTTGTGGGGGGGGTGTCGCGCGTGTGCGTGCCCACATCCAAAATTCAATGTGCCCTGCCCCCCGCATACGAAAAAAAAAACCCCCACGCTCTTCTGCTTTGGGCACGTGATGGCATAGTGGGCCCAGTAGGCCCATTTTTTTGCCTTCCCCAGGCTCCAGAGGCTTTTTTGGAGCCTGGGGAGGGCAAAAACGGCCTTCTCCATCTGCCCAAAGGCCCTCCGGAGGCCAGAAACATCCCGTTTCCTGATTTCCGGTGGGTCCGGAAGGCCTGAAAATCAGGTGGCCAGCGTGCGCATGTGTGCTGGAGCTGAACTAGGGCAATGCTCGCGTGCCACAGATATGGCTCCACGTGCCACTTGTGGCATGTATGCCATAGGATCGCCATCACGGACATAGATCATAACATATATTAAAATGAACTGAGGAACCTAAGGCTGTAACACATTTATCTCAACTGTATCTTTGTTGTCGAATTAGAGAAAAGACAATATTTACATTTGTTGTTGATGGGAAACTCATGACAGCTAGTCCTCAACTTATGACTGAAATTATGGTGGTGCTGAACTTATGACTGACCCCAAAGTTAGGGCTATTGCACTGCCCCCATGGTCATATGATCAAAATTCTTATGAGTGCCCTCTACATTTATGACCACAGGGGCATTTCAACTCCCACACACACACACACAACTGGCCTCATCTATATTCTGCACTCCCTGCACTCTGTCACTCCTGCTCTGGCTGACCTTCTTCTGTTCCCACTGATGAATGAGCATGCCATGCCCGGCCCATCACGAGGCATTTGCTGGGGCAGTCGAGATTTTCTGGGCTGCTGTGACTTTGAGCCATGCTGGTAAGGCTTTCCAGGGCACTGAACTTTGCACCATGCTTTGGGGGCTTCTGAGGGCACTGACATTCTGCACTTAACTCAGGGGCTTCTTGCAGCCGTTTAGCTGTGGTGTTGGAAACAGCCCCCCAGAATATGCAATTCTGGGCTATTTATTGCCCCACAAGGCGCAGTGCAAAGGGCTGTGATGGCGGGGGATGGGGGAGAGATAGGTGAATGGGGGGAGTTGAAGAGGAGGCACTCCCTGAGCTTTCTGAGAATTGGGGATGGGAGGGACCAAGCCCAGAATGGTTTCAATTCAGGTGGAACCTTGGCCAACGATTGGTGGGATTCAGTTAACAAAGATGGGGAGTGCCATTGCTAAACAGTGTAGTCACCTAAAGTCACCTTTATGACCTCACCGCTTAGCGACAGGCATTCCAGTTCCAATTGTGGTTGTAAGTCGAGACTACCTGTATAGACTTTAGTATGAAACAGAAAATATGAACTTTTGATTTGTGGCTTTGATGATTAGAAAACATTAGATAATAGAAAAAGGCAGCTATTTTTTGTAACTAGAGTGTAAGAGATAATCTGGTAATCAGACTTTTATTTCCAATTTCCAAAAGAAATTTGTTATCTTTTCTTGTTGCACTTTTTCCTTCTTCAATCAAGTTTTGCTATTCTTAATTCTTTTAATAAAATTTATACAAAAATCTGATCTAATGAATCAGTATTTTATTTTTTCATGTACAATGATGAATTAAAGGCCATTGAGGAATCAATTAAAAAAATGATCTAAATATTACATGTGAACTATTTATTTTGTTCCACTCTTATTATTCAAAGAAACATATTATTAAAACTATAAAAGAGAGAAAAATCGTGATGTGATATTAACAATATCACAATATCATGATATTCAGTGATATGTTTTACTTTTTTGGCCCTATATTTGATGTTTCTAATGATACTTTTTAAATAGTGTATCCTACTTTTTCAAAATGAAGCTCATTTATAATGGTAATGTTGAAATCTAATAAAGATGCTGCTGAACGTGTAAGTTATTGCCTGTTTTGTTAAACACTGGTTCAAAAATTCTGAGAACTGCCTTGGGTTTGTAGATTACAAACATCATCATCTTAAATGTTTGTTTTGTGCAATCTGGCTTTATAAAATGCGTCAAACATTGGGTAATATTAAACCACTAAATAATATTATGGGCATATGTTTAAAAAGATCTCCAACTGGCATTGGATGTAGAAAAGGCAGGGTACAGTGGAAACATCTGGAGCAAGTTTTTGTTAAACATGGATTTCTTTATTCACTGGACTTAAAAGCTGCACTTATTCTTCAGTCAGAATTATTACCAATAAAATTATTTATTTACTTCTCAAGATGTGTCATGAAACATCTGTCAAGATTGGGACAAAGGCCACATGGCTCATATATATGTTGATATAATGAAGACATTGACCAAAATTATTTTGTATAGCCAAGATTTAATTCTTTCTAAACAATTTACTGTTTTTCTAATATGTATTATTAATGCATTGATTGTATTTTCTTGGAGAGTTTCTGATATTCTTTTAAAATTTATGCTGTGTTTTAAAGCAATAAAATAATAAGACAAATGGTTAGCTTTGAGAAAAAGATAGCACTCTTCAAGGGGGTATCTGAAGGGGTGTCATTGTTGAATATTAATTAGAAATATTACGACCAAAAGCAATTAAATAGTGGAACTAATTAACCAAGAGAGAGGAAAACTCCTTTTTGCTGGATGTGTTTTTTTAATTTTATTTATATTTATATTTATATTTAAGCAGAGATCTGAGAGGAATTTTTCAGAGATTTAAATTGGGTTTTATAAGAATACTTTTGCAAAGAAAATGCACACAATCACATTAAAAGATCTGACAATGAATGCTAGTATGTCTAGTACTTCTCTAACCACGATAAACCTCTTAAAGCTTCATAATGGGGGAACCCTCAAACTGAATATCATCTACCCAAGATGAGCAGAGAAGAAAGTCACCATAGGCCTGGAGCCACAGGTCACTCCATTTCATCAACAGTAATAAATAGTCTATGGCAGTGATGGCTAACCTTTTTGCCGCCGCGTGCCAAAAGCGGAGGGAGAATGGGGGGTTGCGGGTGCCCACATCCATAATTCAATGTGCCCGCCCTCCCGCGCATGCATACGTGACCCCCACACACTTTCCCCTGCTTTTGGCACGTGATGGCATGGTGGCCCAGTAGGCCTATTTTCCCCCTCCCCAGGCTCCAGAGGCTTTCTAGGAGCCTGGGGAGGGCAAAAACAGCTTTCCCCTTCCCCCCGGAGGCCGGAAACAGGCAGTTTCCCGACTTCCGGTGGGACTGGAAGGCCTGAAAATCAGTTGGCTGGTGCGCACATGCGTGTTGGAGCTGAGCTAGGGCAACACTCGCGTGCCCACCAATATGGCTCTGCGTGCCACCTGTGGCACCCGTGCCATAGGTTCGCCATCATGGGTCTATGGTCTCTTATACTTGGCCAAAATATTCTCCGCACATGGTCATTTATGTAGATATATAAAAGGCAGATAGTAAGTAACGAAAACTTTTTTTTTTTTTTACAGAGAACATTGCTACATTTATAACCAGCAAAGTATTTGAGGCAGTCCACACACAGTATCTTAGATACATTTAAGAGAGCAGCAGTCAACAGATATCCTCTTATATCCATCACTGGATCATTTTCTCCTCAGAAACAAATAAACCACAGAAGCAGAATTTACATAAAATTATCTTGCTCCATTTTATTTAAGATTCTTTTCTCCAGTTAGTAAAAGAAAGATGTGTCTCTTTTTATACATATATACAAGTTCAGTTATAAAAATAGACAGCACATTCAAAGAGGAAAAAAAAGGCTTGGCATTTTTCTGATTCCCTCTAAACACTGTATATACACATGTGAATCTGAGGGGGGCGGGGTAAAATCTTCATGATTTAACTTAAATATCCCTCCCCACCCAATTAATCCCTCCATTTTTTTTTCTGAAATCAATCTAACTGAACTCATTTCTGCTATTTTCAGGTGTGCAAATCAGAAGCAAAGTCAACAGGAAGCACTTGCTCTACACTGAGGGATGCCAGGCAAGGTGCGTGAGACTGAAAAATCCTTTGCTGACTTAGCTAAGATCTTCACCTCGTAACCTGGTTCTCCCTTGAAAGGTGAAATGCCCAGAAAAAAATAACAACCACTTACTGTCAATATGAAGGCAAGAGAACTGCCCTGCCCCCCCCCCTTTCATCTCAGTGCAATGAGGACCGTATACATATCATGCTAAAGCAGAGGGCTCTTGTGCATTCAGAATGGAGTACCAGAGCAGAATTGCACAAATGGCACCATTAATCTCTCACAACTTCACTAGTTTTACAGAGCATTCAACCAGTGCCAGATCACCACAGTGGAACTATCCAACCCAACCCTACTGAAGGATGTGGACACTGCTGACAAATAAGACCAGCTGTGTGCGCATACACACATAATGAATCGGAATGAATGACGTTTTACTTTAACTAGGACCAGAATGGAAACAAAACAGCATTATTCATCTTGTGTAATACAGTGAACAGTTGTACCTAAATCATCATCCAAAAGCTTTTCTATGGCACAATGAGAGGAGAAATAGTGATGTTTTCTCTCTCTCAGATTTATTCTTGTTTAGAGTCATTCACAAATTGTCATTCCATTTTAAAACCTTTAAACTCATATAAACAAATTCGGGGGGTGGGGTGGGGTGAGGGTGCTTAAAAGATGTTGATGAATCTGACTCCTGCATATTACGACCTTGAAAGTTTTTTTCCCCACTCTATGATTACAGAGCTGGCAATGCCATTAACAAAGAGCTCTAACCTGTTTTACTGTTGGGCTGACTAATAAAACAGTAGTCTAGTAATCCAGATGCATGATATTGACAAAAGATCCTTTTTAGGACACAGTGCAAAACTCTCCTTTTACCTGAATTCTATTCTTTATGGTATCTCACTATTCATCACATTAGAACCATCCAATTATTTCTCCACAGCTTCTTCCAAAAGACGCAGAGCAGAAGGTTCCTCTGAATCTACAGAGCACCTCCAAAGTTTATATGCTGATCTCTTTATTTTAAAACCAAGCTGAATTCCATGAAACCTGAAAGATGAGGGCAGAGGGTGCTGGTATGAGTAGGAATGAAGGGGGAGATCTTGCAGCCAGTCCCATATGGAAGTTGGATTCTTTCCCTGCATGATTTGTAGGATGCTACAAAAAAAAAAAAATCCTCAATGGAAAAGTTAAGCCCAAGCATCCCCGTGTCTCAGACCCTCTTCCTCACAATTCTGCAAAGGGTAGTAAATCTGGACTATGCATGAAAGTGCACATAAAACACCTCCTGACAAGTAGTGCAGTAATCTTCACACCCACATGGGATGAAAACAAGGCATCATCTATATACCCTTTTGCTGGTAGGCGTGGGCTACTTTGAAAGCCAATATGAACACGAATTGGTTCCAGGGATTCAAAATTACTACCGCCCACCTGAAATATGGGCTCCTTTATATTGTTTTCGAATAGGGGTTTCTGGTGCCAAGGAACTGGCTAAGCTTAAGTTCTTAGAGGATCCACAAACACTGTTTCCTTTGCTCAAGGAGGAAGAGGCGCTTGATAATCCAAAATCTGAAAGTCCAGCAGGTCGTATAAGTGGAGTCTGGAGAGGGCTACCTGAAGGCATACCTAGCCGGGGGGAAAAAAAAGAGCACCACAAGGTAATAGTAGTAATAGTAAACATTTCCTCAACAGATTAGACCTGAAACATAATGGTTTAAGTCACGGGTGTCAAACTCATGATTACACATCGTCACATGACATATCACAACTTCCCGCCCCTTTGCTAAAATGGGTGGTCATGGCCAGCGCGTGACGCATCCGGCCCATGGGCCACAAGTTTGACACCCCTGCTTTAAGTGAACACAGTACTAAACTGCAGGCATGATAATTGACTATGACTTTCAGTGAAAAGAAAGACAACTTCTAACTTTTTAATAAACCCAAGCGGATTTAAGAATAGTTAAGTGTGAGGCATCTGAGCCCATTCATTTTAATGCAATTAAAAAAACAAACAACCTACAAATCAGTGGTGAAATGTAAAATTTGTTACCACTGGTTCTGTGGGCGTGGCTGGGTGGGTGGGGTAATGTGACTGGGTGGGCGTGGCCAACTTTTTTTTTTAAACTTTTAAAACTATTTTTTCTACAACCTCTTTGGCCGATCCCAGCTGAGTTGCCTGATCGTCAGAGGCTTTTAAAAGCATTTTTTTTAAACAACTTCTTCGGCCAAAGAGGTTTTTTCGGCGGAAGAGGTTGTAGAAAAAATGCTTTTAAAAATAAAAAAAAGCCTCTGATGAATGTGCGGCTCAGCTGGGCAGGGGGGGAGGGGGATTTTTGCTACCAGCTCTCCGAACCACCTGTCGCCATTGCTACCGGATCGGGCGATCCGGTCTGAACCGGGAGCATTTCACCCCTGCTACAAATGTTGTCTGTTCAACCATCATCTACTTCGGTGACAGAAAATGTTATTAGTGCAAGGTGATTCCACTATGGGGGTGCTTTCCAATTAAAAAATATGGTAATAAAAACTATGATATGGATTGGAAGACTAGGCAGTTGTATCTAACTGCATTTTTCTCTGGAATCAAATATGAATTTTATATGAATATCAGGGATTCCTTCAGGAAGACATGAATTGGGTTTCCTCTGATAATTCCCCAAGTGCAGAGCCTACCTTTAGACACGTTGTACCCATAGGCTGCATAGGCTGCAGCTGAGGCAGCAGCTGCTCCTGCTTTAGCCCCCGCCATGGCAGCTGCACTTCCTGCAGTTGATTTTCGGCTCCGACTTTTTGTTGTGCTTTTGGATCCACTGTTTGTACCTTTGGGCCGACCACGACTTCTACCCGAATGACCTCTTCCTGTGACTGGCAAATCTTGTACTGAAATTCCTTAACAAAACAAAGAAAGAAAGAAAGAAAATGTGTAAACATCTAGCACTGTATCAGAACAGTGTGTAACAAGCATAATTAGATCTTCCTTTATGGATAAACAATGTATAATTTATTAAAGGTATGTCATTTTCCAAACCAGCTTGTTAGCGGATATACCACATTTTGTGACAAGAATGTTTCATCCCTGCACTCTCTATTTTCATTATGAATTGTTAGTAAATTTATAAGGATAGTGAACAAATCTCTTGTTTGCCTGAGTTATCATTGTAATAAAATAGTCCATAAATATTTTGTATCAGTTCAGAGCCATCCCACCTTTCCTTGAAGTTATGAGGATTTGTATTCAAAATTAATTAGTTCTGTGCATAAAAGCTTAGCTCACTCTGCTTAATAAATATATTCCTTAACAATCTAAAAATATTCCTTTCAAAAGAATAGGTTCAATAAAAATATTCTTTTTACTAACTTATCTATACTAATGAAGTCTCAGCTTTATAAGTCCCCCCCCCCCAAAAAAAAAAACATTAGGGTCATATCATATGGCCCAATAAAGCTACTGACCCAGGTGCCCAAGGTTTCAAAAAAGGGCAAATGCCATATTAGGAATCATTTGGAAAAGGACTGAAAATAAAATTACCAACACTCTCATGCTCTTATACAAATCTCCAAATCTATATGCACAGTTCTGGTTGTTTATTTGAAAAAGGAACTAATAGAAGTGGCTGGAGTACAGAAGAGGGGAACCAAGAATGATCCAAGGAATTGACACTCCTTCCTGGTTGAGCACTTCAGCTTAGATGAAAAGTTGGCTGTGCATACGATTGAGGTGTATAAAATCATACACAGCATGAGAAACAGGACAGGAAGTAGTTTTTTTTAAACTCTCCCCATCTAAAACATTAGATGTTCTTCAAGGAACAGCCCATATCAAATGGTATCTTACGTACAATATCTTCACTCATATATATACATATATATACATATATATATATATATATATATATATATATATATATATATATATATATTCTAATTTTTATACCGCCCTTCTCACGAAGGACTCAGGGCGGTGCACAGCCCAAAAAATAAAACAAACACATATCTAAAATTTAAAAGCAATTTAAAAACATATTAAATAATTTGGCCCTGAATCATTAAAAATAAAATAAAAACAACCCATCAAAATTAATGTTTAGGCCAGCCCAGCTTGTTGGAACAATAATGTCTTGAGGGCACGGCAAAAGGTGCATAGGTCAGGGATCATCCGTATCTCCGGGGGCAATTCATTCCAGAGGGCAGATGCCCCCACAGAGAAGGCTCTCCCCCTGGGGGTCGCCAGTCGACATTGTTTGACCAACGGCACGCTGAGGAGTCCCTCTCTGTGGGAGAGTACAGGCCAGTGGGAGACTATCGGTAGCAGAAGGTGATCTCGTAAGTACCAAGGTGCTAAGCCATTGAGCGCTCTAAAGATGGTAACCAACATCTTGAATCGCACCCGGAAGACCACCGGGAGCCAGTGCAGCTCACGCAGGAGAGGTGTTACACGGGAGCGCTGCATTGCTCCCATAATCACCCGCGTGGCTGCATTCTGGACCAGTTGGAGCCTCCGGGTGCTCTTCAAGGAGAGCCCCATGTAGACAGCATTACAGTAGTCCAGACGGGAAGTGATGAGGGTATGAGTGACCATGCGCAAGGAGTCCCGATCCAGAAAGGGACGCAACTGGTGAATCAGGTGAACCTGATAAAAAGCCCCCCTGGCCACAGCTGTCACATGATCTTCTAGAGACAGCTGCGCATCCAGGAGGACACCCAAGTTGCGAGCCCTCTCTGAGGGGGCCAAGATCTCACCCTCAATAGTCAGCGATGGAACCAGCTGGCTATAATGGGGCACCGGAAACCACAGCCACTTGGTCTTGGAGGGTTTGAGTCTGAGCCTATTTCTCCCCATCCAGATCCGCACGGACTCCAGGCACCGGGACATCATGGCAAGGGCATCACTGGGGTGGTCCGGGGTAGAGATGTACAGCTGAGTATCATCAGCGTACTGATGGAACTTCATCCCAAAACCACGGATGATTTCACCCAGCGGCTTCACATAAATGTTGAACAGGAGGGGCAAGAGGACCAACCTTTGCGGCACCGCACAAGCAAGGCGCCTCGAGGTCGACCTCTGCCCTCCTGCCAACAGACTACGTGTGGTCAAGAGGAAGGAGGAGAACCACCGCAACACGGTGCCCCCCACTCCTAACCCCTCCAACCGGCACAGCATGATACCATGGTCAACGGTATCAAAAGCTGCTGAGAGGTCTAGTAGGACCAGGACAGAGGAACAACCCGTCCCGAGGCCTCCAGAGATCATCAACCAATGCAACCAATGCCGTTTCCGTGCTGTACCCAGGCCTGAAGCCCGACTGGTACGGATCTAGATAGAGAGCTTCATCCAGGTACCAGGAAAATTGTCGTGCCACCACATTCTCAACAACCTTCGTCACAAAGCGAAGGTTGGAGACTGGACAATAGTTCGCTAATACAGCCGGGTCCAGGGAAGGCTTCTTGAGGGGCCTCACCACCACCTCTTTCAAGGTGGAGGGGAAGAAACCCTCACTCAGAGAAGCGTTAATAATCACCTGGAGCCAGCCTCGTGTGACCGCCTGGGAGGCCAGCACCAACCAGGAGGGATACGGGTCCAATAAACATGTGGCAGCGTTAAGCCTACCCAGAATCCTGTCCACATCCTCGGGAGTCACAGGGTCAAATTCCTCCCAGGTAACACTCTTAAGACCCACCTCATCACCCTATCTGAACCTAACCAGTCGGAGTCCAAGCCTTCCCGAATCTGAGCGATTTTGTCATGCAGGTATTGCACAAAATCCTCAGCCCTACCCTGCAAGGGATCTTCCCATGCACCCAAATGAACTAAACAGTGCGGTTGGGCGGTTATCTGCAGACACAACAAGGGCGGAAAAATAATTAGATTTTGCCGCTCTTATCGCCACTAGGTAGATCTTAATATGAGATCTCATCAGTGTTCAGTCAGATTTGGAATGGCTGGCCCTCCAACCACTCTCCAGGCGTCTTTTCTGGTGCTTCATCTTCCTCAGCTCCTCAGAAAATCAGGGAGCCAATTGGGATCGGCACCAGGTCAGAGGCCGCAAAGGCACGACGCGGTCCAAAGCTCCAGCGGCTGCCCTATCCCAGGCGGCCACCAGTTCTTCAGTCAAGTCGTGAGCCAGAGCCTCAGGGAATGGCCCAAGCTCTGTCAGGAACCTATCCGGATCCATCAGGACCCTGGGATGGAATCACCTAGTCAGTTCCGTCTCCCTGCGGCGGCGGGTAGCAGCTCGAAAGTCTAGTCGAAGGAGTGAATGATCTGACCATGACAAGGGCTTGATGACTATATCCCCTGTTTCTAGATCCTTCAGTCACTGACCAGAGACAAAAATCAGGTCCAGAGTGTGTCCCCCCGTGTGAGTAGGGCCTTGAACTAAGTGGGTCAGGTCCATGGCTGACATGGAAACCATGAACTCCCAGGCTGCCTCTGACGTTTCACCAACAGATGGCAGGTTGAAATCCCCCATGACCATAAGCCTGGGGGTCTCCAACGCCACGCCGGCTATTACGTTGAGCAGTTCGGGCAGGGCCACCGCTACGTGGCAGGGAGCCAGGTACGCAATCACCAAGCCCATCTGCACCCCATGACCCCACTTCACAAGGAGGGACTCACATCCGGCTATCTAAGGTACAGTGGCCTCCCTCGGACAAAGACCTTCCTTTATAACAGCTGCCACCCCCCCCGCCCCTACCCTGAGCCATCGGCTGATGGAATGCGCGGAAGCCTGGTGGGCACATTTCAACGAGGGGAACCCCCCCTCCCAACCCAACCAGGTCTCTGTAATACCCGCCAGGTCAACTCCCCCCGTCCTCAACAAGGTTGCAAATGAGGGGGGCTTTAGTTATCACAGACCTGGCATTGCACAACATCAGCCGGAGGCCCAGGGCATATATGCTCTGCTAGGACACTATTATTCTTCTCATTAGTGTATATGGCACTGAGGTTGAAGAAAAAGTGATCTGGCAGAAGGCACTAATAATGTCCTTGCCAAGTTGAGGAATTAATCCAATCACAGCTCCCACTTGTAAGTCACTGTAGATGCTTGTATCAACTTCTGAATTTAACTTAAAACTAAACATCTCATTTAGTTTTTACTGACCTAACATATCTGAATAGGACATTCTTTTCTAGATTGCCTCTTGTCCAATGTTTTGTAAATCTCATAGTATTATGCAATCTATAGAATTCCCAGCATGTATTCCTATTTTACTGACCTAACATATCTGAATAGGACATTCTTTTCTAGATTGCCTCTTATCCAATGTTTTGTAAATCTCATAGTATTATGCAATCTACAGAATTCCCAGCATGTATTCCTAGCCCAAGATTACAGATAAAAACTAACCATTCATGTTGTCAGAGACAGAGCCAGTGACGGAAGCTGGGGAGTTGGTAGCTCTTGACTGAGGTGCAGAAGATGCTGGATCATCTACAATCACAAGCATGTCATTGCTGCTCTCATCAGGGGGGATGGAACCCATGTGCAACTCACTGTTGATGGAAATCTAAATCATACACAAACAAAATCTTGTATGTTAGTTTAAATTACACCAGTAAATGAAACGTGCTTTTTGACAACACGACTCAAAAGTTTCTTGCTATAACTGGCAATGCCTCTGTGCCAAACGCAACCCTCTGAGCACCTCGTTTAGCTTTAGCCTCGTTTAGCTTTCCTTAGCCACTACTTGTATCTTCTTCTCAATGAACTTTACCTACTTTCAAAGAATACAGATTATCCATTTTTGTAAGTTAATTCGGTATGCTCTGTCTTTGAAATTCACTAAAGCTGGGCAGCTTTATAAATGGGAAAAAGAAACAAATTCACTTCTGGAATTCCAAGAAGCCATAGCAACAGCATTTAAATTTATAAACTGCTTCATATTGCTTTACAGCTTCCTCTAGGTGGTTTACAGAGTCAGGATATTGTCTCCAACAATCTGGGTCCTCGTTTACTGACCTTGGAAGGATGGAAGGCTGAGTCAACCTAGAGCTGATCAGGATCAGACTCCAGGCTGTGGGCAAGAGTTAGTCTGCAATAATGCATTCTAACCACTGCACCACCACAGCTATGATAGTGCTTTCACAATGATTCTCATGGGATGAGGGGGCTCACCACAGTGATTTATGTAAATCACACAATATGCATTTATCAGAAGACAAGCTAGTAGGGGTTTGTTTCCCATCACCTAATCTATTACTCTTGTTTACCTTTGCTTTTGTTTCTTATTTTCTGTTTGTTCCTAAACCAGTCGCATAAATGTTTATTCTACTTACATGTCAAATATGTGTATTTTCTAATACATTTATAAATTTATTTATTAATTAATAAATTATAATAACTTTATTTATAAAATGGCCAAGTTGTTTCCTAAAGAGATCCTTACCTCACTGAAAGGGCTGGGCATGGCAGACTCCACACTAACAAAAGACTCATCCCCATCAGCTGAAAGATTTGAATTATCTGCAGATGGAACAAACGGGACCACAAGATTGATGCCTTCTTTCCTTTTTCTCCCATCTAACTCATCTTCCTTCTTTTTCTGCAATTAAATTATAAAAAGAAATTATGAGGCTTGGAAATATACCAAAGCCTTAGAAATTAAGCTAACAATATGCCAGTTCACCAACACAATACAAAGTAATAGGGTAAAAACAATATTGCCTGGTCTGTGACTTCTATATTAATTTAGGACTCCTGGCAGATCAGACCAAATAATCCACCATGTCCCACATCCCATGCTGGGATGAGGTACTAGTAGAAAACTAACCAATAGTCCATGAAAAAAACAGACCTCAAACTTTATCCCTAGCAACCATCCTTCAAGAGATATAACCTCTAAGTATGAAAAAACATGTGCCATGATTATAGATCTTTTATAAGTACAGATAGTCCTCACTTAGTGACCATTTGTTCAGCGACTGTTTAATGTTAAAAATAGTGCTGAACAAATGGTATTTATGCCTGGTCCTCAAGGTTACGGCGGTTGCAGCACCCCCTGAGTCGAAGGAAAGCGAGCATGGAAGAGCAGGAGAAGCATGAGGTCCTGGCCTAACAACTACAACTGGAACTATCAAAATTGCCACTGCTAAGTGGCACAGCCACATTATTTTTCACCTAAGGATCACATCACTTAATGATGGAAACTCTGATCCCAATTAAAACTGTTAAGCAAGGATTTTGCCAGTCCCATATTTTATATTTCATTATATGACAATATAATTTACTATTAATTTTAGATTGCAGCGTTAATCAAATTATAATTATCAGACTCTCACCCCTTTCTATGAAGGAGTTTACAAATCTTGAGGTTCGAGTGCATGTGCAATACATGACAGACAATGTTTTAAAAACACCATCCCTTGGTGATTTTACATCAAAATATATTCCGGCTGAGTTACTGGCTATTAAGCACAAGCAAAAAATGAACCTGAATGGAACAGACAATATAAGCTTCTGAAGACAAAACTAACATTTAAAATGCTATAAATATAAGCAATGGAGAAGGACTATTCAAAATACCTTTTCAGCATACTTTTCCCTTTTACGTTTACGCTCTTTGACACGATTTGTTTCTTCCTGTTGCCGTTTCTCCTCCTGACGTTGACGCACTATGTTAAGAAATGTAGGAAAAGATCATGAACAGCACAGATGCAAATATAATTGTAAAATATTAGAACACAGTTTAATGCGTACAAAGCAGGTCTGTATTAGTTCTGCAATTATTTATCCTAGTCCTTTAACTACATCCTTTTCAAATATAGATCATCCCTGCCTCCAAGAAAATAATCTTTTAATTAGCCGTTATGAGACGCAAACTGCCTCTCATATAAACATTTACCAACAGGCAAATGATAGGATGGAATTACACTGTCAGTCTTTTTCTTGCTACTGTATTCTTGGTTTCATTCTGTTTCAGAATATTCAGTGCTTGAATGCATATTGTGATCAAATGCCAAAATAAGATTTAATTCTGCAGCAAATTAAAGTAAAATTAATCCACCTCAAATTGTAGTACTTGTTCAAAATACCAAGAAAAATAGCAACATTATCACACAAATGTGTTAGGTAGGAAAGAGGATTTAGCATACATTTTTTTTCAAGTTCCTCATCATCCAGAAGTAGACTAACAACTTCCTTTGGTTTCAAGGTGTCTGGTTTGAAATTGCCACCTGAAATCACCATCCTTTGAATCTAAAAATAAAACAAAACCCCAGGGTATTAATATTGGAGACAGCATTTGAATTTTAAGGCAGTATTTAGAGACCACAACATAACAAAGCACCTTTCGAAATGTATTGTAGACTAGACTGGTATTTATGAACACAGATTCTTCTTTGGGCCAGTCATTTTCTCTTAACCCAACCCACCTCACAGGGTTATTGTTGTGGGGAAAATAGGAAAAAGGAGGAGGGTTGGATATGTTCATCACCTTGAGTTATTTGTAAAAATAATAAAAGCAGGATACAAACAAATACATTTGAAATAAATATTATTACTGTTATGATTATCAATATGTTGAAACTTTAAAAAACCTTTTCTGTACTAAAATCAACTGCAGCTTGATTATGTGATCCAAACCAGTCTAGCACATATTCGAATATGCATATAAACATCTATGACTGAATTCAGGTTCAAATAAAAATAAAAGGAGGCAGAGCATTGAGAAATCAGTAACAATTGTGAGACCATTGTGACAAATCCTATAAACAAGAAGAAACAAAATATTCTGTTGTTGGTAAGATCTCCTTCTCATTACTAGAATAATTTGAGTCTGTAATTTCATTCTAGTCTTATGAAGAATCCCACTTTAAAGGAAAACAGGTGTATAACACAAAACAATGGGACTTTGATGTTCTGAACAACCTATTCATCATACACATTGGATTGTAGCTATCACCATTTCCCATCAACACATCCATTGGTTGTTCTGGCTGAAGGAAACAAAGGCTGTAGTTCAAAAGCATAAGACTGAGGTAAATCTGGAATAGTTTGAAGGGTACAATGCAACCACCTTGCTAAAATCAAACATGTTTCAAATTGATCAGTGTCAAAATTAGAATTCAATCTTAGAATGTTACATATGTATATCAACTCAACTTTTCTGATATATATATATATATGTTTTCTGAGGTTTTCGCGGGTGTTTGTATGTAGGTCTTTGGTTATTCGGGTTTTCTCCCGCGTAAAATTGGAAGTGTCTTGGCGACGTTTCGAC
>WNWU01000001.1:41478384-41525006 GCA_012654045.1 Ptyas mucosa | reverse complement strand
GGGTTTTCTCCCGCGTAAAATTGGAAGTGTCTTGGCGACGTTTCGACAAAGTCTCATTCGCCATCTTCAGGCTGGTGTTCTTGGCTTCGTGCTTCCAGGAGCAATGAAGCACGAAGCCGAGAACACCAGCCTGAAGATGACGAATGAGACTTCGTCGAAACGTCGCCAAGACACTTCCAATTTTATGCGGGAGAAAACCCGAATAACCAAAGACCTACACACACACATATATATATAATAGAGAAAAAAAATTGGTCATTATTGGAGAACACACCTTGTGTTTCTCTGGTTCTGGACCTGCCTTTTTGTTACTTTACATATATATGCAAATATTACATATATGCAAAATGACAGAGCTGTTTTTGCAGATGTATAATACATATTGTTTAAGACCTAAATAGCTTATGCAAGAGAACTAGTATGGTGTAGTTAAGAGGCAGAAACTGTTTAAGTACTAATTCTGCCTTAGGTACTAAACCAGCTGGGTAACTGGGTCAGTCACTTTCTCAGACCTAGGAAGAAGATAGTGTCAAAACTCTCACCAAGAAAGCTGCGTGAATTTGTCCAGGCAATTGCCATGTTCATTATACAAAGCACCCATATTGCTTCTCTTTCTTGTTTAGTCACAGCAGATCTTGTTAGATCAGTGTTGTTATAAATCTCATAGTACTGGCCATCTTATTCAGTGACTCACTCACTTACGGTAACAGAGAGTTATCCTGCTTGTGCCACATGGCTTCTGCTGGCATCTACACTCTGCACAATTCTCTATAGAAAGGCCTCTTGGTAACGCCACTGGATACCCATGTCAACCACAGATTGCTTGCTGCAATCTCCAATGAAGAGGCCTGCTGGAGAATACTGCCTCATACTTCCTGCTTGGAATCTATAAGTAATGTTAGCTTTAACTGCATAAATGAGAGGCTCCTTCACCAAGACCGTGAAAGAGTTATATATACCAGATGCAACATGAACTGGTAACAAACTAGGACGATTCCCTTTATCACCAGCTGACCAAGTCACTCTGTAAAAGCAAAGCTGCCATGAAAAAGCCATAAAGAGCCTAGGAAACCTAATAAAATCTACAACTGAGCAAGGAGAAGGAGTAGGTATACCCCAGGGCAATTGACCATTATGGGAAGCTCAGCTTGTGGAAAGAAGAAAATGACCACATGGTCCTGAGCCTAAGATCTTGTAATTTGCAGTTATCTGCTACTTTATAGAGCAAACCCTCTACTAGTAGAGCAACGGCTCTACTAACTCTAATGATAACCAAATAAAAGCCACAAGATTTTGTCAAATAATAGGTTTCTACACAGCAGTTTGTGTAGTCAGAACTTTTAAATAAATGAATATACTTTTCTTCATACTGTGGTTTTCCATCAGACATAAGTTCCTCTCACCAGAAACAAATGGCTTCCATCTCAATAGCAACAATTCCACTTCCCAGCTATCTCATATATAATTAATATTCTGGTCTCTTACCTCACTTTTTTCTTTAGCCCTCTGCAAGATGCGCTCCTCAATAGTGCCTTTACAAATCAGTCGATACACAGTGACTTGTTTTGTCTGACCCAACCTGTGAGCTCGATCCATAGCCTGTTGATCCACTGTTGGATTCCAGTCACTATCGTAGAAAATGACCTGTCAGGACATTTTTTAAACAAGTTACATATACAGTAATTGTGAAATTATTTACAGGGATACTAGCCTATTTAGTGAGTTTTCAAGATGAAACTTCATTATTTTAAATTGCTGCACATCTTTTATTTCTTCTGCTATGACACATTTATCACTTCAGAAAAAATCAAGGTAGATCTGCGATTGTTGTCAGTAAAAGAATTTCTATCAGTTCAAAAACATGGAGAATGGAAGAAAAAGAAGAGCATATGGCTATGTGATCTTTGGTGATCACTTACTGGAGTGAAAGATCACCAGAACATTACTTATCTCTTCACCTTGTAGAAAGTGAAATTAGATGGAGCAGTACAAATAAACAGGAGAAAGGGAGTTATTATAGCTGATTTTTAGATATTAATCATTTTGTTATTATATTGATTCTTCAGGTTCTGAGAGAAAATGTTGAAAAGTTGTTCCTGCTTGTTTATCACAAGCAAAAAAAAATATCTTACTTTGCTGTAATGTAACTTGTATTAATATAATAGAAATGCTGGAGAAAGAAGTGCTACTACTGAGAACTGGATAAACTGCATAGACGTCCTCTCTGTGGAAGTGCTTTTATTATTAAAATTCCCATTTTTGGTATTGGTGTAATTTGATACTATAATTCACATAAAATTATAGTAGAAATAATATGTTACTACACTAATGAGATGAATTCCAGCTCTTATCTGGAAAAAAATCTAGGTCTGCACCCCTAATTAATGGGATTTCCTACTTTAATGTCAACTGAGTGCAATTATAGAAAATTATCAAACCAATCTGTTTACTTACTGTATCAGCAGCTGTAAGATTAATGCCTAAACCACCAGCTCTCGTGCTTAGTAAGAAAACAAAAATATCATTCCTATAAAAATGGAAAAGAAACAGAGCTGTAATAATCACTTGACTGCACAAGCATTACATCATGACAGTCAGGAATCAAAATATTACATGTATTCTTCTAATAAAACAGTGCAGGCTAGAGTTTTAAATACATATAAAAGGGAGTGAGCTCCATTTAATGCATAATCAGATTTCTGCATCAATGTGTAAAACAAAGGTGGGTAATGATCAATTCTAAGGACAAGTGATTCCTAGATCCATTTCTGTGGCTCTTAAGAGGCCCCATATTTTAAAATTACACTGGAGCAAAACGAGCGTTTTCAACAGTACAAATTTTTTAACTTTTGAAAAACCAATTAGGAATGAAAACAGAGCATTTATTCTGAATAAACATTCTCTTCCATCTCAGGTAACAGTTTAAAATAACAGGTTTAACTCCTCCTGTGATTTTCTGTCAAATTTTACATTAGATTGAAAGCACATACTAATACAATAACTATTGTAGTTTCCTTTCTTTCTTTCATTAATTGCTTTCTAACTTGAATTCCCGTAATGAAACATAATTTTGGGGGTGGGGCTTTTAACTGTTGCAGGCAGCACAGTGACACTGCAGTGATATCAACAGTGGCCAGTCTGAAATGTTGGCTCCTGTGTTTCCACATTATTTGTGGTTCTGGTGGAAAATTCAAGACACAAAATATTGTAAACATGCTAAGCCAGAGCAAAACACATTTATTTTTCTTATTTTAACAGTAACAAAAATGGGGCAGGGGGGGAGAAATGTATTACCCAAATGAATTGTCATCAATTTTTTGTGGCAAGCTCAAAACAACAATCTCGAATCTTGAAATCGGGCACTTCAAATTTACAGTAGCACTAAGTTCAAATGTTCCTCATGCCACTATTATAGTGGTTATGCAACTACCATCACTGGATTGCTCTGTGGATTTTGGCTGCATGACATTTTTTAAAAAAAAGTTATAGTTCTGCAAATCATATATTTGATAATATACTGACATTCCTCTCTTCCTTCTCAGAGGCTCTCAATAGTCACAATATTCATGTTTGCTGTTAGAATGATTGATAATGTAATAAAAGTGGGAAATCAGAGAAGCCCTTTATATGTTAATGAAATAGAACAATGAGCTTTGGCCCATTCAGCAAAATAGAAAAGTCTCAACACAAGGATTTTATGTAGTGGGTAGAAGCTTCTTCCTTGGGAGTTAGGTAAGCTTCTTCCTTGGGACTTGTCAACACATCATTACTATATTTAAATAGGAGGAGGGGAAACATACCTGTTCTGAAAGTCAGCTACCATATCTCTTCTTTCTGAAATTTTTGAGGAGCCATCTAGCCGCATGTATGTATGCTTCCTATAAACCATATATTCCTAAACAACAACAAAACAAGAAGCTCCAGTCCATTTGCAATTTGTAGCACTTACAGTCGTTCCTAGAGAACGGAGTTGCATGAAATATTATGATTATCTGTGCTGAAGTAACACTTATTTTAAAAATGTGCAAAATGAAACCTGACTGCCAAGAACACAGTATTTTTATTTTGTATTTTATGTACGTTAAATTAAATCATAGAAAGTGAACATGTTCTATTGATTTAAAAAATCCTTCAATGATAAAACTTATATTAATAGTGTTTAGGGTAAATTTAAAAACATTTTTTAAGGTCAAGGTTATGAAATGTTAATATTTTTAAAGTTATCTACACCTACACCAAAACCAGAAACCCAAAATAAAAACAAATTCTTATTTAAAGTCAAAACCACAAAAGTGGGCTGAAAATAATTTTTTACTTATAAAAGTATTAAAATTATCCATTTTAATACTTAACTTTGCCTACAAATAAAACAGAATACTGGATAATATACAGGATTTCACTGACCCAGCCAACCCAAATTTCTGCTAATTGAAGCTGCTTTTTAACACACCAGGTACTCTTGGTATGCTCTTTTCCTAACACTTGAATAGTCATCTTCTTGTAAAGGTGAAGGTATTCTTATTTTTTTTCATTTATTTTTTAAATTTTTAAAAATTTGATTTATATGCCGGCCTTCTCCGGAGACTCAGGACGGCTTACAAGGCGTTAAGCAATAGCCTTCATACTTTTGTATATTTATACAAAGTCAGCTTATTGCCCCCATAATCTGGATCCTCATTTTACCTACCTTAGAAAGGATGGAAGGCTGAGTCAACCTCAAGCCTGGTGAGATTTGAACTTGCAATAATTGCAGGCAGCTGAATGTTAATTACAGTACTTTAGTCTGCCACGCCACCAGGCTCCTAATCTTATACAAGATTTGGTTACTGGAGGACCCGAGATACTGGCTAAGTAATTATTTCAGACTTCTGCACATCACCTAGCAAATATAAGTTTATAAAACTAACAGGGCTGCCTGATTACATAAAGACTCTGGACAACATACAACATTAAAAACAGAAAAACCAATATAACAAATTAAAGAATTAAGGGGCTCCAGAACAGGGGGAAAAACATTCAAATTTACATGTAGAATCAGATAAACAGTTCACCATATATCCCACACCACAATCTGGTGGAAAAAACATATTTTAATTTTAAGCAGATTTGGGGTGGAGGCCAGATGGATCTCCAGGGGAATATTGACTAGAAGGTAGACACTGCATGACAATGTTTAATTTTACAGGTTCCAAAAAGTTTTCATCACCTATCAGAAAATATGTTAAGCTTTCTCTGAGGAAAAGATGTATACCAGGGAATTTATCTTAAATGAGCTGAATATGGGCATGTAGTAGAGAAGGGATGAGGCTAATTAAGGCTTAATGTAGTATCTTGGCTCATCAGCAATATCTGGACCAATAAACACTTAGGCTATTGAACTATTTAAAAAAAACTTTTAAGTATTCAGGATATTAACAACAAAACAATAATTACGCTGCTTCAAGAACTTTTGCCAAAATAGTAGAAAAAAGAGATGATAAAATATTAATAGAATATTTCTATTAAAATCACCTGAACATCTTTTCACTAAGCCTGCTAAGTGGAAGCAGTCACTGTGACATCAGAAACACTAATTTTGTAAAATAATAAAATCCATCTTAAATGGGGAAAAATTGTTTATTGAGGCAACTAAAACACTGAGTCATCCTCTTATCCACTGGGAATGACAAAGACAATAAAAATCTGTACACTATCCAAATATTCAACTCAAAGATAAATACCTGAATGTTCATCAAAGCAATTCATTTAGAACATAATCCATTGGCTCTTTAATAAAAAGAAAACAGCCAGGATTGAATATATGAAACATAGTTACGGTTACAGGTCAATTTACGACTATAATTGAGCCCAAAATTTCTGTTGCTAAGTGAGGCAGTTGTTAAATGAATTTTGCCTCATTTTGTAACGTTTGTCGCTACAATTGTTAAGTGAAACACTGTAGGAATGAAGTTAGTAACAGTTGTTAAGTGAAACTGTCTTCCCCATTGACTTTTCTTGTCAGAAGATCACAAAAGGTGATCACATGACCCTGAGACATTGCAACTGTCATAAATATGAGTCAATTGCCAAATGTCGAATTTTGATCACATGACCACAGGAGGGCTGCAACAGTTTATAAGTGTAAAAAACGGTGATAAGTCACTTTTTAAGTTGTAACTTTGAACAGTCACTAAATGAATGGTTGTAACTTGAGGACCACCTACCTATACTATTAATCCCACTGTAATAGCTACCGGTACTAATTCTGTCCCAGCAATAAAATACCTCTACTCATAAATCACTATTCTTTTCCTGAGCCATGGAGTCTAACGTTCCCACTGTAAAGTTGATATTCCTACCTCCAATAAGTCAATCATCCGTGTCATCTGAGAGTAGATAAGGACTCTGTGTCCTTGAGATTTTAGCCTTGTCAATAGAACATCAAGAGCATATAGCTTTCCACTGTCTGTGATCAAGCTCTCTTTGTCTAAAGGAAGAAGGAAAATATAACATGATTTTTGTCCTGTTACATATAATTCAATTAGGTTTACTAATATCATGTCTTAAATCTGGAGGTAGCCTTCAACGAGTGAAAAACCTACTATCTGGGGAAGGCTTTATCCTTTTGACCCTATTTTATCTGCTTCCAGTAAAAAATGACTTGTGTGTGTAATTTTTCAGTGTAAAAATATACATTATAAATCAAAGACCTTTTGTTTTCTGTACAATACTTGCAATAGTTAACAATCCATCTGCTTTATGACACAAATATGTATTATTAAGTAATGACTCAATCTGCCTTCAGTTCATTCAAAGGAAGAATTTTAGCTGCGTTTAATTAAACTTGATTTTGAAATTAGAGGGAATTTAGGCTGTTATTCTTTGTGCAAAAAACACCATTAAGAATAATGTAAAAATAGATAGTCAAAAATGCTAAAACTTGGCTTCCAGCAGTTGCCTTCCTCTCATAGTGGTTCACAGGCCACAATGGGGTCAGCGAGGAACTAGCTAGCTCTCATAGTAAACAGCCAGTGAAGTTGGTGCTTTTTATCGATGCAAAAAGGACTCAGACACTTCCTGCCATTTAATCTAAGACCATTTTTCTTTCAAAGAACAGGAAAAGCTTTAAGAGATTCCCACAGTGATCGTAATAGGGAACAGTGATTGAGAGAGAAGGGCAGAATTAACTGCAACAGCAGCTGTTTTGCTGCTCACTTGGATAATCCCTGCGATTTTGCAGCTTGAGTTAAAAATCTATGCTGAATTGTTCTTTAATTCAATTTCAACACCAAGCATAATCCCAGAGGTACCTGAATTTAATTCTGTGCTTTTTCTTTCTTAATAGTTTTTTACAATTCTCAATAAACGCCCATATCTTAATATCAACTTGTTCTAACTTAGTATTCTTGCTGTTTGTTTTCTTTACTCTGCAGTTTTACTATTTTAGTTTTGTACTACAACTATGTTTTGAAACATCGTGAAAAAATATGACTGGAGAATTTTTATTAAAAGTTTGTATTTTACTCAATGAAACAGAAATAAGAGCTCCCAATGTATACTATTTAGTGTTGTGTAGTATACTAATGCCTTTTAATAGAATTTGTTAGATGGAAAAGGTGCTACCAAGTGCCTGATATTTTGCCTCAGTAAAAAAAATACCACCCAAAATGTGCCAGCAATAAACTGGGGATAATACTGTGCACGATTTTTAAATTTTTCTTTTTTGATTTTAAAATACATTTATTCCATTTTTATTTTTACACCTATGATCATTATTCAAACCCACTTATTCCCAATGCTAAAAGTTCACCTTAATCAGCTATTATATATTCATTGGTCTGAACTGATTAAAACGCTGCAGGAGTAGTCTGACACTACAAAAACATAACATAAATTTATTAACATATCAAACTTTGATTTACTAACAGTGGTATGTAAGTGAATGTGCATCAAGTAATATCTCTTTTCAAATTTATTCTATACTTGCTCAAGACAATGTTTATTCTATACACAGCTTTCAGTAGACTTTGACATAGAAGGACAGAGTACAAATGGCAAAATAAATAAAATGGAATGTAATGAGCTGCAGGTTGCTTTACTATTCATCTGCACATACTGATATATGTGTATGTTAGAAACAAAGTACACCTTTGCTTGTTCTACAGATTTATCTGCCAAAGATGAAGAAAATACTCTATACCAAAATCCTTATTAACCACAATTTAAAAAAAATAAAATAAAATGGCAGGGGCAATTCATCAAGAGCAAAGCCAGAAAACAGGATAAACTGGAGCACAGGAGAGTGAAAAAAAAGTTTCATAATTTCATAATGGTAATGTCAGAAGAGAATAACCTGTTAAGTTATTTTCATATTTTTCCTAACCTTATAAAAAGCCTCTTCCTAAAGAACATAATTCATTTCCTAACTCAGTTATTGTTATGGTATAGGCCAGTGATGGCTAATCTTTTCCAGACCAAGTGCCCAAAGTGTGCGCGCCCAACTTCCCCCCCCCAAATGCAATGGACCCCCTTACACACGGCCCTCCCTTATGTATGCATGGCAGAGACCCAATGACCAGTTGGCCCGGGGGGGGGGGGTGCACATGTGTGGCAGAACTGGACTGGGGCGATGTCTCGCGTGCCCAGAGAGGGCACTGGGTGCCACCTGTGGCACACATGCCATAGGTTCGCCATCACGAGTATAGACAATAGTTTCTTTTCTTAGCTTTAATAGTATATACTGAATTATAAAACTACAAACCACCTGGTATCCTGACGAAAGACCAGCCATTTGGAGGTTTGAGCCCCAATAGTCCTCCTGGGGCTTCAGGAAACAACTGAGAGCATCGTTTTAGCCAGCTGGTTACAAGTTCAGGTGCTCCATAAAACACACATTGCTTTGCTTCAAGAGTTCCTCCTTCTTTAAGTGCTTTACGCTCATACTCTGCACTGCGATCATTGCAATAGAAATCCAATGGAACAGCTGTTACCTGTGAATCAAAAGGCTAAAGTTATTTTCGAGTTTATAAAAAAAAATATCTAAGACTGGTCCTTAGAAACAGAATGCAGAAGCAAAGTAATTATGAGATAATTGAATGGTCTCTAGATCTTTCAAGATGATTAATTCAAGTGAGAGCTCAAGCAGGAGATATTACAAAATACTAGGCTAAGGCTTAATAAAGGTATTTTCTTTTTTAATGGAATTCTTTCTTATTTGATGCTTATGAAATTTCAGCATCTAATTAAGCGAATAAAATCCAAGACTATATATTTCTTGCTCATAGGTCTTACATTAAAAATTACAGAACAAAGAAAAGAGTTTGATGAGCAACATGTTAAATAGCAAAATAATAGCATAAAATGAGATCTAATAAAAAGAAGAAAATTATTTTGAACATAAAAGATATTAATGATGGAAATACAGAGTAAAATCACATAAAGCCTGAGAGGAAGAAAGGTTTCAAGAATGACATATATCAATACATCGTTTCCTGAGGAGTATCTTGTTATTCAACAAAGATTACTTCAATGATTTAGGATCCTGAATTGCACTGGTCAGTTCTCAGTAGTTTTCAATATGATACTAATTCAGCTTACAAAAACACATTTTACATAACTATGATCTGAGCCGAGTATGAAATAGTCAACAAACAGCAAGGAATCTTTGTCTTGGCAGCAATGAACTTTCTAAAGCCTGACAATCTTATGAATACAAAACCTTTGTAAATAAATATTTTGTAACAGCAACACTGCTGTTATTATCATTTATTTATTGCCAAGTGATCATACCCTATTATGGAATCTTTGGGAAGTACTGATTTATCTCCCGTAACTTTGCAAATACTGTTTTAATTGACCAGTTTGGCTCTTACCCTTATCTTCCAAGGGCACCGAAAACCTGGCTATTCTCCCAGGTCCCAGGGTAGGGTGGTTACAATTTTTATGCCATTTCATTGGGGGGACAGGGAATCATCTGCATCTCTATTTTATTGTTCTGACTAATTATGTAAAGCACCCAAAATCATACAGAATCAGTCGTACTTTAAAACTCTGTAATAAATAAGTTGGAACAGGAGTTTTATCTTCCTGTACTTACAACTTTCTTCGCTGACAACTTCAGTGTAAATTATTTAGCTAAAGTAAATGTATTGCCAACACAGGAATCTAACTTTATATCAAGCTAACCATCTTGGACCATCTCCATCATTTTAATCTTTGGCTAACATTCTGCTTCATCCAGATAGCAGCAAACAGCGAACTCTCCAAGTGGCTGAATAGTCTCCAGATAAGGAATATGTTCCAACAGACAAGATTGCTTTTATTTAAAACACACACGCACACACACACACGCACACACACCTCTTATCTCTCTTTAACAGGCTAAACAGCAAGTCTGTGATATCATCCTGTACAACATGTTATTGTTCCCAAACACATATATTTTCAAAGCTGAAGGCCAAAACAACAACAAGATGGACATAAGATGCAATGACAATGATAAACAGAGCAGTGGAAGTTGCAATCAGGACTTAGAATCTGTATTTATATATTAGCAAAAGCAGAGTATGTTTCTCATATATTCATCAAAAGTTTATTAACAAAGGAGTCTCTTATTTATATGTCAGAACAGGGACATAAGTACTGTATTTTAGAATACTATTCTTTAAATTATTCAATTTTACATACAACAAAATAAAGGACACTCATGACCAAAATTAAAAGAATTTATCACATATCATTCAGTTATTTGGATAAGAAGCAGAATTTCCATACCTTCTTATAAACTCACTGAAACATATTATGAAGGGAGATAGAAGAGGCAAGAATTTATTGAAAAGTAAAATAATTTTTAATTTTTTTTTCTCCTATTCCAAAAAATGTATGGCAGAGGAAATCAAAACAGAATGCAGGAGAGGGGTTCTACATGTGAAATCAATAATTTAAAAAGTGATCCTGTCCGTTAACAGAATAAGTTCTTAGAGGTGTTCTAGTCCAACCCTCTGCTCAAGCAGGAAACCCTATAATAGTGATGGTGAACCTTTTCGGTACCGAGTGCCCAAACCGGAATGTACATGCATGTGCACGCGCCAGAGCACCGGAAACCTGAAGACCAGCTGACCAGTGTGCACATGCATGTTTTTTGGCCATTTTTAGGCCATTTTTTTGGGTCGTTTTCCGGCGCTCTGGTGCCCAAAGACCAGCTGGTCGGCGCACACCGGAAACCAAAAAGAGCAGCTGGGAACAGTGTGCGTGCCCACAGAGAGGGCTCTTTGTGCCACCTCTGGCACGCATGCCATAGGTTCGCCATCACAGCCCTATAACATTTCAGACAAATAAGTTGTCCAATCTCTTCTTCAAAACATTGAAAAAACTATTTACAACCATCACTCAGGAGCCTGAGTGGCGTAGCAGGCTAATGCCTCCTATCAAGGCAGCATTTAACATCCAGCTGCCTGCATTTACCGCGAGTTCTAATCTCATCAGGCTCAAGGTTGACTCAGCCTTCCATCCTTTCTAAGGTGGGTAAAATGAGGACCCGGTTTGTGGGGGCAATAAGCTGACTTTGTATAAATATACAAAAGTATGAAGGCTATTGCTTAACGCCTTGTAAACCGCCCTGAGTCTCCGGAGAAGGGCGGCATATAAATATAAATAAATAAATAAAAATAAAAACATTACTGAAATTCATTCTACTAACAAATATTTGTTTTTTTGTTTGCTTGTTTATTAGACTTCTATTGCTACCCTTCTTAAACAACTCTGGGTGGCTCATGACATCAACATAATCAGGAAATATAAAATATAAAACAATTAAATGGTAAAACGCTAAAACAAAAAACCTGTATCTTAATCATCCCCTTAGGATGCTCTGGAGTGACCTCCAATTATCCTTATTCCATTTTTTCCTGTCCTATCCCAATGTCTCAGTAAAAAGCCAGGTCTTCTGAAAGGCTAAAAGGGTGGGATCTGCCAAATGATGTGGAGGGGGGCTGTTCCACAGGGTAGGGCAACCAGGGAAAAGGCATACTCCCAAGGTCCCACTAGCTAGCAGAATTTCAGGGAAGGGATCTGGAGCATGCCAACCCTGTCTTTACCTAGACACAATACATTTAACTGCACTGCCAGGACAACATAATACAAGAAGAAATGTTCCTTATTTTCCTGAGAAAATACAATACCATATCTACCAATGAGATAGAGTACATAAACACATTTTCATTAAAAATTGAATATAAGGTCCAAATAACTGCTATTCTCTATCAATAGCTGTCATCTGCAGGGGCAGTTAGCCATGATGATGCCAAAATAATATGTATGTCATGACATCGTGCTGCACTCTTATATTTGCATTGTAACATTGATAACAAGCACATAAGGACAAACGTTGCATCACTACACTTGGATGTACTCTACCTCTCTGGATACCAAGCAGTTTCTAATTAAAATCTGTACTGTACTACTGGGATGGGGTAGGGGTAAAGAACACAAGAAGAGATTTCAACCAAATTAGTCTCCCAAACAGAGAAGTTCAAAAAAGGTCACAGAAGAACTACCGTATCGGAGTATAAGACACACCTTTTTACCCCCCAAAAGGGGGTGAAAATTTAGGTGCATCTTATACACCGAATGTAGCCCTGCCTACCCACTGGTCCCCACCCTTTGGCCTCTGCCTCCCAGCAGTTACCTCCTTGCAAGCAAACAGCAAGAAAAAACAGCCCCATTCAGCTTCAACATAGGCTAATTAGCACAAGTTGATTAGATCGGCCTCCCGACTCTCAGCTGTTTTGCACAGGCTCTTTTGCAAGCTCTTTACTTGCTGCAAAGAGTGCTGGAGCAGATTTTTTTTTCCCTAGCTAAAACGAAACTGAAAGTAAAGCAGGCTCTGCTGCAACGTGACAAAATGAGGCAGGGAGAGAGATTTCTTTTTCTTTTTGCTCACCAAAAAAGATAAGTACAAACAATGGGAAATTTAGGGAAAAAGAGGAGAGTTCAAGATTTTAAAATACAAAAGAAAAAAAGGTCTATTTACCTAGGGAATTGTAATAATTGAGATGCTATTAATCATATATTGTGTTGAAAGCAGAAATGGTTAAGTTATGGTTTGGAGGAATATATGGGGAAAATTATTTGGTTTATTATTATTGGTAAATATAATTAATTGATTTGTAAGAAATTGGATTGCATGGAAATAATTGGAATATTCATGTTCATATTAATATACAAAAAAGATAGTTATATAACTAATTGATTTATATAAAAATGTTGAATTTGTATTAAACAATTGTAATATTGAATAATTAACCAATGTGAGGATGGATATAAAAATAGATGACAATGGGAAGGGGTATAATATAGAATAGAAGGGGAAAATTGAATTTGTTTAAGATTAGAGATGAGAATGAAGGGTAATACTGGTTTTAAAAAAAAACATAGATGAGGAATAAATATGGCAAAAAGGAAATATAGAAATTGTAAATTTAATTGAAATGACTAAACACTGTTTAAATTTGTGAACCAGCCAAATACTCTGTTCAAAGAAAATACATTGTATGTTTGTATGTATGCTTGTCTAAAAAATAAAAAAAAAACTTAAAAAAAAACAACAACCAAAAAAGGTAGGTGCGTCTTATACTCCAGTGTGTCTTATATTCGGAAAAATATGGTAGTTTCTGGTGAAATATGTCCTGGCTAAAACATGTATGCTATGCTTTATGTTCAGGACAGAAGTTATTTTCTTTTCTTCTATTTTTTGGGGGGGAGGGGAATTCAAGGCAGTCATAATAGTTAAGGGGATGACTGACATGGTGGTTTAATAATGAAGACATTCGCCTCTCAACCAGAAGGTTGAGAGTTCATTCCAAGGTAGCGGCAGATGTTTCTCTCCTAAGGCACAAAAAATAAATAAAAAAGCTGCTAACTCCGTGTAGGCATCAGGAAAGGCATTTGGCCAATAAATGCTCAAATCCATCCAGTCATCTCGACTCTATCCAGAATAGGGAATACAGAGTTGTGAAAAAGGGAGCCTAATAGTTAAGGGAGTATAATACTGGGAAGACCAAAGTGGTGGTAGGAAGGTTGAGTACGTCATGCCAACAGCATCTAACACATCTAACAATACCATGACAGCAACAGCAGCTAAGACAGGGTTGGGTAATTAATTTTCCCAAGGGGCCAGATGAGAAACTGGGATTGTGGTGGAGGGCCAAACCAATAGAACTGTGAAGATGGATAGGCCCGCATACACATACATAAAATTAAAAAAAGTAGCAGTCGCCTTCAAAATAAAAGCAATGCAGTTGTATTGTGTGCATGCTGAATGCTTATTTACATTTGATTTCTAATTTCCTATTGACCTCACATGGACCAGAAAGAGACAGCCAAAGGACCGGATGTGGCCCAGGAGGGCATAAAATGCTCTCTTCAATCTAAGGGAAAATAGAGAAAGGCACGTTCTGGGAAGATCATATTGATTCTTTAAGTATAGCATATCCATCTCTCTGTATTTTGTTTTGGTCAAAGCTTGGAACCACTGAAATATTCTGGGTTTTTGTTCTGCTTAACTGTGGTCTCCCTAGAATAGTTCAGTAGAGCTTTCAAGTTACAATATTTTTGCTTTGACCTTGAAACAAAACACCTTCTTCTTTGTGAATACTTCTACTTTTTCTTAATACTTTGATGAAATGATACATAAAATCAATGTAAATCAGTGATATTTGAGACTCAAAAATAATCTCAGTGGGACACAGATTAAATTACTGAGACTTCAAGTCTAATTTACAGTATAGTTTAGCTACAGTTACAGAATTCTTATGTTTTTGGGGGAGAAAATGTTGGGATGAGTACTCCTATTTTGATGGGAACCCCAAGGTAGTTCAAATGCATATAATATTTGCATATGAACCCAGAATTAGTTCATGAACCCTTAGTCATCTGAATTATAGATTGAGTCTGAATGAGTTTTGTTTTAGACCTGGAATTTAAGCCCTATCTCCTAACAGAAAAATTGTTAGGAAGCAAAATTTTATTTTTATCAGCAACTAATGTTTAAAGCAGCTAAGTATAACAAAAAATAAATTTAAAAACATAACTTAAACCAACACAAGACAATAAAGGAATAAATAATTATGGACCCATGATATTAATATTAAAGCTAATGATTACTGTCAAATTCCCAACTCTTTACAAATATATATTATACTACGTATCCTATAGCTCCGAAAATAATTTAATTTTTTTTCTAATTTTGGAAAAATAAACATTTTAGTGTTTAGTGCAAACTACAGTGAACATATCTTATATATTAAGAAGTCAAAATCATCTATGGGTTTGATGCCCTTGTTTTAGTTTCCTGAATTTAGAAGCACAGATTAGTATTATGGATCATATTTTATTCAAGTTTCTCATTATGATGGCTTGAAAGCAATTTCTGAAGAATGTATAGATATTATGGAAATAAAAAATATCTTAAAGGGAAGTTTAATGAAAAGAATGCTGGAAAAAAATTACTTCTGACTCTAAACCCAGAACTGAAAAACTGCAAAGCATCTGACAATACAATGCAATACTGCCATCTATAGCTAAGAAATTAGAACTTCAAACAGCTTTCACAAACTGCATTCAGACCACAATCAGAGTAATATTTCAACATCACAGTTTTTTCAATATATGTGAATGAATATTATATCTGAAACTGGAATGCTCAAATGTTTGCTCAAGACAGGACATAAAGAACAATAAATGATCAAGTGACCATTCAAAATAACAACAGTGATGAATGAGTGATACCCATGACCAGTCCTCAAAGTTACAGCTGTCCCAGCACTCATGATTTGGGTGTTTGGCAACCCACTTGCACTTCTGATGGTTACAGAATCTTGTGGGCATGTGATAGGCATTTCAACCTTATTAAAAACATCGATGATTGATTGGTGATAATTAGACAGACAGACAGATACAAGCCTTAAAAAGGATCCTTAATCTTATGGAAATTTGTGTGCACTATTTTCCTACTTTGCAGAAGTTAAAAACTTAAGATACTTACTATAAACTCTTTTATTTATTTGCAGCTGTGCATAAAAACATGATCTTAGCCATAGTCTTTACAAATGCTAACTTTACAGTTTGCTGCTGAAAAATGAGCAAATTATAACTGAGCTGAGTATCTCAACTAAAGTATCAAGGGTCTGTGAGTTCGTTGTGAAAAAGGTCAGACAATTACAGAATGCCTTAAAAAAAAAGAATGTGAATATCAGAATGACTGCAGTACCCTTAAAAAATCACATAGTGACCTGTATATGGCCTGTCTGAATGGATATTCAGAGCAGGAAGAAGAACATAAAATGGCCACTAAAATGATCAAAAGAATAAAGCAGCTGTCTTTTGAAGAACATTTATAAATTTATATTCTGACATGAAAAGCGCTGAATGTAGACAATTTCTCACATAGAAATATTTCAAAATGGGTTCAAAAATGATTAACAAAGACTTACCCGTGGGCTCACAACGGACAGAAAGGACGGCAGCTCTGTGATTTGACAATACTGTTTCCATGAGGTAGCTGGCTGTTGATGAACAATGTAATCCGAGTGGCCAATTACTGCTTTACAGTGGCTTGTGAATACAAGGCCCTAAAAATGATAAAATTCAAAAAAGGTTTCCAAAATTTGGACAATGTTTTACTACAGCAATTCGGTTCTAAAAAATGCCAAAAATGAGCAACGTCCAAATATCTTCATTTGAAGTATGAAACTTTTATTTTGCTCTGACATTCTAAGGCCACTGGTCTCTGTTTATGTTTTTTTATAGCAGATGAAGAGCTCCAAGAAATGGAGCAATATTACAATACAACACTCCTAAAAAAGAACCTGAAAGGAAAGATATTAAGATTCTTTGATACAACATGTAGTTTTGATTGTTGCACATAGGGAGTTGTGGTTCTTAATGTCATTCCATGTGCCTTGGCTCCTGTGCTCCATGCTGCTAGGGAGCATGACCCCTAGAGGGTGAATTCTGAATATTGAAACAAGAGTTGTTTCACCACAAGTACTACTTAGATATATGCAGTCTGTGGTAATGAATAAGATGGCAAACTATCTGCTACAGCTTTTCTTTCTTTATCATGCTGAAGTTAACTTGTGTAGATCAGATTATATAATTCTGAGATTTCTGGAATGCCTTAAGTTTATGAGTAGGGAAAAATTTAAGACTGTTTGAGGATATTCACTTATTAGCAGGAATTCCTGACAGTTTGTTTAATTAAAAATATTTCCCTTACATACCTGCAGCAAAGTGCAGCTGTGCAAGTTGAGTGGGGAGAGTGGGAAGCTGACATCCAGCACAAAATCCTGATTCTTCAGATACCGAGACTGACGCTGGTCTTCTTTTTCTGGCTCCTTCCAGAATCGAAAGTGGTGGAGCCTGTAGGCGGCTTTCAGAGACAGGAAAAGAGCTAACCATCTGGGGGGGGAAAGTATACATTCACACCTTTTGAACAGGAATGTAATAGTTGACTTACAGTCATTTGTATAGTTGGTTAGAAATTAAAACGACACTGGAAAAAAAGATTTTTGACTGGTTTTCACACTTAACAACCATTGGACAGCCCCATAATCAAGTGATCAAAAGTTGGACGCTTGGCAACTGGCATGTATTTATGCCAGTTGCACCGCGTCCCATGGTCATGTAATTCTCATTTGTAACCTTCTCAAGTGGCTTCCAACAAGCAAAATCAATGCGGAAGCCAGATTCAGTGAACAACTGCCTGGTTCACTTAAAAACTGCAGTGATTTGCTTAACAACCGTGGCAAGAAAGGCCACAAAATGGGGCAAAACCCACTTAACAACTGCCTTGCCTTGCAACAGATATTTGGGGCTTAAGCTATACAGTAGTTTGCAGTAGTTATTGTAGTTGTTAAGTCAAGTACTAAATATATGCAAAAAGGAGGAGATTGCTTAATGAACCATTATTTTGAAAACATGAATATGAGAGAACAGCTATTTTGGCATAACGTTTAGCCACTCAATCTGCCGTTCTTTAATTCTGAAGTCCAACTCCATACACATGAAATGTTATATGCAAGTGTTATAAGCAGAAAGGTGATTTTAAAACTAGCAAATAGTGAATGATCAATATTGTTTAGCGAACATATAGTTCTATAGAGAACAGTACATCTTTGATAATAAATAGACTCAGAATGGTTTAGCCTGATGCAAGCAAAAGCCTGGAAACTTAATTATTTAAAAAGAAACTCTACAGGATAGTTTCTTGTATGTGTAAATTATTCCTTTTTTGCCAAGGACTACAGGGACATTAGTGCACAATTGCTATAATTGGCTATAGTATAATCATACTATACACATATTTGTTCAATTTCAAGAATTGGTCATTCAAATACAATTTTTTTTAAAATCATAGGAAATCAGAGTTTAAGTGGTATCCAGCTATTTGTAATAAATATTGTTCATGCAATGGATATTTCTTCCCCCCAAAATTGCAATATACTGTATTCATAATTTTTAAAAATTTATTCTTACAATTACTTAAACTTACACTAAATGTGCTATTAGTTCAAGATTTCTCACCTGGCTAGGTGTCCTTTATGCATAAGGTTTGCCAATTCTGCTGGAGAAACATCAATAAACCGTAGGAAAGAGAAACAACTCCCTTTCTCAGCACCTATAACATATAAGTAACAAGATTAAAATGAGCTCCTGCAAAGAACTGGTGCCACATTGACGTTATAAAAACTGACAAGTGGAAAACACAATTTGGGCTTGTATATGAACATCTGTATCTCTCCTTTGTTTCACATTTTTTATCTTTGATTATTAAAACAATCTATTGCTTAAAAGACAAAAAAGATCTTAAGAGGGAACATTAATCACAACTTTGTCCCAGTCAATTACAGGTAATCCGTATTTAGGGGACTATTCGCAGTTAGAACAGTGATGAAAAAGTAATTTTGCAACCAATCCTTGAATTTAGGACATTCTCAGGTCTGTAAAAAAAAAGAATGATAAAGGAAAACCACAAGCCCAGTAGTGGTTTCACTTATGTTACTGCTTCACTCAACAAGTTTCTGGTCCCAATTATGGAGGTTAAACAAAGAACATCTGTATTGCGCCTTCTCTCTAGAGCAGATCACATTAACCCAATTTTTATGAAAATTAATGTTTTCTGAAAAGCAGCGGTATTAGTGGCTGTGATCAGCAGGAACATTTAATACAAGAATAAAATACGCAAAGCTCATTAGTAAGGAATAATAGAAAATGGTTAAAGAAGGAAGAAGAGGGCCACTAAGAACGAGATGCATGGAAGAATGATACATTTTTCCACCCCAGAGGCAACAAAGCCATAGGTGCATGAAGAGAAAAAACAGGATGACAATAACTGCACATCATTTCCTTTTCTCTCTATATATATACAACTAAATTTTCTAATTAAGTTTTGGAAAAAGTAAGAAGAAAGGGAAAATATATTGCCATTATAAAAAATCTGAGGATCAGAGGGTTAAACCATAGCACACCTAAGGATTACACATTACCCTTAATAACCAAATGAAGAGTCAAATAATGTGAAGCTGTGCTGTTCAGAGTATAAATTCAGTTTGGGAGTAATTACAATTTGTAAAAGGATGTGTAACTGATTTAAGTATTTGTTCATTATCAAATTCAGTACTTCAAAAAATAATCTCAAGAACAATTTTGGTAACTTGAAAGAATTTTTAAAAAACCAATGAAAGTGGTAAATATTGAAAAGAAAATTAGCATGAGGAAAGTCTTAAAAAGGACAGTGATAACATAAAAAACAACTTTTTAAGATTTAAGTAATCTGAGTATAAGAAATGCTAAAATAGACATCAGTTCAATTTTGAAATAAGCTAATTAAGATGTTTATGACACTGTCTATATAATTTTAAATATAAGTTTAGGAAAAAAAAGCTACGCTATTGTCATGTAAAGTGATATGAATTAATTTCATCTTAATGTTCTCCCAGTCCTTTAACTTACCTCTTCTATGGAACAGAGACTGTTGAATGTAGTCTGGTGCAAAAGGAGAAAGTAAAAGCTGCAACCACCTGGAAATTAATAAAGATTTAAAATCTTAGGATGTAAATATTAATTAAATTGAGTTCAAACTTGCTTTGTCACCCATCCTTGCTTTCAGAATTGGGGGACATTGTTGGCTTTAGGTTATTAGCCAAAATCATTCTCTTGAGAAGCCTGGAAGTATATATTTCCAGCTCTTATACAGCTAAGCTATGAGCCACTTTAGCATAACATTAGAAGGGGCTGAAGGAGCTACAGATCTCTTGTTAAGAGCAATAGTTGAAGAGTTTCCCGACTGCATATGTTGTATTGGGAAAAAACTGAACAGAATATAATACTGCTTACCTGTCCCGTGAATGGTTGAACACCCTGATCTGCCCATGACGATAGAGAAACTTTGAAATCTGATATGGCTTTAGTGAAATGTGAAATGGAGACCATGTTTCTTGTCGCTCAAAGAGCTCTGGATGATTGCAGACCTATATGGAAATGTAATAATGAATTCTTACAATAATAATAATAATGTAATGTTTTATAATAAAATTACATTTTGTAATAATATTACAAAAATAATTATTCTACGTGTTTGGAAAAATACAGGAACAATTTTCAGGATTTAATCTTTTACCCTGCTTTTCCTCAAAACAGACACATTAGCACATGATTATTTCCCTTACCCTGTAAAGCACATCAGGCTAAAAGTTATTTTTTCATAGTCTATACCACTTAGGTCACAAATAACTCTTAAGTAGCACACATAACAACAACGACGTATCTGACAACATCATATATTCCCACTTCATAAAACAATAATATAAATAACCACTTATTGTACGGAAACCTATATTTATGTCTAGTATGAAAGGCTACAAAAACCTACAAAATCCTGATAAATTTGGGAATTCTTTAACTCGGGGGGAGGGTGGGAACGTTGTTGCAGAGAAGGGGACAGTAATAAAGAAGATTCACTTTTGCAGCCCTGAAGACAGAATCTCCCAAAGATCCCAAAGAGAGCCCTCTATCCTGATCTTACTGGAAGAGCAGATAATGCTGAGAACAGTAAGATATCTAGGCTTTGGAGGTGACAACCAATGTCTTAACCTGCACCTCAAAGCCAACTGCCAACCTGTACAACTCACAGAGTAATAGTATTAACCGGTTGAAGCAAGTTTTTGAGTATCTGCCTTCTGGGATGTATAGGGTGTTCAGGGAGGGGTAATACTGGTGTAGGGGCATGTCATGTCCTTTTAGGGCAGCTTGTGCCTTCTGGACACTATATAGCTACCGAATGATTTTCAGGAGCAGCCTCACATATTTATTTATTTTTTTTAAATTTAAATTTATATTTATATGCCGCCCTTCTCCGGAGACTCAGGGCGGCTTACAATGCGTTAAGCAATAACCTTCATACTTTTGTATATTTATACAAAGTCAGCTTATTGCCCTCACAAACCGGGTCCTCATTTTACCCACCTTAGAAAGGATGGAAGGCTGAGTCAACCTTGAGCCTGGTGAGATTAGAACTCGCAGTAATTGCAGGCAGCTGGATGTTAAATGCTGCCTTAATAGGAGGCATTAGCCTGTTACGCCACTCAGGCTCCTAGAGTAAACTGCAGTAATTGAGAGGTTGGGTTACAAAACGAGCTATCAATCCAGATTGCCAATTATGAACCAGTTCTTAAACAAGCCAGTGCAATCAGTCCAGATATTGGGCCAGAGAACTTCACAACCAAATTGAAATCTAAATCTGAGTCTTTTCAGTCATAGTTAAACATCTAACCACTATTCTAGACTGATTGTTGTAAGCAATTTGTAAACTATAATTTGCAACATATATTCTTTTAGAATAGGCACAGTTGCCTTTTCCATACTTATATATTATCTTGCCAAAATACTCAATTTTCCAACAGACTAAAAGTGGCAAGTTTACCATTGCAAATTATAAAACAAAGGAGGAAGAGCTTAAGTAAATTAAGCAAATGTAATCTGTTAATCATGCATTACGGAATGTGGGTAAAAGATACAAATGTTTTCTTGAGACAAGCATTTCAGAATGATAGGTTTTCCTAAACTCACCTTCCTGAACTGCATGACAAGGTTCATGAGGCTACTAGTAGTGTTCTGGGCTTGCTGAGTAGTGCCCATGGAGGATTGTAAAAGGTCATCAATTGAAATCTTATTCTTCAGAGCTTGATATAATAATTTCTGTCGACTGGTCTGCTGGCAATACATAAGAATCTCGATCTAAGAGACAGGAAAATAGATTAAGCTATTGCTAACAGATATATTAATATATATATATTTAATATATATAGATTATATTAAATCCCAGTTCACAAAAACAATCCATAAGTAAACTTGGGGAGTAAGAGATTTTTCCCCAGAAATCTTCACTGTAATGTCAGGGATACAGAATTAATATTCTTAGCTATAAATATTCAGATAGGAAGAACCCTGTCAAAAATCTATTGAATATTACTATATAACATATAGTAATGAGATGTAAGAGTTCTTTTTAAGGAAAAGTTGGAATGATACTTTCAAAGTTATGTCTTCACAGCTTTGTATGATTTAGCCTAGTCTACAAGTGGCACATTTTTGTTGCAGATTCATATTCATCAATAATTGATATATTTTCTGAAGATTAAATAAATGATTCAGAAAAATACAAATATTATTTGTACTATTCAGAACAGCATACAAGTATAAAGCCCAGGAATATTCTCAGCTACTGATACATGGAACTGGATGAAGATTCTGCTCATTTGATTGATTTTTGCTCCTTCTTCTCTTTCCACAACTCTTTTATTATTCTTATGATTTATTTTTCTTGCTTCTTAATTTGCAGAATTATTCTTATTACAAACTTTATACCCTTGAATCCTTTTCAGAGAATAACAAAGTATTGGGGCATCCTGTAGAGGATTTTGTATGAAATTTATGTCCAATTTGAGAGGGGGTCAGCTTGTATCAATTCTGTTGAACTTGCTCCACTTTGCTACACTTCAGCAGAACAAGTGCAAAAATCATACATCAAAATGCGTTCAGTTCATGGATCAAGAATTCCCTAAAGGTATCATTTATGCAATAATCATCATGTGTGATCAAAATGATCAAAACTGTGCATATATTAAATTAAAAGTTATTTAAAAACTTAATTATGTAAAATATTACCAAAGCACTGCAATGATAATCACTGCAAAGAAAAATGAAGTACCTAACAAACAGAAGTAGTACTACCACTACTACAGTCCTGTCGGAGCGCTGAAGTGCTTCTGGGTTGAAAAGATTAGCTGGTGACATCACTGTCATTGACTTTAAGGTGTTTACTATTCTGATTTATTAATTGTATGGTCAAATATATTTATTTATGCAGATACACAAGGTCTGAAAGTAGAGAAATATTATCATTTCTCTAGAAAGGATGGATCCCGAAATGCACTTTGGTCAAATGACGTACTTTTTGCCAATTTTCTTTTCCCTATAGCAATTCCCAGAGTTCCCTGGAGCCAGTTTTCGGGGGCAACAGAGTACTATAGGGGAAATATAAAATAGATGAAATTAGCTTTCCCTTCTTCTTTTAAGACAGCAGATTATTTAGCTAAAGGGATATCTTTATCTGAAGCAGATTATTTAGCTGAAGGGATGTCTAGCTCAAACCCGATAGATATTGAAAAGGCATTTTTAAGAATGCTGATTTCACTTCAGTTAGAAAAATCGCACAACGATGTATAATGTAAAAATGTACATCTTGGGATGTAAAAACCCAAGAGAACAAGAGTTTATTATTATTTTGATTGGCACCTTGTCTGACAGTTCATTTTCCACATCTTTCTTGATTCTTCTCAACATAAAAGGTTTCAGGATCATGTGCAAACGTGACAGTTGATCTGAAATTGAGAGGAAAAACAATCCACAATCATTTATCTAATATTAAAAATGCTCTGTTATAAATGATTGGCTCAAAACTGGGAAAAGAATCTGCCATGGTTATATACTGGCACTTTATTTAACCTATGAACAGAACAATAGTAACTAGAATTAGAGCAACTGGAATTGAAATTGATGGAAGAAACATCAACAACATCAGCTATGTTGAGCATTCTACTTTGATATCTGGAAGTGAGGAAGACTTAAGAAATCTTAAGGAATCTCATGTTGAAGGTGAAAAACTTGTCTGTTGCTCAGCAATTTTTTTAGAAGTCCCAAAATTACATTGAAAGGTTATGCCAACACAATACATGTTTGTAGGGAAGACACTAAGCTACTAAGAACTTTATATTCCTAGGATCAAGTGTTCATAATGATTATAGCCATGAAAAAAGAAACAGTCACAACTAGGCTGAAAATGGGAAGATCTTGTCAAAACGTATTTAGTCAAAACATCAGCGTGTGGAGATATCACACTGACAGTAAAGGTATGTATTATTAAGATCATGTTTTCCCAACTGTGACATGGTTGTGAAAGGTGGATGATCAAAACAGCTGAACAAAGAAAAACAAATGTCTCTGAATTGCGATATTGGAGAAAATGGTTGACAATACCATACACAACAAGAAGCAAATCATTTAAAATATTAGCTCAAGTAAAACTGGAAGACTGCTCACAGAAAGCACTAACAGTGAAGGTAAAGCTTAAGGATTTTGGACACACAAAGCAAAAGAAAGGAAAGGGACACTGGAGAAGATTATATACAGTTGAATGTATAACAGTTGAAAGAGTGTCTGGTAGTTAGTGGATAGATATTCACACTGATGGCAAAAGCATAAATAAGAATTTAAAGCAGCAGCTGTAACAATCTTGATGAAATAATGTCCATTGGGTAATGAGGGGTCAAAAGTGACTGAACAACCATTAACAACTTACAACAACTTAATTACTAAATATTACTTTAAATAATGGCCGCAGTATATTTTCAATACTAATTGCTGCAGAGGGTGAATGAAACAGTACTATTATATAAATGACCTGGTTATAAACTTTCCATGGACATCTAATTAGCTATTGAGAGATCAGAACAATGAGCTACCTGAGCCTTTAATTTGATTCAGTGCAGTTCGTCTAATGTTCTAAGCAACTTATAACAACCGGTTGTTAAGACATGTGGGCAATTCTGCTCAAGTTGTAGAATTTGAATGCAAAGTATACTGAATCATGCATACTCACTCTCATCAATGGCAGATTTATTTTCCGCATGGCTTTCAATATCTTTAGAAAACCACTCATTGAACTCTTCATGGGAGTCAAACAATGTTGGCATAATGAAATGAAGCAAAGCCCAGAGCTGTAAAAGCAAAGAAAAAAGTGTGATTAATACCCCATTAACTGATACATCTTAAAACTCATTTCTTACATGTATTGAAAAAGTTCAAGGAAATTTCTTTCCAAAAATGTCAAATGAATCAACTGGATTGACAACTCAGAAAACCTTTCAGTAATGATGGCAGTGAAGACTACATCAAAACCTGATAATAGATTGAGGAATGTGATTTTCTGAGCACCTCTGGACACAAAGTAAACAGAAAGAGGCAGGCAAGACTATAAGAATTCACAGATTATACCTCAATCATGTGTGTGAAAACATTAAATTTCTACTATTTATAGAAACCAATGAGAACAAAATATGCATACCTCAGCCATAGTGTTTTGGATGGGTGTTCCAGTCAGCAACAGTCGGTTTCGACATTGGAACTGAAGTAAAATTTTCCAACGGACGCTAAATACCAACAGATTTTGAAGAAACTGATTCAGCAAGTGGCAATAAAGGAACATGCTACTTTTGTTTTGATAATGTCAATTCGTTAATTTTTCTAGGAAAAATAAAATACTATGCAGATTTTACTTCCATTTAATCTGTCTCTAAAAGTGCTCCTACAATGTAACATGAACAATTTATAAGTAGCTCAAATATAACTATAAAAATACAATTTATTGAAAGAGTCAGGTTTGGAAGTCTTAAGTAGCACAGCTGATGGCACTCCTGCTTTCAAAGCCACTGCCCAGACAATGGGAAATTGGGAGAAACCTGGTTGTTGTAAATTCTTTGTTACTGGAAATAGTTCTGGCAGGGCTCACGGAACCTAAATATAGTCAATGCTTCTACTGACTTACAACCTAACCACTTACAAAAAATTAATAAATCATGGAATCTTCCTAGCTATGAATAAATCAAAAATACATTTTAAAAAATGACAGCATTTTAACACTGCAATTGATTACTGCATCTTTACATTACATTCCTTTCTTCACTGGTAAAGTAAATTCCTTCTACTACATAAGATACCTGGAGCTACTCTTGAGTGCCTGTGCTTCATCCAACACCATATATTGCCATTTCACCCGCTGAAAATACTTGACATCTTGCACTACAAGTTGGTAACTGGTGATCACCACGTGGAAAGAAGCATCCTGAGTATATAAAGTCTTCTGCAAGTAGAGGAAAAAAGTGAAGTTCCATGAATAAAATTGATCCATCAAATATACGCAATAATTTTAAAATCAGTTTCCAAGCTGAGTGAGCAGCTTGTTTCTAACTGAACATTTATGTTATCTAATGTATGATTAGGCAGATTTATATGCATATAATTGAAGCAGAAGGTTACAATCTTCATGGCAATTCAATTTACAAGCATTCCAACAGTAGATACTTCCTTCAAACATGGATTTATCTTGACTGGAGTTCTGTATTATACTTATTACACCACAAAATGAGGTTAAATCACTAAGGAAAAAAAATCTATGTGCGTTCAGATAATCACTCAATTAGTTCTCAAGTATATTAAATAGTAAAAGTCAAACATGTTGCAAATTCTAATTCTAATCATCAGCTAGACAGAATGAAATTCTCACGTTAAGGGAAGACTTTATTTGCATGTGAAAATAAGAGTTGATACTCCCAAGGTAAGAGTTGGGGTTTTAGAACCTTAAAGACAAATATTATTATAAGAAAAAGATGTAGAGGCAAATACTGAAGAAAAAACAAATATTAAGATAAAAGTAAGAAAGCTTATTGAATATTAAAAATATTCCCAAATATATTACAGAAAGACAAGAATACATTTATTCTTTAGATAAATGAGAGGGATAGTACCTGACTCCAGAATTTCCTGATCACTTTTCGGTCGTTAGGATTTCCCCAATATGGTAGCACCTACAATATATAGGAAACAGTCCATATAAGTACTTATTTACAGGAGTCCTTTAGTTCTTTCAGACTTTTGTCATTCCTTGTTAACTAGATTCAGAATTCTGGTCTTTTATATCAAGCTTCCTAACTTGGCAGAAACAGAGTTAGAAGAGTAGGGAGTAATATAAATCTACAATTTATTTTAAGAACTTAGGAAAATTGAATTTATGGAATGATCATGTCTGCAGTCACCTTAAATCTTGGAACAAATCTGGCGAATTCCTGATGCCAGTTGTTTAATGTGGAAGCTGGTGAAATAATTAAAAAGGGGCCCCAGATGTTCTCTCTCTAGAAGGAAAAGAAACTTAAATTAAAGAATGTTTAATACAATATTTAGATAAATATCAAATATGATGAGCAAGCAAAGTAATGCACACAATTTATATTGATTTCTTTATTCATAAAATAAGACAAAAAGGAAGGAAAAAATGTCTGAATTATGTTTTTTTAACATAATTACTTTGAGGTATGGCAGTAATATGCAAACCTAGCAACCTTTGCTTTTTATTTTCAGTACAAACCTATATTTATGTAACTCAGGATATCTAATGTGGTACAAGTGTGGCACAAACCCCTTTATAGGCAACCTGGGCTTGCAGTTCAAAACAGCCAAAACAAAGGTAAAAAAATACTGTGTATTAGAGATAAAAGTCTGGGGAGGATCAATTAGCCTCAGGAAGCATAAGAGATGTTGAGTACCAGAGAAGACTTTGAAATGAATGCCTCAATTCAATAATGCACACAGAAAGGAAATGTTGTTACATATACACACACAGACACATTACATGGACATGGGACTCAATAGGTGCTTGCTCTTAGCCAGAGGTTTAAAACACAAAAAAATCTACTTACCTCAGCCAAATGCGCTAATAAGGCAATACTCTGCACAGTTTTACCCAGTCCCATTTCATCTGCTAGGATACCATTGATGCCCTGAGAGAATGAAATTGAAAACTTCCGTCTGAGTAAGGCATAAAATATAAACATATATAGTACCTTGAAAATCAATTCAGTATTAAACTTCATCATTTGTCTTCATAGACCATGAAATCATAGTTCTGGAAAGTTCTGCTAATATTCTCCTTTCCATAAAAATATATCAGAAAGCATCTCTGGAAATATAAGTGTATTACATTTCCACAGATGACATTTTAATTTTAGGAGTAGGAACACAATATAAGTAACCTTAGTTCAGCCCTCTTTTTGGAGTCATGCCAAGAAGTAATTTGTTTTAAAGATTTTGCTTCAAGAAAAACAAGCACACCTGCTCATAAAGGTTGGCTAGCCAATTCATGCCTTTCAATTGGTAACCTTTTAATTTGCCATTGAAAATGGTAGGCTGTGGAATGTCCTCTCCTGCCCGGATGGAAGGGTTGGCAAGGCTGTAGCTCTCTCCGAAGCCAGTGCCAGATTTATTGGCAGCTCGAAGTGCAGCTGCCCGGCTTTCCTTTGCATCTTCATCAAAAGATCTGGTCTAAACAAAGGGAGGGGGAAAGGGTTAGAGATAATCTTACACAAAATTAACTAGTCCAAATCCCAAGCTTATAGCTGAATAAAAACACGTAGGACAACATACATCTTCTTTTGTTTGTTAACATGGTCTCATACATACGAGAAGAATAGAACAGAAACTAATTCTGCAATCTTCATCTTAAGTTTTGCTCGATTCAATTTCTGAACTTGAAATACTTGATATACCTTATCATGACTATTCTTCATACAGTTCCATGGGATAATGTTCCCTTAAAATCTATGCCATTTTGATACATTACCTAATTATGGATATCTTTATTTTTTAAGACTAAAGCTAATAATTTACAAGAAATATTGAAAAGTTGCTATGCCAATTCCAGACATTTTAAAATTTTAAAATACTTTCCAATTTATATTATACTTTATTGTACACACTTACTTGGGCCTGATGAATTCGAAAAGCATCTTCAGCATTCTTCAAAGCCTGAGCCTTGTAATAGTTACTATCTGATAATAAAGCAAAATTTAAAAGCAAAACAAGGGTTAAATTACAAAACTCTTACTTATAAGCTATTCACAAATTTCTGAAAATTAATTTTGAAATAGAGCTGAACAAGATTGTTTGATAACATGCTTCACTTACCCAGAAAAGTGCCTTTCTTGCTATTTGTGTCTTTAATTAAGGGTTTCAGAGAGGCACTTCATTTGCAAGCAATGGCCCTCATTAAACAATCAGCCCTAGTTCACAGTTCAGGATAAGCATGCAATGTAGCAATGATAGGATTTTCCTAAATCTCACTAGAATTTAGTTTCACCCTTACCATAATCCTCTTGAGTAATGTTGACAACAACTCCTCCACCAATATCAATCTGTCTCTGGATAGAACTATCTTCAAGTTTCCTCAGAATTTCTTCCTGAATTCCATCATGTCCTGTATCTCGTTTGCGACTCATGAAGTGGGCATACAACTCCGTTTGGGTTATCAGGAAGTTAAGTTTTCTCTGCTGTCTTTTAGCCTAAAGTCATTTATAAGTAAATAAAATAAATAATTTCACATGTAAAGATTCACATAGAACAGTTTCACAACTGAGGACCTAAAACAATGATTTCTTGAATGATGGATGGCTATTGATGTACTGAGTAAAAAATGTATCTCCCAAAATACTTGACTAGCTGAAAGATCCAACCTACATGTTCTTTATAATTCAAAATAATAATAATTTATTAAAACAAATATTATAAAATAGACCAGTCTAACTTTACAAAAATCAAAAGATGAAATGTGAAGAGAGCACATTCAAAAATTACAACAATTTTAATAGGTAATAAAACATACAACGAATCTTGTGTTTTGCACTCTCAGAGAGGGGAAAGGAAAATCCTGTTTTTCAATTAAAAAAGAATGTTTTAAATGTAGGTTCAGCTTGAAAAATTATGTCATGCATGCTAAAACTGCATATAAATTTGTTAGGCAAACTTTAAAAATAATTTGGATTAATATTAAACTTATGACATGGATAATATTACCTGGAACTTTATAGTCTAGATCAGTGATGGCTAACCTTTTTGCCATCGCGTGCCAAAAGGTGGGGTCACATGCAAGCGTGCCCACATCCATAATTCTATGGGCCCCCCCAGTGCTCCCCCCGCTTTTGGCATGTGATGGCATGGTGGGCCCAGTAGGCCCATTTTTTGCTCTCCCCAGGTTCCAGAGCCTTTCTAGGAGCCTGGGGAGGGCAAAAACGACCTTCCCTGGCCCTCCAGAGGCCGGAAACAGTGTGTTTCCTGACTTCTGGTGGGCCCAAAAGGCCCGAAAATCAGCTGGCTGGCACACACATGCGTGCCGGAGCTGAGCTCACGTGCCCACCGATATGGCTCCACGTGCCACCTGTGGCACCCGTGCCATAGGTTCGCCATCATGGGTCTAGATTTTGACTAGTCAACATGATGTTCACAGGCAGTAATATGTTGCTTGCACATTCCCAGGTATATGTATTTAAAGCCCTCCAAATTCTAAAGGTGCCTACCAGCCTAAAGGATTAACCCTTTCCTTCCTCTAGAAAATTGATTTCAAAATTCAGAATTAAATAAAAATTAGATTATAATCTCCAGAAGGGGGGAAAAAACAATGGATACTGACACTGTAGGACAAGAGCCATGTTAGTCAACGGTGGCAAAAAATAAGACGTCTTGTGAGCTGCAGGTCACTTCATCAAAGACATGTACACCAGTTGAATCTGATGAAGTGAGCTGCAGTTCAAAAGAGCTTATGCCTTTTAATAAAATATGTTAGTCAGAAAAGTTCTCCCAGTCGCTGTCGATTATTTGCTGAAATGTCTGCTGTGTTAATATCTAGTTTTCATTCTCTAAATGAACTATTCTTACTTCTCTCATCTCCTCATCCAATTTGCGCTGTTCCAAAGCTTCTTTCTCTGCTCTTTTGCGGTGCTCTTTTTCCACTTTTTCATATTTTTTCCAATACAGAAGCATCTCCTTTGTAAGCCGACGTGCCCTTGGTAGAGTTTCCTTGCAATTCTTTTGGGCTTGAATAGCTGCTCGACGCACTTCTCTCATACACTGGTGAGCCAGCTAAAACAGAAAAGGAAGGGGAGGGGGGAGAATTACAATTAGGCAAAGAGAGAAAAACCTAGTCTTGCATTGGAAACAATGTTCTTGAGTATCTCCCAGTAGCAGAGCTGAAATTTACAAAGGCTGCTTTAATAATAACTTGATCTTATATATTAAATACTTTCTTTGTAAATGAAATCAATTTAAGATTAAAACAGAAGTTTATCCTTCTGATGGAAATGATGCTTTCTTCTTATTGGAACTAAATAATTATGGAAATTAAATTGGGAAAAGCCATGAGTACCTGAGTATTATAGTTGTACAAATAAATGAGTACCTGAGTACCATAGCTGTACAAATATATTATTCCCATTTAAAAAAGACAATCACAGCAAATACAGATTCCCAATGAATTCATGCCTGGGTAACATAATGAACATGATGTATGTCAAAACCCCAAACTCAGTCCAGACAAGACAGTATAATTTCACTGTTGAGGCTCCAAAGGAACAGGTCCCATTCTCTTCAATTTTCAAAAAATTACAGATAGTCCTCACTTGTTTAGCCAACTTCACTGTCTGCTGTTCTCCTTCCTAACCCAATTCAAAATGCTTTTTCCTAGTGCCTTTCTTGGTAATTATTTTGCATTTGTAAGTTGATAAAAATATTTTTAATCTTTAAAATTCTGATGATTAAAAATGTTTTAATTCCATTTTTAAGATCACAATCCAATTCAAACTAACTTGATATTAGACCCTATCAATGCAGTATGTTTTCCTTCTGCCTGGAGATATATATATCACTGTACCATTATTACCAGTAGTACCAAAAAATAGGTAATTTACTGTAGTTGAAGGACAAGATATAAATTCTCTTAACATTAAAACAACATTTTTTTAAAAAAGCAATGTATTTCAGTCCCAGTATTGTACAAAATGTTGCATAGTATACCTTTCTGCTATTACTCAAGAATAAATTTCGGGCAGAGACTTTTTGCTTGTATGCCTAAAAAGGGGGGGAAAAGATACAATATTATTTCATACTATAACAATGAATTTTTTTCATTGAACTAAAAGTACCAACTAGAAATATCAAATATAATGATAATCTTGCTTCAAAGATGCAATGGTATTAATTTGAATTTGTTACATAAATCAGGGGTCCCCACTCTATTATCAGGTTGCGGCCTATTCAGAATTGGGCCACGCAAATAGCTGGTTAGAGCACACACATGCACAACTCAATTTGCTTGAGTGGCAGGCCAGTGGGTACTTGTATGTGTGCATGCTGGCCCCGTTTGTGCAAGTTGTGATGTGTGCATCGGCCTGCCACTTGCGTGCGGGCCTGCTACTTGCGTGGCCCAGTTCCCCGCTGGGCTGTCTAGCCGCAAAGGTTGGGGACTGCTGACTTAAATCATAACAAAACAGCCCTCCTCTCTTTTTCCTTCTACCAGTTTACTAGACTTCATCCTATGTATGCAGAATACGTTGACTGAGAAAAAATAATAATTTTATATAATTGGCCACTGAATGTAATTTTACCTCGTACGATTTCTGTATTCCCACTAGTAGTACATTTTAGTTTGCAGAGCCTACCTTGGGCAGCTCCTTTTTAGCAATGCTCAGCCATACTTTTCTCCGGCGTGCATTTAATTGTTCAATGGATAAATGCTTTTTCTTAGACCCTGGTGGAGGGGTATCATGAGAAAACTTGGCAAAAACTTTGATCTGGTGGTGATGACGTCGTGGTGACTCCTCAGACGAAATGTCTTCATCCCTTCTTTTCTTTTTTTTCACCTTTTTCAATTTTGCTGGAAGAGGACAGCACACAATATGATCAGTTTGCTTCCATAATCATTTGAATTCATAGCATTAACTCACAGCGTATGAATGTATTCCATTCAATAATGGAACCAATTCGAAATAGCAACTAATTTCTCAATTTTTTATAAATCTGCAGGGGAAAAAAAGACTAAATCATTCAAAAAGGATGACTATAAGCAATATCAAAATGTCAAAACACCGTCATTTATAGTTTCTCTTTTAAATGAAATGCTATTCAAATATTTGAGAAGATAGTTAATAAAGAAAAAGGAATAAAACTGAGTTCTAATAGATGCAGATGAAATCTACAATATGGCAAAAGAGGAAGTATAAAACAGCTTCAGAGAAAGCATATCAGACTGGAAAAAGCTGTTCCAGAAAGATCACTCCTGTGATTTATTTCTAAAATGTATAGCAGTAACTTTCAGGTTAGTTAATACAGGCTTCCCTCACTTTATGCTAGGATTACATATTCCAAAATCTCATATAATATGAGATGCTGAACTAGAACAAGGGAGTCTTGTGATAATGGATAAACATGCTGTTTCAGTTTTAGATCCTTATTCTTGAACACTTACTTAAGCATGTTTTATTTCTTGTCTCAAGTTCTGTGTATAGTGAAAGCATTTTCTCTACCTTTTCAATAACTGGATTTCTAGTGTGTGCAATTATAATGGCAGGCAAATGGGCAAACTGCACCATAGCACTCTGAATTCTTCATTATGTTCTGCATAATACATTTGCCCACACTAGGTCTGAGGATCTTTCATCAGCTTCAGTGTGATTTAGTATGTCCAACTCAATCTCTAACGTTAGAAAGTTCTTTTTCACTTTAGGTACAGGGTTTCAATAAGCTATTGATAACAGCTCTGAATCCCCAGTACTAGTAGCATCTCTAGACGGCATGTAAGTAGGGAGACAGGAATATATAGCTAGTAAAATTTCACAGTCTGATAGTAAATAAATACATGATACAAATCAATGCTCAGAAAAGAGAGTTAGGATAAATACTCACCTTTTAATTTTTTTTCCTCTTTCAATTTCTTTTTCTTCGGCCCTATGAGATGACGCTGTTGCTCATAATAAGGATCATATGTAGACAGCAAACCTGCACTGTAATACTGATATTGCTGTAACTGAAGCAGACATAAAAATAATTATTTTAAAATTAAGGCCTAATTAAGTAAGAAATATAGCTGGGTAGAAAGTTCAAGTTACTTCAAATTTAGATTGTTTTTATGTTTGGTAATTACCAAGTATATTAACATGATACACTTAGCTCTAAAATGGTACAGTATAATACAAAATCTGAGGAAAAAAATAGAAAGGAAGTAATACCAATGCCTCTTTCTAGTGAAAAGAGTGGTTTTTGTAACAAAGGAAACCAGTTATTGTATAATATTGGGCCAGTCACCCTGTCAACCCAACCTACTACACAAGATTGCTAGGGGGATTAAAATATGGGATAACCCCATTTATGCTACCTTGAGCATCTTGGAGAAAGTATGGTATAAAAGAATATATGTACACTACATAAGCAGAACAGTCAATTTGATCTATTCTCCACTATAGTTTGCAACTGATGAATTTCTTTCTAGCTTTTTTACCTCTTTATCTTTGCTGTATTTATTTTGATGCAGTTTTTTGTACTTGTGCAATCGCAGCATATTATGAAGTTCTTCTCTTGAAAGAGTGAATTCTTCTCCTTCCCCATCTTCATCAGTTACTGATTCACTGTCACTGGAGTCATCACTCAGAAGAATGCTCTGCCAACAAGATAATTTCAATTCAACAACAGTGAACAAAATGACCAGAACAGGAAATAAGAATTTCTGAAAAAGGCCAATGGGATTAAAGCTTCTGAAAAAAGGGGGGAAAAAACCTAACAAGATTTACACACATAGAACAGTATCACTGTTTAGCATTTCCTACTGTTTCTTCTTCCACCACAATATTAACCATCATGGAATCTTTTGAGTCTGCTTCAGTGATTGGTGCATCCATAACATTTCTGATTTCCTCCTTTACTGCTTTCATGTATACATTTTCTCAAAATCACTGCCAGGTGACCTCCACTTTAGCCTTAGGAACATCACATTTCTAATGTTATCAGTAGTGAGTGGGAAATTTCCTTGCAATGTTTCAACAGTGACTTGTTCTATATGCTCAGGCAAAGTGGACTGTGAATTTCACTTATTGAAATTAAATTTAGTGATAATCCACACTTCTGGTCCAATGACACATTACAAAAATATAGTCTTCTTTCTGGCCACAATGAAAGAAGAGTAGCTCAATGTTTTGGGTTAAGGACTTTTTTCTACAAGTTTGCATTGGCATACATTGTTGGTAAACTCTTGACAGATCTACCCTATACAGGTAGTCCTCATCTTATAACCATTCGTTTAACGACCATAATCGACTTTTTAGAATGACTTATGGACAGCCCCAACACTTATAAGCATCCCATAGTCACATGATCAAAATTCAGATGCTTGGTAACTGGCAAGTATTTACAATGGTTGCAGAGTTCTGGGTTCATGTGATCACCATTTGCGACTTTCCCAGCCAGCTTCCGACAAGCAAAGTCAATGGGGGAAGCTGGATTAGTTTAATGACTGCATGATTCATTTAGCAACCACAGTGATTCACTTAAAAACCATGGCAAAAAAGATTGTAAAACTGGATACAATTCACTTAATAATTGGTTTGCTTAGCAACAGAAATTCTGGTCCCAACTGTGGTCATAATTTGAGGACAATTTATGGGCAGATGTTCCCCATCCTCAAACTTGCCCACCCCCAGCCCCCATTTACTTAAACTACAAATACACTGTAGAGAATCAGCTAATAGCTATGCTTTGAGTAGTGCTGGAAGGAGCTGCTATCATCTGGACTGGAGTGGGAAAGGAACAAAAAATAAAAGGGAGCAAGTTACTTTGTTAACTTCTGCATATGGAACAAGAAAGCTGAAAGAATAACACTGCCATAGACCATCTCACTGCTTCTTGGTAAATCCGTTAGATCAGCAAAAAGGGAAGGAAAAGATGGGGATTTTTCATCTTAGGTTTAGCATGCCTGAATACAATTAGATGGAAGAGTAAAACCAGGAAATGGACAACAGAAAACCCAGGGGTGGGGAGTTCTGAGGAAAGCTAAAATATCAAAACTTGATGCTGTGCATTTCAAACCATGAGAATATGGGAAGAATTAATGGAGGATTAAAAACCTGTAACTTTTACCGCACGCATCAATTCTAAAAAACTAAAAAAATGTTAAGAGGAATGACATTTTTGTTTTTTTCAGAAAATGTTGCAGTTTTTATAGGTTATAAGTTTATCAGATCAGAATAACATAACAGAAGGATCACTAAGAACAGATCTGGATTTCAGTAATAAAAAAACTCACCTTTAGCCATTTTCTGCTTTTCTTCAATTTGGAAAAGTTATATAGACTCCCTTTTTCTGTTTTTGGCTCTGTTTAAAGAACATATCAAAACACTTATATTGTGCAAACAGTTCAACTTAAAGATACTTTCAATAGAGAAAGCATTTACTCCAAATTGAATTACCACTGAATCATTTTGTAATCTGAACTACAAAAAAAGGAATCTTCTGATTATGTCTGTTAGCCTATAAGCACATCGCATTTTTGATGAATTATTAATCAAACCCAACTGTTCCTGGATCCAAGTGATCTGCAAGACTAGCTCATATAATTATCATCAAAGGCAAACTAAAATTATTTTTAAAACACTCTTACCAGATTGTAACACTCCATTGAGTGAATGGGTGTTTAACATTCCTGAACTTCCTGCTCCAGAAGGTTCTCCAAGCAATGAGGTTACAGGCTCTTCTTTCACTTGCATCAAGGGACTCCCAGGCTGAGGAAGCAAAGGATTGTCATCCAATCCATCCTCACTTTCATCACTATAAGACAGACAGAGATATACATTTATCGTAATAAAAGAGAAGTAATGCTGTAAAAAATAGTTATGCTCCAGAGCAACTTTCATTTTTCTCATCTCTAACACCAGAAGGAAGTAACGTTAACTTTAATCCTGTGGATACACTGATATACTGAAGGTATTTTGGCAATAAAATGGAGTAGTTTACCACTGACACCTTCCTGAATGTTTTTTCAACTTTAGTCTAGCCTAAAAACCCTGATATTCTCTGTGATCTCCAGGTACTAACTATGCCCAACTCTGTTTAGATTCCATACTCAGACAGGATTAACCAATTTTTGTCTGACACTTTAACCCAAGGGTCCCCAACTCCCAATCCACACACCAGTACCAGTCTGAGGCCCATTGGGAACCTGGCCTTGCAAGTGGTGGGCAAGTGTGTGAAGCTCCATTTGTGTGTGCAAAACTACCCCCACCCCCAATTGCTGTCGGTCCACAGACCACTAAAGGTTAGGGACCACTGCTCTTAACCCTAGATGGATATAATGTATTAGATGTCTGAATAAGATAAAATCAAGTATGATTTTATAAATATATATAACATAACACAATTTAAAATACCATTATTTAAAGTACATTTTTCCACATTCAGTACTGTATAGTTTTGTATACTTTTAATTTTTTTCCATTTTTCTACATATCTTTTTTCTTCTTCCATGATTTTAAATTTTCCAGTTCACATTAGAAAACAAGTGGTGACTTTGGCAAACTTAGTTTGTGTATTTTTAAATACTTTCAGAACGATATGAAAAATAAACACATAAGTTCTGGTCACATCTCCCATTCTTTTAAAATCATTAACAGCAGTATAAGGATATGCATGTGGATATTTGGATATACACTCTGCTCCTTTCTAAATATTAAAATCTGAAGCTGACATCCGTTGATTTATCCATAAATCATAAGGAAGGTCCCCATCCTTATGGAGCTCATTCACCTTCATTACTGAAACTAATGTTAGGAATTAAGATACTTGGAATATGAAATGACTAGTTTTTTAAGTCCACATCAAAGTGGTTTTGATACCTGGATGCAGTCCTATTGAAGATGGCAGAAGTCTGTCGTAAAAAGTGATCCAATCGCAGAGCTTTCTCCAAATACCGCAGGTAGAGAGGTGTTGCCAGCTCTGTGCAGTTGCCATCCTCTCCTGAACCCAGCTCTGAGGCCATAGAACAAGTCTCTCTTCATGCAAAGATGTCTCCTAATGCACAGCTGTTTCGAAACAAAATGTAGCAGTTTAACACATCATACCTATTTTCTGGATCTTTTTTTTCAGTGGCTGGAGAAAATGCATCCTTTTCCTACATCACATTTCATACATGGCAAGCCCAAAGACGAATATAGTTAAGAAATCAGAAGTTGCAAAATTGCACAGTTATTCTACAGAAAGTTAATTCCATCTGAAAGAGAAAATATGGAGATAATGCTGGAATTGGCAAGTAAATTGCATCCTCCCTGTATGTATTTTCCCAAAGAAAAATTATTACTATCTAATTATTTGTATATCGTTAATACAGAAATCATAATCCCATAAAATTGTTTGCCATATTGATTAAATGTATAGTGTGTTTTATTTATTTATTTTTATATTTATATACCGCTCTACTCCCGGGGGACTCAGGGCGGTGTACAGACAAATTTTGTATATCACCCTATATAGTGGCTGCATCCTGTCTATTTTAGGCTTATCTTTTGCTTCCAGTAACATAACAAACAAATCTCTGCTTTAATGGAATTGTGTTCTAATCCTGGTCCAATTTCTAAAAACTTTCCGATATTCTCACTCTTTCTTATGCCACTGACAGCATTATCTCAATATGGACCTCAAGCAAATTTCTGAATCCAGTTGCAATGGCTAATGACAAGAGGGACATATATATGAAAACAAATACCGTATTTTTCGGAGTATAAGACGCACCTTTTTCACCCCTAAAAGGGGGTGAGAATTTAGGTGCGTTTCATACACCGAATGTAGCCACGCCCACCCACTGGCCCCCACCCTTTGGCCTCTGCCTCACAGTAGTTATCTCCTTGCAAGCAAACAGCAAGAAAAAACAGCTCCTTTCAGCTTCAGCACAGCCTAATTAGCACAAGTTGATTGGATTGGCCTCCCGACTCTCAGATGATTTGCTCTCAGCTGTTTTACACAGGGCTCTGCTGCTTGCTGCAAAGAGGTAAATTGCTGGAGCAGGTTTTTTTCCTTGTGCTAATCAAGCTATGCTGAAAACGAAAATGAAAGTAAAGCAGGCTGTTTGCTGTAAGGAGGCAAAATTGCTCAGAGGAAGAGGGAGATTTCTTTTTCTTCTTTTTCCTCACCAAAAAAGGTAGGTGTGTCTTATACGCCGGTGCGTCTTATACTCCGAAAAATACAGTAGTTATGAGAGACTGAATATATGCATAGAAAACAAATGTTAGTCTATAATATTCCACTCTGTTGAATGGTAACCAAGTAAAACTTATCTCATCATCAACTCAGAGGCAAACAGACCCAATGTGCATGTCTAAAAATATTAATTTTGGTTTTTTTCTCTAACCAACTGAATTTAGTATAACAAAAACACAACCAGACAATTAACTGAACAGTGGACAGAATGATAGAATATAATAAACCTGTTCAAACTAAATCTTCCCTGAAAATAATTTGGTATCTTTGGGGAATCTCAAAAATGTTTACCAGAATACAGGGAGTCCTTGACTCACAACAGTTCATTAAGTGACTTTTGAAGTTACAACTGCACTGAGAACAGCGACTTATGACCATTTTTCACATGTATGACCATTGCAGCATCCCCATAGTCACATGATTTATATTTGAATGCTTGACAACTGACTCACATTTATGACGGTTGCAGTGTTGTAGGTGATCCCCTTTTGCAACCTTCTGACAAGCAAAGTCAATGGGGAAACTAGAGTCACTTAACAACCATGTTACTAATTTAACTACTGCAGTGATTCAGTTAACAAATTAGTTAACAAATATGACAAGAAAAATTGTAAAATAGAGCAAAACTCACTTAACAAATTTCTCACTTAGCAACATCAATTGTGGTTATTGAGGACTACCTGAAATATGTCATGCCAAAGCATGGACAGGATATGTAAAAATATTATTTTTTTAAGAAAACATTTCAGGAAATGTAAAGATGAATTTTGGCATATGACAAATTTATTTCAGGTTTATGATTCTTTACTGAATTGTAGGCCATTCTGTGATGACTTCTCTTAATACAAAGAAAAGGCAAATCTGTCCATTTCATTTTCAAAATTATTTCTTCTATTTTTTTTCCTTCTCTCATGATATATACTGCATTTTACATGATATATATTGTATTTTTACAAACATTTGTTTCACAGTATAGTGAATTTCTATGTATACTTTATTTTAATGTGTATGTTGTATGACATTTCCTTAAATACATGTTATTGTACATATTAGTCAAATTGCAAACTACTCTAAACATGCTAATAATTTTACATATATCGAATATAACATACAGATAGTTCTTGTTCAACAATTGTTCAAACCTATGACAGTGCTGAACGAATAGTAGTTACAACCAGTCCTTGTGCTTAAGAGCTGTTGCAGGACTTCCATAGTCACATAACTACAACAAGTGCTTGGCTCATGATTATGTTGCAGCCTCCCCTCAGACATGTAATCACAATTTGTGACTTTTCCTGCTGGCTTCCCATAAGCAAAATTAATAGGGAAGCTAGAAAAAAGTCACAACTCACAATCAGGTGAGATGCTCACTTAACAACAGCAATCTGGACTGTTAGAAGTGCAATTGCTAAGCAGCGTAGACACATTGTTTTTTTGACTTATGACTGAAGTCCCAATGAGCGCCATTAAGCAAGGACCACCTGACCTGGTAGCAAATAACAGAATGCATATAAAACTATTCCTCTATCTCTCACAGTTGAACAAGGGATGTGATTTTCCAATAGAATCCTATGGAAACCAAAGGCTCTTTGGAAGTTTCTTGATGCTATCACTAATGAAAAGAAAATGGCCTACCAACAAAGAGAGATCATCACCCCAGACTAGAGATAACCAGTTTGTCCTTTCTATGCCTATATGAGACCCAGTACAGTATAGTGAGTTTCGAAGAGGCAAAGGTCAAATTGTCAACATTTATTAGATTATGAAGAAAACAACGGAGCTCCAGAAAAAAAATGGTAAAGCCTTTGACTATATACATCACAATAACTATGGCAAGTTCTTAAAGAGATGGGAGTACCAGATCACCTTACCTATCTCCTGAGGAACCAGCATGCAGGTCAAGAAGCAACAGTTAGTAGAACTGGATATGGATATATATTTTGTCACCCTGCTTATTTAGATTATATACAGAGTACATAATGTGAAATGCTAGCTGAATGCTAGCTCCTGAGAATTAAGATTGCTGGGAGAAATATCAACAACCTCAGAAATGCAGACAATATCTCTTCATGAAAGTAAAAGAGAAGAATACAAAAGTTGGCTTGAAACTCAACAGTAAAGAAACTAGGATCAGGGCATCTGGTCTCGTCACTTCTTGGCAAATAGGAGAAGAAATGGAAGCAGTGACAGATTTTATTTTCTTGGGCTCCAAGCTCACTACAGATGGTGACTGCAACCATGAAATTAAAATTTGCTCCTTGGGGGGAAAAGTTATAGCAAACCTAGACAGTATATTAAAAAGCAGAGACATCACCTTGCTGTCAAAGATCTGTAGAATCAAAGCTATGGTTTTCCAAGTAGTAATGTGAGAGTTGGATCATAAGAAAGGATGATCAGCTTAAGAACTGATGCTTTTGAAGTGTGGTGTCCCTTGGGACTACAAGGACAATCAATCCTAAAGGAAATAAACCCTGACAGTTCCTTGGAAGGATACACTCTAAAGCTGAAGCTCTAATACTATGGCCACTAATGAGAAGAGACATTGAAAAAGACCCTGATGTTGGGAAAGATTGAAGGTAAAAGGAAAAGGGGACGGTAGAGGATGAGACAGTTAGATAGTGCCATCGATGGAATGTACATTAATTTGGGCAAACTACAGTACAGTAGAGGGGGTCCTGGCACCCTATGAAGAAGAGTCGAACACGACTTAGTGACTGAACAACATAAAAATAGTGGTTAAGGTGCTGAAGCAGGCGCCATGTCCTCCCAGGTTCTAGTCCCTCCTTAGGCATGGAAGGGGCTAGGTGTCTTTGGGCTTCCCCTAGACTGGGAAATTGAAAAACCTCTATCTAATAACCTCTAACTGGACCAGTGTGGTAATTATTGTCTATAACTGTCAATAAAGAGGCGTTCATCCTGCAGAATCCAAACCTATAGATATATGCACCAAAACCTGAAGTTTCAGAGAATTGAGCAGACTTGGCCATGGCACAACAGGAACTGAAAACTGTTAACTTTCATAATTTTGTTTCTACAACAAACTGAAATGTATGCTAAAAATGTTTTTGTAAAGAGAAATTTTGAAACATTAGGAGCTATCACTGTGCATATAGGGATGGATAATCAGAAAAGTGAAGATGGTACACAATCAAAGCCCTATCCCTTTTATGTGCATGGGACTTCAGTACATATACAAAAGGGCCAGACAACAATAAAGCAATCATAATTCCCATCAGATTTTGCTGACTCTCCCCATGAATACCCTTGCTATGGGCTGACTTGTTTATATTAAGCCATAATATAATTTGTTTGGTTTCCAGCTAACTTCTGTTTATGGAATAAATTGTATTTTGCTGAATAAATGCAGCAAAATGCAATTTATTCTGTAAACTGTATACCAACGAATCATTAACACAATAAATAAATCCAGATACTCACTTTCTAGTTGGGTCTGCACAGCGAATAAATCATAATTGGCAAGTTAATCTAATGTAATCTTATGTTATAACTCAAAAACCAGGTTTTAGATATAAATGAGTGGATTTACTAACATGTTAAACCTAAGCAAAAGTAAAGAAAGCAATGTTATGGCATAGGATGTGTAAACTAGAGACACAAAATTTGATCCAAAAATCTAGGTAACAGCAAAGAAATATGGAAAGCTCTGATTTTTGCTGCCTTCTCATAGGTCCATGATGGTGAACCTATGGCAGCACTCCCTCTGATGGCACGTGAGCTGTCGTGCCAGTTCAGCTCTGCTGTGCATGTGTGCGTGCCTCCTGCTGGCCAGCTGGTCTTTGGATCTGTTACGCATGCACGGCCCCACGCGCATATGCGGGGGAGGGGGGCACATGCACATGTCATAGGTCATCATCAACATATTTGGAACAAATCAGATAAATGTGCCAGTCATAGCTGAATACGATGAAGGAGCTAAGCACAATGGCAAGCAACTACAGATAAATAATGGGGTTGGCACTTAGTTAAACAAGGTTCTTTCTAAGAGTACAAGGCTTGGGTTCTAAAGGCATATTAAATTTGCTTCTTTTTTTCCCACTGGAAAGAACTGATAGTCAATATAGGATTTTTGCATTCTGGCAGTTAATTAACATGTTTCAAACACATAAGACAAATAGGCAATTGTTATGGGAAATATAACAACATTCATTTTCTTTGACCTAAGAAGGCAAGTAACAAAGTTGTTCTGTTTGAGCTTACTGTAACTTCCAATAAGCAATTCCTCTTCCCATCCCTGACAAAAAGCATCTATCTTAATATAAGCAATATCCCACAATGTACTGAAAATTACTCTTCTCCGATGCATTTCTGTCTCTAAAGTAAGCACTAGAGATCGTTATTTATTTTAATTGAAATTCTACGCTTTGCGCATCCACTTTTCAATCATTTGTATAAATGATTCATGTTTTTAATCCAAAAATATTTGAACCACCTGTAGAGAATGCTACTGTGCATGCATGCTTAATATTGTACTTGTATTAAGAGCCCAACAGAACCTCTGAAGCTGCAGGTGAGAATATTATGGCGGAGGGAGGAGGAGACATAGGTGACATTATAAATATAGTCCATCATTATCTTCCATTGACTAATTTATTGCAAATTATAGCTTTGGGTAAAATATCAAGCTATAGTAACTGTTTTAAGTTGATTGTATTGCCAAGGAAATGTGTCAGTGCTGCTATTTTAATTAAAGTAGGTATGTTTGTCTTTTATTGCTAGGTGTATATAGCATTTTAACTACACTAATGTCAACAGCCCATAGCAGCATATGGCCATTTGTATTTGTAGTTGCACTAGGATTATAGACATAGAAACCTCAACCATACTTTACTCAGGGAACTCCATTTTCTACTTTCTTATGATAGGCTAAATCAGGGGTTCCCAAACTTGGCAGCTTTAAGACTTCTGGGACTTCGACTCCCAGAATTCTCCAGCCAGCTATGGGTTAGGGTTAGGGTTAGCTATGCTGGCTGGAGAATTCTGGGAGTCGAAGTCCACAAGTCTTAAAGCTGCCAAGTTTGGGAACCCCTGGGCTAAATCATAAATCATGAGTGTGTTGGCACCACATATCAGCACAAAACAGGATTGCACAATATGCTGAATCACAAACTATCTGTACAACATATTTTGGGTGACATTCACACATCATGGCAGGCCAGTGTTACCATCATGGATTATAGTCAGCACCATATCTAAAATATTCAAAAGCTTGTAATACTTTGATAGAATTTATATAAAATATTATTTGGAGGATGTGACTTTCTACTTAAGTCTAGCACAGGTTCAGGAAAGGAAAACTACAAGCCTCAATAAATAGCATGCTGCAAAGCATCTAATTCCTACCCTTAATTCATGATCAGAAATGCATTCAATTGTGTTCAATCATGGATTTTTAAAATTTCCAGAAATGATAATATGGCTAAAAGAATTTGGGGGAAGAACCTGAAAATTTAGGAAAAATGAAAATATATGCATGGTTGCTGAATTCTGAGTAATATGTCACCTTTTTATTTTTGGATGTTTAATAGAAGCAGGTAGGCAAAGTTAAAAATGCAAACAAAACTCCATCAATGTTATAATAAAACTCTGCATGAAATTCATTAATTTTAGAATACTGAGAAAGGGACAAAGGTTCTAAAAACACATTCTGCAACAAAGAAAAGTTGTATAATCACTCTCATTTTCTGCATATGAAATGCTGACATTTCTATATTTTAAATTCTTTTTTTTTCTTAATTTCATGAATTTCTAAAAATTGGAGCTCTATTTCTAAAAAGCCAACTTTTCTTTTATGTTAGAGAATTTTTTATTTGATGTATTTTTAAATACAGCTCAATTTCTTTCACATTTAACCATTTTATGAGTTCAGAATAAAAATATTAATATTTAATATTTATTTTTATTAAATTTTATGATTTATAAGGGCCACCCATCTCCCTTGGTTGTGTACAAGGGTTTCTAAGAAAAATTATTTTCCCTTGTGCTTCTCATACTTCTAATAACTCCTGTATTCAAAAAATTAAAAAAAGCAAAACAGCATATTTGAAAAAGGAATAATTCAACCAAAACCCTATATGTAACTGGAAAGGTAATATGCATAATAATGAATTAATGCATTTCTTTTTCAGTATTTTCAAAAGTCATTCAGGTTTTGAGGAAAAAACACCAGTGTTTTGTTAGTTGGATAGTTAGACATAATCACAAATGTTTGGTATGCTTTCTTGGGAAAATAGGAGTAAAGTGTGTTGGCTATGTTCACTGTCTTGAATTAGCTCTAAAAATAATAAAGACAGGATATAAATAATAAAAATAAACAAATATGCATTGATATATGACCAATGTACATGTCAATCATGTAGAAGAATATCTAGTTAAGGAATAACACTGGTGGTAAATACATCTTATGAACATATTTTTTTTATTATCATATAAAACATCACATCCCAAACAACATTTCTAATTCAACAGCACTGAATAAGGTGCTTCAGTGCTTAATCAAAATAAAATTGATTTAACATTATGAAGGATATTATTAAAGCAAATAAACATTTTATTAAGTCTGTGGAAGACTTCGGAAACAATTCAGAAAATGTGCTTTGGAGAACATGGGAACAAAAACTTGAGTACCTTTCTGTAATTCTATGATGCAACCACATCTTTTTTTTTGAGTTCACAGTGCTGAGTTTGCACTCCAGGCATTCTGAATCACCTTTTTCCAAACAATTTCTCAAGTGCAGCTTTACTAATTGTACCTTACATTTCACAATCTCAAATCTGTTTAAAGATCAGAAACACTGAAGTCCTACAAATCAACTTACCACGAGAATCTATCTGATATGCAGACCATGCATGCAAGAAGGGGTTAAAAAAAGTGATCACCTCTACTGTGTTGTATGTTTCACTGCAGGGTTTGGTCAACTCGTACATTTAATAAAAAAAAATTATACAAAGCCTAATTTCAAGAGAGGCAAAATTGCTAAAGGTTTTAAAGGTCTATTAGTTTGTAGGATAACATTAAAGATCAGGTCTTTGGCACAACAATCAATGCCAAAAGCCACTAAACTAAAGCATCATCTATTGGTGTGTGATATATTCCATGAAAAAGCACTTTTTAAATATATCCTGGTTAAGATATATATATATATATATATATATATATATATATATATATATATATA
>WNWU01000001.1:41462935-41478374 GCA_012654045.1 Ptyas mucosa | reverse complement strand
TATATATATATATATATATATATATATATATATATATATATATATATGGATAGATTTTTCTGATTAAGGTGACAAAGATGCACATTGACACTCCATGTTCTTGGGATTTTTATCCTTGATAAACGGCCGTACCTGGATCTCAGATTCATTCAACATACCAACATGAGTCTCTCTCTCCCAAGTATTCCCACAACCAGAAATCCCGTAACTTAGCGAAGAGCACTGATCAGGCCGGGCAGCTTCCTCTGCCAGGCTTTGAGCAAGCAAGGTGCGCACGTGTGACCGTGGACTGGGTGTGACCAACACACACACACACACACACACACACACCGCATGCTGCCCGAGGCCAGAAAGTAGCGAAGCATCGCCTGAGGAACCTCCCTCGTCATGCAGAAGCCTTTTGGGGGAGGGGGGAAGGGGAGACCCCCGGAGTACAGCACCCTCCCCACTAGCGGGTTGTCTCTCCCCCCCCCCGCACCCCACAAGGCAACATCCTGTCCCTTTAAGAGTAGGCCCGGCCGCCGGGGCGCCTGCCGGGGGACTGCGAAGGAGTGGTCGGACGGGGGCTGATCCCTCGGCCTGGTCTAACGGGTCCCCGCTTTGCTGCCACCTGCCCCGAGCCCGCGAATCACGGCGCCTCACCTGCGTGCGTAGCTCGGCTTAGGCCGAGAGTAGGTCTTGAGTTGTCCGCCCCGCTTTTCCCTCCCGGCCTCTCGCCCCTTGCTGCGTTGGCGCTGCCTGTGTCCTGCCGCGGCGCCCTCGACTTCTGCTTCGACAAGATGGCGGCCGCGCTATTGCTGCTGAGAAGGAGGCGGCGGCTGCGGGCGCTGGGACGGCGGCGGCGGCCACTTTCGCTCACTGAGAAGAGAGGAGCAGGGACACGGGGAGCCATGGCGGGGGGGAGGAGAGGCGCCATAGCCAGGCCAGAATAATCGAAAGCGGCACCCGCAGCTAGTGCTCTGAGCAGAGACACGCCGACATTCTCCAATGGGCTTCGCCGCAACTTTCATGCGGACCTAAAGTTCATATCCCGTGCTCGGTCCCCGTACAGAACCCAAAAGAAGTAATCCAGAAACGATTCGCTTATCACTCGATTGGTTGAGTCTGAGAGTGACGGAAATTGCCGAGTGCTTTCGGCTCCCAGAAACTAGCGTGAGTTAGCAGTTCTCGCGCGAAGCTCAAGAAAAGCGTCGCGAGACTGCTATTCCAACGGGAGCTCCCTGGAAGTGACGTATTGTTTCTCCTAATCTTAGCTAGGCATAAAAAGTAGTTGCGGGCCCAGATAGGCCTCAACTTTGATTAGGGTAATTAGGTCTCCGTTATGTGGACAGTAGGCTTACGAACACCTTCAAAAACCTTTACCACCCTTTCAGATACGTTAAAATCGGGCCTTTTTCCTAGCATTGTCACTTGCCAATGGCTGTAGATGGCTACTTTAGAACTTAAATGTGTTGGAAAACACACCTGGCATGCTTTAAATTTATTTTTTCTGACTCTGTGTTCCAAGTCAGCATTAAGTTGTTTTTTTTTAAGAATTGATGAAAACGGCAATATTATTTTCATTTTAAGGATTCCAGCGGAGACTCTCTAAAGTAGTTTTGGGGATTTTTTGGATGTGTTCAAGTCAGTCTTGACTACAGGTAATTCTCGATTTACAACAGTTCATTTAGTGGTGGTTCAAAGTTACAACAGCACTTAAAAAAGTGACATGACCGTTTTTCCCAGTTACCACCTTTGTAGCATCCCCATGGTCATGTGATCAAAATTCAGATGCTTGGCAACTGACATCATTGTTGCAATGTCCCAGTGTCATGTGATCACTTTTTGCAACCACCTGACAAGCGAAGTCAATGGGGAAGCCAGTTTCACTTAACCGAATTACTAACTTATCAACTGCAGGGATTCACTTAACAAAGGTAGCAAGAAAAGTTGTAAAATAGAACAAAACTCACTTAACATAAATTTTGGGCTCAATTGTGGTCGTTAGTCGAGGATTACCTGTATTGGCATTTGCTTGAATAAGTCCCTGCAGCTTTCTGGGTAACATTTTCAGAAGTAATTTGCTTTTGCCTTTTCTGGACAGAGACAAAGTGACTGGAGTAAAGTCACCTAGCTGGCTTCATGCCCAAGGTGGACTAATACTTCAAAGTATCCCAATTTCTAGTCTAGTACCAAATTGGCTGCCTGGTTTTGCCTTGGATGTGTCGTCATTATATGCCTTGGAACTAATAAGGGGTATATCATTACAGGAAAGATGAATAAATCCCAAATTACTGATGTGCCATAAAGTTGATGTCAGTAGGTAGACCCTTCTCCATGATGCTTGGTCTGCAATTGGGGCCCTTGGGTCTTCCAAAAGTGCAACCGTTGCCTTTTTAATCAAATTTATCTGCCTTGATGATGACTGTCTTCTATCTTTCACATTATAGATTTCTCAAGAGAGCTAGTTTTAATTAATAACAGGATAAGAGAATTGGAAGGGACACTGGAGGTCTCTTAGTCCAACCCCCTGCTTAAGCAGGAGACTTGACTATACCATTCAGGACTAAGGGCTGTCCAATCTTTTCTTAAAAATCTTAGGATAGAGCACTGACAACTTCAACAGGCAAGCTGGTCCATTGATTAATTATTCTCACTGACAGGAAACTTCTCCTTAGTTCTAGGTTGGATCTCTCCTTAATAAGCTTCCATCTGTTACTTCTTGCCCTGCCCTCAGGTGCTTTGGAGAATAGGTTGACCCCGTTCTTTGTAACAGCCTCTCAAATATTAATAGACTGCTATCATGTCATCCCTAGTTCTTCTCTTTATTAGACTAGGCATACCCAGTTCTTGCAACCATTTATCATATGCTTTAGCCTCCAGTTGCCTCATCATGTTTATTGCTCTTTGTACTCTTTCTAGCGTCTCAACATCATTTTTTGTATTGTGATCAAAATGACACAGTAGTCCAAGTATGGGCTTACCAAAGCAGTATAAAGCAGTAGTAACACTTCACATAATCTTGATACTATCCCTCAATGCAGTTTAAGACTGCATTAGCCTTTTTGACAGCTGGAGCACATTGCTGGCTCATACTTAAAGTGGTCATTAGTTCTCTCTCACAGTTATTGCTGTTGAGTGCTGTACCTGTGCATTTGCTTTTTCATGCCTAAGTATAAAACTTTACTTTTCTCACCACTGAATTGCATTTTGTTGGATAGAGCCCAGTGTTCAAGTGTGTCAAGATCTTTCTGGATCTTGAGCCTATAATGTAAAAGCATTGGCCATTCCCCCCAGCTTTGTCTTGTCTGCAAATTTAACGAGTTCCCCTTCTAACTTTTCATCTAAATAGTTTATGAAGATGTTTAAGAGTACTGGGCCTAAGGCAGAACCTTGTGGTACCCCACTGTGTGCTTCCTTCCATGTAGTTGTGTTGAAAGCATGTTCATTTGAGCTTGGTCATTTTATTTACTGAATTTATTTAGCTGCTTATCTCACATATTTTTATTTATTTAGAGAATTTAAAGGAGCCCTGGTGGCACAGTGGTTAGAATGCAGTATTGTAGGCTAACTCTGCCCACAGCCTGGCGTTCGATCCTGACAAGCTCAAGGTTGACTCAGCCTTCCATCTTTCCAAGATTGGTTAAATGAGGACCCAGATTGTTGGGGGCAATATGCTGACATTGTAAACTGTCCAGAGTGCTGTAAAACATGGGTTGGTATATAAGTCTAAGTGCTATTGTTACATGACCAATCACTCACTCGCTCTCAGTGACTCTGGCTGGCTACAGTAAAAAACCCAATATAAAAAGAATAAAACAATAACACACACACATTGTGACAAGCACTCAAGCGAGCCACTTGATGGGCTCTATCCAGTAGTGGGTTTCAATTTTGGTCGCTACTGGTTCGCTCATAGGCGCACACCGCCACCACCGGTTCACCCGATCCGGGGCGAACCAGTAGCAACCACCACAGGCTCGGCAAACCAGGTCTTCAGGGCCTTGCAAAAGAATGTCAAAGTGGAGGCTGGTCTAATCTCTGCGGAGATGATATTCCAAAGGGAAGGAGCCACCAGAGAAAGCCCATCTGGGTCCTGCCAGATGTGTGGCTATGTGTCTTACAATAGAATATTGTGTAAGATTTTATATTTGTTCCTCAACTGAGAATAGTCATTTGATTTATTCTGTGATTCATTGGATTATTGGCTATCTTGGTATTTTTGAGTCTTCTACAAATCCAATATTCAAAAGTGTCAGTAATCTTTCTATCCTGCTTCTTCAAATTCCTACTTTAGCCTGCATAGTGCAACCAAGTAAGAACTATTTTCTGCATAATTCTTTGTACAAAAGATACACTGCAGCATGCAAATATATTTTCTAATGCCATCATTGTTACTTTGCAAAGTACTAGTGTAGTATACAGTATTGTTTGATTACTCGTTCCTTTACCATTGATAGTTGATCTTGTTCTACTTGTACTTCTTTAACCTTCTTTAATCTTATTATCACATTTTTACTGTGCTCATTGAGTTTCATTACTAGACCCTGCAAATAATTTACAGTTTCAGGTATCAGAGAAAGCTCAATAACTTTATCAGATTGATGTTTTTCTCATCTCTTATCAATGTCAATTTGAACTTGACCATTAAACTCAATGATTTCCTTTTCTTTTGCATTAGAGGTTAGAGCAAGGGTGTCAAACTCAAGGCCCGCGGGCTGGATCTGGCCCACAGGGTGCCTAAATCTGGCCTGCGGAGCTGGCCTGGAAATAACAAAGGCCTCTGGCAGCCAAAACAGGGATGGGGGGGAGGCGCCTTCCCAGCACCCTGTTTTTAGCCTGGCTGGCCTCCTGCAGCACTCTGCTGGCCAAAACAGGGCATGAGGTGTGGGCTGGCAGGAGGCATCTGTTCCATCTCCTCCCCCCCTCCCGCCGAGAACTACAATGTTAATCTGGCTCATGAAGAAATCTAGTTTGACACCCCTGGGTTAGAGAATAAAGATGAATAATTGTGACATTAGAGGACTGTCTTGAAGTCTAATTGATCATTGGTCATTGATAGCATTGTAGCTAAAAACTTCCTGCTACAAGTAATCCTCATTTAGTGAACATAGTTGGGGCTGACAATGATTATTAAGTAATAGGGTTGGCCAAATGAGAGCACTTCTGTGCTTATGATCTTTCTTCAGCTTTTCTTTGCTTTATAGACTTGCAGAGATTTTCAAATTTGAAGATTGGTTGCAAGTTATCACTGTATAAGCAATTGTTAAATAAGAACAATCTATATTATTTCCTGACTATGAAAGGGATTATCTGGACCCCTTTCAATCAGGATTGAGGCCCGGTTACATTCGTGTTGTTCGATGAAAGCAGGATGGGAATAGTACAATCATCCTTGCTCTCCTTGACCTCTCAGCAGCCTTTGATACCATCAACCCTGGTACCCTTTTGTGCTGGCTACAGGGTCTGCAGCTGGGCAACACAGTCTTGCACTGGTTTGGCTCCTTTCTCCAAGGCTGGTCCCAATAAGGAGTGAGAGATCCAGGTCTTTTAAAAGAGAGACTGCAAACAATAACACATAGTCTATCCATTGCACTATCCCTCTTGGAAATAAGCAATTTTATTACGATATCCATTCTACACAAAGACCTTCACAATAAATCTAAAGTTTTATTTTAAACTGAACTTCCAAATTGTTTTACTGAAGGAAAAAAGAAATCTCATGTCATGTTTTCTGAAAATTAGACAGAATAGATTATAGAAAGAAAATTAATATGATATCTACGGAGATTCTCAGTCATCCAGGTCATGGTTGTCCCAAAGGTGCTTTTTTTCAATAGGCAACTGGACTTTCTGTTTTTTCTTTGAAGATGTTTCGCTTCTCATCCAAGAAGCTTCTCAGAGCTGAAGAAGAACTACCTCATTTTTTTTTCTGGAGAAAAATGGAACTTTCTTTGTGGTTATTTTCCCCTTTGTTTTAGTCTCTTCCAATGTCAGTTTACATGAAATGTCCCCTTTCCATTTTAGAATCTATCTCATCATTGCTAACTATGGGCTTTTGGTTATCATGGTTATATATCTCTTCTTTTTTATAATTGCCCTGAGTATCAGAACCTGGACAGTATGTTTTAAGATATGGTTCATTCTCTGCCTTTTTTCTTCTTATTGCCCCTATTCCTCTGATAAGGAAACCTTCCTCATTGAGCTGGAACTTTTGTACTGCAGCTTTTCTTCGGATGTTATAAAGATCTGAGAGTTGTCGTAGCTCTTCTGGTAACTCCATAGAAGATATCTGATTAACACAGGAACACAAACAGATGAGAGCAGCACTTGATTATCATCATTTCTTTGAAGTGCTATGTTTTATTGATGAATGAGGTAAATATGAAGAATACAGCACTTTGCACTGAATTCAGAAGTTCCCTCATTTCTTCAAGGAATTTTTAAAATATTTTCTATAATGTTTGAAGAATGTTTATATGTTTGAGGGGATTTTACTAGGGCTGTGCAAGTTATTTGACAAAGATAATCAGCAAAGCATGTTTAAAGCCCTATTTTCAAAACATTAAATCAGCTCTGTTCTTTGAAAAACTTCACACGATTATTGGCATGTGTTTGGCCACATACAGCCAGGCTTTCCATCCTAGCATTAAAATGAGGTTTGCATAGATGCACATGTATAAGCAAAGTTCAAAGCTGCAGCTGTTTGCAGACTACCTGTTTTGAATCCTTTGTACACACTGAGTATTTACTGCATATTTTCAATATGAAATTCACTAGTATTCCCAAAAATATTAAGCCACTGATCATTAGATACTTTAAAATATCACTTATTGCTTGTATGTACGCTGAGAGCTTATACACCGGAGACAAATTCCTTGTGTGTTCATTCATACCTGGCCAATAAAGAATTCTATTCTATTCTATTCTAAAAAACAGGCATTGTACCTGTTCCAGAACAGAATAACCTGTTCTGTGATTTTGATATTTGATTTTGACTTACTTCCAGTTTTATTTGATATTTTAGATATTAACATTATTTGGCATCAATTTTTATTGATGTAACTTACTACTATTACATTTTATTTAATGTTAATGAACTTTCTCTTTTGCTAATGCCCTAAAAAGATATTTAATAAAATAAGAAATATAGATAAAACAAATATTATTTTCACAATTAAATATAGTAGGAAGAATGAACAATAAATTACAATGCAAACAATAATGTACAAACAATATATTACATGTACAAACAATCATGTACATGTTCTGCTGAATGAAAGTTCTGAATTAATATGAATACTAACATCCAACTCAATCAGCTTTGCGTCTTCTCTCACAATAAAATGTAAAGCATATAATGAAGTTTTGCAACTGCCATACTTCCACATAATTAAAACAGAATGACAGCAAAGGATTTTTTTAAAAAAAAATCTTTACTAATGCAGGATTCACTGCCAATAAAGTACTTTAATAGTTAGTAGATAATAGCATTAATAAATTAGATGACCCTACCCAACAGTGTATAATTGAGATTGAATTTACCTTGATGCTCCCCAGGGGATCTGCAGATCCTTGCCGAAATGCATTCAAGTAACTATCCACTAATGTTGTTAAATCAGACATAATTTCACCAAGCAGCAGTAAACGGAGAGGTAGGAGATACACAGTTTCCAGGGCTAATATATTCAACAATACAGGTGGAAGGGGTCGCAGAAACCAGACCTCAGGATCTTCCTATATGAAAATGTACAAAACAGTATTTTGGGGGTATTCCTCAAAACTGACTTGTTAGTAGAATTGCAGGTATAGTCTAACACAGGGGTGTCAAACTCACGTCATGGCTGCGTCATGTGACGTATCAGGACTTTTTTCCCCTTTGGGCCGGGAGTTTGATGGCCCTGGTCTAACAGCAAAGAACCATTTCATTTGAAAGGGCTACAAAATATTTCGCACATAAATTCTACCTTGTTATCTGCAACATCTAGCTCAGTACCAAATGAAAGAAAAATCATGGATTAGTATTTAGGATAAGTATTAAGTGTATGCTATTTTAGACATAATTTCTATTGCAACTTTAAGAAGGTATACAATAGATAATGGGCTACAAGCAGATCTGATTTCCTTCAACTCACACAATGATGCCATCAAAACCATCTCACCTCCATTGCTTGCTCTTTGTATTCCAAAAAAGAAACACATTTGTCAGGCAGCCTCAAATATCGCATTAAACACTCTTGTAAAGTGCTGATCCTATGTGGAAGGTAGCCACCTGTTTCCATTGAGAACTGTAATACATCAGCAACCTATCAGAGAAAAAGTGAAAGGATCAATTAGTCACTTCTGTAGTTCACAAAGAGAAACTTGAATATAGGGGATTATTCTTCTGTCATTATCATTTTAATATTAATCCAACAAATAGATTTTTGTAGATTTAAGAATATTTTTTAGCAAATCAGTGATATGTTATTAGGAAATAGAAAGGCAATAAAAGGCTGTTATACAGCTGTAAATATCTTGACTGAGAAACTTAAGTTGTATGGAATATTTTATGCATTATTAAGGACAGATACATTTCAGCTAAAACATTACTTTATGGAGTAGCATATTAAGCTACTTCCCTTCAAATATGGTTAAATACAAGAGTATTTGACAAGCTACCTGTGTATCAAAGACATTGGACAGCACAATTCCATATTGGTGAGAAAGACAATCTGAGAGCCAACGACAATCATGGATAACCTAAGAAATATGAAGAAGAAGCAAGATAATTTTGATCAAGGAATATAATAAAAGTAACACATTTTTTGGCTTTCTAAAAAACACAATTTCATGTTTCATCGCTGCATGTTATTGGATATCTGTTTTACATAGATACATACTTTCAAAATATTCTGGTCCTCTAGTATCATTTGTAGTCCATTCTTGAACACTTGAGCTCCCAAAACAAAAACATCAAATAAGAAAACCTGATGTTTTGTTGCAACCTATAGTGAATACATACAGAAAAGAACATATAGTAAATATATACAGAAAAGAACAAAATTATAAATCTGCTGTAATTCAAATATTAATACTAGAACATGGTTAGAGTATCAATATATTTTTGACATCTTAATTCTAAAGATGTCACAGTGGCAATATTTTTGTTTATTTCAATTGATGCATCTGATATGGATAGCTTCTAACTAATGCCTTCCATAATGTCTTGATGTTTCAAAGCAAATTACAACCCCAGCAAAAATGAGGAATTGCACTGAAAGGCAAAGATATATATATATTTTATTCTTAGACTATTTTTGCTAATAAGAAAACTACCATAATTTTTTACATTTACATTCCAAATTGTAAGGCATATTGTGCATTCTTACTTGTAACCAAGAAAGTTTTCCATGCCGACACAAATTGACACCCTCTGCTGCTATACTACATACACTTTGATTTTTGATGTGCATCATCTAATAAGGAAACAAAGAAATATAGCAGTAGGATATGGAAGACATGTAAAACAACATGAAATTATATACAGTGAAATTTATATACAGTGTTAAACTGCATCATTAAATGTAGGAAGATAAAAAAGATTTTATAAGCACAGTGTGTAAAAATGTCATCTACATACCAGATCCATACTTTGGGTTATACTGTGGGAGTGCTATAGATTCTAGGCAGATCGCTACATAGATGACATTCATGAAAACGAACTAGCAGTCAGAAAACATGATGAAAACCCCTTCCTTTCACAACATATGGACAGACTTAATCATAATTTCAACTGGGAAATTGTGAGCATCTTCGACCAAACGTAATCCAAAAATGCTAGAGAATTCCTAAAAGCCTGGCGCTCAGACAAATCATCCATCAACAGGCACATAGAGATAAACAACATCTACATCCCATTCAAGAGACAACAAAAAAGAAAATGACCAAAACACCTCCTCACCAGCAATCAACATCTAGATTAGAGATTAACACCAAGATTAACACTAGACCAACAATCAAGAAGTAAACAATGTGCCAATCAAGAAACCACCAAATAAGCTAACAGTAAACAACAGCCTAATGAAGAAACCACCTAGACTGCTCCCACCAACATTGACAAGGCAAGGCATTAGTATATAAAATGAGAGCAAATTTCACTCCCTTCTAAACACTGATAACGTTACCTAGTTTGGTAATAAAATATCTGCAAGAAAACAACCAAGCTCAGAGAGCACACAGGACCTCACACACTATAAGCAATTAAAAAGTGTGCCATACATAGTGCCCAGGGTCATCTTATATCCACTGGGTTTATTCTTAATTTAGCTCCACAAATATGACAACCTCTTGGAGGTGAGGGGTATGGGGAAGAAAACTTTGATCCACTGAAGGATTCTTCTGCTGGAAATGGAGAAGTTGCAATGTAGGGGAATTCAATACAGATTTTGCCACTGTTCAGGAAGATTCCATGACTCTTTGAAATAGTTGTTCAGTGGTTGAGTCACACACTCAAAGCCTCACTCATACACACAGCAGGAGAGTAATGACTAGAAGGAGAGCATGCTGATTTCACCATTTCCAATGCATGCTCCCTAAGGTAGTTCTCCACTCAAATGTGACTGACCAAAGGACAGCTGCATACCAAGCTCCAAATCATGGCATCACTAGTACCTTAATGTAGGACTCAAGAGTGCAACTACTCTTCAATTTGCCCTGCCTGGATACAGAGCTACACTTTTCACTTTAAAGCCATAAAGAGGGGTGGTGATTATGGGAGCAGGCCATGCTTTAGCTGTGATGACACTCTGAAGTTAGGAATTCAGCTGCTCCTTAGCCTGCCCTGCCCAGAAACAGACCTGTTTCTTCTCAGCTAATGATCTATAGTGCCTGGTTAAACTGGCAAACTGCGACCTATTTCTAGCAGTCACTTCCCTGCTATGGGTGCACTGAGTAAGAAATTTCCTATTCTCTCTGCTGCTAGCAAGATGGCAGCTCCTTTTTTCTCCTTCCTCATCTCCATCAGATCTTAATTTTAGATCTCTGAAAGCACATTTCAGTTTTCTCTCGGTCTGCAACAAGGCAAGTCTACCAAAGCATTTTATGAACAAGAAATCAAAATTTCTATCCCAATACAATTTTCTGAGTAAGTGGATTGTTTGAATTTTGGATCCTGATGAGGTGATCTGGAGGAGAGTGAGGACTGGAATAATTTGGTTACCATATTTAGGCTCAAATATTCAAAACCATAAACAACTATGCTTCTCCATTAATTATAGTAGAAAATTCTAAATTGGATTTTTTTTCTTTGTGATTTTTTCAGCGTAAGAAATTTATATTTTGAAACATATCATAATGCTATTTTCCCTATTTTTTTAACTTAAGATTTTTGTATCAACATATAAAAGGGCTTCACTATTGCAGCCCTTGAACAAATCCTCTTGAGATACTCAGGATGATTTGAGTTCCCTGGGATATAGCAAAATAATAAAAACACCCTTAAAAAGAAGCAACTACTTACAGCAGAACCAAATGTCTTCTGGAATTGATTAATAACAATATATTCTATGTCTTCCCCGCTATCTTCATCTGTAATAAAAAATTAAAACAACCTCTGAAAGTGTTAACTTTACCTGTAATCATTATATAATCTCCTAAAGTACTTTCCAAATATATATGTTGCTTCTTCCTTTACAAGAATAGATATACTAAGATTAATCAATCAAACCAATCAAGATAAAGCTGGTTCAGACAGTAAATGTGCTTTTTCATAGCATCCTCACATACGATGCCTCGAAGACCAAATTATTCAATAGGATTTTTGGTAAGCAGTATTTTGCTAGCCACTTAACAATATAAAGAATTCCTCAAGTTGAACCTCATTCCTAATATTGGTTTGCTTTATTCCATAGCTGAATATTGTGCCAGCGTGTGGCTTAACAGCGCCCACACCCAAATGGTTGATGTCTAACTCCACCAGACAATGTGTATCATCTCTGCAATGTTGCATTCCACTCCTGTGCACTGACTACCAGTACTTAGCAATATCATACCGTCCCCACGTTATAAGACAACAAGCTCTCCTTCGGCTCTGGTCAAGGATGCTGAACAAGACCATCCTTATTCACCAGCACAATGCAGGGTTTATCTCAAGATTGAAATCCCATAGGCCAGCATGGAAAACAGCAATTCACTTAATATCTACCCAGTTTAACCCCCAGAATGCCTGGAGAAAGGAATGGTCCAAGCTAGCTTCTTGTAGCCCGATCATTAGTGATCTCTCAACCAAGCCACCTGGTTTTGACCTGCCTCACTCTTTCTGGACAAAATTGAAGAGAATTAGCTGTAATACTGGAAAACGTGCTTCTGCCCTATATCAGGAGGAATGGAAAGATTCCCCTTGTTTGTTTGTGGTGCTGATATGCATACTATTAAACATATTGTGCAAGATTGCCCACGACGTGCATTCTCTGGTTCCCTAAAAGACCAGCACAAAGCAATGCCAGAGGCAGTCTGGATAACTGAATTGGACATTCAGTTATGAGGCCACTTCCGTATTCCCACAGAAGTTTTGTACATAATTATGTGTATATGTTTACTTCTCTTTTGTCATGTTCTCATCATATGCTAAATAAATTAATGCTTTCTAATATACAGTTTTTGTACACAAAGATTCCATTTGGCTCTATTATTCAATCCATACATCTACGAACAATTTTAATAAATATGTTTTGTTATTTGAGTTATTATGGGTAGTTGTACAGGAACATGCCATCTCTCTTTCTTCAGTTCCAAATGGAACTCTATGCTTATAAATAGGATTAAATATATCTTTGCTTTTTCCTATGTTTTTAAAAACTACTATTTTAGGTTCCAATCCTATACTTAATAGTATACAGTGGAAACCATGGTAGTTGAAAATCAATGTCCTCTTTTGCTCAGACGGATATATGCTAATATGAAGTTGAATTTATATATTCAACTTATACAGTTGCCCATCTTACATTCATGACTCTAGGAAGTTTACAAATAAAACATAAACATTACCCCCCAAAATTAAAAAGCCATACAAACAATAAAAGCATATATACTACTAAAACACTCTGTTTGTTTGTTTGCAACCTTCAATAAGCCCAAACCGAGTATCATTGTGCAGACATCTGAATCAAGGTAACTCAAATCCACTAATTTATAGAATGCATACTAAATCTGGGATTCAAGCCCATTATCTTATACAATGTGTCCAAAATCCAGGACTTATTACTTCCATGTGAAGACACAGACTTCAGAGGATAATTAGAACTGCAGAAAAAACAACTGCTATCAACCCTGCCTTCCATTGAGGACCTGTATACTGCACAAGTCAAAAAGAGGGCTGTGAAAATATTTACAGACCCCTCACATCCTGGACATAAACTGTTTCAACTCCTACCCTCAAAATGATGCTATAGAGCACTGCACACCAGAACAACTAGACACAAGAACGTTTTTTCCCGAACGCCATCACTCTGTTAAACAAATAATTCCCTCAACACTGTCAAACTATTTACTAAGTCTGTACTACTATTAATCTTCTCATTGTTCCCACCACCCATCTCCTTCCACTGTATGACTAATTTTGTTACCGTATATACTCGAATATAAGCCGGGTTTTTCAGCCCGTTTTTCAGGCTGAAAAACGCCCCCCTCGGCTTATATTCGGGTCACGAAAAAAATGCCTTTTTCCCTGCAACCGTTTTGGCTCCCGGGGTTGCAGGGAGGCTTGCTAAAGCCAAAATGGGGTGTGTGGGGGGGTGCGGCATCCCTCCCCCGCGCCCCTTTTTGGCTGTAGGGGTCAGGGAGGCTTGCGCCGGCAGCGCCTTCTGCTCCTCTTTTGCCCCTCAGCGGCTCCCAGCAACTGAGCAGAGAGGCGGCTGATGCCTAACGAGTGGAAGCCAAAGTGCCGCCGCGGCATGTTGCTGGGAGCCACTGAGGGGCAAAAGAGGAGCAGAAGGCGCTGCTGGCGAGCGAGCAAGCAGCCAGCCATGCCGGGGGCGCTTTGGCCGCCGGGCCCGCCCGCCGCGGCTGGAGCTCGCCACTCACCGAATTTGGCCTCGGTCACAGCCGCGGCTCCAGTGCTGAAGAGGGGTCGGTGCCGGGCGACGAAGAAGAGCAGAAGCAGATGCTGCCAGGCAAGCGGGAGCCAAACGACCCCATGGTCATGCGTGGCCCATGGCAAGTGCCCACAGCTGCCTGGTACTGGCCCGGAATACCAGCGCCGTCCCTCGTCCGCCTCAGCTCCCTGCTCTTTCCTTCCCCCCACAGGCGCCTCCTCCCTTTCCTTGCCCCGAATGGCCGGCGGGCGAAGCTGCTCCGGTCGCCGTGAGGCTGCCCGAAGCATTCCTTTCCAAGGGGCTTCTCGGAAGCGGGGAGCTGAAGCGGAAAGTTCCTTTCCAATGTGGGAGAGGCAGAGGGGTGCAGGTCCCCCACCCCGCCTCAACTCCCCGCTTCCCTCCCCCGGCTGAACTGAATTTGAGGCGCGGGTGCCGAGAAGCCCCTCGGAAAGCAACGCTTCAGGCAGCCTCGCGGCGACCAGAGCAGCCTCGCCCGCCGGCCATTCGGGGCGAGGAAAGGGAGGAGAAAAAAAAAGGGTCGAGAAAAAAGTTTCCCAAAGTTTCTTTTTCCGCGAACACTTCCACTCTCGCCCCCCGCCCTCTGGCCCTCTGGCTTTCCCCCCCACACTCAGCCTTCCCCCCCCCTCCGCACGTTCATGCACACATACACACTCACTGACACACGCAGCCACACACCTGCACACAGACGGCTGGGCTAGCCAGCACTAAGCAGAGTCAGATGTTCTCCGGAGCTGAGCAGATTCTGCAAGGGAATCTGCTTTGGGATCCCCTCGGGCTGTTCCTGTCACTTTCTATAACTAAAACTTGGGGGGTGGGGAAGTCCCTGCTGGGATGAAGGAAAGAAAAGAAGGAAGGAAAAAATGAAGAAGGAAAGAAGGAAGGAAAGAAAAGAAGGAAGGAAGGAAGGCAAGAAAGAAAGAAGGAAAGAAGGAAAGAAGAAAAGAAGGAAGAAAGAAGAAAGAAGGCAAGAAGGAAGAAAGAAGGAAGGAAGGAAAGAAGAAAGAAAGATTTTTTTGGTTCTTCTTTCGTTCTTTCGCCTTCCTGCCTTCCTTCCCCTTCTTCCCTTCTTCCCAACAGGGACTCTCCCCCACTCCCCGAAGTTTTTAGTTGGTTTCAAAGAATTCAACAGCTGGAATGCAAGCGGAGGGGAGGGGAGAGAGAAAGAGAGAATGAGAGAGTCAGAGTGGGGGAGAGAGAGAGAGAAAGAGGTGGAGAGAGAATGAGAAAGAGTGGGAGTGACAAGATAGGGCAAAAACGTAAAATGTGAGGACAGTCGTAAGTTCGAGGACTGGTCACAAGTGCGAGGACCAGTCAAAAATTACTTTTTCAGCCCTCTGAGTAGTCCATATGCACAAAAGGACTACCCA
>WNWU01000001.1:41364207-41462835 GCA_012654045.1 Ptyas mucosa | reverse complement strand
AAGTGCGAGGACCAGTCAAAAATAACTTTTTCAGCCCTCTGAGTAGTCCATATGCACAAAAGGACTACCCAGAGGGCTGAAAAAAGTGATTTCTGACAGGTCCTCGCACTTTTGACCGGTCTTCGCACTTATGACTGGTCATCATTTATGCCCATTGTAGCATTCTTAACAACCATGTCACTCATTTCACAACTGCTTCTCTTCACCATGGTGACAAGATAGGGCAAAAACGTAAAATGTGAGGACAGTTGTAAGTTCGAGGACTGGTCACAAGTGTGAGGACCAGTCAAAAATTACTTTTTCAGCCCTCTGAGTAGTCCATATGCACAAAAGGACTACCCAGAGGGCTGAAAAAGGTGATTTCTGACAGGTCCTCGCACTTTTGACCGGTCTTTTTTTATTTTGAAATTTAACAGTAGCCGCTGCATTTCCCACCCTCGGCTTATACTCGAGTCAATAAGTTTTCCCACTTTTGGGGGGTAAAATTGGGGGGGTCGGCTTATATTCGGGTCGGCTTATACTCGAGTATATACGGTACTTGTATCCTTACGATTTATATTGATATTGTTTCCTGATTGCTTATTTGTACCCTATGACTATCATTAAGTGTTGTACCTTATGATTTTTGATGAACATATCTTTTTTTTTAGGTACACTGAGAGCATATGCATCAAGACAAATTCCTTGTGTGTCCAATCACACTTGGCCAATAAAACATTCTATTCTGTTCTGTTCTGTTCTGTTCTATTCTCTATCATGTAACTAAAATTTCACGCATCTTCACGCCAAGTTATTGCCACTGCAGCATCACCGCTGTCGTCTGAGGTCACGTGATCATGATTTTTTGATGTTCCCTGTCAGCTTTCCCAGAAACAAAATCAATGTGGAAGCCAGTAGGAAATCAGAAGTCACCCCGTGATGCTATGTTGTGGCCAGGATTCCCAGGAGGGAGGGAATACATTCCAGAGGAAGAAGAAGCAGTTCAGTTCAGATAGTTTGTGTGAGACCAAGTGGATGAGGATAGCCCCTCCCTAAAAGTTATCAGAGTTTATGCGTGATATAGAAAGTAGGGTGCTTCAGTTTTCAGTTTGCATGTTTCTGTCTATAGGTGTGGAACAGTAAAGAAAAGTAAGGAAGAATCAACATTCTTTGTTTTGGGGGCCTGACACTTCGATTCCCACTGCTTTTTTGCCTGCCCATTGTCATTTTACTGCTTGATTTAGGTAAAAAAATATTTCTGAAAGGATGAGCCAACAGATCATGGGTTGTTTAGTTAAGAATTAAAAGTCTTAGAGGAAGTTACCCAAAGAACATAGATACTCAAGAACAGTATAGCCATTTTATGAGCTCTGCACCACTCTGATCCCTGGGGTCAGAAGATAAAACAGGTTTTCTGGCTCTCCTGGAATAATCATCAACATGACTTTGGGAGGAATGTTGTTCCATAGACTGGGTGCAACAGAAGAAAGGCCCACTTCCTGGGTCCCAGCAGATGACATCTTCAAGTGGACATAAAACTTCAAACTGCTGCACTTGATAGGATGGAGAGATGTCACGGGGGAGAAGTGGTTCCTTAAAAACCTGGCCTTATGCCATGTTAGCTCAAGAACCGAAGATAAACAAAGAATCACTTCTGTTTCTGCCATCAAAATCCACCCTATGATAAAGCTTACAATAAAGCATTCCTTAGCACATGTATTAGTTCTGTATTATAATATTTGGACAGTCCACGGGGGATCAATTCACTCAGTGTATTCTCCCCAACAAAATGTATGAATAGTCACCAATAGAGAGATAATAAGACAGTAAAACCTCATGTCTTTTTTCTATTTTCTGTTGCAGCCCCTATGTTACAGTACAGAAAGCTTCCATCCTGAGATCAATTCAGCAGCAATCCCAATAGCCTTCTAGAAGCTAGTAAAAGTAGAGTTTTTCAGCAAGTATATGTATTATCAATATTGATGAAATGTATTTGATGAAATCAACATTTGATGGCAATATACTCTTTATCAATGTGATGCTTTCGGCAGCAATTCAAAAATGGTTTTCCCTTTTTCAGCTTCTCCATCCGCCCTGTAACCTTGGGATTTCCTTGTGCTCTTTCATCAAATGAGACCAGATATAAGCCAATTTAGTTGTGAGGACCAAGCCAGATTCAAAGAGCCTGAGACTTCATAGGCCTATTACCATAATAGTTCACAAACATCAATTGTTCCTTCAACTGAAAATCAACCAGGTCTCATTCTGGTCCATAGTAGTACTTAGGGAGATAAAAAGAGATATAAAATTTTAACCTGAGGACCGACTAGAAAAAAGAAAGGGGGCCAAATGGCTTTAGGCTTATAGCTATTCATTGCTAGCTTTCTTTTCTAATGTCAACTTTTCTAATATTTAGAATTAGCTAATTAGCTAATCAATTAGCTAATCAAAGAACTGTGTCCTTGAATCTCCACACACTAATTCTTAAGTAATAGTTGGAATAAAACATGACAGTAACTATTTTTCAAGATCAGCCACGGTTGGCTAGATGTTGCTACCTGTTGAGACATTTTAGTCCATCTAAAACTTAATAACTGTTTCTTCCTGACAAATGTGAGGAAAACTTAATTTTTGTTATTTAAATGTTTGCCACCAAATTTCAGTAATATGTGATCTTGGATGGTTCTAGGGGTTTCTAAACACTAAGATGATAGCAGAAGAGGTATCAGTAATCTCCTCAGTGAACCATGATAAAGCCAAATTGACAAAACAAAGATAATATCCTCAGACAAATGCTGTCATTACATATTTGTACCCCTACATTTGCATGTCATTGTCATCACACACATTTTGCCACCCCATTCTATGGATGTTCATGCATTGTGCAGGACATAAATGATTTACAAATTAAGTACTAACGTGAATTTTTGATAATTACCAGGAAATTTAAACTTAACATTACCCAAACAGAGTTGCTGGCTCCCTGGGGAAACAACATTAGTTCTATCGGTGCTTTGATCCAGCAGTGATCCTTGGTCGATTTCAGACAACTTAGTAAGTGGAAATTCCCTGCAGAAGATATTATTTGAATTTTGTTTAATAAAAGTAAAATTGCTGGCAGGATGCTGGTTACATTTTAGCCTACCCAAACAGAACTGTTTTACATACAGTAATGAGGTTTTTTTTAAATCAAATATACTTTTGGCTGCAGATGTTAACTGTTCTTTAAATCTTGCTTTATTAGCTAATTACTCAAATGTCATTCAAAAGGGGAAAAAAGGGGCTTTAGCTTTAGCTGAATGCATTACCAAAGGCAAGCTCAATCATAAAGATTATGATAAGAAAGAACTTTAATGCATCAAATAAGGCAGCACCTGAGGCATGGCTAGCCGGTAATGGAGCAGAAAAGCTAGATCTAAGAAATTCAACCTTAACACATGTATAGAATTTGCCCAAAGACAAAGAAATGTAAAATAAATGGCCTATAATTTTCTTACTTATATCTTACAAAATTTTGAAAAACATAACATTCGGGAAGTAAATGGCAGTTTCAATGCAACCATCAGTTGAAAGTTGCCTACAATACCAAGTTTTCACAGTCATAGTACCTCCTTCCCTAGAACAGCACTGCTCCCAAGATTAGATTGGATCCCATCCTATTGGTTTTTTTTTTAGAAAGCTATTTATTCTGCTATTTCATGAAGTCCTAGAAGTAGTGTTGTGATAACGGGAAACCCTTGTACTTTCGATCAGCTTTAGTTGGTGACCAGAAAAAATATATTAAAAATAGCTAAAAAGAAAAAGCAATAATATATAGACTTGTATCAACTGTTGCCTCATTTCCATCACAGTAAGACAAAAATTAGCTACTGTGTGGGTCATAAATAATTTCATATCTGTAAGAATTTGTTTACAGAATAATTATCCATCCTTCCTGGGTTGACCTGCCTGAGCACTGAGGGTTAAAATGTAATTATTCCAAATATTCCTATAGAAGTTACAATATAAGAGCTTGCAACAAACTGCTTTTATCTCCACAGACCTGCATGGATGGGTAAACTTCATTTTAGGTAGTCCTTGACTTACATCCACAAGTTGGGATCAGAATTTCCATTGCTAAGCAAGGCAGTTGCTGAGTGAGCTGCACTTGACTTTACAACCTTTTTTTGCCACTGTTGTAAATGACTGCAGTAAGAGAATCATGCAGTCATTAAATGAATCTGGCTTCCCAGACTTTGCATGTTGGAAACTGGCTGGGAAGATCATAAATGGCAATCACATGACGCTGGGATGTTGCAACTGTTGTAAATATGTGCCAACTTCCCGAATGTTGATCAAGTGACCTTGGGGATGATGCGATAGTTGTAAAATGATGACTAGTCATGAGTAATTTTTTTCAGTGCCATTGTAACTTCAAACAGTCGCTAAAGTGATAAGTCGAGGACTACCTATGGTGAGGTTTTATAATACTATCCTGCAAAGTAAGACCTTCCTGTTATGGCTTGTCGTTCATCCTTGGTGGGAGCTAACAGTAAACAACAGCCTAATCAAGGAATCACCAAGAACATTCCCACCAATGCTGACAGGGTAAGCCACCAGTATATAAGAAGGGAGCAAATGCTACTCCTCTCTAGCAGTGATGATGTTATCAAGCTGGGTAATGAAATGTCTGCAAGAAAACAACAAAGCTGAGAGAGCACTGAGGACCCCATAGTAAGATGGGTGTTTTCATCCAACATTTGTGGATTCAATCATGATTAAGGCAAAACATGGCTTAGTACAAAGTCTGAATCTAGATAGAATCTCTACTTCAGCTAATTTCATTTTAATTCATTATAACAATTTCTGACAAGATATGGAAGAGATGAGATCTAAATAGGACGCTAGGAAGTTGTCTGACTTCTTAGCCAGTAATTTACATAATTTTGGGGTGAGGACCTTGAAAGCACAACAATATACACAGTCATCTTTATCTTATTGATATTAAAGTAAAGCAGGTTCATGACAAATACATATTTATAGTATGATGGTATATAACAGCATTTCTTTGGCTGGAAATAATGGTATAGAACTTGAACACTAAATTGGAGAAGGCTATATTATATATTATGGATACACATACTATATTTACTGTATATACACATATATTATTAAATAATAGTAGGCAGCCTTAATTTCTTTATGTTCCTGGTCCACTTAGGTTTGATAGATCACTAGTATACAAATAAGATTTTCCACTGAGAATAAATACAGTAGCTTTTCCTAATACTCAGGTTATCTCAGTCATTTCTCACAACCAAAACCTCATGTGTACCTGGATCCAGTAGGAGTGAAATTTCTTTCTGCAGCAGGTTGTTCCAGGTCATCGAGCAATTCCACTGAAACATAGATCAACAGTTCCTATTAAGGATTTAAAGTTCAACCAGGAACTATACTTAATAACCAGATGAGATAAGTTAAAAGTGAATACCGACATAGTAATAAGTAAACCTGCCATGATTAGGGCATGATAGAAAATCCAGTAGCAACAAGCTATGAAAGATGCATGTTACATATCCCAACAGGATTACATAATTGTACATGCAAGCTTTATGCAAATGGAATATAGGCTGCAATGGTTTATTCTAAATTAACTCTCCTAAAGCCATTTTGGCTTTGCTGTCAAAGAAGCTCATATTACACCATTCACATATTTGCAATAGCAGCTTGTTGTTTAAGTGCTTGTTGGCACTTTTCAAGGTTTTGAGATAGATTAGAAATAGCAGAGAGGGAGGAACACAAGCAAACATGGTTCAGAAAAACTACATGCAGGTAATTTACAATTTTCAGAGCAATTTCATGCAGCTTATATATTCAAATAATATACAGTCCCAAATATTTTTCCACATAAACTGGTTCTTACTTTATTAGCACAGATAGGATTAAAACGTGAAGAAAAAGACTTCCAAAGATAACTCAGGACACTGCTCACTACTATTATTATGATCCATAATTAAAACATGGAACATATAACATAGAATACCAGGATTGGAAGGGACCTTGGAGGTCTTCTAGTCCAACCCCTTGCTCAAGCAAGCAACCATTCCAGACCAATGGCTGTCCAGTCTCATCTTGAAATCCTACCGGCTGACCTAAACAAGAAACAAAAGTCACTCTCCCACCTCCAGCTGCTGCAGTCCAACAGCGAAGCTCTTTTCACTCCTATGCCATCTAAAAAGAAAAGATACCCACTTCCCCACCAGCTGAGTCCTGGGGCTTCGCATGTTTGACCCAGGCTACAAAATCCAAAACCAGGATTTCCTTTTCAGGATCAGAAGTCAAAAGACGAAATGAAAGATGAGACAAGAGTCCATGTCCTGTGAGAAATAGAAGATCTTAAGCAAAAAAAAAAAAAGCTTATAGCACTTTTAGAAACTATACAAGTAGTCCTTGACTTACAGCAGTTCATTTAGTGATTGTTTAAAGTGTTTTTCATACTTACCGTTTAAAGTTACGACAGTTGTAAGTACCGGTATGTTTTTCATACTTACAACCGTTGCAGCATTCCTCATGGTCACATGGTCAAAATTCAGACACTTGGCAACTGACTCATATTTATGATGGTTGCAGTGTCCTGAGAGTCATATGATCACCTTTTGTGACCTTCTGACAAGCAAAGTCAATGAAGAAGCCAGATTCAATTAACAACTGCAGTGATTCGCATAACAACTGTGGCAAGAAAAGTTATAACTCACCTAACAATTCTTTTGCTTAGCATCAGAAGTTTTGGGTTCAATTATGGTTGCAAGTTGAGGACTACCTGTAATGCAGTTAATTTTGAAAAAACACATGAAGGGCATATGAAAATGCCCTTAGCATGCATTGCATTACACCCAGTTGCTTTGTTTGACAGGTTAGCTTTCAAATCCTGTTCATCTGTGAACATTTTGCTTTAAAGGAAATGAAGATTAACTGGGTCTCAGTAAACTTTAGAATAATGTGTGTAAAATATTGGAATTTACCCAACAGACCTTACTATAGTCTTAGAAAGTATTTTGTGAAAACTGAATGATTGTGTCTATAGATTTCAATGGATCCAAAATATTTTATATGTAATTAATTTATAAATAGAACCCAATTCAATAAAATCAAAGCAATAGAATTGCAATAGTTCTTGATAAATAGTTTTATAGTAATTCATTTCATTGGTTTTCTAAGGCTTAAGATAAAATCAAAGTTCTAATGAAAATATATTCAAAAATATATGTAAAACTTATTTCATACTTCAGTCAGTATCAAAGAATATATGGTAAATATCATTGTCAGCTGGAAATTTGAGATTAAAAAAGACACTCCTAATTAATATGAGGTCCTGAAAATATCAGTTAACATTCAAATATCAAATATTTTCTGAATGTAATTGTAAAATATTCTCACCATTAACAATTTCATGACCAAAGAATCTCTTTATTCCAGGTACATTCCTGCCATTTTCCAAATTCTTAACTGAAAGAAACAAACAGAATAAGCATTATTCTGTTTAGATAAACAAAAAAGTTTGATTTAATACTAAAATTTAGAACCAATTCTGAATTGGTTAGAATAAACCAATTCTAAAAAGAATAAAATATCTTTGAATATTGTAATACAGTATAGTATTAGGATGCAAGAATACTCAGAAATAGTTATTTCCTCTATAAATAGTTATATATAGTTATATAACTTATTCAGAAATAGTAAGTTCCCTTCCATGAACCTGTGCTTTAATTAAATATACACTACTTTTGATAAAGGTACTGATTGAGGACCTAGATTGTGGGGGCAATAAGCCAACTTTGTATAGAACACTACCACTTGGGGGGGGGGGCAAAAGCCCTAATAAGCAGGTATATACAAAAAAGTATGCAGGCTATTGCTATAATGCATTGTAAGACGACCTGAGTCTACGGAGAAGGGCAGCATATAAATTGGACTAATAAATAAATAAAATATATAAATAAAGCTGTCTTCTTCGCTAGCAATCTTTTACGTACCAATCCAAAAATATTATACATATTATAACAAATAAATTATAAAGAAATACATTAGTAAGGCTTTGAAATCAATATGTAGAAAGGGATAACTAAAATTATTAAGAGGCTAGAATAGTTACAATGTACTTTTCAGCTTAGAGCAAGGACTTGTATGAGACAGAGATGAAGAAAACGAGGTCAAAAACAAATTTTTCTCTCTCAACTGATGAAATGGGTCACCCATTGAAATTAAATATGAGGAGATTGTAGATCAGGGCTGTCAAACTCATGGCCTGCAGCCCAGAGGCATCACGTGCTGGCCACGCCCACACCTGGTTTAGCGAAGGGGGGGAAGTTGCAATATGTCACGTGACACCTCTGTGACAATGCAAGTTTGACACCCCTGTTCTAGATCAATAGGTAGTAGCACATCTTCACACACACCATGGTTAATCCAAAGAATTCACTGCATCAGATATGATAATGATCACTAATTTAGATTGCTTTTAAAGGAGGGCTTGATAATTCAAGAATAGCGGCCCATCAATTTATGCTATCTGATAAAACCTAAGTACCGTTCTGCAAATACCAGCAACAATGATAAAATGCTGTTACCATCTGTTCTGCTTGAAATATTCCTAAAGTGATCCAATTGGTTACTTTATAATATTAGTAGGTACTTTGGCTTGATTCTGCAGGGTGACTATATGTGTATGGGGGAGTCAGCTTTTATTGTGTTAAAAGTATAGTAGTGAATAATTTGAATTCCTCTCTTAATATTTCAAATATTAATATTTCTAAATAGCACTTGCGGGTCTCCCTGGAATTTAAAACATTGATAGATTAATCCAGAAATACTTGTGGAAAACTGCAAAAGTGCTGTATAATTCTTGACTTAAATGTTGGTCCATTTGTTGTATTTGCCCTTGCTGTCACAGAATCAGTGGAATTTAATGTGCTTGAAGCTTCAGAAGAGCAGGCTGCAATTTGCACACCAAATAAATCAGAAAGTATTCCCACTTATATGCATCAAATTAAGTTATCTGAAAGACTACCTTCTTCCATATAAATAATCTTCATTTGTTAGGGTTTACATTGTAAAGAATCTTCCTTGCCTCCGAGACGTGACAGATGACTACTAATAAAATAGCGTCTGGTCGTAAAACTATAAAACATCTTGCTAAATTTTATTTTCAAGCACATTTAATCATTATATTTGTGGTGAGAAAAACCCAGTCTGCTGTTTCAAGCTTACTATTTATTTACATATTATTCTTCCTTAGAAGCCTCAAAATACTTAAGCATAAAATAATAGTAAATAAAGCCCAAAAGCCTAAAAGGCAGAAAACATACAAACATTAAAACAAGGTTATTAATTAAAAAGCATTTTAAAATGTATTTAACATAATTATAGAATTTTCTTTTAATCTGAAGAATTGAAGCTTGTCAGGCTTTGTATATTTATTTTATGCATATTTTAAAATAAATACAGTATTTACTATTAAGTACCTTGAATGTTCAGCTATAAAGTAGGATATACATTAAAAATTGCTTGAACTAACATTTTCATTGTTAAAGCAAAACACTCTTATTTTAAAAAAATCAAGTTTTTATAGTACTTCTCTTTTCCAGCAAACCAAATCCTGTCATTAAAAAAAAGCTTAAGCTGGCACACATAGTGCAGCAGGAGGAGCTTTTTATACACATATTGTATGTAATGACTCATTCCTATCAAGGTGTGAAGTTAGTACTTTGGAATTTATCAATAGATGGCCGTTATTGAGTAATTTCGATGGCACAGATATTAGCCTCTTTCTACTATTTAAAATCTGAGTGTATTTTGCTTCTTAGATTCTGTTGAAATTCAGCATTACACGTACATAATGATTTATTTACTTACTCCTGCACAAGATACATAGTGACTAAGGATTAATATGTGAAATATAGAAAGAAATCTCAAGCCATTTGCACTCCAATGTGCTACTAATAAATTTATCATAGTGAGTTATAAAAGTATAACTTGAAAAAACTGCTATGAACATTTTAAATAATTAAATGAAATCTATTATGAAGTATTAATGAGCATTAAGTAAGGAGTTATTTGAATGTAATCAGGCTGATAATACTCAGATGCAGGGAGAAAGGGGTAACTATTGCTAAAGTGTTAGCATTGAGGGAGATGAATTACAATGATGGAATGTTGCTAATATAAAGAAATAAATTTGACTGAAGAATTAGTGACAATACTTTGGTTGTTGTTGTTGTTAGTTGCGAAGTCGTGTCCGACCCTTCGCAACCCCATGGACATTCCTCCAGGCCTTCCTGTCCTCTACCATCCCTTGGAGTCCATTTAAGCTCACGCCGACTGCTGCAGTGATTCCATCCAGCCACCTCCTTCTCTGTTGTCCCCTTCTTCTTTTGCCCTCAATTGTTCCCAGCATTAGGCTCTTCTCCAGTGAGTCCTTCCTTCTCATTAGGTGGCCAAAGTATTTGAGTTAGTGACAATACTAGGAGACTATAATAACTATTTAGCACTGAGAAGTTTCTAGAAGTTCATGAAACATATTTTGGTTGATCCTGGATGGGTTCTGCTACAAAAGATTAACAAAGCTAAGTTTTCAGCTTGGTGGTGTTTAAGATTGTCCAATATTTTAAGTCCAACTCCTCTGTTAGGAAGAATAAGCTTGATCATAATTTATCCAATTCTTTATCCAATCCAATTTATCCAATTCTTTCATCCTATATCAAATGTTCATAAAAATTACAGCAAACGAATTATTAGGAAGAGAGGAATGTTGCTTTGCTACTATATCTGCCAAGAATTCACACCACAAGTATAAGAGCTTCGGGTACTGGAGTTATTCATTTCCTTCTCAAATTTCAGGTCTCTCTAGATTGAAGTTGTAATTCAGTCCAGCATTTTTGACTTTCACAGCCAATCCAGATTTGAAGTTTTAAACAAGTTTTAGAGAAAAATGTTTGGAGCCTGATCTCTAAGGAAATAACATTAAATCAAATGTTCTGAAAAATGAGACCTAATGTTGGGAATTCAGTGATGGGGTGGGGAGATGTAATTTCAAATATATTTACATACTTCAGCTTTTTGATAATCTGTGACCAAACTATGTTTTTATTCCACAAGACAATCCAGAATAATATCTTATTGTATAGAAATTAGTCATCTTGACAGAGAAAATACACTACAATTTTCAGTCTAAATGCACTGAATTTAAAAAGAGCAGCAATACCTCTGTTTAGAAAGATACACTGACTGGAATCCACATGTTGCAATATCCCCTGGAATAGGCCACATTTCAATGTGATGTGTACAGTTTTCCCCAAAACACGGTGAAGAAAGTGGTAATCACAGCTAGGATCCATTATGGATTTTTTCGTCCAAGGAATTGGGCATTCAGTCTAAAAAAAAACACCAAATAAATCTTTTGTTATTTATAGAAGTATATAAAAATACATTAAGTAGATTATAAAATTAAAACCTATTCTCCAACCAGTGATATATAGTTTAATTACTAAGAATGAAATTATACATTGTCTGGCTTCTAATTAATCACAAGCCCACAGAATTAAACAATCATAGAAATGCAGAGTAGTAAGTGACCTGTAGAATGATCTTGCATACAAAATTCATTATAAAAATAGAAAAGGCTACTCAAATAAGTCATTAATGAATGATACAACTGAAGTAAAAAATCTAAGTCCATTTGATAATGTTTATAGTTCAAGGACAACTGGGAAAAAAACCAATTTGATTATTTAAGAAAAGCCTATGTCTTCAATTTTTAAGAAAAATTATGAGTTCATGGGCATGTGCTTTGTCTGAGCTGCAAACAAACTAATATACAGGTATTCAATTTATAGCACTAGCACTCAGACTTATATACCACTTCATAGTGCTTTACAGCCTTCTCTAAGTGGTTTACAGAGTCAGCATATTGCCCCCAACAGTCAGGGTCCTCATTTTACCCAGGATGAAAGGCTGAGTCAATCTTGAGCCTGGTGAGATTCGATCTGCCAAACTGCTGGCAGCCAGTGATCAGCAGACATAGCCTGCAATACTGCAGTCTCACCATTGCACCACCCTGGCTCTTATAACTGCAATTGGGACTGGAAATCTAATTGTCTTGACTTACAACTGTAATAACTTACAATTAGATTTCCAGTCTCAAATTCTTTTCCTTATCCCTGTTGAAAAGACTAGTTTAAATGTTAAGAAACAACATACAGTATATTAGCAATCTACTTCTTCAAAACAAGTGTCGATAGCTGTTTAATAATTCTTTTATGTCTCACTGGTGTTGTTTTGATTCCGGGCCCAATTCAAGGTGTTGGTTATCACGTTTAGAGGTCTCCTTGGCATAAAACAGGTTACCTGAAGAACTATCTTACCCCAATTACATTGACCTGTCCCACTTGATGAGGAAGCGAGGATATATTATGGACTCCATTGATTAAAGAATTTCAATTGACAGAGCCTAGGAAGAGAGCATTCTTTATCTCTGTCCCTGCCTATGGAACATCTTGCCCCCAGAGGTGAGGCTGGACCCTACTCTTCTGACCTTCTGGAAGAACATGAAGATCTGGCTCTGCCAATTGGCATAGGAAATGAAGAGTTGCATGCAACCCGGGCGTGGGTGGGTGGGGTGGTTAGTGGCTTGAGAATGCTCCCTCTGCCTTTTAATTCATCTTTGTAACTCTGTTTTTATTCTGTTTTTCTTTTTTTTAAAAAAAATAGTTTTTATTAAAAAAATTTCACCTTTAAAAACAAAAAACAAAAAAAAACAGAAAACAAGAGAAAACAAGACAAACATAACACTGTAGTTTTACAGCCTTCCGTATCAGCATATATGTTGTTTTTATAATTCATACTTCTACATTGCATTCCTATCAGTTATAACAGCTATAATGATATAATAACAATTATAACAATACTAATTACTTTTATTCTGTTTTTCACTGTTTTAATTTTGCTTTTAATTATGTCTTTTTAAAATAGTTTTATGGTTTGCAGTTGTAACCCGCCCAGTCATTTGAATTATGAGATGAGCAGCGTTTAAATTTCATAAATGAATGTGCAATACAATAGAAATAACAGAGACATAGTGTGTGTGAGAGAGGGAGGGAGGGAGGGGGGGGAGAGAGGGGGGGGGGGAGAGAGAGGGAGAGCTCAGTCTGTAAAGACACTGTGGTTTATAAATTAATCTACTCTTTCTTACTGGGGTAGAGAACTATCAGCACATGGACTAAGTCCAGTTCACTGCCCAAATTCATTTACTCATAAATATTCCTTTTATGTTGATATCCCAAGGAGAAAACTAGCCTTGACAGTGCCAAATAGCTTCTGGCAGTGTTGCCTTATTGTTGGCTTTCAATATGGACAAAGTAGGCAGCAGAATCCTCCTCTTCTTTCTCAGTTAGCATCTCCCTGTTCGCTTCCCTACTGCTTTGCTTGTCTTCATTTTTTACTATTCTGTGCTGCATCTAGTTTTGCATTCTGTGAATCAGAAGCAAACTTAATAGATATTGTTACTCTAGTCTAGATTATTTATAGACTGTACATACATACTGCTTATAGACTATATGGTAATATACTGTACTGTGCAGACAGACAATATATTGTAATATACTATAAGCAGCATACACACACACACACAACTCTATTTTGTTTATAGACTTATTTTATTCTATACTGCTTATTCAGGGAAATAAAATATGGTTGTTTCTCGTATCTATATAAGCTAAAATGAAGATCAGACATTCATCACCCCTGCAGCTGAAGAAATGGTGAAAAGAGATTGTCATGCAATGTCTCTCTCATTTGTTGCTGAAGATACCAATTCTATTATTTACACTGCCCGTCCCCTTTGATTCCAGAAAAGACCTTGTGTTCTTCCTCTGGTGCCTTGTTTCTTTCTCTTCAGAGTTTCCTATATGGCAATCAGCTGCTTCATAGCTTTCTTTTCAAATTTATCACTAAATATTACAAACTCAGAATATGAATTCATATTTTCCAGAAATTCACTATTATTATATATTTAAAACCCACAGACATGGGATTTAAGAAACAGCAGAGCAGCACAACTTTCAAAGCACTTCACTTATGAAGACTCAAGTCTAAAGTTGATAAATAATACAACTGAGTATGAGTCACTTTTACAATTGTGTTTAGTTTTCTTTGTAAGTTCATGGTGCTTTAAAGTTCCAAGTAAACAACAACATATAAAAGTTATTATACATATTGCCTTTCTTTGGCAATCTATAATTATATAATTTGATGTTGATTAGTAAAACATGTTTTCCCCTTCATTTAAAATCACTAATAAAATATCTAATAGATAAAATATCTAAAAGACAAAAAGGTAAAATTATCGGAACTATGTTACCATAGAAAATTTGAGTATATCTTTAAAACAAAGAGATAAATCATCTACAGAAATTCAGACCAAGTCTCCCCACTTAATAGAATTAAACATTTAGGCAATGCTATGACATCTAACTCCATTACCATGAAAAGCATCATCATGATTATCTCTGAATTTTGCAACATAATTAGATCTCTCCCCTAGATTTTAAAACTTAACATATACATGCATAGCATCTAAGTCAACCAGTGTAGCTAGTTTCTTGATCCCTCAGGCAGGCCTGAAAGATAGTTAACTTTATGGATGGTCTATTTTTTTTGCCATTCCATTTAAACCGGTTCTGTAAACAATGAGAAACCGTCTTTCAAAACAAGAAGTTGTTGATTTTCTAGTGTTTTCTTTTGACTTAAAAACCTGGTCAATTTATATGGTAGTTTTTTGGGACATAACTACTGCTCTGAAACTAGAAAATAAAACAGTAAAAAATTTAAATACACCAAAAAACACAAAATACATGGTAGATCTTCACACAGTAAAGCTGAGCTACAAGAGTACAAGTCTCTCATCTGGACACCATTTATATATATATAAATGTATGTATGTATGTATACTCTGTGTGTATATTGTACATATATACTATAAAACCAAAACAAAATAATAAATAAAACAAAAAATAGAATATTTTAACAAATCAGTAATAGTTAAGTCACTACAAAAGATACATCTAACTTACTTAGGAGCCTGGTTTAGCTCAGCAGACTAAAAAGCACAGTGATTATAACCAGCTGTTTGCAATTACTGTAAGTTCAAATCTCACCAGGCTCAAGGTTGACTCAGCCTTCCATCCTTTCTAAGGTAGGTTAAATGAGGACCCAGTTTATGGGGGCAATAAGCTGACTTTGTATAAATATACAAAAGTATGAAGGCTATTGCTTAACGCATTGTAAGCCGCCCTGAGTCTCCGGAGAAGGGTGGCATATAAATCAAATTAAAAAAAAAAACTTAGATGTTTTGTATCTAACATATAAAATGAATAAAAGCAGATTCATGTAGGCAAAGTTTTCAAATGTGTATAAAAGTAAGCCATGTAGAATGATCCCTAGATCCATACAGTACTATGGTTAAGTACATTTTGTCAGAAGACAGTCCTATTAATGGAAGTTACTACTTAATGCAGACATTTCTAAAATTTCCTGGGGAAAAAATACAGAATTTTTAAAAAGTACCATGGCTGCTATTCCATTTATTGTATTTTACATTTCATACAAGATCAAATAGTAATGACAAGTAAATTATCTAAGAACTTAATAAAAAAATAGGTATTGGTCCTAAATTCTAAAACTCATTCCACGGAACCTACAGTTCCATCTTTCTAATAGTAGAGAACATATATAACGCAAGTTTGAACTGTTAAGTTCTTGATGTTTTTCAAGTTTGGCTGTTTTCCCATAGATGGTTCATTACTGAGCTAGGTAACATCATTAGGACATGGGGAAATAATCTTGCTGGTTGGTTATACTGTATATAGTAGTTTATCAACAAATCTCACTCTCCCATGCCCTGACATTACTTAACCTGCTAAAAAAATCTACAACAACCTAATTTAGAGAATACCAAGAACCCAACAGTTTAGCATTCATTCAAAACCTTTCCTTTCACATATTCACATCCTCAACACTTAAAGTAAGCTACAGTTGATCTTTTCAACTCATTCTCATGCACACACTGAATTGAAACATCAGACTTTGGTTTTAGCATGGTAGTTTATAAAACAGGATTTGTTGCTTACCATGTTCAGAACTCAGTTACTTGTGGTATATTTCACAAAACATTTAATGTAATATATAAACCTTGCCATACATTCATATCGTCTAGCCACAGCCCAAGGAAAACAGATTTTTTCCTGATTTTCTTTATTGCTATCTTACTCATTTTTCCTCCTAAATGGTGAGGGTTTCATTTCTTACCACATTTGTTCTTTCTTCTCCTTTTCCTACCCATTATGGTAAATTGTCTTCAATCCACTACCAGCCTGTCTGCTTAGTGTTTCCACATCTTTAAGTCACACAAACCACTACCAATTTTCCTGCTACCAGGCCAGAGCTCAAACTAAAACCCTCTACTTTACCAGATAAACGAATGTAGTCTGCCTGCATCCTGTTTCAAGAGGAAAAAGAACATTGATTTATGGCCACAATTAAGCCCAGAATTTTTGCTGCTAAGCAAGAGAGTTAAGTGAGTTTTGCCCCATTATACAACCTTTCTTGCCACAGTTAAGTGAACCACTTCAGTTGTTAAGTTAGTAACACGGTTAAGTGATTCTGGTTTCCCCATTGTTTGTCAGAAGGTCGTAAAAGATGGTCACATGACCCCAGGGCACTGCAGCCATCATAAATATGAGTCAGCTGCCAAGATCACATAACTATAGGAATGCTGAAACAATCGCAAAGTATGAAAAATGGCCATAAGTCACTTTTTTCATGCTGTTGTAACATTGAGTGGTCACTAAACAAACTGTTGCAAGTGGAGGACTACCTGCACCAAACAGCACTTCTAAGAATACTGCTGGGGCAAATGACATCTGTTGCAATAAACATGTGTTAACTGCACAGACAAGTCCTCACAGTTTGCTTGGAAAGATTTCCAAAATCTTCACCTTCTTCCTAGGAGGGAGAGAGAGGGGCTGGCCCAGAGTGACCCAGCTGTCTTTATGCCACTGGCAGAACTAGAACTCATAGTCTCCCAGTTATTAGCCTGATGCCTTAACCACTACAACCAGCTGAATCTCAATAAAGATTGCCAAAGACCCATATTTATTTATTTTTTAATTCTCCCTACCATCTCTGTATGTCTAAATTAAACACATTAATCTTGATGTTGGCATTTCGGGGACCAACATCATATGTATTGCCTACTCCCATCTTCTATTATATTTGTCACTGCTAAGATTACAGTCTCCTTTCAGCGTTAAATGCTCAGTGACCCAACCTAAACAAAACAGTAAGCGCTTCTATTTCCTCTACATAGGAGCTAAGGCCTCCTCACACATTCTTCTGGAACCTGGTTTGAAAGAGCTGCTCCTCACCCAGATGAATCTAGAAATACCTGGGGGTGGGGTGGGGCACTGGTTATCAAGACTAGTGTAGCCACTCTTATTAAAGCTGAAAGTAATTCCCCTTAAAGGTTTAACAAGGATTAGGAAATCCTTTGCAGGAAAACTGTCAGCCTGCTTTTCTAGAAAGCAAATTCATCTAGGACATAAATTACACCACCAAAGCTGATTTTTTTTTCTTCGTGCCCAGAGGACTCCTCCATCCATCAATTAATCGGATCTCAAGCCATTGTGGAGACTATGTGAACATATGTGGGCAAGCCACGGCTCTCAGGATTTCTGCGTCTCATCGGTTGAGATATATGCATTTTTGCTGGCAGCAGATAGGCAGCCGGAGTAAAGCGAGCAACCATAAAAAGGCTTTAAGAGCCCGCAACTACAATCCTCACAATACTACATCCTGTACTGTAAAGAGAAGGACACAGTAATTTAAAAAAAAAAACCCGCATGTCACCACGTTAGGAGCCAAGGAAAACCCCAAGACAATCACTTAAAGTGGTCAAAGCCAACTTGACCTATAAGGGAAGTATAACCGGCGCTGTGATTCCGCACACTCCGTACTTTTCGGGGACAAGGGTGAGAGACTCGCCCGCCCGATGACGCCAGAACGGATCTCGAGGGCGAGACTGATAACGACCCTAAATGCGAGCGTCTCCTTTTGCGCAGAAGCAACGACAGAGGGGCGGGGCGGGAAGTGGGCGGGGAACTTCGGGATGATAAAAGAGGAGGGAGGGGAGGGGGCGTCGCGCGTTCCTGTCAGTTGCATCGCCGGGAGCTCGCGCGACATCCGCGCAGCTGATTGGTTCCGGCGCCGGCTCTAGGCCAAGCGACTGGAGCTTTCCTTTGACGGTTCGCGAAGCGGCTGCGATGGGCTCTCGGGCGTCTACGCTGCTTAGGGACGAGGAGATCGAGGAGATCAAGAAGGAGACGGGCTGTGAGTACCGATTGGAAACGATTTAAGCGGGCGGCAACGTCGCCAGATGCAGAGCGCTGACCTTCGCCTTTTGGGATTCTGGCCGGGTGAATTTCCTGAATAGCTTTCATTGCCCCGGCACGGACGAGGCAAAGGAGCCCTTCCGCGTTTTCGCCTCCATCGGACGATTGAGGGGCCGGATTGAGCGAGATGGCGCTGTGATTTCTCCCGGTCATGACCATCACTCGGCTCGAAGCCCTTCCTCGGGTCTCCGGGTCACCTTGGGCTAAATGCGGGACCACCCAGCTGTCTCTCCCGCTCCTTAGCCTGCGCGCATTGCTCAACGAGGGCCGGTGTCGGTCGTCTGAGTCGGCGCGACCCAGAGCATCCCCCTCCTCCCCCCCAAAAAAAGCCTGGGTCTTGGTATGCCTCCTATCCGGTCACAGGACACCGAGAGAGCCTGGCATTTGGGGGGAAACGATTCTATTTTACGACATTTGGGAGAAGGCTAGATATCTGGTCGCGTTAAAATGCCTCCCAGGTCCTTGAGTCGGCAGAAAAGCTATGCCGGCAGGGAATTGGTGGCTCTGATGGTCATTTCCTAGTTTGCTTCAGGCCAGGTAAGGTAGGGCCTCCTGAATGGGACTGTCTTGTCCATTTTAATGTAGAACAAGTTAAGAAAACCAATTGGTGGATTCCTCTTGCTTCATTTCCTGTTTTATTAAGTGTCGCCTCGCCTGCCTATGAGGAAAAACAATCGCGGAGCACTTTCCTTAATAGGGAGAGGAGCAGGATTGTGCAAGTATATAGGTGGGGGCTTTAAAAGGTGAGTTTCGCACCTATTACATTGCCCAGCTATCAGGTCCTAGGCATGGGAATATTTTGAACCTGTGTGAAGTTTCAGTCAAATCCATTCTTAAGGTAAGACTTGAAAAGAGCACATTACACCTGTGTCCAAAAATAGCCCAGCTGGCAGGTGACAGGTGTGGAGGGAATTCTTCTGGTGCTCCTGGCTCAGAGCAACCTCTCTTCTTGCCTGGGGCTTGTTCTCAGATAATTTCTAAAGATCAAGCCAAGAGATCAGAGACAGGGCCGAGGGAGGCATAAGAATGAAAGAATTAGATGCATAAGAAGGAATTGGAACCCTTTGAAAAGGTTGTAAATGTGGGAATTGTGTGAGAGGAGGACCCTGAAGCCAAGGACAAATTGATATGAAAAAAAAGTATCATGAGAAAAGATAAATGTCTTGTATAAAGATGCTGTGGTGATTTTGTATATTGAGCGTTTCCAGCAACTAAAAGTGGACAAAACAGGAAGATAGGAATGGCCAATGAGAATATGAATATCCAGCAATCTCCAAGCAATGCCACTTTTTCCTCTCAGTAAATTGAGGTTGTTTTGGATTTTTGGGCTTAGTTCCAAGCAGTGGGGGGGGGAAACAGGCTTCCTATCCCAGATCAAATAAGGGAAAGATCTGATGCAATAATAGTAAGCTAAAAGAATGCTGCAGCACGTTGGTATCACAATGCTTCCATGTTCTTTTTGCCTTCTGATGTGAGGAGCCTGGAACTCAGAAGGGGCTGGCTGCCAGACATTTCCACTCTTTCAACCCTCCCCATATGAAAGTTGTGGTGATAGAATAACAACAAGGTTGTGATTAAAATGACTTTGTGTGCAACACAGACATTGTGTTCTCTCAAAGGGAATTCAAGTTCTGTTTTGTAAAGACAGGTATAATTTTTTTTTAAAGAGGATTACGTTAGTGTATATAAGGATCTTGTGTGAGATCCCACAAATGTTTGGAAAGAATCTGTCACATGTACAGATGCCTCTACAGAAGTCAGGTGTCCAGTCTCTTTGCAAGCCAGAATAAAATTAGGAGACAGGATAAAGGAAAGGAGGCAAGGTTACAGCAGGCTTAGGTAACTCATAAGAACTGGGCAGATCTTAGCTTTAATAAAATTGTCCAAGCACATTGTCATGGAAATTTTCCATGTAGTGGGTATGTCTAGCATGTCTAGTTTAATGAAAAGATATGTCTAGTTTAATGAAAAGAAGGACTAAGTGGGACATGATAGCAGTGTTCCAATATCTCGGGCTTACACAAAGAAGAGGGAGTCAAGCTATTCTCCAAAGCACCTGAGGGTAGAACAAGAAGCAATGGGTGGAAACTAATCAAGGAGAGAAGCAACTTAGAACTAAGGAGAAATTTCCTGACAGTTAAAACAATTAATCAATGGAACAACTCGCCTCCAGAAGTTGTGAATGCTCCAACACTGGAAGTTTTTAAGAAGTTGGGTAACCATTTGTCTGAAGTAGTGTAGGGCTTCTTGCCTACAGGGGGTTGGACTAGAAGACCTCCAAGATCCCTTCCAACTCTATCCTATCCTATCCTATCCTATCCTATCCTATCCTATCCTATCCTATCCTATCCTATCCTAGTGCCCACAGTAAAAAACTGAGTTGAGAAAAGGAAGAAAATACAACTTTAAAATTGGAATAATTAAGTATGATTTTAAGCTGCTTCATCTGTGGTCTGGGAATGAAAGGAAGACAGCATCATGGGGACATAAGTATATATATTTTTTGCAATATATATTCATGCTGTAGTTAAGAGGACATGAGGATGAGTCCTTTGTTGTACAGATGCCAAATTATGTTTAGATGAACACCACCACCCCATCCTACCAGAAAAAAGTACTCCCCGTTGCAGCCAAAGGATATGTTATTTTCTGTTTAACAAAAAGGTAGGTTTTTTTCTATTAGGTATTGTATTTTCAATTCTTTATTGTGTTATTAGAGTAAGTATAGCAGTTCAGTTACTCATCTGGTCATTTTAGAATAAAGGAATATAATGTCATAAGAACAATTCTGGAGAGTTTTTAAAATTTGCCTGTTTTGTTTTTTGACGTACAATAGCAGCCTATTTAAAATAAAATACATGAATATAGCTCCCATTGCTGAATTACTGTCACTTCAGGATTTTTCATTGTTCAAGAATTATATGTAAATGCCATTTTGCTTAATTTGTAACATTGGATAAATATTCAAATTAACTTTTTGTTAGGATTTCTATGCTGCTTTACTATAAGCATCGATGAACCTTTTAAAAATATTTCTGTTTGGTTTAGTGATAATGGAGCATATTGGGAGGAGAATAATTCACTCATTACCTCATTGATTCATTAGTTAATCATTAAGAATAGATTGTGCTTCTTTTGTGCATATTTTAACCTTTGTTAAGAGCATTATTTGTCACCATGATATCCTGACCTTTTTAAAATGATGAATAATCATAGAGCTGAATTCAAAATCGATATTTATATGAAGTGCTTTTTCTTAGATTGTATGCAATGTTGTAATAATTTATAATCAAGTCTAACAGAATAGTTCTGTAAGTACATTCTGGGAAGTAAAATACCATAGAATGTAATTACCGTATTTTTCAGAGTATAAGACGCAGCTTAATTTTTGGGGAGGAAAATAGGAAAAAAAAATCTGCCTACCAGGTATTCATCTGACTAGCGTCAGTCTGGTCAGCTTCAGCACATTAGTTTGCTGGTTTTGAGCATGCGCACATGCTTTTTATCCCCTGCTTGGGGATATAACAGTTTCTAAAGCACAGCTGATCTTTGGCGAGAGAAGCAATGAGAAAAGCAGGCAAAGCTCGGAAGATCGCTTCACTCGCTAATGCCTCGTTAGGACTGAAAAAAAGCTTCAAAAAAGCTACATTTGGAATATAAGATACACCCAAATTTTCAGCCTCTTTTAGGGGGGGAAAAGTGTATCATACTCTGAAAAATACAGTATATTTTAGTCATACAACAATATATTAATCTTTCATATTATGTCATTTCTATTTCTCCTCCATAGAATTAGATCTATTACTTTAGGAATCTCTGATTTTATATATGTAAAATGCATAAATAATATGCATTGGCATATTATTTATAAATATTATAATTTATCCTCATATGTCCTGGAATAAAGTACGATTAGCAACTATAATTTATATTTATAAATAAATAAATAAATAAATAAGTGTGTGTGCAGTTTATATCTCGGGTTTCTTCCCGTGTAATTGTAAACATATCCTTAAAAGGGTAGTAGCGACGTTTCGACGAAATCACATTCGTCATCTTCTGGCTGATGTTCTTGGTTTGGTGCTTATGGGCAAACAGTGTGATCGTAACTGACGTTTTTCTATGAAAAGAGGCAAAGGTGTATTCTGATTGGTCGACAGTATTGCTGTATTCTGATTGGCTGATAACGTAGCTGTATTTTGATTGGGTGGAAGCGCTGTTGTTTGGTTGTGGGTCGATGGATAAGTTATGCTGGAACTGGTGGCAACACAGGCTTTTTGGTGAACCCTTAATCTATGGTTTTTATTTTGTGTTAAGACAAATATTGTCTTACTGGTAGGCAAAAACAAATATTGTACCTTTACAGGGAGGATACATGAGATGAGGGTGTGGCTAACTGATGAAGCCTTATAAGGCAGAAATAGATCTATCTTAGTCTCTCAACGGGCAGCAAAGAGTCTGCTGGCTGCTAAAAGAAAAAAGCCCAGAAACTTGTGAATGAAATTTCACAGAACCAGGGCTGCATAACATCTTGGCTTACATAGGTAGAACCTGGCTAATGAGAATGACATATAGATAGATAGATAGATAGATAGATAGATAGATAGATAGATAGATAGATAGAAAGAAAGAATTTGGAATTTTTGCTTCTCCCCATCCTCCCCTAATTGTATGAATGCAATAAGAGGTGTTATCATAATTTTAATAATTTAATATGCTGTACCTTTAACTTAAAATATACTACAGCCTTTATCTTATGAAGATGAACAACCCAATAACATTATAATTTCCTTTTTATAGTTAAGGAATTAAAGCTAAAAGAGCAAGTTGCCTGGGGCCTCCTAGTAGTTTTGTGGAAGAGTTGGGTCCTAATGTGGATTGTCTGTTCTCAAAAAGAGTGGGATTTATTAGGCAATGCCATGTTATAATAGAGGAAAGACGAGTTATATAGTTTGAAGTTACTTGCAAATGTTCAGTGTTTTGTGCATGTGTGTGTGTTTGGTTTGATAGAGTTCTATGTTAGAGAAGCCAATCGAGCATTTTAATGTAAGAACTGCCATACTGAATTAGACGAAGGTGTTTTTAATACAGATTTTTATTCCAACTATTCTAACTTGAGACCTACAATTTGTGTTCCTCGATAGTTGAAGTCTCTTAATTAAATTAAATACTACCTTGGTTATTAAATATCAATGATGACAGCTAATTTACAGACACTGAGTAGTATACGGTTGCTTTGTCATAAAAATATTAGAACTCAAAACAATGATTTATAAGTCAATATTGTCATTGTATAATAAAGACTGATAACAGCCTCTGTGCTGAGGTGTATAAACAGAAAATTCTCTGTTACTTTACATAGAATATCAAAAACAGAATCAATAAGTAACATTTTGGTGTTTGTTGAAGTGGATCAGTGGTCAGTTGCTCCCAGTTCCTCCTGGATCGGGCGAACAAGTAATGGCGGTCATCAGACATCATCAAAAATGCTCTGCGTATGCACAGAAGTGCCACGCGCTACCGATAGCGAACCAGTAGTGCCGGGATTTGAAATCTACTACTGAAGTGGATGTATCTGTTGCTTAATTGATAATGGGGTAGGTTAGGAGTAATATTTTAAGGGGTTTCCCTATGGAGTCAGTTTGTATTTGCAGCTGTTTCAGTGTTGATCTTGTTTCAGAACAGCTAATTAGACTTTACCTTTTCATTTTTTTAGTCTTAATTCCTGCTTCACCTGCTCACACAAACTAATTTTCATACTATTCTCCTCCTCCTTAAAACTTCTCTTCTAAACCCGCTCTCAGAGACCTATTGCAATAGGAGTCATTGGGATAAAGAATGCTTAAATCTCATTATGGTACAAAAGTTCACAGCAGACAATTCAATTTTCTCAATTAAGATGCTGAACTTCCTGGTTGTGCAGGTGATAAAGTCTGTCAACAATTGACTGCTTGTGTACTTTGCGTCTCTTTTCTCTAGTTTCTTAACTACAGCAAATGTTAGAGTAATCCTTGGAACCTGTTTAGTATATTTTGGTGTAAAAAAAAAACTACTTTAGTTATCATAGGGATACTAAATCAGTACAGATAAATTAACAGTAGGCTAAATCAGTACAAATAAATTAACAGCAGACCAGGAAACACTGTGAACTTGGATTTTTAGAGTATTTTGCAAAGTCTCATCAAAAGATGTGACACATTTGGTTGTTATGCAATAAAAGATCCAACTCGTGACTGATTTATTATTTCTTCATTTTAATTTTTAAATGATGTTAGCATTTTTCACTACAACAGAAAATGATTAAGAAACTTTAGGAGCTGGGATTGTAGTCTTTTCATTAACAGTCTGAAACTAGGGACTGGATAAGTAATACCAAGATACAGGTAAGGGATCTTGGCATAATGGTTGATCATTGACTACTTGATCAGTGTTATTACATAAAAAAACCTAATTCTATTTTCAAGGTCACGAGGAAAGAAATTTTCTACCTTAGGAGATCCAAGGTTAAAGATTATGGCTCCAGACAGGAGTTCACACAGTGCTTACAGAGTGATTATTATGGTGATAAAATTGGAGGAAGGAATATCTTTTTGTTTAGCAGTTGAGGGCACCAGGCTAAAAACTAGGAGATTGTGAGTTCTAATCCCATTTTAGTTATGAAGTCTGGCTAGATGACTTTGAAGCAGTCACTTTCTCTCTCAGCTCAACACAGGGTTATTGGTGTGGGGATCATAGGTGGAAGGAGTATTAGTATTAAAATCAATATATAAATAAATAAAATATATTTTTTCAAATGATGTCATTCCCTCCGAGGTGAGATTAGCCACCACCCTGGCTAGCCTTATAGAAAGCCCTTAAAATATGGGAAGCCTATGAGGTGAGGTGGCTGTATTGTATTGAGGTGGCTGTATTGTATTGAGGTGATTGTTATTCTCCACAATCTTCATTTTTATGTTTTTTAATATATATATTTTAGCTATGTTTAATTGTTTTAATGATTTTTATATCATTTTCATCATTTTATGCCATTGAGAGACATATTCAGTTATATATACCATATATAAATATGCTAAATAAATAAATTTATTAAAAATGACACATGGGTCAGGATTACTTTTATTGTAACATAGTAAGAAAATCTTGCAAATCTGATTGTTCTTCCCCCTCCCTTTATCTTCCTGTCAATTAGGGAGAGGTCTGTCTGAAACATTTACTCACACTCATTTCTTGGCATGAACCTGGAGGCCCTCTTACTGTTACCTTTGGTAGTGGCTCTTCCTTCTGTCCTTCAAGGCCATTCTCCATTCCCTCTACATACATCTCTTTAATCTCCTAGATAAAAAGTGTGATATAAAACTACAACTTAATTAAAATTATTTAAGTATTTCACACAGTATATATTCAGACTGTCAACACTGAACACATACTGCTGGTTTTAAAAGATAGTTAGGAAATTCATAGAGGATAGGACTAGGTCATTATGGAAATATTGGATCAGAAACAATATCTCAGTATAAGTTACTTGGGAACTGGGAGAAGGGTGGCATATAAATTTAATAAATAAAGTAAATAAAAGAGATGGGCAGTTAAGAAGTATGAAATATGAATGAATGAACAAACGAACAAATGAGTGAGTGTGGTGTTTTGTGGATTTTACGTAAGCACCCTTTTGGTTTCCTTAACATATTTAATGTTACATTCATCTGGAACTGTCAGAACTTCTGCTACTTAAACTAAAAAACCTGGACAATCATTTAACAAATACCTAAGCTGCCAGTTCTTGAAAGTCATTATTTAGTCAATGTGAGAGCTGCTCCTGTTCATTTGATTTAGCACAGGCATTCTGCAAAGATATGCACAGTAACTCTTTATTGCCATAAATCTATGGACATGGCAATCATTTTTCAAATTGGCATGTAATGGTTGCCTACTTGCTTTATATTATGCATAGATATTTTGAATTCTGCAAACTTATGTTCTGATTAGACAGAACGGAGAAGATGATGAATGGAGTGATCATGGAATGGAGATAATGCTATTTCTTTAGTAATAGAAGCCTTCCTTTGAATGTTTCTAGTGTGCCAAAATAGAACATAAAAGAGTTGACTATTATTTGCATAGTTTGACTTCAGTTACCTCTTACCTGATAATTTGGATTAGAGGAATAGTGTCAGGGCAAAGTCTTAGATGAAGGTTCAGAGGATAGAGAACTACTGCAACTATAAATGGTTTGAAGATTATATTAATATCCAGTAGCGTGATCAAGAGGCTCTCTTCTACTGAGAATGAAAGAGTCATGTAAAATGACAAGCCAGCATGAGTCACATGGCCCAGACAAGGTGACTTCTTCTACCTCCATCAGATGGCTTCAAATGCCAGTTGCCTAAAGGTAGCCATGCAAAGACTCCAACAACAGGGGATGAAACTGAGTGAGGGGAAGGAGGAGCAAATATATTCTGCAATTCTACATTTACAGTTTAAAACATATATCAATTCTGACCTTGTATACATACACGCATACAAACACATATACACACCTACATAACTGACAGTTTTCTTTTTCTCCATGCTACCACTATACACTGCCATAGCCAACCATAGGAAAGGATTTTGAGGATGTCCAAGAATTGCATTTGAGAGGAGAAAGTCCTATTGTTTTGCTATATCAGCTTGATAGGTACCCTGTTTTCCCGAAAATAAGCCCTATCCCAAAAATAAGCCCTAGTTAAGCACCTGCACAGCCAGCCACCTGCCCATTCTGTCTGTATGCTCGCAGTGCTGCCAACACAAAGTCAGGTGAGGTGGAGGTGGAACTGCACCACACGCCCTGCACAGGCTTACCTCAGGGTCCACGCAGCAAGGCCATCACACCCCGACAACTACCTCACAGTGACAGTAGCAACCACCATGTGCAGCAGGAGCCCACATGGGCACCGGCCCACTTCTGCTTGCTCACGACTGCAACGGAGCAGGAGGCCGAGCGAAATGCCGATGCCATATCCAGGAAGTGAGGCAGGGGAATGGAGCTGCCCCATGTGCCCTGCACCAGTTTACCTCAGGGCCCCCGCAGCCAGGCCATCCACGCCCTGACAAGTGCCTCATGGCTGCAGCATGGCCTCTTCCGTTGCAGCCGTGAGAAAGCAGAAGTGGGCTGGTGGCCATGCGGGGTCCTGCTGGACAGGGTTGCTGGAGCTGCAGTGAGGCAGGTGTTGGGGCATAGTGGCCTGGCTGAATGGGCCCTGAAGTAAGCCAGTGGAGGGGGCAGCTCCACTCCTCCACCTTGCAGTGGCAGCACTAGCATGCCACACAGCCTCCTGCCCCGCCGCGAGCAAGCAGAAGAAGTAGGCCTCTTGTACATAGAAAAAACATTAAGACATACCCAAATAATAAGCCCTAGTGCTTATTTTGGAGCCCAAAAGAAAATAAGATAATTTTGGGGAAACTGGTAGTTCCCACCCAGATTTTTTTTAGTTAATGTTCCTTCCTTTTGTAGGTTAAAACATTTTCTGAAATTCTAGTAGCCTTCTGTTTGTTGAAGAATTGCTTCCTCATTATTAGTTTACTTACCACCTTTACGCATAGCAAACAACAATTGTTTCTGGGCAGCAGTGGTTGGTTCGAGGAAAGGTTTGTGTAAACTGCCTGAAAGGAAGTAATGTGGTATCTTCAACAGAGTTCCATTGATAAGGAATAAAACTAAGCCAAAGGAGCCATTTTCAAATCAGTATAGCAGCTGAGGAAGGAGACTATATTTTGAGTCCTGTGCTTTTCTGAACAGGAAGAGTGAAGAAAATATTAGGAATCATAGAATTTCTAAATTTGTCTAGACAATAATGCTTTCAAACGTGGATTGCAAATATGTTTTTTTAAAGTAACATCTAATGTAAAGTAAATTCATTAGCTTTCTGTGAGAGCAATTTTAAGATTTCTTTGTTAAATTTGGAATATTACAAAATCCAAGTTTTGAACTGCTTTAAAATAACTATTGGATCAATTGTTGGTATTTATGTTTAATTTAAGCCTTATTTCTTTTTTTCCCTCAGTTTCTCATAGTCAGATTACTCGTCTATACAGTCGGTTTACTAGCCTGGACAAAGGAGAGAATGGTACCCTAAGGTAAGTACTTTTAGTTATTCGCTTAGCTTTCTAATTATGCAAATGGTGGGGTTTTTTTGTTTTTTAAAAATTTTTATTTATATGCCGCCCTTCTCCGGAGACTCAGGGCAGCTTACAATGCGTTAAGCAATAGCCTTCATACTTTTATATATTTTATACAAAGTCAGCTTATTGTTCCCACAAACTGGGTCCTCATTTTACCCACCTTAGAAAGGATGGAAGGCTGAGTCAACCTTGAGCCTGGTGAGAATTGAACTCACAGTAATTGCAGGCAGCTGGATGTTAAATGCTGCCTTAGTAGGAGGCATTAGCCTCCTACGCCACTCAGGCTCCTATTTGCCATTTCTTCCCCAAATTCTTCTCTCATTCAAATTTTCTTCATTATGAACTATCCCTAACCTGGTCTTCAGGCATTACATGTTGTACATATCGCCACGATGACAGAATCCATTCACCCAGCTTGCTACTGCTGTTTTTCTCTTCCATCTTTCCCAGCATTAGAGCTTTTTCCAAAGAGCGAAGCCTTTGCATAATGTGTCTAAATTATCATAAATTGAACCTGGTTATTTGTGCCTTGAGTAGTTTGTTCAGTGATCCATTTATTACATTTTGTTGGCTGTCCATGGTATTCTTAGGAGTTTTCTTCAAAAGCATTGATGCAAGTAGTCCTCGGCTTACGACAACAATATAGCCCAAAATGTACATTGTAAAGTGAAAAATTTGTTAAGTGAGTTTTGCCCCATTTTACGACTTTGTTGTTGTTAAATTAGTAACACGGTTGTTAAGTGAACCTGGTTTCCCCATTGACTTTGCTTGTCAGAAGTTTGCGAAAGGGGATCACATGACCCCGATACTGCAATTGTCATAAATGTGAGTCAGTTGTCAAGCATGCTAATGTAAATCACGGGACCATGGAGATGCTACAATGGTCATAAGTGTGAAAAATGGTCATAATTCACTTTTTTCAGTGCTGTTGTAACTTTGAACAATCACTAAATGAACTGTTGTAAGTCGAGGACTACCTGTATTCTTTTCATCCTGTGTCTTTAAAGTTTAACTTTATGTGGTGAAATCTCCAGCCAGAAAGTGGGAAGATGTGAACTGTTTGGCTATCTTAGAGTTCTTGTGTAGCAGGAAGTGACACAGACCTGATCTCCCCCAGAATTCACGAAACTCTGGTTGTTCCCAAGAGAATACAGTCAGTCGGTGAGATTCTTGTAAGTAGGTGAGCAACAGTAAAGATGCAACTTTGATCAGCTCACGGTGTTGTTCTGGTTCCTTGCACTTGACACTTTCAATTCCATGGAGTGTCATAAGGAATACTATTGCTTGCAGTATTCTAATCTTTGTAGGTACATACATATTACAGTACTTTCCCAAGGCTTTCATGGTTGGTCTACCAAGTGCTACTCTGCAGTATGTTTCTTGACTGCTTGTTTCTTTATGTTGGTTACTTGAAAATGAAATAGATTTTGCACAGAACTATTTAATATTTATTTCAAATGCTTCACTGTTGAGCAAAAGCATTTAAGATGAATCATAATAATCAAATAGCAGTTTCAAAAGAAAACTTAATCTAGTCGTGGGAATAAGAAAATTCTTTTTTTAAAATGAAATGTTTTTCACCAAATCTCCAAGTGCCTCATTTTCTCATTTTTTGGCCCCTTTCAACTAGCATTCCAAAATAGATTCAGATCTATTAAGTCTTAATCTACTCAGGCTAGTTTAGTTTTCAAGATCAAGCTAGATTTCTAATTGCTACACCTATGTGGGATTTTTTTATACATATTTCTGTACACTTGATTATTTCAGTAAATTAAAATTATGCGTAAGTGTCCCTATCATGCAAATTGCTCAAGTGTTTAGTTCAACAGGTTGTTCCACACTGAGCTGTGGGAAGGTGTGACATAATTTATACTTTTCCTGTATAACAATAGTTATATCTGGTTGTGCTGAAAATGTCTGTAGCTTAATCAGATGAGTATTTATATTACAACATCTCATAATCTTTTATGCCAAGAGATAATTTTGCTATTTTTATAAATTATTGGTTACTTCGAGTCTAGAAGATCCTTAATGAAATCTGTAAAGAAACTTAGTATTTAATATTTGCACGGAAACACTAATTCACAATGACCATTATTTCAGTTTTCATTAATTCAGAAATGTGTATGCCAACAAAATTTTGGATTTGACATCCACTGTGCAGTTAGCATGTAATCCTGTGTGGTGCACCATTCTGATGAATACAAATTACTGTTTGTAGATAATTTTTATGTAGAAATATTTTTGTTGATGTTCATTGGAATAAATATTACTTTCTTTTGCCAAATGGAGAACCAATCATTATCTGAATTCTTATGACCTAGACCCGTGATGAAGAACCTATGGCACGGGTGCCACAGGTGGCACGCGGAGCCATATCTGTGGGCACACGAGTGTTGCCCTAGCTCAGCTGCAGCACACATGTGCGCATTGGCCAGCTGATTTTTGGGCCTTCCGGGCCCAGGAGAGGGGCCTCTGGAGGGCCTCTAGGGGTGTGTGGAAGGCTGTTTTCACCCTCCCCAGGCTCAAAGAAAGCCTCTAGAGCCTGGGGAGGGTGAAAAACAGGCCTACCAGGCCCACGGTAACCTTTTTGCCATTGCGTGCCAAAAGTGAGGGGAGTGTGGGGCGCGCATGTGCGGGCGGGCGGGGCACGGGGGCTTTGAATTATGGATGTGGGCACATGCACGAGTGACACCCCCCCCCCATGCTCCCCGTGCTTTTGGCACGCGATGGCAAAAAGGTTAGCCATCACTGACCTAGACCTACATCTCATATTTCTTTCATTCCCCTAAATAGGGTAAGGCAGTAGCCTGCAGAAGCTTACATAACAAGCTTATATAAATTCTGTTTGGAACTTTTTATACGAGCTAAATGTGTTAAGTGCAGTAGCACTTCCAATTTATTAAGATTGCATTTATCAGTAATCCTTATTATATTACTATTTTAATACTTAAAATGTTGCTGACTTTGAAATATCTTCTGTGTAATATGTATTGGGAAATGGTTTACTAAAGGACATCTTTGTCTATTATTTATTTGTTGAGCATTCTTTTACATAAAATATCTAATTTAAATTAAGTACTACTTTTTTGCTTTTTTTCATGATCACAATAGATATACTGGTATATTTTCCTTTTACCTTAAGTAGTTGATATCTGCCTTCTCCTTAGTCCCTATTATGCCAAATACGGTACTCATGACAGATATAAAATAGTAAAGTATCTCTTCAGGTTTCCTAGCATTATCCCTAATTTTTATTTTTCTTCATGTTTATAGAATGTATTATTTACTTAATTACAAATGCAATGTATAAAAATTTTGCACAATTCTATCTATCCATCTGTTGTAGGTATCTGATTTCTTTATGATTGTCCCTAAAGTCAGATAGAAATCATGCACAACCGACATGTTTCTATCCCTTTTTTTTCTTCTGCCTTCACATGCTTGTTTTACATACTGTAATAGGAAAATTTGTGAGTGACTTCATCATTGTAACTGTGCCCTTGGTATTTACATTTGACTTACTTTGTGGTCACACTCTTTAGAAAGTGCATTATTTAGGCAAGAGAAAAGTATGGAGACATTACCAGAACAACGAATGTTCGCTTGAAATGGAAAGACATCTTTTTCTAATTGCATAGTATAGCAAAGGGATGTCAAACTCAAGGCCCGCTTAGATCTGGCCCACAGGGCTGCCCTGGAAACAGTGAAGGACCGGCCCGCAGTGCCTCCACCACTGAAAACAGAGCTCAGGAGGGCCATGGCCCTCCTGAGCTCTGTTTTTGCTGGCAGTGGCTTGCAGGAGGCCATCACAGCCAAAAATGGAGCTTGGGAGCCCATTTTCACTGGCAGAGCGTTCAGGCTACCACAGGAGCCCCCGACATGAATGATGTTGAACTGGCTACGCCCCACCTGGCCCCCCCCCCCCCCCCACGAGATCAAACACAATCCTGATGCGGCCCTCAATGAAATTGAGTTTGTTACCCTTGGTATAGTAGATCAATATGTTGATTTACACCTCTGCAAATAAAATAAAAGTGAAATGCTTAACTGTAGTTTGGCAGGCTGGTTTGTTAAATATATGGTGTATGATTTGTTCTGATTGATAGCAATCAAAACTAAATATTCAAGATTGCTTCAAAAAACAATTATACTTGGGTAGAGGTTACCTGATAGTGTTGCTCTGGCATACAAGCGGAAGAAGCGAACATTTCCTGTAAGTTCCAACCTAAACCAGTGTAAGAAGGTTTAATTAAAATGAAACTTGCATTTCAGTATTCATTTACTTTTATGACTTGTGCAGATTTTCTAGTTAACATTCCTGGTAAATAATATTCCCCTCATTGGTAAAATGGTATGTTTAAAGGTGATTGACAATGACAAAAATAGATTTTAAACAAAAGTGTGGTTAACATGAGGTTAATGTTCAACTTAAAGTTCAGCTGTAAAACATACAATATATAGACAGATATCCTCTGTTTAAATTTTAAAACCTGACTCTGAACAGAAAGGAATAAAAAGTCAGTGGAGTAAGCTTATACATATTATATATAATACAATAATGTTTTGTAATATATAATATATGATAATATATAATATATTAGATTCTAATATTGTTGTACTATAATTTTTCCTTTTTAACTTCGTAAGTTACCAAGAATCATATATGTGAGACAGATGGCTGTAGAAATTGGATAACAAACCAATAAATAAATAGAGTTAAATTAGTTAATTTTGCACAGGTAAATATGGTTGAGTGGGATTCAGATTGTACAATTAGATATGGTTGGATGAGTGGGATTACTAGATATGTGGTATGGGAAACTTTTACACAGTGACATTCCGATTTAAACGTCCATTTATAAATCCATTGGGAGAGTATTCAAATAAAAACAAAGTCTTAATATTTTCTAGAATAGCTGCTAGCTATTTGATTTTTATTTTAAGAGTAGGATTCAGGAAATTGTACTTTGGATTCATAAACAAAAAAGTACCTTGGAGTATATGAGAGCATTCATGTAGACATGTGGACTCTTTCTGTGACTCACGAATGAAGATAAATAATACATGTCCCAGGATAACATTTCAGGATCCAATCTGAATCCAATCTTCTGTCTATGACTTCTTAAAAAGTGGTGTGGCTTTTCCTAACACATGATGCTTTCTCTTTCCAACTGCAGCAAGAGCCCAAGGAAAGATCCATTTAGTTGAAGGAGGGAGGTGTCTAAAATATCTTATTAGTCTTATTGGATGTAAAAGTGAAAAATGGATTCTTAAAATAACATTCTTGCTTTCCTTATCAGTGGGCAAAATAGCACTCGAATTGGACTTTCAATATAAATAATTGAGTTATTAGGTTGCAATCTTTCTTTAATAAATCTTTATATAACAGTTAATGTACAGCACTGGGCTGTATATTCCAGACTTTTTTTTTCTTTGTCAAGTGCATTTAGACTTGAAGGGGTAATTCTCCATTGTTGGTGAAGACAGGTAATTTTCTCTGTGATTCTAAACAATATCTTTAAAATTATATAATAAAAATAAAATATAATTGCAGAGGTATATATTATAAGAAACTAGAGTACTGAAGAGTACTATACCTTTAATGTTAATCTGTTATGTTTGAAAAACATTTTGATTAAGGGAGCTTTTTTTTTCATAGAATAGTTTTGGACAGATATAGCTAGTGCAAAAATCTTGGACACAAAGGCCTGAAGTTTTTAAAAATCTTTAACAAAGTTGAAGCAAAAGTAACTGAGCATGGTGATTTATTTTTTAATGCACTCTTGGCTTTTACTGAAAGGTGTTAATGGAGATAGCATTTGAACGAAAAAGTAAGATTAAGAGTGATGTAGGGCGCAAAACAAAGATATAGATAAGTGATTGGGTTATTAAATAATGTAGCAACATGAAAGTTAATTTAAAAATGACCATCTTGCACTTCTTTGAAGATGGGCCTTCTTATAAGCTTTCTTTGTAGTTTTATTATAGTGGAAATTGCTCATGTTTAATGTAGATTTTCTAGTGGTAAAAATGTATTTTTAAATTGATAGTGAACTAATGGGAAAGCTAGAAGATTCCAAATTAAAGAAATTATCGTATTCACTTCAAAGTCACAACAGTACAAGTATATCGATATTTTGTTAAACTTGGTTCAATATTTCATGATTTCACACCACTGATTATTAATGTATAGTGCTATAGGTACTAAACATACACAAAATTAAATGGATATTTTCAATTACATTGCTTATGAGCTAACATTCGTTTAATTTATATCATAGCCGTGAAGACTTTCAACGCATTCCAGAACTTGCTATTAACCCATTGGGGGATAGGATTATCAATGCCTTTTTTCCAGAAGGGTAAGTTTTATGTTACCTGAGTTCAATTTATTCCATGAGAATGCTAGTAAAATATATCTAGATATTCTTAAATGCTAATCTGTAAAGTTTCAGATTAAAGACTTGATCTTCGATATCATCTGGATTAAATTCAAATCAATAGTGTCTGTAATCTTCAACTGCTGCCAATTGCATATGCTTGAAAGAAGCAGCAGTTAAATATACCCTAATACTTGAGATTTCTGTTAAGATCCTAAATTGCAAAATACAAATAAGATAGCATAAGATAGCATTCCACGGATTGAGGAAGAGGAGAAAGAGATGCTAAACAAATAAATTACAATGGCAGAGCTAAAGACAGCAATATGTAAACTTAAAAAGAACAAATCACCGGGCCCAGATGGATTCCCAGGGGAACTATACCAAAATTTAGAATTAGAGGGTATCCTTCTCCCAAAAATGTTAGGAATTTTTAATGAGGCTTTGATCAAATACAAAATACCGGAATCATGGAGGGAGGCGTACATTACGCTCCTCCCAAAAGAAGGAACGGATACAAAATCAATAAAGAATTACAGACCGATCTCCTTATTTAATACAAACTATAAAATTTACATGAGCATCCTAGCAGGAAGGTTAAAGAAAGTTATGAACAGGCTAATACATAGTGACCAAAATGGATTTATCTCAGGGAGACAAATTAGAAATAATATAAGGACAGTACTAGATGTAATAGAATATTATGAGGAACATCCAGGCCAAGAAATGGCATTGGTCTTTGTAGATGCCCAGAAGGCATTTGATAACTTGAACTGGAAGTTCATGTTACAACAGATAAACAAAATGGGATTTGGACAAAATTTTATAAACACAATAACATCGATCTATGAAAAACAAAGGGCCAATATATTAGTCAACGGAGAACTAACAGGAACTTTTCAAATTAGCAAGGGGGTGAGACAGGGATGTCCCCTATCACCCCTTTTATTTATCTTAGTGCTAGAAGTCCTATTAACAAGAATCAGAGGGAATAAACAGATTAGGGGATTGAGAATCAGAAAAGAAACCTATAAAATTCAAGCCTTTGCGGATGATGTGGCATTGATTATAGAAGACCCGCTGGAATCAGGTGTCCAAATTTTAGATGAATTCGGTAAGTATGGAGAGGTGGCGGGCCTCAAACTTAATAAATCAAAAACTAAAATGTTGACCAAGAATATGTCCAAAGACCAGATAACAATCTTAGAAGAGTCAATGGGAATACAAGCGGTTAAGAAGGTCAAATACTTGGGAGTATGGATCTCAAAAAAATGTTTGGCCCTTAAAGAAGACAATTACATACCTTTAATTAAAAATATTAAACGAGATTTAGAGAAGTGGGAAAAATTACAGATATCCTTTTTAGGGAGAACCGCAGCAATCAAAATGAGTGTCCTACCTAAACTGTTATATTTATTTCAAACAGCCCCAATCAAATTAGACAAATTTTTTCGGGAACTCAATACTATCATTAGGAAATTCATTTGGGGAGGGAAGAAATCGAGGATTGCAATTAGAAATTTGCAAGATAAAAAAGATAGGGGTGGGCTCGGACTTCCGATATGGGAAACATATTATAAGGCCGTGAAACTAGTATGGTTAAAAGACTGGGCAACCTTGAGTAATAAAAGGATTTTGACACTGGAAGGGCATGATCTCCAGAAGGGTTGGTATTTCTACCTGTGGGAAACCGGAAAAAGAACAAGGACGTATTTTCATAAACATAAAATAAGGGACACCCTCATGTCAACATGGAGAGAAGTAAGACAAAAACATTACACTAAAGTTCCCAGATGGCTCTCCACGATGGAGGCGATAATTTACCCTAATGTATTAGAACTTGGCAAAACAGTCAAATATAAAGAGATACTAGATGGGGCAGGGAATCTTAAGACTATGGAAGAAATGAAAGACCAGGGCACCCATATAGAATGGTGGACATATATACAAATTAAGTCGAGATATAAAAAAGATAAAGAAGAACCGGGTATAGAGATAGGCACTAATGGTCTAGATAAAGTCTGGATGGGTACGGATGATAAATTATTAGCCAAAGTGTATATTTGGTGGATTATGATTTGATGGAGGAAACGGTCAAGGATTCAATGATAGCTTGGGCCAAGAATATAGGACAAACTATACATTTAGAAGAATGGGATCAAATTTGGAATACTAATCTTAAAGTGACCAAGGCCACAACCTTCAAGGAGAATCAATATAAAATGATCTACAGGTGGCACTTAGCACCAGCTACGATTGCTAAAATCTACCCCAATACGAGCCCAAAGTGCTGGAAGTGCGGATACCAACAAGGTACATATTACCACTGTTGGTGGACCTACCCTAAAGCTAAAGATTTTTGGAGGATGATAGGCAAATGGGTGTTGGAAATATTAGGATACACTTTTGAATTAGACCCCAAAATATTTCTTCTGGGAATCCTAAAAACATCGTACGCAAGAAAGAAGAAATACCTCGCAATACATATAATAACAGCAGCAAGAATATCCTTCGCCCAACACTGGAAAGAGAAGAAATTGCCGCATGAAGAGCACATAATTAGAAAAATACTGGAATGTGCCGAATTGGATAAATTAACATTACAGATAAGGGATAGAGAGGAAACGGATTATTACAGTGTATGGGATATGTGGTATGAGTGGCTAGAGAAAAGGAAATCAAAGCAAAGCTCGTGAGAGCTTAAAAGTGAAATTGGACAGTTAGGTAAGATAAGTAAATGGAAAAGATAGGTACTACCGGTGGTGATTAATGAATAGGATTTAAGAAGCAAGTAGGCAAATAAAGATATAACCACTATGGGTATAAGAATGCTTTACGGGTAGTACCCTTCAATCTAATTTTGAACAAGAAGGTTATTCCATGTAAATAATGATGTAAATATTATCTTTATGTATATTGACACTACAAAATCAGAAACGTTGAACTGTATTGTAATTTTGCAACAATAAAAGCATTTTTTTTAAAAAAAGCATTTGTAAAATGTAGCATTTTGTCCCTGTTTGGTAATATATTGTTGCACTGTAAGACTTCCCTATGTACCCTTAATATCTATTCCAGAAAGTTAGGAAGATATTTTGGAACAGTTTTTGAATATCCATGTGGTAGGAGAAGGAAACATGTAACTGGATGATGAAACCTTGACTATTTGCTAATTAAGACTATCCTCCTGATTAAGAGAGAGCAAGAGATTTGTTATAGCAGTTCACTACTGTTTGATTGAACAAGAGCTTACCTAGTATTTCTAGCCATTGAAAAGAACTTAGAGTAATACAGAATGTTACACAAAAAATAGCAATAATTTATTGTTCATATTTATTTGAAGTATTGTTAAAATAATCTAACAACCAGTATTGTATACATGTAGAGAAGATCAGGTGAATTTCCGTGGATTCATGAGAACTTTGGCCCACTTCCGACCCATTGAAGATAATGAAAAAAGCAAAGACCAGAATGGGCCAGAACCTCTTAACAGCCGGAGCAACAAATTGCACTGTAAGACATTTTTAATGGCAATTCACGTGAACTGCATTGTTTGTATTCTACTTCATGGATTTGCCCTTCTTTCTTTAGTCTATATACTACTATAGTATAGAGCCGTGATGGCGAACCTATGGCACGCGTGCCACAGGTGGCATGCGGAGCCATATCTGTAGGCACACGAGCATTGCCCTAGCTCAGCTCCAGCATGCATGTGCGAGCTGGTCAGCTGATTTTTGGGCCTTCCAGGTCCACCGGAAGTTGGAAAATGGGCCATTTCCGGCCTCCAAAGAGCCTCGGGGGGGGGAGGCTGTTTTCGCCCTCCCCAGGCTCCAAGAAAGCCTCTGGAGCCCGGGGAGAGCGAAAAACGGGCCTACCAGTAACCTTTTTGCCATTGCGTGTCAAAAGCGGGGGAGGAGCACGGGGGGGCATTGAATTATGGGGAGCATGAGCCCCCCACTCCCCTCGCTTTTGGCACACAACAGCAAAAAGGTTAGCCATCACTGGTATAGAGTATAGAATACTGTACAGTTTATTTACTCTATACTTTAATATTATCCACTGAAGAATATTACTGTAAAGTATTATTCAAAGTACATCAAAGTATAGAGTAAATAAATTGAAAACCTTATCAAAATTGCAATTTCATTAGAATCAACATAAATATTGGGCATTTATTAAACTTTTACTGTAATTCAGCAACTTAACTTATTCTGAAAGCTGAAAACCTCCCTGTGAAGATTTCATTGAAGGTTTATATGACCACCCTGTAAATGGATGTTAATGACAAAAAATTATGCTGATATTTAACAATGTAAATTACATATAAATTGTCATTGGAGAAATATAGATTTATATTCATTATTGAATTTACATACATGTAATGTCCATTAGCAACGTTTTAAGATTAAAAGAATGCCTTTCTATTATGGTCCTGTCTATTGGTCTGATCCATAGTGACTATGTTTGTATGTGACAGATGTAGCAAAGATGCTAATCTTGTTTCATTTCATTTTCTAGTTGCTTTTCGATTATATGACTTGGATAAAGATGATAAAATTTCTCGAGATGAACTGCTTCAGGTAGAGTAAGATTGAATAATCTGTAAATTACTTTAATCTGATTGAAGTTACTTTATTTTATCCTTTTAAAAAGTTTTGTATCTCTAAGTCAAGGGTCCTCAAACCACGGCCCGCGGGCCGCATATGGCCCGCCGAAGCCATTAATCCAGCCCGCGCATGACCACAAGGCTGCCCCGCCCACATCTCTCTGCCCACCCGCCAGCCCCCCTTCGGCCAAGCGCAGGACTTACCTTCACGAGCCCCACAGGCTGGAACTGGAAGGTAAGGTCAACAATTTTGGCCTGCAGAGATGTTCTGGGGTGTGTGTGTGAAAAACAGGATGCATAGATGCCTTGGGATGCCAAAAAATGGCCTATTTTAGCCCATTTTTGATCAAAAATGGATCATTTTAGCCCATTTTTGGCCTCCAGAAGCTTCTGGAGGCGGGGAAAGTGAAAAATGGGGCCGTTTTTCACCTGCCCCACCTCCAGAAGATAGACAGAGAGAGAGAAAGAGAGAAAGAAAGAGAGAGATAGAGATAGAAAGGGAGAGAAAGATATATAGACAGAAAGCGAGAGATAAACAGAGAGAGAGACACATCCACACATATACAGAGAGAGAGACAAGAGACACAGATAGAGACAGACAGAGAGAGACTTGTTGATTGTAAGCTCCTTGGGGCTGAGAAGAATTGCTGCAAAACTGAGTTTCCTGAAGTGGACCACTAGACTCCTAAACAACTGAAAAAATGATCTAGTAAAAAGAAAAGTCAACCAAAAGAGCAACATGCAAACAAAAGCAAATAAAACACCCCCAGTATCATAACAAATGAAAGTTTAATTTGTGTGCATTGTTTAATGGACTGTTAAATTGGCCATGCCCACCCAGTCACATGACCACCTAGCCACACCCACCCAGCCGGTCCAGCCCCCCAACAGGCTGAGGGATCGTGAATTGGCCCCCTGTTTAAAAAGTTTGAGGACCCCTGCTCTTAAGTGATCATTTTTAATGGATAAGATTGAATGGTAACTAAACATACAACATTTATCAGTTGGGCATTTCTATATTTATTTTTCAATATGGTTGTGCACATTATAGTAGATTCAATAGGGAAAAAAGTACTATGTACATAAAGATAGTCCTCAATTTGCAACCACAACTGAGGCTGAATTTTGGTCATGTTATTGCAGTTGTTACCATGTAACCTGACTTGATTTTATGACTGTTTTTATGATGGTCAGTAAGCATGCTACTGTGATTGTTAAGCAAACCACTTGGTCATTAAGTGAATCTAGCATATCCAATGGATGTTTTTTGCCAAAAAAACAGCAAAAACATCACAAACAGCAGTCATTTAACTGTGAGATGATGTAACCAATTGTGAATAATATAAGCTGATTGCTAAAGACCCAAAATGCACTTACCTGATATCTGGGGTGTGGCTACGGCAGTGTAATTTTGAGGATGGGTTGTAAATAACTGTTTTTTAGTCCATCACAACTTCAAATGGCCATTAAGCAACCAGTAGTTGGGTTCTACCTACCTCTTATTTCTGTAGGTACAGTATTCCTTCTCACATCTCTAGTCTGGTAAAGTCATGTTTAAAATTTTGATTTTGTAATTCCCTGTGGTTTTGAATTTGTTTCATTTTTCTGAAACTGTTCTAAAGATTTTGCAAGTTATTCATAGGTAAAAGCTTCACCTAATTATTCTTTCTGGATAAGGAACAGTCTTTGGTTGAAATCCATTTCTGTATATTATGAATAGTATGCTACCCTCCAGATATGCTAATTCCCATCTGCTGTAGCTAGGGTGGTTTAAGTAATGAGAAATGCAAGTTGCCCACTTCATTCATTGTGCCTACACTAACTACTTTTGAGAATTGTGTCCAGGCATTGGAAAATGTATTACTTTGAATTTTCAAGGTAACAATATCTCTTTAAATAACTTATCTTTGAAATACCGGATTCCATTGATGGTATCAAAATGGATGTGGGCTGATGTCCTTTCATCTAAAAATGAGGTTTTCATGTTCTACTTAAATTTATGTATTTAAATGGGTGGTAGGTGGCCTTCCAAGCGATGAGATTGATAGACTCTTTCTAATAGTTTGAATTTAAAACAAAAGCTACTCTCATTTTCCTTGAACTTTTGTCCATTACAGGTCTTGCGGATGATGGTTGGTGTAAATATCTCTGATGAACAACTTGGTAGTATTGCTGATAGAACAATCCAGGAGGCTGATCAAGATGGTGACAGTGCAATCTCCTTTGCAGAGTTTGTAAAAGTTAGTGACACCTTTCAAATCAGTAATTCTGTTTGCTCAAGTGTTAAGAGTATATCTGCCATTTTATAACAATCGGAAGAACATTTTCCTCTAAATGTTCTCCAGATTGTTTTTTCCCTACATACTATTAATATTTGGCCATATTTATTTTATTATTTATTTATTTTTGTATATTGCCTATTTCCTACAGCTCAAGGTGGATATCAATAGCACAACAAAGATATATAAAGAAATCATAGCTAGCTAAGGCATCTTTCTATATCAAGAACATTTAGTATAGCAATCTTTTTTTGGGATGATTTAGAAGGGTATTTAGATGGGATATTGACTATGAATTCTGGATCCCAAGAGAACACCATCTGCAGAGACCCCGGGCTCAGCCCTTTTCAGTGGCTGCCCTGCTTCTTTAAAATAAAGTTCCCTGAAAATTCAGGCCAGTCCTGATCCACCTGAGCTGTCAAAAAGCATTGAAGAGTTATTTTTTTTAGCTACTCTTTGGGATCCAGTGTTATGAACTCCCTTGTGGACAGATTGGGTAAATTTGATGGGCTGCTCTTTGGTTGCGTCTCTAATTGAGACTAAAAATGCATATATTTATACAGCATGTAAGAAGCATATCCAGTGAGGAAAAATACAAGGATTCCTTTGTAGAATAGCAAGTTTAAACAAAATGAAGTGAAACTGGAATATTCTAACTGTGTTCTTTTTTTACAGGTTTTGGAAAAAGTGGATGTAGAACAAAAAATGAGTATCCGATTTCTTCACTGATGAAACAAGGGCAGTTTGTGTTATCCTAATATTTAAAAAATACAGCTTATTTTACTCACTTTACTCCTGAGTGTTGCTATTGGTGCATGTGAGGTATGTCTCCAAACTTTTCCTAGTTTGTCCATCAATAAGAACATTCCTTCTGCATCAGAACAAAGGAACGTGGCTGCAGTGCAGCTTGGAAATTAAGCAGTGACATGGCCTCTTCCTCAGCTCTTGAATGATTTCCTGACCATAAATTGATTTCTCCTCTTGTACTGTGATCTGTAACATTTTACACACTTCTAATGAGAAAGAGGGCAAATTCCACTGAAGAGCTGAGAATCATTCAAACAAAAATGCCTGATTTAATAGTATTATATGTTGTAATAGCAGCAACTGCCTCTCCCCCCCTTGATTTCATTTAAATAGATGTTTGTCAGTCTCTTTAAAATTTTCAAAAAGTAAGAATAACAAGGTCAATGGCTAGAAGGCTTATAGCCTTCCAAATGTGTCAAATGTTATTAATTTGTCCACAGGAAAGTCAGATACCTGCCAAGAGTGTAATTTGTAATGTAGTTCACTAGTATAGCCTATTGAATAGAAAGCTTTTCTGTTGTCTCTCTCTCTTAACTGCTTTATGTGAATGTATTTGATCTAAAATACTTGTGCTTTTTATTATTTGTTGGTAAAGAAATATTTGCAATACATTTCTACGGTATAACTGTAATGAAAGTCATCTTTGTGCTACTGTCTTTATTCATACTGATTATGCTGCATGAGCCGATTTGAATTGTTTGGCTTCCCAGCCAAAAAAAATTGTGAAAGCTCAGAATTGAGAATTCAGCAAAAACAGTAATGTTTATAGGAAAATCTGTTATTCTTTTTGCACCTGCATAGACATATTAAATAACATATTTCCAAAATCTCAGTACAAAATCAGAGAATTAAAATGAATACAATACAATGAACACAATAAATAAATAAATTCTCTAGGTAGATTGCCTTTACTATAGTAAACTAATATTAATTATCAAATAATTTGAATAAAAAAAGTTATATAATTTTTACAGTGTTTGCGAAATTCTAGTAAGAAGTACTGTTCAAAGGTTCCTGTCTCCTATAATGTCAAATGCATTTGTATTTAATTTACCTAAATCTTGTATAATTCAATGATCTTTCTGAAATACTATTTTACTTCTTATGTTGCAAAGAGAAATTAATGATTTTGCAAATCAATAATTTTAGTAAGGGAAACATCCAGGGAACAATAACAACAATTTCTCTCAAAGAAAATATCTTGATTCATATAACACAAACATTTTATAAAGAAAAGAATATAATACCAAAATATAAAATTTTATGGATGAAATGTACATATTTTCAAATAAGCTTTCTTCCTTTGCCTGTGTACTTGTAATCTAATGTTGTTCCTTGTAAAATCTATTGTATTCATCAACAATCAATAAATAAAACCTTAAATCTAGTGTCATTCTTTTCCAAATGTAAGTAGATTATTTTGAAGACGAAATTATACTTATTTGATTTTTTAAACAGCTTTTTCTTTTTCAAAATAATTTAATTATTTAATCTTTAAAAGAACCATCTTTTAAATGTACAGAGGAAAGCTCTGATAGTCTGGTGCAGCAATAGAATATAATGCCTTTTTAACAACTTAAGATCTTCATTTAAAAAGAGTACTCAGCAGTGCATATGAATTTTAGAATCTTATTGGGCTAGAGTATATTTTTGCTGAGTTATTAATCATTCTGATGGAAGCAAACATGTTTGAGTTTATCTGTGTTTCATATGGTGTCAGGAATGTCAGGGGAAGAAGGGAGAAGACTGAAATGTTATCTTAGAAATTCAGCTTATTTGGTATGGTAGAAGTTTTTAAAAATGGTTAACTCTTCACAAAGACTTTTTCACTGCCATTATTGTATTCCAATTAATGTATAGGAGTTACAATAATATGCAGCAGCAGGATGTTTTTAATTTTAAACATTTAGTCTCTAAAAATACTAAAGTATCACAACTGATTTCAAGCAGTGTTATAAAGTTGTATTCTAATTGGATGTACTATTGGCTGAAATGCCCACAATTATGTCTGCAAAGAATATGTAAAATTTCCTAAAGAGATAAAATCTGCAAGAAGGAATGTGGATAATTTCAAATTCTCCTCCTCTACATTCCGAGCAGTCTGTTCTTATTAGGATGGTAGAGTAATTTTTTTCAGCATTTCCAAATCTCAGAGAAATGTTACTTTTCTTTGCAATATTCCAATTTTCTATTTTAGCCGTTTAAATAAAAAAGAATCCCCAAGAAAATCCCATTTCTCCAAAACATAATCAAGATGAGAGAATTTGGGCTACAGTTCCTCTTCAATCAAAACATGCACCACTGCCTGTGAGCAACTTTTAACTAGCTTAGCCAAGAACCAGTTGTACTTTGGCCAGATATTTCTTCTCCTATGCTACACCTTGCTCTGAAACCAAGCATCAAGGACATCTTTATCTGTATGGCTACAGGGAAAAGAGATCTATTCTTTACTTAGGGACTACCTTGTCTCCGAAAGTACTAATTTTTTCCACAAGTTAAATGTTTAGTCCATCTGCTGTTTAGTGTTAACAAAAGCTAACATAATGTGAAGAGACAATGCCAGTAATTGAAAAAGAAGGCAAAAGTAATAACCATTTTTATCTTCCTAACCTCAAAAATGCATAGGTATAGGGAGATATGTGGCCATCAAAACATCTGCTACTTGGGCTAAAAGCTCTGACAGATCTAAATGAAATTTTGTAAGTATTAAAGTGCCAAGAATCACACAACGGTAAATATTTTTCCCTACCTGTAATGTGGCTTTGAAAGCTAGACAGTCAAACACGCTAAATTAAGAGGGGGGGTACCTTTGATACTGGAGAAAATTATTGGGAATATCTTAATCCAGAAGAACAAGAAATCATTCAATACTTGATGAAATGAAACTAGTATAATGCTCATTGGAAGCACTAATAATAAAGCTAACTTTTAAATATTTTTGATAAATATGAAGGCAAGGGTCCTTGAAAAAGACCTTGATGGTTGAAAAAAATCAAAGTTTGTTTAAAGGCAGAAGGACAAAAGATAATAATGACTCAAGAATAAGCTTACAAGAAATCAAAAAAGCAGTTATTGAGACATTTTGCAAACTGATGTTTATCAGGTCATAAAGATTAAAAAGCAAATGAACGACAGAATGTTAGAAATCTTGAAGTGGAAATTTCTATCTGAAAGAATTGCGCCTTGGCAATCTGAAAGCTTTATTTGCCCCCCCAACCTAAATTAAGTAGCCCAGTTTTTATTCCCACCAGCCACTCAAGAAAAAGAGGAAAGATATTCTCACAAGATCTCTCCCCCCCTTTTTTTCTGATTACTGATGTGGTTTAAGCTAAACTGGTGAGAGAGTAAAAAAAATGAGACAAGTAGGAATTACAGGTAATTCTCAATTTACAACTACAATTGAGCCCAAAATTATGTTGCTATGTGAGAAATTGGTTAAGTGAGTTTTGCCCCATTTTACATAATTTTTTGTTAACTGAATCACTGCAGTTGTTAAATTAGTAACACCGTTGTTAAATGAATCTGGTTTCCCCATTGACTACTTGTCAGAAGGTTGTAAAAGATGAACACATGACTCTGGGACTCTAACCATCATAAATGTGAGTCAGTTGTTAAACATCTGAATGTAAATCGCGTGACCATGGGGATGCTGCAATGGCAATAAGTGTGAAAAATGGTCATAAGTCACTTTTTCGGTGCCATGGTAACTTTGAATGGTCACAAAGCGAACTGTTTTAAATCAAGGACTACCTGTAGTGCACCACTGGACAAATTGGCAATACCTGTCTTGTTTTCAGAAATGATTCACTACCTGCTATTCATGGTTGCTATCAAAGCCTGGTGCTTACCATTTACTTCGTCCTCAATGTGTCATCCCGAACTTTTGGATTTACACTGTAAATGTGCTTAGTTTAAACATTATTTTTGAATTTGGAAGATAGAAACAAAGACCACCAAATGCACTTACTATAGGTTGTTTTTGTTTTGGGGTCAGTATCAAATATATTTTTATATTTATTTGTTGGAGCTACATTCTGCCTTTACTTCCAGAGCTTAAGATAGCAAATGTCGTACTCCCTCTTCCCATTTTCCTGCAATAACAATTCTGAAAAGTAGGTTGGGATGAGAAAATGATATAAAGTCATCCAGCAAGCATCTAAAGCTGATCCTGAATGTGAGCCTGAAACTCTCCAAGGGCATTACAACACACAACCACTATATACCATACTGACACTGCCTCCTAAGGATATCAGTCTAACATATCCTATTTATGATGAAAATGCAATCTCTTGTATTATATTACTGAAAACTTTTTAAAGGGAAGCAAATATTGTAAGAGAATATATTTACATGTGGAATGTTGCACATTACTGTCCTTTACAACTGTTACATGTGAAATTCATTTATTTTGAATTGCCAGGTGTGATTGTGGCTAGGTTCATATGAGATACTAAGCCTAAAATCCTGATTAATAGATTAACCTATCTGCCACTTTCACATAATGTACTACCTATATTGGAAAGATAGTTTAGTTCCTCCAACATTCTGAATCATAAATTATTCAACCCCATTTTAATCCATGCATCAAACTTTTTGAATGACATGGACATTTTTCTGTACTAACAGATGTGCTATTTTCTGGGGTGGGTTTCTCTCCAGAAAATATATGAGGAAGTTATTTTGCAAAACCAAATAATTTTTTATTTTTATTTTTTGTCAGGCGGAAAAGTGTCAAGACAGTCTACATTTCAAAGTCATGTACAGTATCACAATTACTACAGTTTAATGGACAGTAGAATTTCTGTTTTATGGAGAAAAATGCTTCTTGGACCAGATCTTAACTGAAAAATTTGTTAGTATGCAAATCAGGACAGATGGTATTTTAAGCTCTGCATACCCCAGATGCAACATTGTTCTGAAGGTAAAAGAAGAAAAATCTGTTTCCTACTACAGATAGCAGACTAATAGGGTGCTTTGAAAAAGGTCCATATGTTCATCCAACATTACAGTACAGGAATCATGGTTTGAAGTCCAACTCTTACAATTTCAGGATACACCTAATGGGACTGCTAAAACAGTTTCCCAGTAGCTTCTCAAAGTTCTATAAAATATGGTTGTTACAGAAACATTTGCTGGGGTAATTGTAGAAAGATACATTGAGGACCTTGGGTAAGATGAAGAGGGTAAGAATGTTTGTGTAAAGTTGAAGCATAAAAAGCTTAAATTGGTATGTTCTTCCCTCTGTATTTTTGAATAACTGGAAAATGTACATTTGATAAGGACGTTGATAACAATCAGTTACAAATCTAGTTTTTGTATTATTTCCTCTCTCACACACACACGTGCATAGACATTATGATCTAAAACAATACTGTGAGTTCAACAAAACTGAAGACTCATCTCCCATAGTGTGACTTAGTGATTATTGATATTTCCTGGTATCAAAGTCTAATTCAGGTGTATTACGTGTTAAAAGTCTTTGACCCAGAACTATCTGCTTGTGCTCAATAAATTGTTTATTATTTTAGTTAGCAATCTGACCAGCACATGCAGTCAATCACAGGGTTCCATTCAAGAGTTGGAAGAGTACAATAGTGCTCTTTTGGAAGTGATCAAAATAGCGATCTCCTAACCTTCGGAACAACATACCATGAAATTTGGATAGACCCAACCCTGTTGGCCTTCTTTAAGGCCTTGAAAATTTGTCTCTTGCCTGACCATTGGGTCAGGTCAGAGTGTTGGATGAACTCATGCTGTAATGATTGGGAATGCAGTTAGGATTGGCCTCAATTGTACTATATTCTTGGTTGGTTTTATCTTGGTTGGTTATTCTTTTGGTTATTTTTCTTCGTTTTAACCCTATTTTATCTGCTCAAGTGTCACAATCCTCCTGTTGTTTGGCCATATCAGATGGTAAAATAAAGTAGATGAATGAACAAACTGGGGTGATGGGGTGGGGGAAGACTTTAGATTGAATTATCTATGTACACATTAGAATCTTTAGCCACAAGACAGAGACCTGGAATTAATTTATGATAGTCTTTCATAACATCTAAGAAAACACATTCAGTATCTTGTTTTTATTATCCAGTGATTATATAGCTAGTAGCATTTTCTTGCCACCCAATTTTTTAATATGTCCTGCTGTTTTATGGACCCATACTATGAAGGGCTTTATAGGTAATAATAACCAACACTTTGAAGTGGACCCAGAACCAAAATGGCAGCCAGTTCACCTCATGTTAAGAGCGGCTTTTATTTCTATGATTTAAAATGCATTACAATATTTTACTTATAACTGTAATGGAGACTGGAATTTGTAAGTCATGATGGTTGTAAGTTGAGACACCCATGTAGCCAGACTCAATTTTATAACTTTATTTTTGCAGGGTTAGGGTTAGGATTTTGCCAGAAACTGGCAAAAAAAGAATTGCAGTCACTCAGCTACAGAATGCTACAACTGGTGGTAAAGGCAAGCAGGTTCCCAAGCAAAGTGCAGTCATGTGACTGCAGGAGGGTTAGCACCTGTTGTTACTCCTGAACTGGATCATAAGATCACCATAACTTCAAAATCACTAAGTATTCTTTAAACAAGGACTACCAGTATGTTCTTCCTGCAAATTTGCTCGTTTAGTGGAATGAAGGCAATGAACCTGAATAGTAATATCCTCATGAAGATGTTTGAGGTGAGTTAATTCAGCAATCCTAGAATAAATACAGGTAGTCCTCAATTTATGACAATTGAGCTCAACATCTCTGTTGCTAAGTGAGACATTTGTTAAGTGAGTTTTGCCCCTTTTTGTGACCTTTGCCAGTCGTTAAGTGAATCACTGCACTGGTTAGTAACACAGTTGTTAAGTGAGTCTGCCTTCCCCACTGATTGTTTGCCAAAAGGCGACAAAAGGTGATCACATGATCCAGGGACACCATAAGCGTCATGAGTCAGTTACCAAGCTCTTGAATTTTGATCACATGATCATGGAGCTGCATCATAAATGTGAAAAATGGTCATGTCACTTTTTTCCAGTGCTGCTGTAACTTTGGTCACTAAATGAACTGTTGTAAATGGAGGACTATCTGTGTGAACTTATTCACCGTGAACTCACAATACAGTAAAACCATTCGATGGTTTAATTAAAAGAGAAGAACTCTTAGATTGTAATCCATGGCTTTAAGAACGTCTTCACCCCACATGCTGAACCGTGGACCACATTACGATTCAGCGTTTGACGACTGCAAGGTAAGACCTGATTGCCAGTCGCCCCCGGTCCCCCCGCCCATCCCAGTCGGGCTTTTCCAATTCCAAAGCTGGGACCACTGGTATGAGAACGTTGTGCGCATGCGTGAGTGGCTATTGACTGAGCGCAAAACAGCCAAGGGCAGGTATTTGTACGGAAATAAGAAGCCGTGACTGGCGCAGGCCCAGTGGACTGACGCTTCTTCTCTGCTCCGAGTCGCTTCCCATATAACTCGGCCGCCAACCATCCCGCAGGTCGTTTCTCCCTCCAAGGCGTTGGGAATGTCCCAACGCGCCAACCCTCCACCTTTGCGACGCCGCGGAGCAATTCCAGGAGAAGGAAGGCGTGCCCCCTCTCCTTCGCTTGGCCAATGGGTTTTCCGTGTTGCGGAGGCGGCTCAAGACTCGGTTGGCCGTCCAATAAAAATCAAAAGCGGGAGGTGACCGATAAGAGCTCGGCCCAATAGAAGGGGAGAGGCGTCGGCAACGTGATCCTTTCGCGCGGGCTCCGATTGGGTGACCGGAAGCAGGGAGGGGAAGATGGCGGAGTGAAGGGGAAGAAGTGGAGCGAGAGCCTCTGCGGGCTGCGGCCCGAGGGCCCCAGCTGGGGTAAGAGAGCGGGGAAAGCCAATCGCTGCGGCGGAGAGGGTTTGCGAGCACCGGGCCTTGTTGGGCATAAGCCCGACTCGGTGCAGGAGTTGTTTTGGCTCGGCTCATTCGCGGGGTGAAGGGGGATCTGAGCCCTGTGTGTGTGCGCCCACCACTATCGCGCGCCTCTTGATTGGAACAAGTTCCAGGATTATGGAAGCGACCTTCAGATCTTCTTCCGACCTAGGCTCGAAACTGCTCCCTGCTGTTTTCCTCCCTGGTTTAGGGTGCCACATATAATGGGCGCCAGGGTAAGAGTATCTGAAAGGCGAAGCTTTTTGTTACTGCAGTTGCAGCTGGAAGGGGGAAACGGAGATTGGTTAAACGTGGCGCTTTTCGGGTGCCACCGAGCTCTGCGACTGCGAAGGAAGGCACCTTTCTCCCTAGAATGGCTTAATGAAAGCCAGAGGTGGTTTTTTGGGGGGGGTGGGGGGGAGAGTTTCTGTTGGACCCTGAACAGTAGGGTTGTAATGCAAGCTTGATCCAGGTCGTCCTCGACTTACAACAGTTCCTTCAGTGACCTAAAAAGTTACAACGGCATTGAAACAAGTGACTTATGACCGGTTTTTCACATTTACGACCGTTGCAGTATCCCCATAGTCACGTCCTCAAGATTCGGAGGCTTGGCAACTGATTTGCGAAGGTTGTCTCTGGGGTCTCGTGACCACCATTTGCGACCTCCTGATGAGCGAAGTCAATGAGGAAGCCAGATTCACTTCGCAACCATGTTACTGACTTAACATCTGCGGTGATTCCCTTAACAACTGCGGCACACAAGGTCGTAAAATGGGGCAAAATTCACTTAATGTTTCAGTTAGCAACAAAAATGTTAGATTCGATTCTGGTTGTAAGTCGAGAACTACCTGTACTTGGTTTATTGGTATAAATACATCGATATACGAAACCTCCAGACTTTCTGGCTCCCGCTTTCATCTCTACTGATTCAAGGTTCACAGGAAAGCTGTAATTGAGACTTTCTCTCCTGTCCCAGAGTTTTGTTTTATGTCCATTTTTTTCTTGCCAAATCGATACATTTTTTTGCTCATGGTATATTGTATATCTTGATAAGGGTGTGCTGACCCTTTATTTTATGAAACTGGATTAGTGGCTATTCTTTTGTTTTCTTTGTATTCAGAATTACACTTTATTACAGCCCTCAGGTATTTTGTGATTTGGAATTGGAATTTAGAATGGGGATGGGTAGGAGGGCAAAATGTAGGCAGACATGCGACATTGAAATATTAGTTAAAAAAACATCAGTGTTTCCATTTTGAATCCCTGTTTTCTTTTCAAGGTAGTTTCTAGTGTTATATGCATATTTATAAGAGTAACAGTGTTTTCTTTAAAAAATAGGAATAAAAGAGCAATGTTAGGAACAATGAGCTTATGAAGTCGGTAATGACTAGTTTTAGAAAATGCTGAGACATCTAGGGAATAGATCTTGTTGGATGTAATAGAGACTTGTTAGAGAATTCTGCAGATGGCTGGGAATTGAATTTTGAATAGATTCATATGTACTGTATTCATTAGTGTGTACTCTGAAAGCAGCTGCATCTATTGAAGTAGATATTGCCAAATATTTTTAATGAGTACTTCTGAGTATGTATTCAGCTGCTGAAATATCATTGAATAAAGGGACAGATGCTAAGAAACAGGACTTATCAGCAAAGTTATTTTTACTAGCCTTATTAATGAAACTAAAATTTGTAATTGGGTTTTTTTCATTCCAGGGGATCAGATCAGTAGAGAATATTCTAGATTAGGCCCTTTACTCAAAGGTATGTGTCTTTTAAGAGATGACACTTATCTCCAAATTAGCAGTTTTCCCCCCCCAATATATGATATGGAACCCAGCTGGGCATTGGTGCCTGAAAACATCTTGAATTCCTAAGAACTCACAAAATAGAATGACCTGACAGAAATGCTGCCTAGTAATAAATCTTATATATTCTATTAGCTGAAGGGTTTTCAAATGAATCATTTGGGAAAAAAATCGTTAAAGTACAACTTACATAGCTTAAATATTTTATTCAAACAAATCAAAAGTATGACAAATATATATATTATTGCTTTTAATATAAAAATATGAAGGAGCTGAATACTTGTATTCAGAATGTAGTTATTTTAGTGACACTCTAGGGGCATTATAAATATATTTCTTAAGCTTAGTCATGGAGGGATTTAACTTTGAAACTGGTCAATATGACTGTGTATTATAGTATTTGTAATGAATAAATACATCTTTAAAAATTAAAATAGGCTGCTTGTAGAATAATACAAGTGGACAGCTTTCTGTTTTATGTTACTGGTTTGGGCACAAAAATCTCGAAAAGGACCATCTGGTGAATTAGTGTAGAGTGACAGGTAAGTTGTTGGACAAAGACTGGGGCGGCCCAAATTCTAATCTACTCTCAGTCAGAAAATTAATTAGATGATTTGAGGCCAGTTATATTCAGTGATAGGAGATAAAATTAAAATTGAACTTCTGAAGGAAAGACAGATATAAAATTGATAATACTGTAATTATAACCTCCCACTCTGAACACTGTGCTTTTTGGGGGACCTGATCCAGTAAAGCATTTAGGGAGGACTAGTCAATGGTAAATTTGCTACTAAATGTCTATAAGGCTTAGGAATGTGTATCTATTTTTTCCAAATAGATTTGGAAATTCACTATACTTTAGTGTGGGGAGTTATTTGTTAGTTTTATATGCTATTGTTCTTTCAAGAGCTCACTATGGCATACATATCATTTCCTTTTACAATTTTTCCCAAATTTAAACATGGGCTTCAGAGACTAAGGATGTACTTTCATTGGGAACTAGAACCCACCCCCCAAGTGCAGCTCCTTAATTACTTGTCCAATTTCAGAGATAAATGCAAACACTAATTGGGATTAGATACTGTTGCCTGAGATGAAGAAGGTGAAAGAAAATACAAGCCAGAACTATTTATGCAGATTATGCTAAGGTTTTAATGAGCCATTATTTACCAATTGCATAACCAAATTATGAATAAGGATATGTAATTATGTATTTCTGGTAGGATGATGGTGTTCATATCAGCTTTCAGAAATGATGATGATGATGCTATCCATTCAATCATGTCTGATTTTCGGAGATTCTGTGGACCAGTTGTCTTCACATTATCCATCTTGTGTAGCTTCTTTCATTTCTTTTATGTTCTGGCTATTGGTAACTAACCACCATGTTTTTGGCGGCCTCGTTTCCTCTGACTCCAATGAGTTTGATCAGATGACATGGCCAAAATAACTAAGGCGGAATTTTATGATTCATGTCTGGGTTTTTATAGTTCAATACTGACTTATTTCTCACCTTTCTGTTTGATAAATTCTGTTCGCATTTGAAAGGTTCAGTATAAAGTCAAAACTTGTCCGTTATGATTTTAATGTATATCTGTGAAGATTTGCTCCAATATGAAGGATTACCATAATGGTCTTTAATGGTTACCAGATAGGAAACAGCAATATGTAATGTGTCTTTTAATATTTTCTTTTCCCCCTACAGGTCTGTGCCCCTCCAGGTCCAAGCATATATCATAGTAATTGGCAGTCAACATTTGCATTAACTGAAAGCTACTGGCAAAAGTTCTTGGTGATAAAATGATCAGTGCAGCATGAAATGAAAGGTAAGTGCATTTTGTCTGTGGAATAGTGTGACCTGTTCTTTTATGATTTGACAGATGTATCTATCTCAGAGTGCTAGAGGAATTTGCTGATGATATGTCGAACTTTTATGTTTTATATTTGAGAAATTCTAGAAATCTTACAAAGTGCTGGATAATTGGATAAAAGCTTTTCCAATATTCAAAGAAAGAAAAGTGGGGAAATGTCAGAATGGTCACTCTTCCATTGTTACGTGAGGAGATTCTAGAGCAGATCTGAAAGAGATATCCTGTAAACATCTTAAAAACATTGCAATAATTATCATAATAATTACTATATTGTTTGGGCTGGATGTCAGGAGAAATAAATGGATACATAGTTGATTTGAAAATAAACAGTACTTACTAGTAATTCCTCATCAAGTTGGGAGTGAGGTATAAAATGGGATGACTTGAATAAGGAAACAGAATGCCTATCAAATTTCCAGATGAAAATTAGATGGAAAGCAAGTTCCCTCCCCTCCATTAAAAACAATAGGTTAGAGAAATGAGTGAAAATAACAATGAAATTTAATAGATGCAATGCAGTTATGTATTCCAGAAGAATAAACCAAATTATATGTTCTGTGAACACATTCCGCTATATCAGTGGTCCCCAGTCTTTCCAGCATGATGGACTGGCGGAGGTGGTGGTGACGGTGGGGTTGGGAGAGGGGATGATTTCATGTGTGCGCCGCTTTCACAGATGAAGCTTTGCAGGTGCACTTGCTCACCATTTCCATGGCCTGATTCTCAAGAATGTGGTCCGGCACTGGGATGTGGACTGGGTGTTGGGGAACCCTGCTCTATTAACTCCTTCAGAAGTTAATCCTAGAATATCTTCAAGAGGACTTTTCTATAATTTATGAAAATTCTACATTCACAGAGAAATTGTAATGGAATTGGAAGCAAGCAAATATCCCTATCGTCCAAAAGGGAGGAAAATCCAGGAATGATCCATCACTAAAGGTAAACATTCCTTCAAGCTAATCTTGCTTCCTGGTAATGTTATAGACTGGTAGCTTTCTTGGCATGATGTGGAAATTGTTTGCCAGTAGCTTCTTCCATGACATTTTTAAAACCTTCGAGTCTAATTTGGACCTCTGGTATTATCAGTAGCTTGATGCTGTGCTGATATTTATTTTATCTTATCATATTTGTTTGCTATCCATCTCATCACGAGATGACTCTGGATGAATTACAATGTTAAAAGCAGAAAAACCATAGTATAGATATTTATTATTATTAACAACAAAACAACTGGTGATGATTAAAATATGTATGGGATGATTAAAATATGTATGGGAAATGTATGGGAAATGAATGAGTCTTAAGAGTAAGCAGAATGTGACCATAATTAATGGCACAATACTCCAGTTCACATTATCTAAAATTCATCTACAGATTATTTTCCAGTGTTATAATGCCAAGTTTCTGTGAAATAAAATATTGTTTTCAGATTTACATTATATTAATTGAGAGTCAGTTTGGTCTAGTGGTTAGGGTTAGGGTTGTGTTCAAGTCCTGCCTTGGCCATGAAAGCCAGCTGAGTGACCTTAGACCAATCATTCTCTCTCAGCCTATCTCACCTCATAGGTTTATTGTGGGAAAAATAGGAGGAGGAAGGTTTGTTGGAAGCATTCACTATCTTGAGTTATTTGTAAAAACAATAAAGGTGGGATATAAATAAATAATTCGTGTGTGTTTGATTCCAGGACTTTTCCTTTTGACCCAGGAGATGCTGTTTTTTAAAGAGTTGTTATTCATGAATGCCCATCTTGAGAAGAAAACTCTTCCTTTATTTCTCTAAATGGAAATGAAGAAATGCTGCTTTGAGCCTTTTACAGCTCCTCATCATAAAAAATCATCACGTCGCAGAATTATGCAGGTGGAAAATGCAACCCTTGCAAAGCAACTAAAATGAATATGTGGACTTCCATGTGTACCAGGCCTTTGCTTATGGTTTTTGCCCTCTAAAAGTGATTGTGCATTACAATATGAGCTATTGTCAATTCTTGTTGACACTTTGATTCATTCAATATACTTTAGTAAAATAATTCACCACAAAATCTTTGGAGAATCTAAACAAATCGGTATGTTCTTGAAATATCGTCTCAGAAATCTTGATGAAAAATTATGGCAGAAGGACCAGAATGTACATGTGTTATAAAAAAAAAGAGAGAGAGAGAAATAGTTTGAAAGATTTTCCACTGAAAAATTTCCTTCCTAAAAGAGCCAGTTTATAATTAGATTTTAATGGAATCTTGATGCAAGTAAATTTTGATGCAACTACATAAAGTTGCATCAGTCAAGTTATGTATAATTGAATGTACATAAAAGCTGGAAAGTGGGGATATTAATAATATGTCCCACAAAATGAAGGTTGGAGACTAAAAAGTATAGAAAGCCTTGGGTAGTAGAATTTACTTGGTATCCCAATTCTTTCCTAAGGAATTCAACAATAAAAGGAACAATGACTGAACTGTCCAGGCTTTTTCCTGAAAGGAACAACAATGCCAGTATAACCTTGTATGTAAAACTCCACTGCTTAGATGAACAAAAGTTAGACATGCTCAGGAAGGGCTTCTTTATTATTTCTCAATAAGTCATCCAGAGTTAAGGTGGGAATTGTGTTCTAAACATGCTTGCAGAACATTCTTTGCATCGTGTTTGTTTCTACTGGACTGTTTCAAGCTGGGATAAAAGCTGCTTTTTGCCACAATGGGTGCAAAGGCCTATGTCTTCTTCCCTTGCTGAGCCATGGAGCACCTTATTTCAGTTTTATTAAAATGTTAATGTAGGTTCGCTAATAGTTTTAACAATATCCTCAATCTTAGTTAAAGGAAGTACATTTGATAATTGTTAGTCATAGCTAAGAATGTTGAATGCTTTTGGCTGATTGTTATTTTCAAAGGTAAAGTTGTGGCTGCTAGAAGAACATTTGGGATGTTTTTATGTTTTAAATAGTTTTAAAAGGGGGAATATACCTAGCAAAGCATTTGTGTTTGCTTGTCATCATATTGTGTTTAGCTTATATATGATAAAAGAGTAAACATTTTTTCTTTCTTTGAATAAAAATGAAGTAGAGATAGTCCTCATTTAGTGACCAAACGAACTGGCATCTTGGTTATTAAGCAAAGCAGTCAGTAAATGACACTGACCTGTTGTTGAGATCTTATTTCAGCTTTCCTTTTCTTTACAAACGTATGAATGTCATAAATGCAAGGATTGGTTGTAAAGTTACTTTTTCCTCACCATTGTAACTGTGGCATAGTTAATAAGAGCTAAATAAGGACTACCTGTACAATTGTTTTTTTAAGTGTTGCAAAAGAACATTTTCAGAGGGCTTAAAATCTGTAGCTACAGAACAAAAATGAAATATTTAATAGTCAAAAGAGTTGTGAAACTTAGAAATTTACTCATACAAAAGTTTAAATTTTAAAATAATTTGGATATCTTTTGGGTTTATCAAGGTTTCAGAAGTAAAACTTAATGAAGTTATTCTCTGCAACTCTTACTTAAAATTAGAAAGCAGCATGAATTTAATTAGTAATTTGGATGTTGTTTTAGCTATTTATACCTCAGATATATTTTGTGGGGAAGATAATACAGTACATTGGGACAGAAGGGAAATGTAATTTAGTTTCCCAAATCATTAGAAAATGATCATATATTTAAGAAAAAAATAAATTCTTTATCTCCTTTCTCACTAAATGCCATTGTAATAATCTATTTCTATTGAATACTGCATTAAGAGTAAACTTAGCATTTGAGGAAAAAAACAACACTGCTCTCTATGTCCGGGAAATCACTTTAGTTTAGTTATCCATGTGCATCTCCTTAACAGTACTTTTCACAGGCAATATTGCCTTATATTTTTTTAAGTTTTACATACTCATTTGTTGTCCACCTTGGCAGGAAATCTTTCACATCTGAAAGATGAAGCAAATATGGGGCATGTGCAATAGTATAATATATACATATAAATATATTTTAATACTTGTGGACAAAATGTTACAAGTTGTTTGAGAACAACAAAATCACCAATGTCTTCCATTTTAAAATGTGTATAGTTCCATAAGCATTAGTGCTTTGTAGCAAAACTGTAGTGCCATGTTAGGATCAGTGCATGAGCCTAGTAGTACTTTTTTACGATTTCAGAGTGACAAATTAATGAAGCTGATGATGTAACTTATAGGAAACTGACATGGTTATGGTCATGGTCTAAAGATGCAGTGTCCTTTCTAGGCAATGGTAGAAGAAACTGCTGGATAGAATCAGTGAGATGTGAATTTCATAGTGATTGCATGAAAATAATCTTTAATCAGCCAGGTATATTTTGAGTGCACTTAAACTGCATGTAAAAACCCTAATAGAAGTAATAATCTTTAACAAAACCCCTTGTGAATCATGGAATATTTTGCTATAATGAGAAAAAAAATAACTGATAGTGTAAATCCTTAAATTTTAGGGACTAGAATAAGCATATGACTAGTCTTTCCCATTCATGCTTTTTTCCACAAAAAGTTTTGGTATGTTTTTGAATCAGATTTGTTGGTTGTTTTTGTGCTTGCATTAAGACAGGAATGGGTAACCTTTTACAGTGTAACTGTTGCTTGTAGAAACTGAATGATAGATTGGGGCTTGCACATATCTGCCAAAGTGGCAGCTATTAATCAGGAGTAGCATCTTGCAAAATTGACAAATCTAGAAATGCTATCACTGTACAGCTAATTCTGAATGCACCTAAGTTATTAGCATTATTATTAAAATCTCATATATAATTTTTTGCTTACCTCGGTATTTTGATAAAGCATTTGTTGGTGTTTTCTTACTAATTAAATATTTAGTCAAATTTATTTCTTGCATCCAAATATCTATATATTACAGTAATTAATCTTAGTAGGTTTTCCCCCTTTTCTGAAATTACTGCTTTAGTTAGGTAACTCATCTAAAACTTTATTTTTCGTTAAAACAAGTCAAGTTTTAAGTTATGAATCTAGTTCTTTGTAGATCTTTATGGTTTAAATGCTACTTTTAGCTTAAAGGGGATACTGCATCTTTTTTTTTTAAAAAAAGAACTTCTCTATAAATGACCACCTTGATGAGAGAAAAGATGTCTCTGACTTGTATTTCTTTATTGGCAAAACATAATATGATACTTGTACTGTAACTGTTAACCCAGAGAACTGCAGAATTACTTTTAAAGATCTCTATTTTCTCATGAAAGTGGCAAGGTGTGTCGTTTGGAGATGAATTGTGAGGACCTGAGCTCTTTTGGGGCTCTCTTGTGAACAGCAGTATAATTGAATGAAATGGGGCTGATGATTGGGAGACTTGATGGAAAAATACCTCTGAAACTGGAATGCAAAATAGCACAGTACGTAGGGGGGGAAATCCCTGATGCAAATAAAGCCATAAGAAGACAATAAATAGAACTTTAGTAGCAATAACTGTTTGCATGTAATAGGACCTAACTTGCATTGGCAAGAATAGTATAGTAGAATAAATGGTATTAACCAAATAGGTTTGCTGTGCTCTGTGTTGCAGGAAGTTGAATTTCTCATTAAAAGGTTGGTAAGTTCCTCTCTACCACAAAACAATGTGTTTGAATGCTACAGGGCGAAGCTTGGCAAAAATTCCAGAATAATTTTATTTTTAAAAATTGATATAATTAGGAAAAGAGGTTTATTGTATATGAAACCGATGAAGACTTAACACAGAATGTAGATAATTGATCATCATTTCTGAAGTAACGAAGAACCCTTGAGGCTGGGTTCTACCCAGGGATATAATTTAAAAGTTTGGGGGAATCCAAATTTTTGAACCAAATTGTGAATTTCTCTAAAAGTAGTGCTTGTATAATTCTTTTATTCATTTTCTTTTATAAGCAAATCTAATGTGGTTTCACTTTTTTTATTTTATAAAGTTACTTGTAGACGTGGAAGAAGGATAGCAAGTTTCAGGTCACTCTGCCTGGCAAACTTTCTTTCATCATTCTAGAGAGCGCAGTTTATACCTCTTTAAAATTATATTTAAAATTCAGTTGCACTAACTTTGTATGCATGTGCAAACTGAAGACCAAGTAAATTGTAAATCTAATATAGAAATCTGCCTTAAGCAGGGTTCGATTGACCAGATTCATTTGCAAGGCTGGGATATAAATTTAAAGAAAATGGCTTTACTTTTATTTTTGTTCTACATTCTTTGATATGTTGTTTACCTACATGGATAAGGTGGCAGTTTTAAAATAAAATGTATACACACACATGTGCATGTTTATACACATTCTATAGAACTTTCTGCTCTACGTATTTATACTTATCAATGAAAATTAGCACAAGTTTTCTAAAATTTTCAGAAGTTTAATCCATCATTTATGTAGACAAATAGTTGATATGTTTAGGTGACTTTTGATCACATAGTACATAGGGGGTATTCATTAAACTCAGAAACAATTTTTCTAACCCTGGAAAATTATTTGCACTTACTGTGTTTGCCTATGTGATTATTTAAATACCGATTTGAAGAATCCTAAAGGTATCTCGTATCTATATCAGTACAATTTTTACTGCTCACTTATTTTGAACAGCTAATTTACAAATCTTTTTGTTGGCTCAGCTGGTGCTAGGCTGAATATAACATTGCTCGTAGAAAATTTTACTCTCGTAATCTGAGTCATGAATGTGAGGACTCAGGATTGCATGAAAGACTTGAATGTGGTGCTATTCTGGAAGAACTAGTTAGACTGTTGTTAATTGCTTGTTAAAGCATCTGAATCGCAGCCTCATCCTAGAGTACATTACTGCCTTGATCTAAGTGATAAGGAATTAATAGTATTACTGGAAATTTAATACTGAAATATAATTCTAAATGCAGATGAGAGAAAATTCTTAAGTGGCTCTTCATTGTACTTAATCTGCCTATTCTCTGTGTAGTTTCTCCTTTCTTTGATTGTAATTCTCTTGATAGCTCTTAATTTTTGATTGCAGATCAGTTTCATTGAAACATTAATACTATTCTTGATGAAAGACTCCATAGAGCTTGCATTTCTTCAATATTTTAGTACTTTAAAAATATTTTAATTTAGAGAGTTAATAATTTAACTCTCTCAATTTTATGGTGAAATCCCTCTTAATATAGACTTCCCTTTGGATTTTAAAATTTTTCTTTATTTTGCACTTTGAAAAACAATAAATCATGTAAGAATTCAAGCACAATATTGACACATAGGTGCCAGAAAATAGCTCTCACAAACAGGCTTCTGGAATACAGATTGCAAGTAATTCTTTGATAGTTCAATCAAGATCTAGAGAAGCTAAGCTGGATTGAGGTTTTGCATTCAGTTTGTATGATTGGGATGGGTTACAAGAGAAGCCCATACATAGAGAGAGAAGCAGGGAATTTAATTGTTCCAGAAATGTGGAAAAATTGTAGCTATGCATAGTGCATAGAGTTATACAAAGATTGCTGGAATAAATACATTGGTGTATCTCTTAATAAAGGGGAATCAAAGTACACTTATGCATGGATTTGTTATTGGAATCTGAAAATGATTAGAAAAAGAATGCATGTTGGTGATGGGAGGATTAGGGTGACTATTTCTTGCATTCTAGAGAAGAAAGCTATTTGTTCAGAGAGGAACTGAGTTCATTCTAGGAACACGGGAAATGAATGATGGAGGCTTTGAATGTGAGCACTTCCTAGCTGGTTTTAGATGGAATTTCCAAGTTTTCCAAGTCACAGCACAAAAAATATTCCATAAAGTGTAGTATTTCTTAAGGACTGGATATTGCAATTCTTTTCTTTTCCGTGCAGGTGAAGACAGATAAGGTTACAAAGCTATCAGAATGGAATACTTGTGTGGGAAAAACCACTGGCACAAGCACATAGACTCACAAACCGTCTTTTTTTAGAGATAGTATTCTAATTATGCATGATTAAAATGTATAGTGTTATAGCTATTATCAGTAAATTGATATATGCATTTATACATTATGAAGCAATAGGAACCAATATACCAATAGCTTGAATTTACTGCTTTGATTCTCAGTTTTTTTAGACAACATGCTGCCTCTTTAGTAAAGGGGCAAAATGTACAAAGAAGGGACGAAGCATGACGCCAAAACTGTGTATTAGAAAAAGGAATCAGTAGAATGAACCCTTTTAGTCTCTTGCCAAGTTCATAGCAGCTCATGAGCCTACATGATATGAACATGGTTAATGGCAATTTGGGTTTCTTGGTTGCTGCAGTTGTACAAACAAAAAAAGGTGCAGAGTTTCAGAGCACAGAAAAGGGAATATGTAAATCCCAAATGGGGCAATAAAAATGATCTAAGCAGTTTAAGGTTTGTGATTATTTTTAAGTAGAGATAGTAAATTTAGCCAGAGCAGGCAGTTAGTTGCAGCTAAAAAACAATGAGTAATTAAAATGAGTAAGCTGTCCATACTTTTCAGGTATTAATTCTTTCTAAGACAGGTGTAGCTTTTCAGTTTCCCCCACCACCACTTTGGCAGCTGGATTAAAATGAACTGGTTTCAAACCAGCAATAATGATAACTTACATTATGAAAATTAGAGATATTTTACTATTCGTTCAAGCTGTATTTAAATAGGGTGTAGCTTTTTTGATCATCTAAAGCAGGGGTGTCACTCAAGGCCTGCGTGCTGGATGCAGCCCATGGGGTGCTTAGATTTGGCCTGTGGGGCCGGCCTGGAAACACCAAAGGACCAGTCTGGAGTGCCTCTGCAAGCAAAAATGCCCTGTTTTTGGCCGCAATGGCCTGCAGCCCTCTGCCAGAAAAAACAGCTCAGGGGGCTGTGCCCACCCCGGCCCCCACCCTCTGAGGTCAAACAACCCTAATGCGGTGCTCAATGAAATCAAGTTTGACACCCCTGATCTAGAGGATTGATAAGACTCAGTTTTGAAAAATTGGTGCAGCAAAACGTGTAGATACTAGAAATATTATAGCAGCATAGCTGTTGCAGCAAAGTCTACGTTGGCACATACTTTTCCTATTAAGATGTGCAAAAAAGAAATCTCGAGTTTGAATCTTTAGATTGCACTAGTTTGCAGAAAGGCAGTCTTAGCTTATCTGAGTACTAATGTAACTCAAAGTTTGACCTTTTTTCTAGGTGTGAATATTTGTTAAGGCATAATTGTGCATTTTTGGTTTTGTAACTTTCCCAGTTATACACATTTCCAACCATATTTTTGCACAACCATTGGCAGTAATCAGTAATTTCATATTACTACCAGTAGACCTATTGAAGTTGTGATTGAAGTCTTGCAAACCATTTTAACAAGTGAAATAGTTTCTCATTTCTAAATTTTTCCTTCCAAAGTTGACTTCGATTGTAGATTGTTTGCAGGTGTTTCAACTATAAAGAGTAGAATTTAAGACTGGGCTACTAAATGGATCTGTTTTTTTTCCAAAATAAAATGTTATTCTGGTGTCTGAAAACTGGGAAGAATTGGTAGCAAAAGTTAAGTCTTGAAGATAACCTACAAAATGATTGGCAGATAGGTATGCCTTTTAAGAACAGATAAAGTCATCTGGATAAGAAAAGATGAGTATAATCTACTCCCTTATATACATTATCAATGTGAACAGTTTGTCTATGTATATACCTTATATTTTCCAGATGGCAGCTTGCTTTTATATCTATGCATATTTGGGGAAGGGAAAGAATGTGTTAAATGTATTCTTTTGACACTGTAAACAATAATTGCTCAAAAATGAGCTTTGAAACTCTGCACCTGTGTATAATTTTTTAGCAATAAAGCAGCATGAGCTGAGAATGCACTAAAATGTCTGTGTCATTTCTTTCTAGAAACAGTTAAATGTACAAAATTCTCTTGTACCATTTCACTTTGCCTTCAGTATATAAGGGAATGTGTTTATGTTAAAAAATCTTTCAGTTGTATATTTTAAAACTTGGTCAGATGTTTTTGTGTGTGTTCTCTGCACAAGTACAGAAATGTTATTCCTAGTGTGTGTATTAACCTGAAGTAAAGACTGATGAATATAAAAAGCATGAACAACTACATGCTTTTGATATTGTCTCACAAGAGACAAGCTTCTGGATGTTCACAAAAAGGAAATGGCCAAGAGTTTGTTGCCAAAAATTGAATATTTAAAAATACACATGTAAAGGTACTTGTTGGAATTCTTGCATGTAATCATTACAATTAATCAGCGCTCCTATATTTTTGTTCATTGGAAAGTGAAACTTGTTCAGTTTCTACTTCCAAACTAGGCAGCAAGAAGTAATTACCTCAGGGTAATTGCAGAAAAACTAAGCATTTGCTTCTACTGACTAAATTGATTGATACTGACCAGTTTGACTAAAAAAAACATTTTTTAATATTTTATGGATATAAATCCTATGCATACTTGCTGAAAAAAAACATACTACATCCACTGCCGCCTATATTTCAATCTTGAAAGTACAATAACCAGGAAATTGAGTTTTCTGGCTGTAAGCCTGACAAAAGTAAAACCCAACAAACACATTACAATGCACATTAGTGATTTTGTAATAGTTTCCCCATAATTAAAAAGTGTTATTTCCTCAAAACGTTGTTACTTTTGGTAGTTTGGCAATAATTTAAAATGTTACTGGTAAAATGTTACTCTAGTATTTAAAATGTTTCACTTTTTGACCAATTTTAATGTTACTAAACACAATTTATACAACACATTTTTCTCAAATGTAAAAAAAAGAAGATAACCTTTAAAGGAATGTACAAAGTAAATGTTTATTTCTTTCAGCTAGACTATCTAGTTTCCAATATGTTCACAATGCAATCTTAGGGCAGTTTTGCAATGTTTAAAGGTTTTTGTTAGAGTATATAGAAATATTTGCATGTAGGAGTTAAATGATTTGGGATAGCTGTTCAGACTCAAACACTATATGCCCTTGAGCGTGCTAGAAAAGGAAACAATTTTGTATCACCAATTTGCCAGACTAAAGCCATATTAATTTACATTCAGTTACAAACAGAAGTTATTATAAAACAATTAGTTGAGGTAGGCAACTCTAAAAAGTTAACTGTTCAGCTTTCTATTTGTGTATCCATATGATCTTCCTTTATATCTCTCCTTCTCATATGTAATCCTTTGTTGATTGAATTCTTCTAGTTTCTTAATTAGCAATTCCACACGCATATGAACTTGTACAAGACTCTCTTTTAACTACAAATAAAGAACTAAGTGTAAAAAGAATGTAGTACAGAATATCAAGCAAATTGACTTTTTACAAATACTTTTAAAATGACCAATGTTATGTTGTAACTTAAAAATATTCATATAAGCAGTACTGCAGAAATGGAATTCTTTCTTTTAATACCTTCAGTATTCAACTGCATAATATAATAATAACGAGAATTTTAGTGTCAAAGACTAATTTGTTAAACTGAAGCATGGCTCAGCAACATCTGAGGGAAATGCAATTCAGTCATCTACTTTTCTAGGGTCACTCACTGAAGTAATATTACTAGAAAAGGCATGTTTGTCCTGCCGAAGTATTAACTGTTGGGAAAGGAAGTGAGAGTTCTTCATTCTTATTTCCACCCTTAAACCATTGGAACTAGTCTTTAATTTGGGGAAGGGGTGAGAGACAATAAACTCTACCACCATTTGGTAAAAAAATGCCATAACACTTCAACTGATAGAACAAAAATGGGCCTTTATGTTCTTTCCAATCCTGAACTAACATTATGATTCATATTATAGTCATACAAGAATCTTTAATTTAGATAGTGGACATTGAATGGAAAAGTAAACAGTTATATATTAGAATTTGCCATGAAGTCACAATTAGCTAGATAAGCCTGGTCTGTTTCAACATGATCCATTCCATTTGCAATGCACTGTAGCACAATCTCTTCCCATCCTATTTTTTATGGGGGTGGGGAGTAATGCTGACATATCTACACATGGAACAATTTCTGGTCTATTATTGCTTGTGGCAAAACCCAAAGAAACTAGAGGACAGAGTACCTTGTATGTTTTCTACTATAATCTTTTTTCATTCCTTATAGTATAAATATAAATCATATAAATATAAAGGATAGTATAAATATAAATCAAATAAATACAAATACATCCCAATTTCTACAGATATAGATTTAAAAAAACTAAAGCCAGAAAACACTTACTTTCTCTACATGTTCCTTTAGGCTCACAACAGGACAGGTTACTTTTGAAGCTTCTACTGTAGCAGTAGTTTGTAGCAAGTAACTAAACCAATGTTAAAAATATTTTAATATTGACTCATTAAAAAGAAAATGAACAGTTTACAGTGCATCACTCAGGACATTTTTTCTTCACAAAATTAGACTTCAAGAAATGTTTATATATATATATTTAATATATAGATGTTTTTAATCATCTAGATTAAAAAACACTATAAAATATGAAAGTTAAAAAGATCTATATTCAGATACCTATGTCTAGGCTATCTAATCATTGAAGTGCAGCATTGTTTATAGGAAAAAATCAAATACCAGTATACACCCTCAGCTTACGGCTGGTTTAGCAAAATATACAGTATCTATTATAATGGCTACCACTACTCAGGTCTTCACCAATACAGTAATACTTTGTTGACATAATAGTTTTATTATACCCATATAAATGTACTGACATCATTACAATATATTCTGACAGATTTCACTTTAAATGAACATATACTGCATTTTAAATCCTAATTATTTGTATCTCACTTTGATGCTAAGGGAAACAAAAACCCTGCGTTTGAAATTGCTGCTCAGTGGTTAAATTCATGAGATGATTCTAGACTTATAACTATTACAGTAACTATTACTATAATACCACTTAAGGGAAGGTTCATACCAGATTTCCAGAGGGACTTTTTTGGATAAAATGGGAATAGAAATAGAATGAATTTAGCTTCAAGAAACAACAAAACAAAACAAAACAAAACAAACGTTTACGGCATCTTCTAATTATATATAAAATAAAAGTTAACCGTTTTCCCAACTTAAATTTAGTTTAAAAAATTAAGATATAGAAAGATGGCTATGGTTAAAATGCTACCCATTAATCCCTGAGCCAGAAGAGAAATACATTGGCATAATATTTTCTGACTGCTGAACCATTTTCTGTCACAGTAAGGAGCTGGCAACTAATGCGGTCCTGTTTTAAGAATAGCGTTTGGTAAATTCTCCAAGTTTTTACTGCCCCTTCTAGCAAGAACCCACTGCTATCAGAGAAATTAGCAGTTGCCATCCTTAAAATGTGGAGAAAGGTTAGGTGACAATAAGGAATTCTTGAAATGGCACATTCAGTTATCTGATTAACAAGCTGCATATACTTAGGTGCTCTGAATTTGTGACCTGTTAATGCAGACTAATTAATCCTGAATGCAAATATAGTGCTTTTTTTGAGAGAACACTTAGCTAACAGGTTGCAGACATGAAGTAGGGACACAAGGTAAAGTAGAAAGGAGTACCGTAATTGACAACAAGTGAGCTCTATCTTTACTAGCACTATAAGGAAATGGAAAGCCTAGCAACAAGTCTTATTGTGAATGGTGGCACATGGAAATAGCCTATGAAGCCAGAAAGCCAAAATAGCACTGCCCCAATTCAAAGTAATAAAAGCAGAAGTGCAATCACATGAACCTCCCTGTTAATAAAAGAAAAAAATGATGTAAGGCAGGGGTGTCAAACTCAAGGCCCGCAGGCCAGATGTGGTCTACGGGGTGCTTAAGTCTGGCCCATGGAGCCGGCCTGGAAATAACAAAGGACCGGTCCATTTTCGGCCTCCATGGCCTCCTGCAGCACTCTCCCACCTGAAAATGGGCTGCATGGAGGCCCCAAATGGCCCCTACGCGGCCCGTTTTTGGCCTCCAGCAGCACTCTGCTGGCCTAGAAATATCGAAGGATCGGCCTGCGGTGCCTCTGCCGGCCAAAATGGGCTGTGAGGGGGCCATGTGTGGTGCCTCCCGCAGCCCATTTTCAGCCTCCTCTGCTTCCTGCAGCACTCTGCCAGCTGAAAATGGGCCATGCAGAGGCCCCACAAGGCCCATTTTTGGCCTCCAGTAGCACTCTGTTGGCCAAAAACAGGCTGCACATTTTCAGCCTCCATGACCTTCAGCAGCATGGTCCATTTTCGCCCAGCAGAGTGCTGCAGGAGGCAAAAAATGGACCCCGTGGGGCCACGCAGGACCTCTACATGGCCCATCTTTAGAGGAGGATTGGATTACAATTATGTGGCCTCAAGTAAGCGCCTGATCTGGATAGAAAACAAGCAACATCCTATGTTAATACTACAGTTTAATGCCAGATTTTACATTCTATAGGTGTCAGGGTTCCAACCAATGCCTAATTAAATCATGAGCCTCAAGCCAAGCTTCAAAAGAAATTCAGTTATTTATTAGGAGCTTCATGTGGGCACGAACCAAGTGAAGCCAACTCTGACCTCACTTAATTTGCGCCTTGGCTCTGACCTTGTTTCCCCCGCACCCCAAGGTGAGTCATCAGTCACATAAAAATGCTAGACTAGGTGACTCAGTGGCTAAGACACTGAGCTTATCAATCAGAAAGCTTGGCAGTTCGGCGGTTAGAATCCCTAGTACAGGTCTCCTGCGTGAGCAAGGGGTTGGACTAGATGACATCCAAGATCCCTTCCAACTCTGTTACTGTTATATACTCCCCAATGAAGCAATTTCATGGGTTGTAGAAGTCACTCCCTCCGGCCTCTGTGGGAACCCCTGGAGATGACATTGATGTTGCCGCTAGAATGTGCTTTGTTTTGACTGAAATGCAAGTTCCTCGATGCAGCTGCGAGGCTCAGTTTTCCCATCCCCCTGCCTATGGCAACTCGAGAGCAGGTCAGGAATGCTTCACGAGTTGACAGGTCCATTTAATCTACAATCAATCTATAATTGACAACCATTTCTATTTACTATCCTGGAAATTTACCTGTGCTGTCATGATGTTTACCTGTGTTATCATGTTATTTATCTATTGTATTTTTATTATTAGTTGAATAATAAAAATACAATAGTACAAATAGCTTTTCTGCCTGGAAAAGCCATTTATTATTAAACAATGAGGTATAAATTTAGAAATAAAATGTTTAGTGGAGTATGAAGAATAAGTAATAAATGTTTGCCAGTAATATCTGGTAGAAGAGATAGGAAAATAGTTATAGTAAAGAACTGTGGAAAGAAAGAAGGGAAAAAAAGCATCTTGAGCCTGTGGTCAAATGCCCACCATGGCCACACACTACCACCACCCCGGCCCTCCGAGGTGGTACAAGGTACTAACAGTGAACATACCAACAAGATACAAGATACTAACAGCAAACATACCAACATAATTCAATATGCATTTGAAGAAAACTAACCACGTGATGCTGTCCTTAAAAAGGCAAAAGAGGTCTCGCAGGTAAGCCAGTGACTTTGAACTATAGAGGATAAAGCCAATGTCTAGTTGACAGGACTGACAACGCAATGTGTTGTAGGTGCTGGAAGAAAAAGAGAACATGAAACCAGTTAAACATTCCAGATTATATTCCATAAACGGTGGTTTTAGGGGCTGAAAAAAGCCTCTGAAATCTCCAAGAGGCTGAAAAAAAGCCTCTGAAATGGGGGTTTCAGGGGCTGGGAAAAAAAGCAAGGCACAGAGCTCACAACCAACAAACCTGTTGCTAAAGTTCTCCTCTGGGAACAGCAGATTGCGAGTATTCCGGGAGGCCGATCCACCCCAATCAAGTTTTTTCTTATTTTCCTCCCCAAAAACTAAGGTTCTTAGTTCTTATACTCCGGTGCGTCTTATAGTCCTCAAAATACAGTAATTTTCTTTGGGGTAAGTTTTAGGTAAAAAAAAGGTCACCTCACCCAATTCTAGTCACTGTTCATCCACAACACTCCAGCACATTCTTTGTTTCTTTGCCTGCCCCAGCTTCACAGCTGCCACTCCTCTTTGTTGTTGTCTGAGAGGGAATTAGCCCTGGGTGAAGCAGGAAAGCCACTGCTCTCCATGACCTGCAGGGCACCAGTCCACTCTTTGTCACCCCTGCAAGGTGCCTTTTTCCCTCAAAATAAGACATCCCCTGATAATAAGCCCAATCAGGCTTTTGAGCACATGGCAATAAGGCCAAGGGCTTATTTCAGGGTTCAAAAAAACATAAGACAGGGTCTTATTTTCAGGGGAACACAGTATATACATATTGGGCTTTTCCTACCAAATCCATGAGTGTGGGTTGATGTCCATGAGTACATTCCAGGCACTGACCAAGATCTCTATTGAACTGCCCATCATCTTATTGACGAAAAACCAATTTCCATGAGGACCCCAACAGAAATAGTAAACAGTTCAAGAATTATAGACATATTCTAATCTTACGTAACTTTAGAACACTAAGCCTATGTTTATAAGGAGCTGACACTTGGCAAGTGCTTCAGAAAGCAATGATGCAGCTATATTGACCATGGAGATATTTTCACCATGGAGGGCAGCTATATTGACCATGGAGGGCACATCTCAACACCAGAGTAAAGGGGGAATGTCCATAAATGATTAATGTAAACCAGATTATCCCCTATTTGTTTATTTATTTATTTATAAAATTTATCAGTCATTCGCCCATCTTACCTCAAGATAACTTTGAGCGACTTACAATGGTAAAAAAACCCTATATAAACTAAAAACATAAATAAGTTAATATAAAATTCAGAACACCACAATCCAATTAAAAGACGGGGGGATCTGTTGTTAATCGATTAACCACCTCCACAGTGATACTCACCCATTGGGGCCCTACGTTTAATGGCAGAGCAAAGTTTTTAGGTTCTTTTGGAAGGTCAGGAGGGTCAGGGCCTACCTCACACCAGGGGCAAGATGTTCCACAGGGCAGGTGAAACGGCAGAAAGGCCATTTTCCTGGATCCCACCTGCTGAAATCATCAGGCTGACAGGGATCCATAGCATGCCTCTTCTGCTGGCACGGATGGGGCAGGTCAATCCCTTTGAGATGAGACGGTCCCTCAAGTAACCTGGACCCATGCCATGAAGGGATTTAAAGGTGATTACCAACACCTTGAATTACATCCGGAAGCAGACTGGCAGCCAATGCAGCTCATGGAGCAGTGGTGTTACATTAAGAATATTAGCCCCGCTGTGAACCGGTAGTAAAGGTAAGTAAAACCCACCCCTGCAGTAAGTATGATAGTAAGATTTATGGCAAAATTTGTGTCTGAAGATGTAAAATATGACTTTAAAAGTGGAATAGATGAAGACAATGTTCATATATGGCCATTTTTGGCTGGATATGAGACAGACAAATTCATGAAGACATGATATCAAAAAATGGTTACCAGGTAAGGATGAACTCTAGAGGAGATGAGCATTCAAAAAACTAAGAATATTAGCAATCACAACTGTCAATGAAATATGATACATAAGATCTATGGCAAAAACTATATATGTAAAATCAGATAGAGCATTTGAAATTTAAGCAAGTTATTCTAAATATGATAAAGGTAGAACATTTCTAGAGTAAAGGCAAAAATGCTTTCCTTCTCTTAGCATATTTGGGTTGGGTTTTTTTAGTTAAAAAAATCTGCATGTGTTTTAAGGTTACATTGTTGTCTTACAGGCATTCAAAACACCTAACTAAATCACAAGTAAACATTGGAAAGGTTTTCAAAAAGATACCCACCAACCAATGAGGTCTCCTTCAACACAGACCATCAAGTCGTCTTCCACAACAACATCTTTTGTGACCTCTGCAGAAAATAAGGGCAGCACTGGAATATCAGCAATACAAACATTTTTTTTTATCTTAGTGGAGAATCTTGATATTAGCAATAAACAAGTGGAAAATCTTGATATTAGCAATAAAAGGTTCCCAAAACTATTACTTTTTAGTTTAGGCTACTATACTTTTTGATTTTGCAAAAACAAAACAAAACAAAACAAAACAAAACCCCATCAAACAAAACAGCCCACAATCTTTCTAGCCTCTTGGGTTGCAAGAAAAGAGACAACTATTGGTAGAAGACACATATACACCACCTGACCTTTGGATGTCATAAACTGTCCCTATGCAACGCGCAACATGTTCATACTGGTGTAATATAATATGATGTTATATACATATGTATATGGGAATGTGTGCTAGTTATTACTTATTTGGGTTTAGGGATTTCTTCTTTTATTTATTGAGTTATTGAGATGTATTGTGTTTCGGAGGGGCTGCACCAAGGGAGGCTCATTCAATCTCATTGTACTCATGTTGTGCATTGACAATAAAGGTGTGATTTGATTTGATTTATTCCTGAATAAACTTTCCCTTCCAAATGTATTGAAATGCCTTTCTTTCAAGAAAAAATAAAGTGAGAGTAACCACATACAAGAAAAGTGTCTAAAAAACCCAATCTGCAATTCCTATTGTGCTCTAAACAAAATAGCCTGCTCTTATTTATTACAGTAGTTTATATGCTAGTTTTACATCGGACACCACATGGGTGCTTGGGCCTTCCGGTGCCAAGGTTTTTCCACAACTGGTCCTAGATGAGGTAGCATAGCCTCAAGACTAACTTGGGAATCAATCTGAGGGGCTCCTCTTGTACTCTTGGCTTTTCCTAGAAGAGCAGGTGATAGTCGTGGTTAAGAGGGCCTTTGCACACCTTCAGGTTGTGCATCAATTGTGCTCATTCCTGAACTGGGAGGCTCTGCTCATTATCATTCATGTTCTCATGACCTCCCTTTGAATTATTGCAGTACACTCTACACGGAGCTGCCCCTAAACATTAAAAAAACTTCAGCTGGTACAGAATGCAGCTGCACAAGTTGTAAATAATGTTAGCTATTTGGTACTTATAACAATATTGCTTTATGAGCTGCATTAGTTGCTAGTGGGTGTCCGGGTATTTTTCAAGGTGATAGAATCATACAGCTAGAAGGGACTTCAGAGGTCTTCTAATCCAACCCTCTGCCATTGCAGGAATCCTTATACCATCCCAGACAAATGGTTCTCCAATCTTTTCTTGAAAACCTCCAGTAATGAGGCACCCACAGTTCCCGGAAGCAAGCTGTTCCATTGATTAATCATTCTGTCAGGAATTTTTTTATTTCTAGGTAGGTTCTCCCTGACGAGCTTCCACCCATTGCTTCTTGTCTTGCCCTCAGGTGCTATGAAGAATAAATTGGCCCCCTCCTCTGTGACAGCCCTTCAAGTATTCAAGTGAAGACTGCTGCAAGTTTTCCATTAAGCCTTCGCTTTGTTAGGCTAAACATATGTAGTTCTCGTAGCCATTCATGGCATGATTTAGCTCCAGACCCCTTATCTTTGTTGCTCTTCTCTCCACTCTTTCTAGGCCTGTGGCAACTTTTTTAGTATCATAATGACCAGAACTAGACATGGTATTTCAAATGTGGCCTCACTACGGTAGTGCAGTAGAGCAGTACTATTATTTCTCGTGATCTTGATGTTATCCCTCTGTTGATGCAGCCTAGGATTGTAATGGCTTCTATGGCAGCTGCAACACTCTGATGACTCATACTTAAGCGGTGGTCCACCAAGATACCTAGAGCCCTCTCACAAGCACAACAGTTGAGCCGGGTATTGTCTATCCTGTGCACCTGGTTTTTCCTAAGTGAGGACCTTGCTTTTTTCACTCCTGAAATGCATTATGTTGGATAGGGCCCAATACTCAAATCTGTCAAGATCCTTCCAAATCTTGAGTCTATCTTCCAAAGTGTTAGCAATTCCCCCCAGCTTAGTGTCATCCACAATTTGATGAGCACCCTTTCAATTCCTTCATCTAGGTTTTTTATGAAGCTATTGAAGAGCAGTGGGCCCAAGACAGAGGTACCCCACTGCATGTTTCTCTCCTTGTAGATGTAATTCCATGGAGGACTACACACTGAGTGTGGTTGGTCAGCCTACCGCAACTCCGTCTGGTGGTGATACTGTCTATCCCACATGGTTCTAGCTTACCAAGTAGACTCTGGTCCACTTTATCAAATGCTTTACTGAAGTCTAAGTACACTATATCGACAGTATTTCCTCGGTCCACTAATTTAGTCACTTTATCAAAGAAGGCAATAAGGTTTATTTGGTATGACCTGCTTTTAACAAACCCATGCTGATTTCTAGTAATTTCTAGGTGCTCACAAAACTGCTTGCTTATCTTTTCCAGGATTTTCCCAGGTATTGATAGCAAGCCGATTGTAGCTTCCTGGAACCTCTTTTTTTCACTTTTTTGAAAATTGAAACCACAACAACTCTTTCCCAGTCCTCTAGTAGTTCCCCTGGGCTCCAGGAGCACTGAAAGATTTTGTACAGTGGTTCTGAGATCTCATCTACCAGATGGTTGTCACCTTTAAAGCCCTTCATAGCTTGGGACTAGGCTACCTAAGGGACTATTTTCTCCCAGTTGTTTCTACCAATTCAATCCAGTCCATCTATACATTTATTGGTCCAGCAGAATGAACATGCTCCAGCTTCTGTCAGCCAAATTTCAGCTGGTGGGAAATAGGAAGTATAAATTTTCTCTGGTAACACTTGCCCTCTGTAACATACTTTTTCCTGAGATTAGGATGGCCTGAATCTACTGGCCTTTTGGAAGACCTTGAAACCTGGCTTGGAACCTGGAGTCCTGAGTGTGCGGAGGGACCTGTTTTCTTGTTATGTTGATACCTATGGATTATCATATCTTTTGGGCACTACTGTTTCTTTTTATTTTTATATTGTGTTTAACTGGTTAAGTATTTTGATTCATTGCCCATTCAGAAATGAGCAGCTATACAAACTGAATAAATAAATGTATAATGGATCATGTATTATGTATCAAGCTAAAATCAAAGTATCAAAATATACGTTCCAAATACTAAGTTGTATAACCAGTGCAGTTACACATTACCCAACTAATCTCCCTGAATTATTGTAAGGATATTCTTCAGAATAAGCATGTGGATGAAATAAAACATGCATGCCTATCTATCTAAAGAGAAAAAGATTCGTTTTAGAATTAAATTTAGAGATGCCCAAAATTTAAATGTCTAAATAATTAAAGCAGGGTAGCAAGGCTGTTTGTCCCTCATCCATAAAGTGTTCAAAATACAAGTATTAGTATTTAGTACTTATAATTTATGGAAGCTATATTATCACATTAAGGACCTATTGTTTTGATCCGAATGAGACAATCTGTCTCATTATTCTGACACAAGAAATTATACAGTTGAAATTCCACGATTCCTGTCATTTATGTTGAAGGTGAAACAAGCACTTTGGAATGCCTAGCATTGGTTTTAGACCAGCTGCTTATTTGGCTGTATGCCACATATCCGTTCACATTACTGAACATAACCATAACAATCGTTTCTGAGAAAATCAGTTTCAAGGCTCAGCCATTAATGACGCTAATCCAAATTCTACAGGGGGAAAAAGTGACGAACAAATCACTATGCTAATTAGTTAGAGGAAAACGCATCTAAAATTTAGATTCTAAATCAAGGTCGATGTTTTGCTCTTACACACACCCGCACACACACACACACACTTTCTGGAGACAAATGGCCACGGACCGTTTCACACTTAATAAACCCAACACCTAGCCAGCGAGAGAGCCTCATAAGCATCCTTGGTGCAGACCGACTCGCATTTTCCTACTGCCTTACTAACGAAGCTTCGGTGCCCCTCGAAACTTCGCCGATTCGCACCTCCTGGGAGTTCGACTTTAGTGTGTTCATTCTGCGTGGCAAAACACCCGATCAACTCACTGAAACAAACAAAAAGGCGGAGTTTCTCCTCCTGCGCGCACAAGTGGAGCGAGTCTCCTAATACGACCCGGCAGCGCCGGCACTGATAGACCACGCAGTCCTCCAGCCTGAGTCCCCGAGCGCCCGGGACTCGCTCCCCGCGGCTGTTCCGCTTCGTTGAGCTTTGTTGAGCTTGGCAACCGGGCCTCGTCCCGGGTCCTGCCCGCTCTACCGTGATTGTGCCGCCCACCTGGGGCTCCTCAAACAGAAGCCGCAGTTTCTTCCGTATGGACATCACAGCCTCCCGCCAAAGATTCAAACTTCGCTCCCGTCTTCCTACTGCGCTGATTGGCACCCCCTTGAGCTCGTGTCTGAGTGGTTAGCAAGGAACGGGCTCGCCTCTCTCTCCCTGCTCATTGGAGAAGACGCCTGTTCGTCTTTCGCTTTTACCTAATCGAGTTGCGAGAATTCGAGCACTGAAGCTTTCGGGCAAGTTTCTGGAATAACAAAACCGCCCCGTTTTCATCCTGGGATCTGATTGGCTTTACCAGCAAGGGCTCCGCAGAGACGTTCGCCACGATTGGGAGGTTTGAAAATAGAGGCGGGACCGAAGGGGCGCTCGTGGTTGAACCTTAGCGTCTTTGCGAAGAGGGAATTGGCTGTTGGGAGTTTAAGTACCAGTCATGGAGGCGCTCTCTTCGTGTCAATTGGAGGCGCTCAAATACAGCGAATTGCAGTGTCTGGCCAAGTCGGCGGGCTTAAAGGCTAACCTCAAGGTGAGCCCTGGGCTGGCCAGGCGGGTGGGGAAGCAAAAACACTGGGCTTAGATGCGTAGAAAGTAGCAAGCCGGGACAGCGGGTTCCCGACCAACCCTTTTGATAGGTTCCCGCCTCGAACTAAACTTGGAAATGGACGTAATGCGAGTCGTGGATCCTGCCGTTGCGCGATTGTGACTTCGATACAGACTGCTTGGATGTTATTACGCGAGTAGTCCGTTCACTGAAACAGGGCTGAACAAGTCCGATGTAGTACAGGTAGTCCTCGACTTGCAACAGTTTGCTTAATAACCGTTCAAAGTTACAGCGGCACTTTAAAAGGTGACTTATGACCATTTTTCCACACGGATGGTTGCAGCATCCCCATGGTCATGTGATTTACATTCGGATGCTTTGACAACAGACTTGCTTTTATGATGGTTGCAGTGTCCTGGAGTCATGTGATCAGGGGTGAAATGCTCCTGGTTCGGACCGGATCGCCCGATCCGGTAGTGATGGAGGCGGGTGGTTCGGAGAACCGGTAGCAAAAATCCCTGCGCCCCCCCCCCCCCAAATGCCCAGCTGAGCTGCACAATCATCACAGGCTTTTTTTTTTAACTTTTAAAAGCATTTTTTCTACAACCTCTTCGGTGGAAAAAATGCTTTTAAAAGTAAAAAAAAAGCCTCTGATGATCCTGCTGCTCAGCTGGGATCGTCAGCCTTTTGAAAGCATTTTTGTACAACCTCTTCCCCGAAGAGGTTGTAAAAAAAATGGTTTTAAAAGTAAAAAAAAAAAATTGACCACGCCCATCCAGTCACATTACCTTCCCCCCCACCAAGCCACGCCCACAGAACCGGTAGTAACAAATTTTAGATTTCACCATTGCATGTGATCACCTTTTGCAATCTTCTGACAAGCCAAGTCAATGGGGAGAAACCAGATTCACTTAACAACTGTTACTAATTTAACAGCTGCAGTGAATCGCTTAAGAAATGTGGCAAGAAAAGTCATAAAATGGGTCAAAACTCGCTTAACAAATTTCTAACATAGCTACATAAATTTTGGGCTCCATTGTAGTCGTAAGCTGAAGACTGCATGTACTATATTTTTCAAACTTGGCAACGATAAGTTATGTGGACTTCAATTCCCTGAATTCCCCAACCAGCATGGAGCATGCTTCTTAACCTTTGCCAAGTTTGAAAAACATTGATTTAATGTAATCTGATTCCTTCTCTGCCTTTGTCATAATAAATGATGGAAATCTGGATGTGATGGTGGATGGGATTTCACTTGTCCAATTAAAATGTATAGTCCTCTCCCTAGCCTAGCTGATAGGGTTTGCTTTTTCAAAGAGTTTCCCAAGGCCTGGTCCAACTGAGATCCCTACACCTTTTGTAGAAGGCCAGAGATGCTGCTGGAATTAGAGATTCTGTGCCTTCAGCTGGTGAGACTCAAGAGCTAGAATTGTGAGAATTGTGATTGGAAGATAAGCTCAGCTAGGAAGCACCTAAAAGGGATACTGAAAGGCAGCTGAAGTGGAGGCAAATGTGTTACAGGTTTTTACACCTAACTGCAATAACTTGATTTATAACAACCCTTTTTGATAATTGCTCTCAAATGATTTTCTCTTAGGCAGCGAAGCTGTTAAATGCATTGAAGAAGCACTTCTGTGAAGAAAATGAAAATACAGTAAGGGCATAACATTTTGACAATTTCATTAGCATTATATCTAGCAATGGTATCTTAAAATAGAGTAACTCTTGTTCCTTTGATATAATGAAAACACATTATTTAGCTGTCTAGCTATGGATCTGGTAGAAGTAATTTCACGTCTACTGGTATGTTCATCTGATTTTCTTTAGCATAACAGTTTGGGGGGCATAAACTACTATGAACAAGCAGCTTATAGGCTGTTGCTAACTGAATAATACCTTACAGCTTGTCACTGAAATAAATAATATGAAGATGATCATAAAATGGCGTTCTTTTGTGTAGGGTATCAAAAAGACATCCCCCTGTACAGATATTGAGGAACAGAATGGCAGTCAAATTTCCATAAATCCATCCACAATCACCGAAAGGCATAGAAAACGGACAGAAGATAATGCCCAGCAAACTATACAAGAAAATCCTAAGAAAGAAAAAATGGAACTGGATTCAGAGAAAGAGGTGATACTATTTATATGAAATTGTAAAATGCATAAAAGTTCTTAGTTTTTCAGTTTGGTTGATTTATTGTGAATATCAAGAGCTGGCAGAAGAGTATAAAATAGAAATATAATGTATCTCATAGTAATTTATGAAGTTAGTAGACTTTTTTGACTTTATTACATTAGTAATCTATTCACTAAAGTCGGACTGAACAAGTGTGATTTAGTATTGCATGTTTCAAACTTGGCAACGTTAAGATGTATGGATTTCACTTCCACACATTAATTGTTTAATGGAGCATAACTTTTGAAATGCCATATTATTTATTTTGCAATATTTATTCCATTAATTGCCAGAAAGTTAACATTTCTATGTATGCTTCTGAAACTTTTCTCTAGCCTTATTAACAGTGTCCCTTTTCTGTCAGTAGATTTATATATTTTATGGAACAGTGTACTCAGTGTACTTTATGGAATAGAAATTGTATATGAATACACTTGTATAGATACATTGCCTGTGTGAGAAAATTGAAGTGAAACTCCATTATATGCTTCCAGTAGTAATTCTGGTTATATTTGATAAGCACAAACAAAGCATTTCAATTTTAGGTTTTCTTCTAGTATATGGTTTCCTGAATATATTTGAATATATGGATAATATTAGGTTATGATGGCAATTGGGCCTGGGAATGCCATCACAAAGCAATGTGTTGAAAGCATAACTGCACTGCTTAGGGACACCTGTCCCGGATCTTTAAATGGGAAGAGGGAATTTCAGGCAACGAATGTGGAGTTTGGGTGTTGGAGGGGGCTATCAGAGACTGCATATATGCAAGATCCCATTTACCATTTTATGCTTATATAAAATTCCACTTGGATTAAATGAACCATCAACAGATCTATTTGTATTTAATTAAGCATTTATAGTGGAAGGGAGAGACAATTTGACCTATATTTTTGAACTGCAGGTTCCAATATCGCTAAATTCTGAAGGGAACCCGGATGCAGGATTTGAAAAGAAACTGAAGATAAACCAAAATGATGAATCACAAAGCAGTGGAACAGCAGGAAACTTAGAAGACTTTGTCACTCCAAGTCAGCGAAAAGAAAGAAATTCTACTAGGCAAAAAGGAGTTGAAAGTAATTTGCATTTATACTTGTTTTGCTTTGTCATTTAGGACAAGTGTGTGGCCAGCTTTTCTGATCTTTGTCACTCATAAACCACATAGAATTTTCAGAAAGTGAACATAGTTTGAAAGGAACAAAATCTGAGAGCAACAGTATTCAGTGTTGCCCTGTCTAACAATCCAGCCCTAAACAATGTGATGGAAGCTTGGATATTATAAATGTGCAGTATTTTGTGGTATGCTTTAGTTCCAACTAGATAATCCATATTTCAAGCAGGATAGCACCCACTACAAGTAGCCCTCACTTAACTGTTCAGTGATTTTGAAATTATGACTGCAGCTGAACGAATGTTTTGACCAATCCTCGAAATTATGGCCATTGCTGTACCCCCATTGTCATGATCAAAATTTGAATGCTTGGAAGCTTCTCCATTTAATACCTCAACATGTGCTTCAAGTCCCCCCACTCAACTATTGCCAATGCTTCCTATCCCCACTGCTTCTAGATGTCCTTTATTTTCCTCCCACTGCTGACAAGGTGTGCCCAGCTAAGGCAGCTACTGACTTCCCAAGGCCAGAGACGTGTATGGTGTTTGGCTAATGACTCAACTGGAACCGTTGTTGCCAAGTGGTCCTTTCACGTGATGTTTCACCTAATGACTGCTTTGTTTAGTGATAGAAATTTCAGTCCCACTTAGGGTCGTTAAGCAAGGACTTTTTGTATTATAACAAACTGCTTAAAAGAAAATATGGCTTTGTATCCTCTACCTTTTAATTTAGCAACTTGAGCGAAATAATCTAACTTAAAGCTGAATTAACACATGAACTGTGATGATTGATGGAAATACGCAAAACGAAGTTTGACCAACTTACAACTTAAGTTTATGAATCTTTTTTATTATTTCATATGTTTACTGCAGGTAACAGTTTACTGGATTCTCTTTCTGGAAAGAAAACTACTAATGCAGGAAGCAAGTCTAAATTGGGAAGAAAAGGAATAAGTTCTACCACCCCAGGTATGTATGTTAATATAATCACTGTAAAATTAAAATTGCCAGGAGAAATAACAACGTCAGGTATGCAGATGATACCACTCTAATGGCTGAAAATGAAGAGAAACTAAAGAGCCTCTTGATGGGGTGAAGAAGGAGAGTGCAAAAGTTGGCTTGAAACTCAACATTAAGAAAACTAAGATCATGGCATCCAGCCATCTCAATTCCTGGCAAATAGATGAAGAAGAAATGGAGGTAGTGACATTTTATTTTCCTGGGCTCCAAGATCATCGCAGATGGGGATTGCAGCCAAGAAATTAAAAGACGCTTGCTCCTGGGGAGGAAAGCTACGGCAAATCTAGAAAGCATACTAAACAGCAGAGACATCACATTGCCAACAAAAGTGCGTATAGTCAAGGCTATGGTTTTCCCAGTTGCAATGTATGGCTGTGAAAGTTAGACCATAAGGAAGGTTGAGCGCCAAAGAATTGAGGCCTTTGAACTAGGGTGCTGGAGAAGACTCCTGTGAGTCCCTTGGACTGCAAGGCGAACAAACAAGTCAGTCCTAGAGGAGATCAACCCTGACTGCTCTTTAGAAGGCCAGATCCTGAAGATGAAACTCAAATACTTTGGCTACCTAATGAGAAGGAAGGACTCACTGGAGAAAAGCCTAATGCTGGGAAAGTTTGAGGGCAAAAGAAGAAAGAGACGACAGAAAATGTGGTGGCTGGATGGAGCCACTGAAGCAGTAGGCATGAGCTTAAATGGACTCCAGAGGATGGTAGAGGACAGGAAGGCCTGGAGGAATGTTGTCCATGGGGTCGCGATGGGTCAGACACGACTTCACAACTAATAACAACAAATGCACAGAATGTTTACTTGTTTATAAATAAAAAAACTGGAGAGAAATGGGAAAATATATTACACTGGAAACTTTTCAGCAATAGGGAAGAACACCCCCACCCCCAATATTAAAAAAATAGTTACTTTATTCTGTAGGCATTTTTAATCAGTGTTCTGTTTAAAAATAGATCATATGCATATAATATATAAATGCATATGATTGCACATTACCCTCTATCCTTCCTTTGGTGACAGCAAAAAAGAATACAACAGTATGCAGATAGGGTGAGCTGAAGAAAAAGATGCTGAGACTGCAGAGAAGAGCAACAAATATGATTAGGGGTCTAGAGGCTAAAGCATGAAGATTGGTTCTAATAACTAGGTATGTCTAGTCTAACAAAGAGAAGGACTATGGGTGGTATGATAGCAGTCTTCCAAAGTCTTAAGGGGCTATTGCAAAGAAGAGGGGATCAAACTATTCTCAAAGCACCTGAGGGTAGGACAAGAAGTAACAAATGGAAACTTATCAAAGAGAGATCCAACCTAGATCTAAGGAGAAATTTCTTGACAGAACAATTAATCAGTGGAATGGTTTTCCTCCAGGAGTTTGTGGGTGCTCCATCAGGAGGTTTTTAAGAAGAGAGTGGACAATCATTTATCTAAAATGGTATAAGGTCTCCTGCTTGAGCAGTGGGTTGGACTAGAAGACTTCCAAGGTCTCTTCCAACTCTTATTCTGTTATTTCATAGCGGAAAAAAAGGAAAGAATACTGGGTGTGTATTAGAGGAAGAAAAGAACTGAATTTAGAAGGAAAGAAAATATATATTGAATCTTGACAATATACAGATTATATCAAAGTCAGGGCCCACAGGCAATGTATTGTCTAAATTACAAACGTTCAAATTGGATGCCACTTTGTTCTAAATGCTTTCTTATTCATTTCACACATGACACTTGAATATTCCAAAGTATAGTTTTTTGTAAAAAGTTAATGAAGTATGATTGGTCTATGGTAACAGCCCCCAACCTTTCAGCTGCCAAGGACCGATTCCATGGAGGGCGGTTTTTCTGTGGACTGGGGGAGGCTAGACTTGCGTGCAACCTAGATCCTGCACATGCGTGGATGGGGCTTTGCTTACTTCCACAGACCAGTTCCGGGCATGCTATGGACTGGTATCAGTCTGCGGACTAGGGGTATGGGACTCAACTTTTGGTATGCCTCATATATTTTATAGCATTATTTAAATTGGAATCAGTAAGAAAGCTGAAATAAACATTATTCCAAAATAAATGTACTCCTTTGTTTAAAAAAAACCAATTTGCCGCTTTGTATGTCTTCTTTGGGTGTGCCTTAAAACATTTGCCCATGAACCTATTACTTTAAAAAAAAAGCTGACTTTTCTTATTTCAGTTTCAGGTAAATATTTAATGTTTTAATGTTAAGCTGCATATTACAATGAATTGGCAATAATGATAAGAAAAATCTGAATAACAAACTTTTCAATATTGTAGATTTTAAGAAACTTCATGAGGCTCAGTTCAAGAAAATGTTATCTATTGATGAATACATTGAAAGGAAAAATAAAATGATGTGTAATTTCAGCAATGCAGTTAATGAGATCAAGGTAAGTGATATTTCTCCTACCCCAATTACATGAAGATTAAATTGAATGAAATTATGGTATGTCCCTCATTCAGTCTTATTTAGAAGAACATGTGTATAGATGTCTAATTTAAAAAATTAGCCTATCTTCTCTTTGGAGGTAGTCTTACCAATTTGTTCTATCAGCCCCTCAAAAAGTAGGGATAGTTATGTCATGGTCAAGCTTCCCATTTACTGGAAATATTGAAACCCTGGCCAATTTAATCAACTTCCATCCTTCAAAGGTCCAATGATTCTTTTAAGGGATTGATTGATTTGTTCACAATTCTGGAAGACCTGTTCTCCAGTAATATGACAAACAATATTTTTGCCTAACTAGCAAATGCGAAGTGGTGTGTCCTGCTTACATATATAACAAACAGGGAGAAAGCCCTGAGATTGTGTTGTGTTGCATAGGACGCCTTGCTGTGGAAATATAAAATTCCCCCTCCCCTGTAGGTTTAGGGGAAAGCCATTATTGTGTTCAAAATTGCAACTCAAGCAGTTAGGATGAAGGATGATGAATAAGAAGGAATAGCAATTTCACTTCTCCAAACATATAGTTGGTCCAGAAATTAAAGACCATACTGAATTGTGGCAAACGTTTAACATTTCAACTTGTGATTCCCCATATGATCAGACATTCAATGTGCTAGGTAGGGTAGTAATTGTGTCCTGGTTATCTTACTCAGTTTAGTGGACACTCTTCTAGCTGTCATCTATCACTAACTAACCATTTGTGGAGATCCTGTTATGAAAACGTCTGACAGAAATAATCCTAACTATATTGAGAGCTTCTGTATTTTCTTGGCTTCAGAGATGAGTAGATGGAATGAGAGAAGGATGTTTTCAATCAAGGCACGAAAGCTTAAAAATGTCTTTGGGTAAAAGATAGCTATCATAACCCGTCCAATTTTCAGCAGGAAGTGAAAACATGTTTCTATATACGCTTTTTGGTTAGAGTACTGATTTTTTTTTTCTTCCTATAATTTTCCCTCAAGTGTGGGATCTGCTTTTTTGTTTCTGATCTACTGAGTGTTGATCTATTGGTTGTGACAGGAAATGACTGGTTGGCTTGTTGCCCAAGCCTGATGTTGTGGGCTGAGAAAGAATAAAAGAATGACTGACCTATAGTCACCTAATTAGCTTTAATGCCCAACGGCTAGAACGCAAAATCTCCTGATTTCTAGGCTAAACCAAACTGGCTCTCTAGTTAGAATATTGATATGAAACAGCTTTTTTGTTGAAATTTTAACGTTGAGGGGTCGTTGGTGCTCTCCGAGTTGGTTGTTTTCTTGCAGATATTTACCCAAAATAGGTAACATCATTAGTGCTGCTAATGACTGCAGTTTGCTCTCAGTTTATATTTTACTGGGTTGCCTATCAGTGTTGCTGGACCTGGAGCTTTGATTAGGCTGTTAAATTATTGTTTGGCAGTTTCTTGATTGGGTATTCTTTGCTTGATTGTTCTGGTGTTAATCTATGCTCATCTGGGTGTTGATTGCTGGTGGGGATCCTTTTTGAACAGTATGTAGATAGATACTGTTTATGTCTAGATATCTATTGTCAGCCAATTTATCAGAGGCCATGTTCCGAGGAATTCCATAATGTTTTTGGACTTGGCTGAGTCTAGGACAGGGGTGTCAAACTCAAGTCCTGGGGGCCAGACCCGGCCCGCAGGGTACTTATCTGGCCCAGGGAGCTGCCCTAGTGAAGGACTGGCCTGCAGTGCTTCTCCCAGCAAAAATTGAGTTCGGGAAGGCCGCACGTGGCCCTCCTGAGCTCCGTTTTCGCTGGCAAAGGGTTTCAGGAGGCCGTTGCAGCCAAAAACGAAGCTCAGGAGCTCATTTTCTCTGGCTGAGCACTCAGGCCACCACATAGGCACCCCTGACACAAGTGACATCGAGCTGGCCACACACACCCTGCCCCCACCCATAAGGTCAGACACAACCCTGATATGGCCCTCAATGAAATAGTTTGACATCTCTGGTCTAAGATAATCCGTTTCTCAGTTGAAACTATGACTAAATCTGCCCACATATTGTGAAATTAAAGTTTACATCATGTCTTCTGACTGCTACTTGATGTTCTGCTAGTCTTCTGCCTGTTTGTCCTACATAATGGCTGTTGCAATCTTTACATTGTATATGGTAGTAGATTAATCCTGTTTTTTCTTCTGGGACTTTTGGTTTACTTAGGATGTTTTGGAGAGCTGTAACTGGTTTGTGTGCTATGCTCATTCTATGTGGTCATAATAGTCTGTTGGTGGTTTCTGAGATGTTTTTGTTATATGGCAGTGTTATCCTTGGGTAATGCAACATTTTCAAGAAAAGGAACCAAGCTCAGAGATTACCAAGAACCTCATATATCAACCCTCGGCTACAAGTACTACTTAAAGTTTCTGAAAAATTCACAAACCTTCCCAATGACTATATTTAGCTCAGGCTGAACATCACAAGAAATCCATGGCTTAAAATAAATATAAGTTCCTAATTTATGTTTCCATTGTTTTTTGTGGTGATAGAGGAGCTGGAGCAAAGAAGAAAAGCAGTTTTTTTAAAACTATTTTTTAACAGATTTTGCTTCTGTTTGACAATTTGTTTATCTCTATGCCTAGCATTGGTTTTTAAAAGCATCGTGGTATTTTATTATGAGCAATAGATAAGAGGGAAAAAAAATCCTCGGTCTCTAATTGCAGATCCTGACTAAGAAGAATAAGTCTCTGAAGACTTCTCAGAAAGAAAATCTAAATACCAATTCAAAGGTAAGGATAAATTTTCCATTAAGAACTTCCTTTAAATTTCCTTACAACCAAACCATATGCTAAAATGTGGAAATCTCTCTCATCTTAGCAGGTACATTCCAGTACCAGAGGGCTTTTATTAAGTCCCCCTTCTCAAAAGAATAGACTTTCTGCCACCGGCACTCCACTAAAACTGCGACGTTCAATACGCAATTCCCCTGGCACTGCAAATAAAAGTATTCTGTCTCAAAAATCATCCTTCAGTTCAACCAGCCTTTCTACAACTAAAAATGTTAGGTAAGACTATGTGTGACATTAAATAAAAATAGCGTACATCTGGAAATTGTGAATTACCAAATTTAAAGTCATAGAATCCAAATTTATATATTTTCATAAACAAAAATATTTAAATTGTTTTGATTTAGTCTTTTGTTTTTTGCATTTTTTCAGTGTAAAAATGATGTATACATTTGAGAGAACGATTAAATGTAGAATCTACAAAAAGTTTTAAATGCAGAGTTCTGAGTTAATTCCAATGTTTGCTCTGTCAGGATATTCAAATGTTTTATTTTTATATGCTCTTGGTTATTTGGAAAAAGAATATAAAATTATGAGCCATTAAATACTATAAATCTGTTTTTATTAGGTTCTCTGAATCTACAAAAGACAATGAAGAGAAGCGTTCCCTTATCAAGACTCCATCTAGGAAATCTTGGTTTCTGAAAAACTGCACTCCAGATAATCAGAAAAGCAGTGAATGTATAACTAGCAAAGACTTCAAAGGAGAAGCAACGAACTGTCAGACAACGGAGACTTCAACGAATTCTGGTAACTTTTCTAAAGAACTATAATTAATAACATGCAGTTCATTTACATGTGATTGTTATTGAGGAGATTGATGTAGAATCTTTACAGTCAAGATGACGTTCCTTTTGTTTCCAGTGTGTAATTTTATACTATGCTAATTGGCACCAAGGGTATAAAAAGGCTGTATTCTTGTGTTATTTCCCATTTCAAACTCAAAAGTTAAATGGGTACTAAGTTTGGTCTTGTTGCTTATTATCAATATATTGGTTTTTCTCCTTATAGCTGTCACTCCTTTCAAGATTATAAATCAGACAGTAGAACCAACAAGCACCAAGAAACCAGTATTTGATCTACAAGCAAGTCTATCAAAACCACTTACATATCAGCCACACAAAGGTAGCCATAGTTTTAAAAATAACTCAGAGTAAAAGAGCATGAAAACATCAGCAGTTGCAAACAAATTGAGAATTTAGTCACATACTGCCTGCAACTTGCCTTGATTTTTCCAAAGGTAATTTATACATATTAATGTATATTGTAAAGGTAAAGGTTCCCCTCGCACATATATGCTAGTCATTCCCAACTCTAGGGGGCAGTGCTCATCTCCGTTTCAAAGCTGAAGAGCCAGCACTGTCCGAAGACGTCTCCATGATCATGTGGCCGGCATGACTAAACGCCAAAGGCGCACGGAATGCTGTTACCTTCCCACCAAAGGTGGTCCCTATTTTCATAGTTGCATTTTTTACGTGCTTTCAGACTGCTAGGTTGGCAGAAGCGGAGACAAGTAACGGGAGCTCACCCCATTACGTGGCACTAGGGATTCGAACCGCTGAATTGCCGACCTTTCGATCGACAAGCTCAGTGTTAGCCAGTGAGCCACCGCGTCACCCGTCATCGTGTCACTAATGATGTGTATCATTAGTCTCAAATCAATCTATCGTAATTTGGCATATTAATGGAAACTAAGTTAAAGCAAGCTATTCCTTGTTTTTTGAGTTTGTTCTTATCTCAGACAAGTATATTTTTGCGTGGTCTGCTGCTAATAAAGTATCTTGTTTCTTGGCTATGTATTAACTTGCCTCACAGGCAAAATCTTCTCACAAAAGAAACATGGAAAATATTTGCTATTTGTGTTACCTGATGCAGCAGATGAGAACAGGAAAGAGACAAGTAACACATTTTCCTTACATCAATATAGGAAAACTGAAACCATGGGGCAAGCCTGGCGAGAATCACCAGAGACTATGTTCCCACAAGAAATACTACAAAGAGCCACCTCTTCAAACCAGGCAAGTATTATATTATTATGACTCTTTTATTAGTTTTTTTTATATGAGATTTTATATTCTGTAACCCGCCTTGAGTTGCCATGTGCGAATAGGCAGCAATATAAATTCCCTAAATAAATAAAGTCAGTTCTTAGAAGTCCCTGTAAACTGCTGTCATTATTCTGTCATCCTCTGCCTTCATTAAATTAACATTTGGATAACTTTGAAGTTTATACCTTTTTTTAGAGTCCTAGAAATTTGATCAAATGCAGAGTGCCTTTCTTAAAATTCTATATAGCATATTCCTTAAAAGAAGTTTGATGGCCCTGTGCCAAAAATTAGATCACAGAGAGAAAAAGGCAAGGATTTCTGCTAAGTAGCTAGAAAACATACTGCATGAAGTTTTGAATAGTTGAATTAAGTTTGCCTTCATTTTACTTGTGCATTAATGCTAACGTTGTTTTGTCATCTTTTTGTTTAACAGAGATGAGAGACGGGAGAAACACACACAACGAAGAAAACAAAGAAAAGACCAAAAGCTTAGCACAGTGAGGCGGCTATCTGTTGCTTAAAACTGACTTTTAAATAGTTCTGTAGATAATCTTACTATTGAAAATCTTTACTTTCTTGTAAATAATTCTTGTCTCTGCACTGAAATACTTAAGCTATCTAGACTGAGTAGAGTAATCTTATTTTAATATGAACATAGAACCTTGGCACTATTACATTCAGTTATCCAGTAGCTAATGCTATTGTCTTAGAAGGCTTAAAAATCTTTTCAAAAGGGCAGCTATCTTTTCTTCTCTCAAATCTGCTTTAGTATATGCCTTAACTATATCCTAAATTGTCTGGAAACATTTCTCAACAACTGGATCGAAGTTTATTGTATCAAACAATTCAATCTTCTGGACATATAGCAAATGTTAAATTCATTTAATGAGAATTTTTTTTTAAAAAATGTCTTAATGTACTCCTAATTAAAATAATTGTGTTTATAGATAAAAGTTCATTTTAATTTTACTATTATACAACTTTGTCCTATGTTGTCAACTTTTGTCAGTCAACTTTTTTCATCGTACATATATTCTGATGACTAGATTTTTCTTTTTAGAGTAGAATTGTTAATTTAATTAGCATGTCAAAAAGAAAAGTTACCACAACCAAGTCTATGATAAAAATAAAAACCTATCTTCTAGTCTATTTTCCCCAATTGGAGTATAGTATATATTGAGATTATTTAAATTTGAAATATTGGTATTTCTTACTCAAAATAGATCAACTTCTTAGCTATAAACCAGCTCGTAGACTGGTAAAAAGGTTTCTAAACTGACTTCAAAATATAGTTATCCTAAACTTTTTTTCCTTATACAGTGGGGATTAAAACATGAACCCATTTGAATTTTCAATGTTTCTGTATAAACATCACTTAATATGTGATATATTTTCCGTATCATTCCAAACAATAAATTAAACAAATTAGCCAGAATCATTATCCCTGTTCATTTATTTATTGAAGTAGCACCACTGTAGATTAAATGCTGTTAAATTCTTGTACCATAATCATAAAACAATATTTTTCCTAAAGCAATTTATCCACATTACTGATGCTTGTGATAATGGATTACGTAGTTTATTCAATTGTGCTTTTTCTAATCCTCTGTATTCTAGCACATATCTGGAGCAAATCATTAGGAAAGGAGCTGAAGCCACTTATACAACAGAGGTTAAAGTGAAATTTTGGAGAGTTGTATCAAACAGTAATCTTTTAATTGGTTACTCATACCCAGTTTCTTCAGTGGCATTATCTAAATCAAAGTTCCTGTTCATATTAAAGTCTACCTTTAAAAATATTTGACATCAACTAACGATGAAAAGAATTGCCTTTTGCATTTATAGTTTTTTTCCCCAGACATTGTGAAAATCTTTTGAAACATAGTTTTCTCACCTTTCTGCCTCTGCTAACAAAAATGTCTTCAGTTATCACACAAAGGGTTGTTTTATTTAAATGTGAATTTAACAGGAATGTATCATTTTGGTATTTGAACTCCAGGTGCAACCAACGTGTTGGCTGTAGTTATAACTTCAGAAATGCTATAATATTGTTGGAGGAAAAAACATAAATAACCTGTGCTATGTTGATGACATTACCCTAATAGCCAAAAATGCAAAGGATTTGTAAGCGCTAGTAATAACAGTTGAGAAAAGTGGGATTAAAGTTAAATAGAAATACGACAAACTACAGGTGTAGTTTGGTTGTTCCTTGTGTAACAACCATTTATTCAGCAATTTATCCCCCAACAAATAGTATTTGCATCAGGTACTTGACATGCAGGAGTCATGTCATCATAATTTGGGCACTTACAAGCCATCATTTTTCTTAGGCTGCAGGAATGCTTCAATTCCCTCCACCTGCCTATCTCGACTCCCTCCACATCTCTGCCCGTTTGGCTGCCCAGGGTTCCAAATGATCTTAAGAGTGGCATGACCGATTTGGAGAAAAGCAGGTGTGAAGGCATTAGATGTTTTCTGAAGCTTCCTACAACGTTGTGAGAACAGCATTTGCAATTTAGAGACCATAGATATGGCATTATCACAAAGTTTCAGAAGACCTCAGAAACCCGAAACCTAAATACAACACATAATTGGAGAATGACACAAACACCCTTGAGGAAAAGGCCTGGTGCGGTAAGCAACTGCCTTAAGTAAGATAAGGCTGGGCATGTTTCACCACTAGTGAAACATTGGAAGTCAACTTGGGTATGGCAGGGCCTACAGGGTTGCTGGGGCTTTGCACTATGGCGCTAAGGTGGCTGGCCAGTGTAGGGTTTGAGGTGGCAATCTTTGGGTCCGGTGACACAAGCTGAAGCCGAGAGGCAGTAGGACCATGATGGCGAACCTATGGCACGCGGAGCTGTATCGGTGGGCACGCAAGCATTGCCCTAGCTCAGCTGCAGTGTGCATGCACGTGCTGGCCAGCTGATTTTTGGGCCTTCCGGCCCATCAAAGTTGGGAAACAGGCTGTTTCCGGCCTCCGGAGGGCCTCCGTGGATGTGTGAGGAAGGCCCATTTTTCACTCTCCCCAGGCTCCAGAGGCTTTCTAGGAGCCTGGGGAGGGTGAAAATGGCCTCCCCCCCCCCAACCCACCCCCGGAGGCCAGAAATGTCTGAGGCGCATTGAATTATGGGTGTGGGCATGCACACATGTGACTTCCTCCATACTCCCCCCGCTTTTGGCACACAACGGCAAAAAGGTTATCCATCACTGCAGTAGGCCGAAACTAAGCCCCCAGGCCTTTACTTCTGCCACTGAGTACTGCTACTGTAAAGGGCAGCCATAGGTGGGTGTGGGGAATTGAAAACAAGGCAATCCCTTTCTTTACCGAACCTTGGGGCTGGGAAAGGGAACCATGTTGGGAATGAGTTGGATTAAGTCGAGTCCTTGTCCAAGCACCAGTGAGATTTGATTACCAAATGGGAACTGTTCAATTCCAAGTGATGCTGTTATATGAAGTCACACTTTTAAACTTTAGACTCGAGAATGTGGCTAGCCAAAGAAGAAATAATGATCAATGGATCACAATACAAATCCGTCCAGAGTTCTTACCGGAGTCACAAATGAAGAGGCTTAAATTATTCTACTTCAGACATGTCTGAAAATCTAGCTTTCTGGAAAAGGCTCTAATGCTGGAAAAAGTGGAAGATAGGAAAATGATGAACAGCAAGGTGGATGGACTTAGTGGCAATGGATACAATTTTGGAAGATCTAAAATAGGTTAGGGATAGATCAGGGAGAATATCTAGTTGCTAGACATCAAAAACAACTTGATGGCAATCAATTTATTATGTATAACATTTTGATATCCATAAAATAAATTCATTTCTCCTTCAGCTAAAAGGAATTCAGTAATTTTCTTTTGGTCAATGTAACTCAGAAAACTACATGTTAAAAGTAGGATAGCTCAATTCTGTTTCTAATACAGATGTTCTTTATTAATTGGGGGATGGGGAGCATGTGCACATTTAGTTATACTTCCCATTACCATTTAAATCCAGGTGGTGGCTAAATGGCTGCATGATAGATGGCACTATCATAGAGTCCTTATTTTACTATGTTGATTTTTGTTGTTTTTCCATAACTGCTTATGTAGCTTGTATTCACTGATAAGTCCACTATTCAACTAGCTTACTACTGAATGGCATGCAATTGCAGAAATATTCTAAACTGAAAGGAACAACTGTCCTCCACTTGTTCTATTTCTTGGGATTTTTTTCATAGAGTTCATAGGCAAATGTCTCTGTGTGCGATCTGTCACTGAACAATCCAATGAAGTCTATATCCAGCTGGAATGGACCATCTACTTTATCAGCCAGAGTAAGTCCCAATGTGCTGATCTGTTAAAAAAAAAATCACTTTGTATTATACTCACAAAAATATTGCTAAAGACATGCAGTATTTATTTATCTCATATCCATTAAGCCTAAATTGATGTTTTTACAACAATTTATTCATAAATAAGATGAAACCTCATCTACGTAGTTCTTGATTAGCAACATTCAAAACTTATTTAATTCAAGAACAGAATTTCCAGAGAACTCAAAAATGTTCCAAACCTCTTCTTCCTCCTTTACTACCCAGATTCAGCAGTCTTTCTCCCATCAAAAAGCTATGCACCTTCAAGGCTGAAAGCTCTGAAATAATGAAATAGTATAGGCCAGTGATGGCTAACCTTTTTGCCATCGCGTGCCAAAAGCGGGAGGAGCGCGGTGGGGTCACACGCATGCGTGCCCACATCCATAATTCTATGCGCTCTGCCCTACCCCGTGCTCCCCCCACTTTTGGCATGCGATGGCACGGTGGGCCCGGTAGGCCCATTTTTTGCTCTCCCCAGGCTCCAGAGCCTTTCTAGGAGCCTGGGGAGGGCAAAAATGGCCTTCCCCATGTCCCCAGAGGCCCTCCGGAGGTGGGAAACAGTGTGTTTCCTGACTTCTGGTGGGCCCAGAAGGCCCGGAAATCAGCTGGTTGGCGCACACATGCGTGCTGGAGCTGAGCTCACGTGCCCACTGATATGGCTTCACGTGCCACCTGTGGCACCCGTGCCATAGGTTCGCCATCACGGGTATAGGCAGATGTGACCCAGGGAATCAAATAATTCAGCAAGGCTGTTTTTTGTAAGCAATAAGGCACTGCTACTTATTAAATATATCCCTGGATTCAAGCTTTGTTTTTTGTTTAATTTCCAGATAACTGCTTCATGTTATACATTAATGCATTTATAAGTCCTGGTTTGATGATGATGATTACTATTATTATTATTATTATTATTATTATTATTATTATTATTATTTATATACCGCTCTCCTCCCATAGGACTCCGGGCGGTGTACAACCAATTAAAACAAAAATATACAGTATCAAAGTTAAAATTAATTAAAATTCATTAAATAGTTTTGGCCAAATTTTAAAACCCAAAGTTAAAACCCGATTTAAAATCATTCAATTAGATAGCCCCACCCATCGGAACAGTAGGGTCTTAAGGGCACAGCGAAAGACCTGGAGATCTGAGATGTTACGAATATCCGGGGGCAATTCATTCCAAAGGGCAGGGGCTCCGACAGAGAAGGCTCTCCTCCTGGGTGTCGCCAGCTGGCATAACTTGGCCGACGGCACCCTGAGGAGTCCCTCTCTGTGGGAGCGAATTGGTCGGTGGGAGGCTGTTGGTGGCAGAAGGCGGTCCCGTAGATATCCTGGTCCTATGCCATGGAGCGCTGATGCAAGCTCAAAAAAGTATTTAAAACCCTTTTTATCTTACCTGATAAAAGAAACCTCAACAAACATTTGAATAAATTTGGGTCACTTTTTAAAAATGTATATTGCTTTAATCATTAAAAAATCTTAAACTTTGTGGAGATGGATTTAAGACATATAACAGTTTATAACTAAATTAGAGCAGTGTCCGCAAGAAAGCCTATCCAAATCTGGACTGCAATCCGGTAAGGACTTAGTAGAGTAAATCTCACTGAATTCAAGTTAAGACTAAATAGAGTATGCATTTCATATTCATTCTTTTTTTTTTACATTATTAGAAGAACTTTCCTTTTAGTCAAACGTGAGTTCTGGTGTAAACAGAGCAAAATCCTGTATTTATGTAAGCAATGTTTTTGGAAGTTTGCTATTGCTTTCATCTTGGGAATATGGGAGAATGCCTGGCTCAAGGTAACCCAACTGGTACCTAAACCAGGACTAGAACTCAGATTTTCCACTCTTAGTCCAACACTTAAACCATTAAATCAAACTGACAAGAATGGATTATCATATGATATATACTGCTAAGCCTTGTTGCCTTTAAACAATCAATTACACTTTATTAATTGCAAAGATCTATCATAATTATTACAGTAGAGAATATTACGTAGTTCAGCGTGTTTGCTGAGCTTGTTTTCCCATACCACACTGATTTTAGCCTAGGCCCTAGGTTAATAATGGAATATCTTCAGGAAAACCACAAAGAGAACACCAAGAATCCAACTATCATACTTGCTTTTAATGTTCTAGTTCAAAACACAATGAAGAATTTGATTCGTTTTCTGTCCCTATATTACACCAAGTATGAACAGTCAGAACGAAGCCAGAGATCGTCAGAAAAATGACAATCGGGTAATATCTTTTCACTTTAGGAGTGTTTCAATATTTAGAGCCAGTTTAATTTCATACTAGGGTACTGAAGGGATTAGCTGGCTGACTGATACATACTATGCTTGATATATATCATATTTAATAAATTATGGAGAACTAATGAAGTGCCAAATGACCAGAAGGATACAAATGTCCCTTGCAAAATAGGAAAACAGAAGATCTAGCATTTGAACTGTAGTTCTGAAGTTCTGTAATTCAAACAGTCTGACACAGCTGGGAATATTCCAGAAAAAGTGAAAAAGAGTTTCATTTGTAAGCAATATGGTACTTACTAAGTTAGATGAAGTTGTCAAGAACCAACCTAGTCTAACTTATTTTGTTTGTTGATTTGAGAATGCTACAGACATAAGAAAGCTTGGCTTCAGCAAAATATACGATAAAAATCCTCATGATGTTGATTAACAAGCTAGTTTTTACAATTGCTTAACGCATTGTAAGCCGCCCTGAGTCTCCAGAGAAGGGCGGCATATAAATATAAAATAAATAAATAAATAAATAAATAGTTAAGTGTGGTCTGAACAGTATAATTTGTGCACAGCTGACTTGAGAAGTCTACTCAAATTGTGGTGGTTCATCAAACTGGTGAGAAATATCAAATACAGTGTCACATGGATTATTCCTGGATAATGTATTCTTCGGTGTTTTTTGTAATGAGGTAGATGAAGAGGAAATGCTTATTACATTTCCAGACAACAAGACATTGGGTGGAATACACCCTCCTGAAACTATTTAGGAAATGAATAAACACATATTTCTTCCCCAAGTGGATAATCTTCCTGGAATTGATAGAGTGAGTATAATCATTCATATATATTATTTTATTTAGGTTTTAACACTGCTTTTTTATTCTAGTTAGTTTAATCTAGTTAGTCTAGTTTAGTTAGCTACCTTGATTCCTACCAGAGCAAAAAGGCAGGATATAAATCAAATTCAGTGGATAAAATAATTAAGAACTTTGATCACAGATCTTAGATGTGCATTTTCAAATAGAAAGTTTAAAAATCACTTACCCTATCTGGCCAGATTTCATATTGGCCATCCTGGATTCTCCCATGGCTTGTAAAAAAGAACTTAGAAAATGGAACCTATTATAAAGAATTTACAGATCAGCTGAAAAATGTGAGTATTTGAATATTTCTTTCAATACATTCATTTTTCTTTCATATAGTACATTGTTGTTTTTTGACAAAACCACACTATATATCGTTATGAACACTGACATTTCTATTCAATATATATTCATTAACATTCATTCTTTTCTTGACTCTGTTTTACCACACACATTTCTTAAGTAACCCATCTCTATAACATTTAACCCATTTTTAAAAGTTTTTCCTGATATAACCAATTCTCACTTTCTTACATATAACCTTTTCACTATTTTTTGTATAGTAAATTGTCTCAATTGACTATAGTTGCACAGGCAATTGTATGCTAGTTTTTTTAATAAAAAAAATATTTTCAATCCAAAGGTATTACAGCACCTGGAGTAATAGAACTCCATGGGTAAGTGACAATTCGCCATTCTCAAACTTGTATAAAAAATCCAAGTTATGGGAAAAATCACATAAGAAAACAATCCTTTTTCATGTTTCAAAAATTTAAATTCAAAGATTCTTGTTTGCCTATTTTTTCAAATATCAGAATCCATACTTTCTATAATAGTGTCAAAAAAGTCATAATTGTTACCTCGATTTCCTCCCAATATGGCCCCCCTCGAGGGAATATGAAGTAGTTATAACCATCCTTCACTGAAGTAGAGTCGTATTTGTTTGGATTGATGTGTAACATCCACGGTCTACCATCACCACGGACACGCAGATATAGACTATTAAAATTTGACCAGTCATGTAACTTTGTCCGATAAAAAGCAAGCTGCCAAAATATATACATTTACTTTTAATATTCCACCAATTATTACACTTGGCAAATTTCCCTTCTCCTTTATATGTGGCTTTCATAATATTATACTGTTCACTGCTAAGGTGTTTTTTTTGTTCTATTAATCTGCTCTATCGTTTTCACATAACTGTCATGACAAGTGGATTTTGTCATAAACATTAATACTTTTTCCTCAAAAATTTATCATGTAATAAGCAACTGAACAGAATCACACACACACACACCACTGCACTGACACAATTTGTATCCACCCCACCCTCATTGAGAAAACTTTTCAATTATTCTTGGAGAAGATACCAGAAATTCACCAAATTTCCAGGCTAATAAAATTGTGGTTACAGTGCCAATTTCCACACACACTTAGACCAATATGCCTTGCTTATAGGTGACACTTGAGGATAACAGAATGCAACATTAGTGCAGTAGACAGAAAAATTCTAGGGGCATCTGTTCCCCAAACATCTACAGCAACGTTTGACATGTTACACTGTACAACTACTTCACAACAGATGGTAACTGAGTAATTTTAGAAGCCGTGCCAATTTGTTTATTAATCACTATCACTGAAAAAGCAAACAAATAATCTGCACACCCCCAATGCAGTTGAAGGGTAGATAAAATGGCTACGAAGTGGGCTTTTAAAAACATGATAAACATTTGGAAAAAGAAACCTTTTAAAAATGTATGCTGCTCAATGAACTGTTCCTTAACGTTACAAATAAAGGCAAAATTTCTCTCAAGACAAACCTGAATCCTGATGACTATTTGAGCATATTTGTAAGTTTTTTCTTGGCAACTGGACTGCTGTGGGAATTTTTTAAACTTTTGATTTTGTCCAAGTCCTTGGGATACCTGGCAGTTTCTATTGATTACTACTCCTCTTTAGTGTTTCGAGATCACTGAAGTCAACTATATACTGGCATCAGCTAATTTACTTAAGTTCCATTAAATGCAGCAGTTTTATTTTTGAGCAACCACTGATAAGATTGAACAGCAAATCTCATTCTATATTACAAAAAGAACAGATTTAGAAATTTTTTAAAAAGAAATCTGTATTTTGTGGAAAATTATAACTAACATTTTTTCAAACTTTGAGATTTTAACATAATGACTGACTGCACTTTATTTTAAACCACATCATTCAATTACACCTAATTAATTAATGTAATTGGCTAGGTTCCTACAAAATGATAAAAACAATAGCTTGTTTGAATAGGTTCACAACTCAAAGCTAATTACTTTACAATAAAGCAACAATGGCTTTTTAAGTGCTTGTGGAGCAAAAATAAAATCTAATTTAATGCAATTATGATTTAGCCATTATGAGAATGTTAGCCTGATATAATATAGATCTAAGAAAAAGAATGTTATAACATTTGTAACAGGAAATTTTATTTTAAATATTTCACAGAGGCATTTTACTGTCTTTAGCATACACAAGGGCACTTAAATAGGGAATGTGGCACATTTTTCCAGCTAAAGCAGCTGTTGTTAAAGCAGTTCCTGTTATTAAACAAGGGAGTAATCTGAGCATATTCTGAGGTTAGTGGAGCAATTTGTAATTGATTATTTGCGAGTCAAGGATCCACTTTACAAATCTGTGTAAAACATAATACCACAATCCATATATATATATATATATATATATATATATATATATATATATATATATATATATGCTTTTCTATCTAGCCAGGTTTTACCTACGTAAGTTATGTTGTT